>OX457118.1:6347776-7609276 GCA_949752805.1 Deilephila elpenor | reverse complement strand
AAGGTAGCATCTATAGTTTATATATGGAGATGTGTGCCAGAGACTAAAAGAAAAGACATTGCAACACATCGAAGATATTTACAATCATGGTCATTTTTCAAGAAATTGTAAGGAAGCGGAAGGTATTGATGAACGTTTTATTGAAGATAAATGTTATTAATATTGCTATTGATTTAATCCCATGGCAAAAATAGATTTCAAATCTTCTTGTTTTATTTTCTCCTACTCTATTCCCTTTGGCACCGAGACAAATATTTGTGTGAACCACAGGTATCTGTTTCAGGGTGTTTGTGAGAGCGAAAAGTCTGTCGTAGTTTCTGATACTCACGACACAAGACTCGATCTTATGACTATGTATGTGGCTGTTGTGTGTATTTGTTTTGTAAGTGTATGTGGAATTTTTTGATTTTTATTATTTAATAAATGGTAGTGATTGCTATTTACCAGGAGATTCTTTTCTCACTTTCCAATAACAGTAAATAATTCAGCCCATATGGGTCTGACTACCGGACTCGGGCTATCTTTATAATTTAAAATTCTAAATAGGTTAGGACCTAGTCTATCATACTGGCCTAGTTGGAATTAGCATTCCAAAGTTGTCATTTTCATATCAGATGATGCCATTATGATTGCAAACGAATAAACACTGGTAAATCTGAAACGCGACACACTAATGTGGGTATATATGATAGATCCTTAAACGCGGTCTTTAAATCCTTTTTACGGTAGGCGCTGACCTGATTTTGCTAGACTTCTGGCAATGCGAAGGTCTATGAGCGGCGGTAACTGCTTACCATCAAGTGGGCTGCATTCTCGTCTGACTGCGAAGCTAATAAAAAATTGCTGTGTGCATGTAACTATGCCGATGAATGCGTTTATCCTTCGATCGCCACTACAATTCAGTTACCATTGGATACGTTGTAGTAATGCGCATAAAAATACATTTACAATTTACAAGGAAGTAATGAAAAAAATAAAAGTACTTAAATATTAATTTGTCCTCTTTACGCAAAAGTCAAAGTAGAGCGACGTCACACAGGTGTATTTTAACAAAACAAACACGCCACATGGTGCAGGAAATTAATTAAAAATACTATTATTGTTAACTGCCTCGGTGGCACAGTTGTGCTACGGTACGATTGCAAAGCCAACGTCTCGGGTTCGAGTCCCGGGTCGGGCAAAGAGATACTGGATTTTTCTATTCATTATCAGCCCGGAGTCAGGAATTTGTGCCCGATATTGCGATAGGCTCGCCCTCTATCACATCGTGGGACGGTAAATACAAGGCCAAGCGTGGAAGTCCTGATTGCAATTCTGCCTACCCCTTCTGGGAAAAAGGCGTGAGTTTATTATGTGAGTATGTATAATCTTTATAGTGTCTGACTTTCATTTTTCCATTGCGACCGTTATTAATCTCTTAATATAAATCATTTTTATCCAGCCTATATACTTCCCACTGCACTGCTCTGCACAAGACTTCTCTAGCACCGAAACTTCGATTAATAAAAAGGCTTTGTCATTAGCTCTACACGGTGACCTTCACAGAACAGCATTAACAGATTTCACATGCCATAGAAATTCTTGAAATCTCCATAGTAAATAGGTTTTCTCACAATGTTTACTCAAATTACGGACATCTTACTAATGACTTTATAAGCATGTGCGCTTTATTACATATTTGTCATAGTAAAGTAATGCATTTTATTTTGGTTTCTTAGATTTACGCGAATGTTACACATTGAAATAAAACTATTTTATACGGATTTTATCGCGATTTGGTTTAATTTTTACATTTTTTAACTTCCCGACGTTTCGATTACTTTACAGCTATCGTGGTCACGGGGCGGACTGAGGTATTAGTCATCCGCTCTGTGACTGTCACAATTAAACTACTCTTAATTTTCAATTATTAAATTAAAAAGTTAATTTAAAAAGTTAACTAGGTGTTGCGATCCGATCTACGCAGTAGGAGCTCACAGTGTCTTGAGGTCTGGCAGCTGGTCTTTTGGGTTCCGATTTAATCAAATGTAGAACTGGATCCCATGATGGTGCAAGCTTCAAGCCATCTTCTCTATTGAAATTTGGATGTTTTTTAATTTCAATATGTGTTCTTTTACGTGGGTCCCTATGCTTCTCTTGGTTTGGCCGATATAAGAGAGGCCACAGTCACAATCTATTTTACATACGCCCGGTTCTTGCAAAGGTATATGACACTTGACAGGTGGTAAGAATTGACTAATCTTCTTGGGCGGCTTGAAGTATGTTTTAATGGAAGCACGCTTCAGGATGTAGCCAATCTTGTCTGTGACTCCTTTGATGTAAGGTAGTATAACCGGGGCCCGTTCAACTGTGGCTGGTTTCACTCGGTTTCTGTGACGGCGGCGTGGAACTTGGAGCTTGTTGTCTCGCAGTACCTGCTTGACGTGTTGCAGCTCAGTCGCCAGGTGTTTCTCGTCACAGATGGTCAGGTCCTTAGGTCATACCGTGTATAGAAAAAAGACCCATACAGATAAATATCTGAACGGTGAATCTCACCACCATCCGAAACAGTTAGCTACCGTGGGTAAATCTTTGTTTCAGAGAGCACAAGGAATCTGTGACGAGAAACACCTGGCGACTGAGCTGCAACACGTCAAGCAGGTACTGCGAGACAACAAGCTCCAAGTTCCACGCCGCCGTCACAGAAACCGAGTGAAACCAGCCACAGTTGAACGGGCCCCGGTTATACTACCTTACATCAAAGGAGTCACAGACAAGATTGGCTACATCCTGAAGCGTGCTTCCATTAAAACATACTTCAAGCCGCCCAAGAAGATTAGTCAATTCTTACCACCTGTCAAGTGTCATATACCTTTGCAAGAACCGGGCGTATATAAAATAGATTGTGACTGTGGCCTCTCTTATATCGGCCAAACCAAGAGAAGCATAGGGACCCGCGTAAAAGAACACATAGCTGACGTCAAACACCGACGCTCAACGAAGTCTGCAGTTGCTGAACACATCGAGGAAGGCTCCAAGCGTTACCTTCGTTTTGATAAGCCCCTAATCTTCGCTAAAGAACACCGCTTCCTACCCAGGATGTTTCGCGAGGCTATTGAAATTAAAAAACATCCAAATTTCAATAGAGAAGATGGCTTGAAGCTTGCACCATCATGGGATCCAGTTCTACATTTGATTAAATCGGAACCCAAAAGACCAGCTGCCAGACCTCAAGACACTGTGAGCTCCTACTGCGTAGATCGGATCGCAACAACTAGTTAACTTTTTAAATTAACTTTTTAATTTAATAATTGAAAATTAAGGGTAGTTTAATTGTGACAGTCACAGAGCGGATGACTAATACCTCAGTCCGCCCCGTGACCACGATAGCTGTAAAGTAATCGAAACGTCGGGAAGTTAAAAAATGTAAAAATTAAACCAAATCGCGATAAAATCCGTATAAAATAGTTTTATTTCAATGCATTTTATTTTGTTTGTGTGTTTCTCAAATAAATATTCTAAATGTGTGTTTCTCAAATCAGTATTCTAAATATGATCCGTACAAATTCAGAATTTGTTACTAGTACATATTTGACTCTATTTTTATCGTTGAGCCCAGACATTTCATCTGTACATACATACATACATAAACTCACGCCTTTTTTCTAGAAGGAGTAGGCACGTTTCGCCTTATATTTTCGGTCCCACGATGTGTTTAAAAAAAGAAACACGAAACGAAAATTTGAATCATAGTCTCGAGAAAGCTCCGGTTTGTCTGTGAAGATGGGAATGAATCTCGTTGTACAAAACAAAACATGATAATTAAACAATAGTTTGTTTCTTGTATTATACAACGTTAAATATAATCAATGCGCATCCTGGAAATAGAACGACAAAGAATAAAAATAATAAAACCCTGAAAAAAAATAAAAATCTCATTTTTAATGTTTATTTTTTATATTGCGATGAATGGCGACACCAGTATGCCATTCGCCTGATGGTAAGCGATACGAACGCTCACGGACAGTAGAAAAAACAAACAACACCATGAATTACAAAGCAAAGATTGGCATTCCACTGCCCTCGCCATCCTGAGACATAATATGTTAAGTCTCGTTGTGTCCAGTAGTTACTCTGACTACAATGTCCTTTAAACCGGAACACAACAGTGCATTAACACTGCTGCTTGGTGGGAGAAATAGACATTGCAGTGGTCACTAGGCGGCCTTACATATGAGACACCTACCACCATTTGATAAGGTGTTTGATATAAAGAGCATAACGTGTTGAAATATAAGTCAATTTCGTTCGATTTAAATGATTACATTTAAGGGTAACCATCATTTACCTATTCGTTATATTGTTCGAGTAAACATACCTTGGAAAAAGTAGTGTCGATATTTATTTACTAGCTTTGTAGCTGTTTTTGAACCAACCTATTTTGGTTGGGCATATAAATACATGACAGGTGTATATTATACACATATACAAGGATAAACTCAAGTATAGAATATAATAAACTATTTATAATAAAAATAACAATACATTCTAATGTGTTATGTATATTTTTATTCACGACAATACCATAAAAAATGATAATTTTATACACTGGCGTGTCAAATTTGCTGAAATGAACCCGATCGCTTGCGCAGTGCAATGTTAATAAAAATAAAAATATAGAAATATTTTGTGAAAAGTGTGTTGAAAGATGGATTCACCGTTTTTTAGACAAGTTAGTGTATTTTTTTTTGGGCAAGAAATTGATACATACCGGGTATTAAAAAGACGCTTCCGAAAACAAAGACCGGCAAAATTACTAACGATGATGTATACCTATGATGATGGGTCAGAAAAAAATCAATTGTGGTGAAAAAAACTCTTTTAAGTACATCTTCGCATAAAAGCATTTACGACACTGCGTTATTCGATCTGATGTTACTCCAAACAGTCTTGATATACCCTGTACAGGCTTATGCAGAAACATCTGTAAGGTCAACTACAGCTACCATATTTTATCCTACCACTGTCACCCCTAATGTTTCTACTTCATGTTTCCAGATGTTCGTGGCCAGTTCGCCGCAGTTGGCAGCGTTGTCAGTGGGCAGTATCACTGGGTTCTCCAACGTCATACTCGAACAACTAAAATCTACCGACAGCACAATACAAGTGGATCTTGAAACACTCTCATGGATTGGTAACATTTTTTTTATTAGTTACTATACGAATGGACATGAAAGTAGATTGTTTAAAATACTGACACTACAAAGCGCCACCAAACCTAGTGTCTTATGCTCGAATACTCAATCACCACTTAAATATTACGATGCACTGAACTACACAAGTCCCGCTTAAATGTACATACTAAGTGAGGCGAGCGCAGCTAAGTGCATCTTAATATTTGAATGGCTTTTGAGTATTCGGGCATGAGTGTCCTAAGTAGCTTTCACCTGATGGTTTGCGCAGTGAGCTGATAGAGCATCCACCGACGTGTGCAAATATATTGGCCTGATTGTAGATATGAGAGAGATGCTTTTGCAACTAAGAAGACCACATAAGGAATCATGGAATAGCATACGTGGAAAATAGAGTTTAGCATTGATCAGGGCAATACCAATAAGATAGAAAAAACTTCGCGGGTTCAAATCCCAGGGCACACCTCTGACTTTTCGGAGTTACGTGTGTGTTGATAGTTAATCACCACGCACTTTAACGGTGAAAGAAAACATCGTGAGGAAACCTGCATACCGTAGCGATACAAAAAAAAAAGAATTTCTACGGTATGTAAGCCGCCAACCCGCACTAGGCCAGCGTGGTGGGCTATATGGCCTAACCACTCTCAATTGACTCCCTCGATTGTAGAGTAGGCCCGTGCCCTAAGCATATAAGGCCTCCCTAATAACTTGACCTTTACTAACGTTCTAAAATGCATTCATGTGTGTCTATTGTTAACTTGGAGGAATTTTAGATATAAAAAACTTTTATGTTTACTGCAGATTTTAAAAACCACGTATTATCACTTTCAGGATCAGTACACGGGCTTGCAGGACTACCCAGTGTTATAATGCCCTTGATAATGCAGTGGAGAGGCAGAAAATTCACCTACATTGCAAGCTGTCTCATTATCATCATAGGCTGGATTCTCATCTACCTCGCTAGTGACGTCACTACTATTATCATCGGCGAATGCTTCCACGGATTAGGCATCAATAGTATCACTACAGTCAGCTTCTCTACCATCAGCGAGATGATCGATCCGAAATACAGGACTATTTCCATGACTTTATACATGCTTAACCTAACATTTGGATTATCTTTTACTGGAGTCATCGGCAGATACCTTCATTGGAAGACTGTTAGTCTCATTATGAGCACTCCAGTTTTTATTGCACTTATCATTGGATTCATATGGCCAGAATCACCAGCGTGGCTTGCCTATAAAGGAGAATATTTTAAATGCGAGCAGGCCTTCAAATGGCTACGAGGAACAGACGAAGATTCACAGAAGGAGCTCAAAGAACTTCTTAATGCACGTAAAGAAAATTATATTTTAATTGAAAAGAACAAAAAACTGAACCACGTGTGGATTAAAATAACAAGGAAAGATTTCTACTTACCGTGTTTGCATATTTTTATGACGTTGGGCACGTTCTATTTTGGAGGTGTCTTGGTTATTATAATCTACGGTTCTGATATACTAAGAACAGCTTCAAATGATAATGTATCTGCTGAGCGATACGGTATGATTGCGAACAGCGTATTTTCATTCGTAGGATCAGTGACTACAACTATACTTTTAAAACTATTCAATAACAAATCTGTATTTGTATCAGCTGGGATATCTTCAACAATCTTTATATTAGGTGCAGCTATTGCGTTATTACTACAGTCTGTGGATGTTTTATCCAACGATTCTTTGATTGTCATTTATTTGCTTTCATTGTACATTTTATCAGAATATTTAGGAACAGCAACAATGTGTTTTCCCATAGCTGGTGAGCTGATGCCAGTGAAACACAGAGGTCTTGGGGAAGTTATATACATAGTTTTAATTAGTGGCTTAGATAGTCTCGTTTTAAAGGTGTCTCCATATTTAATGTTCTACCTTGGATTGTGGAGATTATTCATACTGTTCGCAATAGGAAAGTTACTGTGTACAATTTATTTTTGGAGATTTGTCCCCGAAACTAAAGGGAAAACGTTACAACAAATCGAAGATTTTTACAATTACGGTTGTTTTGTCAAAAGAAACAATGAAGAGGTGGAATGTATACATACTGGTATAGAATAGTGTATTTAAAATAATAGATTCAACAATTATAGGTTATGTATACTAAGAATATGTTTACAATGTAGCTAATAGCATAGCAAATTATTTATTAATTATTATCAGCCCGGAGTCAGGATTTTGTGCCCGATATGGCGATAGGCTTGCCACCTATCATGTCGTGGAACATGTAAGGTACAATGTGGGTGTCCTGGTAGCCCTACTCCTTCTGGAAAAAGGCATGAGTAAATGCAGAATAGCGAATTCAAAAACCATTGTCTTCTACTTGTATAAAAATAATATCATTATACTGAATACCTATAACTTTCATGTGTTATGAATGTTTATTCCTATAAGATTACACTCTTTATAAGAAATACCGTTTTTATTATTTTATATCACTGCCTACCTTGGTGGCGCAGTTGTACTACGGTACGATTACAACGCAGACGTATTGGGTTCGAATCCCGGGTCGAACTAAGAGATATTGGATTTTTCTATTCATCATCAGCCCGAAGTCAGGAATTTGTGCCCGAAATAGCGAAAGACTCACTATGTATAATACAGTGGGACGAAACACACAAGGCGAACCGTGGGTGACCTCTGCCTACCCCTTCTAGGATAAAGGCGTGCATTCATGTATGTATACAGTAATCTCTATCAACAACCGTTTGTTTTGATATAGAACTAATTGCGCGCACCTGGGTAGGTCTCGCATGAAACTAATCTAGCACAGCCAGTTCGTGAGTCACGTTCTGGCATTTTAATGACCATGTACTAATTACTGTAAATAAAATTATTTAGTGAAAAATTGTGTGTCGGAATGGATTCACCGTTTCTAAGACAAGTAAGTGTGATATTACTGAGTTATTGATTCCAGTTCAAGTTATTATTATATAATTGGATATATATTTTGATTCCATTAGTAGTTACTGCCTCGGTGGCGTAGTTGTACTACGGTACGATTACAAAGCTAAGGTCTTGATTTTGAATCCCGGTTCGAGCAAAGTGATATTGGATTTTTCTATTCATTACCAGCCAGGAGTCAGAAATTTGTGCCCGACATGGCGATAGGCTCGTCGTGGGACGGAACATACAAGGCGAAATGTGGGTGTCCTGGTAGCACCTCTGCCTTCGAGACGAAGAGCGCAGTGCAATGCCATACAGTGCCTTATATTATGTCTTAGTGGCATTGCCCATATTTATGAGCAGGCGTGACTTACAACCTGCTTGTCTCGTTACGTCAGTAATAAAAATTGCAACTATGGCAACGATTTTCTCTATCTTACATTGATCATAGTTTTCGATATAATATGTATGTTTTGTAAGTTGAGCTACTTATTGATTGTACTGTGTTTTTTTATTGCGATGAATGAGAAAACGAGCAGGCCATTCACCTGATGGTAAGCGATACGACTGCTCATGGACAGTAGGAAACCCAACAACACCATGAATTACAAAGCGTTGCTAGTATCATTCCACTGCGCTCGCCATCCTGTGACATAAGATGTTAAGTCTTAATATGTCCAGTAGTTACTCTGGTTACAATGTCTTTCAAACCGGAACACAATAGTGCATTTACGTACTGTTTGGCGGGAGAAATAGACATTGTGCTTTAAAATCATCTTTCATCATAGTCTTAATTAAATTATCTTATACATTTTTAATTTTCTCATTTCCTGCAACAAGTACTTCTTATAATATTTCTATTTCATGTTCTTTTAAGATATTCGTGGCGAGCTCACCGCAGTTGGCAGCGCTGTCTGTCGGCAGCATCACTGAATACTCCAACGTCATATTGGAACAGCTGAAATGTAACGACAGTTCAATACAAGTGGACCTCCATATGGCTTCATGGATTGGTAGCATTTCATTCTTTTGTTCCTATGAAGTAATAGGAATACCATCTTATCTACTTAAAGAGTTAATTATTGTGAATATACTTAAATAATTATTAGAAACGCCGAATGGCAAATTAATTTAAAAATATATATATATATATACTACGCACAAAAATTAAAGGATATTTTTTTTGATCAATTTTTTTTGTTGTTTTTTGAGAGTCTGTATCTTGGAGAAAATTGATTGTTAAGAAATTCGGAAACTAAAACTTGAAAGCTTGAAATGTCTATTTTGCAGATCTGTGCTCTATTTCTTGATCCTCGCTAAGTTGATAAGCAATCGTAAGAAAACCAACGAGAAAAAAAAAATCCAAAAATTTTCTGGATTTCAAAACCGTGCATTTACATGGGTAGTATTTTTTTGGTGACATCATTATAAAATTCCCGTAGATAATTTAATTTCCTTTAATTTGATATACCAGAAACCTCCGTGACATGATTTGGAGCTGACTTGTGGTAAATCAAAGTAAAAATGGCCTATCACATTTTGACATTGGATTACTCCATGAATATCAATCATGGGGAAAACAAAATCGGAATTTTAGTAACTTCAAAACATGCTTTATAAGTTGGTATTAAAGTCTAATGATAATGAATAGTATTTCTAAGTAAAATTGTTGACTGAAAAAAAGGTAAAAAAAACGGTTATTTATGGATATTCGGAAAACATTGCATATCTTTGGATAAAAGAAACAAACCAAGGATATCGTCGGTAACTTTTCAACCTTAAAGTATTCTAAAGACACTCTGAAAATTTCAAACTGCTCCGATTTGATTATCTTAGTGTTCGGAAGGTTTGAACTTACTGTATTCAGCAAAAATCGTCGTAATGAGCATTTTTCGCATGCTAATGGTTTTGTAACTTGAGAATATTTTTTTAGTGATTATCCATATTCTTTTAATCAAATCCTTTTTTCTAACGTTTTCACTATTCTCCGCAATTTTAAAAAAAATACTGGCACTGTTTTACCGCCGGCATTAGCGTTACCCAAAGCGTACTACGGGGAGGTTGCGTGGTCGGATTTATAGTAAAACAGTGCCAGTATTTTTTTTACAATTGCGGAGAATAGCGAAAACGTTAGAAAAAAATATTTGATTAAAAGAATATGGATAATCACTAAAAAAATATTCTCAAGTTACAAAAATCGATCACATACGAAAAATGCTTATTACGACAATTTTGACGAATACAGTAAGTTCAAACCTTCCGAACACTAAGATAATCAAATCGGAGCAGTTTGAAATTTTCAGAGTGTCTTTAGAATACTTTAAGGTTGAAAAGTTACCGACGATATCCTTGGTTTGTTTCTTTTATCCAAAGATATGCAGTGTTTTCCGAATATCCATAAATAACCTTTTTTTTACCTTTTTTTCAGTCAACAATTTTACTTAGAAATACTATACATTATCATTAGACTTTAATACCAACTTATAAAGCATGTTTTGAAGTTACTAAAATTCTGATTTTGTTTTCCCCATGATTGATATTCATGGAGTAATCCAATGTCAAAGTGTGATAGGCCATTTTTACTTTGATTTACCATAAGTCAGCTCCAAATCATGTCACGGAGGTTTCTGGTATATCAAATTAAAGGAAATTAAATTATCTACGGGAATTTTATAATGATGTCACCAAAAAAATACTACCCATGTAAATGCACGGTTTTGAAATCCAGAAAATTTTTGGATTTTTTTTTTCTCGTTGGTTTTCTTACGATTGCTTATTAACTTAGCGAGGAATCAAGAAATAGAGCACAGATCTGCAAAATAGACATTTCAAGCTTCCAAGTTTTAGTTTCCGAATTTCTTAACAATCAATTTTCTCTAAGATACAGACTCTCAAAAAACACCAAAAAAAATTGATCAAAAAAAATATCCTTTAATTTTTGTGAGTAGTGTATAACCTTGCTGTCCGTAGTGTGGCAGACCCGAAATGTCAATCGAAATTGATATGATGAAATATGATGCAATGTAAAATTTGAATGTTAACTTTGGTGACATATGCCTACGTCTCAAAATAGGTGTGTCGAGAACACAAGGTCGGCCAATAACACATTAGCTTGACGTCGTCAAGGAAGATAATGAAAGTATTAGTTTTAAAATGAAGAATTCCAAAACCCGGTGGAATGGCAATGATTTATCAGGAAAGAGAACATTGAAACTCACTAAAATAACGCTCGGTAGAAAGCATATTTTTACTTCATCTTTTTGAAACAAGAAATTATAATTTTCAGGATCGGTACACGGCTTAGCAGGACCACCAAGTGTAGCGATGCCATTGATAATGCAGTGAGAAGGCAGGAAGTTCGCCTACATCGCAAGTTTTCTCATAATCTTCATTGGCTGGAATCTAATCTACCTCGCTAAGGACGTTGCCACTATAATCATCGGCGAATGCTTCCATGGATTAGGCCTGAACAGTATAATTGCTGTCAGTTTCTGTACCATCAGTGAGATGGTCGATCCAAATTACAGAACTATATCTATGACTTTCTACATCATCAATCAAACGCTGGGAATATCAATGACTGGAATCATTGAAAGATACCTTCATTGGAAGAATGTTAGTGTCATTATGAGCATACCTATTATTGTGGCGTTATTTATTGGATGCATGTAGCCAGAATCACCAGCCTGGCTTGCATATAGAGGAGAGTACGTTAAATGCGAACAGGCCTTCAAATGGCTAAGAGGAACAGACGAGAACTCAGAGAAAGAACTCAAAGAACTGTTAAATTCTCACAAAGAAAACTTTGCTGCTATTCAAAATAACAAATTTAAACTGGAACATTTCTGGATGAAAATCACAAGGAGGGATTTCTACCTACCGTGCTTCCATATTTTTATGACCTTATCAACTTTTTATTTTGGTGGGGTGTTGGTTGTGATAGTCTACGGCGTGGATATATTGAACACAGCTACAAATAACCTATCTGCTACCCGGTACGGAATGATAGCTAATTACGTATTATCGTATATTGGAGTTATGATCACGACAATTCTTTTAAAACTCTTCAGATACAAAACTGTGTTAATAACAAGTGTTCTATCATCATCAATATTTATGTTAGCTGCTGCCGTTGGAGCATTATTACAATCTGTAGGTGTTTTATCAAGGGATTCGTTGATTGTTGTGTATTTGATGGCATTTTTCACTTTGTTTGGATGTTTAGGGACGTCTACTCTGGCTTTTGCTGTATCTGGGGAGTTGATGCCGGTCAAACACAGAGGTTGCGGGGAAATTGTGTACATACTTCTAGTTAGTGGTTTAGATACTCTAGTTTTGAAATGTTGTCCGTATTTAATTGTGTACATTGGGTTATGGAGATTATTCTTACTGCTCGCTGTGTTAAATCTGGTATGTATATTTTATGTGTGGAGGTTTGTGCCCGAGACCAAAGGGAGGACGTTACAACAAATAGAAAATTTTTACAACTATGGTCGTTTTGTCGTTTTGAGAAATATTGAAGAAGTGGAAATTATTGATAAATCTTCCCATGAAAATGATTAAAATGGGTTACAATATTTCACATTTTTTACCAAATTTATATGAATATGTGTGTATATAGATTGTTTGTAACACACACGAATTAACTCATTACGTTGTTAATACGATATAGCAACTCTTAAGTTAGAACAAAACTATGTCAATTATTTTTATACATACAGACACCGGCTGTGAAACGAGAAACCACCGGTTCGATCCCCGCACCGAGACAAAATTGTGTGAACCATAAGCATTTTTTGAAGTGAAACTTCTTTATCGGGGTTGGAAAAAATTTTTCGTTACGCGTCACATTCTTCCGTTACGCGCCATCTTTTTTTATTTAGTAAATTAGTACCCACTTCAGTAAGCCACACCCCCAACCGTTTCCAAGCCCCACCCAAAATTTTAAGTCCCACCCACTTTTTTGTAATTTGATCCTTACCCCCCCCTCTGGCCTTCCCCCACCCTAAATCCAAAACAGTGCCCAATAGCCTCCCCACGAAACCTCCCCCCCCGCCCCTACCCCCACCTAAAATTTTTACCTCACCCCCCCTATTCCTATCTCCGCCAATATCCATCGTAGACCCATCGACCCTGGGTTCATTAGAACCGGCTCGGTGAGGCCTACAATCCTGCCCCAACAGAATTCCCGAATTCCCCCTCCACAACTTTCCCCACCCAAAAATATTTTAAGGTGCCCAATAGCCCCCCCAAGAAACCTAACCCCCCCCCCGCCCCTACCCCCACCTAAAATTTTTACCTCACCCCCCCTAAACCTATCTCGGCCAATAAAGGTCGTGGACCCACCGAGCTTGGTATCCTCGGAACCGTCTCGGTGAGGGCTACAAATTGGCCCCGATAGAAATCCCAAATTCCCTCAAAAATTTCCCCCCTCCTAAACTTAAACTTTATTTAATTTAGCTTTATTTTACCAATTCTGTAAATTTGTAAATAGTAGATCATTTTTCGAAAAATGATGTCATAAAGAAGTTTCACTTCTTACGTGTGTACACTAATACACACACACATTTTTTTTTTTGAGTCTGGGTGTTTGTGAGACAAGTCTCGCACTTCCTAATACCCACGATACAAGACTCGATCTTACTGCGGAGTCAGGACTATGTATATACAAGTGACTGTTGGACATATTTATTTATATTTTTATTAAAATTAATGATCGGCTTTTTAGCTAATTATTTTCGTAAAAAAATATTAAAATTATTTCCAATTGCCCACTACCTATATCCATCACCATCCTTTTTCCTCCGCGCTCCTCCCCCCCGATTTAATGAGCATAGGTGACCTTTTTGCTAGGTTGCCGGTAACTATGCACTACAAATAATGTATGGAAAATGTTTACCCCGCCCATGAATAGAAGCAGCTACAGAGTCATGAGCTTGTCATGACCTGTCCTTCTTTAAGCGAGGCTTGAAGTGACTACTCTCATTATGGTGGACAGCGAATTGATTGCTCTAGATCCTGAGCAATGCGAAGGTCCAGCAGAGGTGACCGCTTGCCATCAAGCTGCATGCTTCGTCTGCTTGCTTAGGCTAATAAACCATCGGAAACCTGCTCAATTTCGAGGAGTTCTACTCTCTAAGTCCGAAGATATTCATCAGGTCTTCACCAACTTTTTATGGGTCCAAATAGCAGCTATTTTGCATCCAACTAAAGAAGAATTACGTAAATCGAATCAGAAATCTCAGAGTAATCGGTGAACATACATAAGAATTTTTTTTTTACGAATTGATAACCTCCTCTGAAGTCGGTTAAAAATAAAAAACACTCCGAGTTCTGAAAATAAAAATCTATATACGGTAATTATAATACACGAGGTTTTCGTAAATGAATAAGGTTGGTCACGCATAGTAATGTTAACACATGAAAATGTAAGATTATTCTGTACAAACAAAACGCAATGTGTTGTGAGTAAATACATAAAATCCTTGGTTTAAGACAAAATAAGTTTTTAATCATATTCATTTTACTTAAAACGACTTATGGTGTGGACGAAATGGACATCATTTAATAATTTTGCATAATATATTTGATGAATAAAATAAAGAACGCAAGAAATATTTGATGATATTCATAGTTGATAAATCATTTTAAAAATTAATTAGGAGTCATTTTCTAACCAACATCGCAAAATGAACTCGCCGTTTTTAAGACAAGTAAGTGAAAAGTTATTATTTATAGTTATGTTAACTATACATATATACACATATATATATATTATATATAAATGAATAGTGTCTAGCGGAGGTCCAGAGATAAAGTCCACCCCTTGGTGTATCCGTACCACCCCATGTAGAAACTTTCAAGTTATAATTATTATCTGAGTTTTCAATATCATTATTACAAGCTGAACAAATTACAAAAATATGTAAAAAAAAATCTTTTTAGTTTTAGAAGTCTTTTTAGTTCTACAGTTTTGCTTAAAATAATGAGCTTCTTATATTGTTGGTGTAAAATCCAAAATTTATATTTTATGAATGATGACTTAAATTTTCCTGCGCTTGACACTCTTTTTGGAAACTGAATAATTAGTGATCAAAAACTTGAAAGCTCAAATCACAATTTATGACAAATATACAAGGTGGTTTTTTCCTTGTTTTCTGTAAGAATTGCAAAAATTTAGATTTAACGAATGATCTTGTCATTATCGCCCAATATAGAGTATAGACAACTATACCAGGTATATCAAGACTGCGACCGAAAACAAAGCCAGGTGGTAGTTTTAGTGGTTACAAACACGGTGCAAATAATTTTTTTGCCAAAACAGTGTTAGATATTTTTTTAGAATTTTTTAAAAATCATCATGTTTGGGTGGTAAATACCTAGCTTTTGCGAAAATACAAATTTAAACCTTTACGTACCATTGCGTCTTTTAAAATAAACAGGTGTTAATAATTATTTTAGGGAAACTATGTATATACGAAATACGATGATAAGTAAAAAATTACAAAAAAAGTTGACGTTTTTTTTTTTCGAAATTTTTACTTCTATTGTGTCTGAAGTCACCAATATTACCACCTGGCTTCGTTTTCGCTCGCGGTCTTGATATACCCTGTATGTTTTCTGTTTATTAAAGCTGATAGACTACTTAAATCTAAAACGCCATCATCAAGGTGTTTGATAATTATAACTTACAGCTCTTCGTGGCCAGTTCACCGCAGTTAGCAGCCATATCTGTTGGAGGATCGGTGGGGCTTCCGAACGTGCTTTTAGAACAATTGAAAGCTAACGACAGTTCCATACACTTAGATTTGGACGTGGCTACATGGATTGGTAAATTGTCTGCTTTAATTATTATATTGATAATTAGGTTCATCTACATTTCAAGTGTTGTTAATAGCCGCCACACACATAGAACTGTGCAAGTCTGAGTTTGTACCAGTATACTGGAAATTGTCTGGGCAATTACTGCGCAAGCTTCGTTCCAGTTTTAGATTCCAAACTGGGGCAAACTCACGTTTGCGCAAACGCACTTGAACTTGTGTGACGACCATTAAACTGATACTCCACCCTACGGTATTAAAGTTATCTTAATTATGATTAGGTAATATGAAATTATCATTCTGTTCTATCCATTCACTCCCATGTATTTTTGTATTTCAAATCCGTCTTTTTTGTATGAAAATGTAAATTTAATGCCATTCCTTAATACGACACTTGTTACCACATATCTTCAACCAACTTCAAAAAACGGATGTTATCAATTGAACGTGTATGTATGTCATTAAGAATTGCACAGTTTTTTTTAGCTTGTGTATGGTTGCACTTTTACAGCCAAATCCCCTTAAATGCTAGATGTCTGTAATACAATTATTTATTTCGTTTATAGGATCTACACACGGCTTGGCGGGACTACCGAGCATAGCAATGCCGGCGATAATGCAACTGAGAGGCAGAAAGTTCTCCCAAATATTGTCCTGTCTTCTTATAATTACTGGCTGGATTTTGACGTATTTCTCCAACAGCATCGCGACTTTAATCATCGCAGAATGCTTTCACGGGTTAGGAAACAATAGTATCGCTGTTGTCTCCCTTTCCAGTATTAGTGAAATGGTCGATCCTAAGCTAAGACTATTCTCAATGTCTTTCTATTTAATTTTCGAAACCCTAGGGTTCACTATCGTTTCTATCTTAGGCAGATTCTTATACTGGAAAACAGTTAGTATTATTATGTCCATTCCGATTGTTATAGCTTTTGTTATTGCGTGTATGTGGCCAGAATCGCCCGCCTGGCTTGCCTATAAAGGGGAATACGTTAAATGTGAAGAAGTCTTTCATTGGCTGCGTGGTTCAGACGATATGTCCCAAAAAGAGTTCAAAGAATTAGTGAGTGCTCAGAAAGAAAATTTCATTGCCAATAAAAATAGCAAGTTTACTATAAACAAATTGTGGTTGCAAATAACTAGCAGGGATTTCTATATGCCTTGTTTTCAAAGCTTTGTCATACTCGTCACAATATACGCAAATGGTTCTATGGTTGTTGTTACATATGGATTGGATATGATGAAGCAGGCGACTGGCAATACATTAGCAACTCGCTACGGAATGATTTTCATATACACTATCATAGTTTTAGGAACTCTTACGTCGACAATATTTATGAAATACTTTAACAACAAACCGGTGTATTTGACGAGTGCGTTCACTGCGTCAGGGTTTATGTTAGGTGCATCTGTAGTGACATTCTTACAATCAAGAGGTGTGTTGCCAAATGATTCTTTATTGTGTTTGTATTTCATTACAGCATTTATGATTTCTATTTCGTTAGGATGCAGTTCAGTTGCTTTTCCTATGGCGGCAGAAATTATTCCAGTTAAACATAGAGATCTGGGAGGGGCAGTGTATGTGATCCTACTTTGCAGTATGCATACTCTTGTATTGAAAGTCTGTCCGTACTTAATGTTGCATATTGGAATGTGGGGATTATTCTTGATGTTTAGTGTAATCCAATGGGTGTGTCTGGTTTACGTTTGGAAGAAAGTTCCAGAAACAAAAGGAAGGACGTTACAAGAAATTGAAGATTTTTACAATCACGGACATTTTGTTACTAGAAGTACGGAGGATGTAGAGATTTTGGGGAAAAAATAAATACATACATTGAAGTTGCGCTTGCATCTCATTAGGGTAGCCAGAGAGTATGGATCTAAATTTTGCTCGATCGTGACAATATGGCTTCGTCTACTTTCATAAATCTTTTCAAACGGTCTCAGGTTCAAGATACTTACGACCTGCCCCTAGTATAGGGTCTCATCGATTTAACTAAGGGAGACTTGATGGGGTCGAACCCTACCGACTTTTTCATTCACACCCGCCTCATCTTATCTGTTTCGTTAATCGCCTTTTGTCGAACCTCGATATCAAACCAACAAATCAAGCAAATAATGTTTACATATTGTGAAATAAATAAAAGTTATATTGTGTTAGCGTTTCAATATCTTAAGCACCATAATGATTGAAATTAATCCATAAAATTGACGAAAAATATATGCATAAGTCAATGCTGACGATACAAGCTTTATTTGAACAACTGCCGGAGTGTTTAAAAATAAAATGTGCGTTGAAGAATTTTCTTTCTCAACAACGAAACTGCTGGACCCCAATTGCTACGGTTGTAATAATTGCACAGTCAAAAGTTTTGAAATACAGTTCAATTCGAAGACTGACATTTAAATTTAGCTTTATTCATTAGAACCTATAAAAAATATTATCCGAATGTTCATTGTTCACGCTACTTTTTAAGATTTATAAATTTAACTCTTAATTTTAATATCAATTTTTGTTTTTATTTGATATTTTATATAAAAGTGCAAATGGCGGTCGTAACTCTCAGAGCAATCTCTTACCGACTACAATGAGATAGGCATAAGGGAAAGAAAAAAAAAAGGGAAGTCTAAAGTGTACTTCTAAGATAAAGCATGAATTATAAAAATCGGAAATAATGAAAATATTTAGCTTGATACATAAAATTTATACAAACATGTATATGCTTATATATATATATAAACAGTTTAAAAAGAAAACTAAATGAAACAACATTAATACACATACACATGCAGAGCAGATACATATATACACACATAAACGCACACTGCACACTAAAGCACAGAATACTTATTCTGTGACAAAAGCCCCAATTACACGGGGAGAGTTTCTCGAAAATACGATTATTGTAAGGATACATTGACTTATATTCTACCGATAGACGAGACAGGTCATAGAAATAAAGTGCCCCGTATTTTGAAAGCACACTGCAATATTACATCACTTAAGTGGGATTTTATTAAAATATTGAAACTTCAGACGATTTGCTTTCGGTTTGACGGCGAAACATTCATTTATTACTTTTAAACGTAGGCGATAAGGCGTACTGCACTGTCACTGTCACGAAGCAAACTGATTCATGTGCGGCGCATGCACCGCAAGTAGGTGGGACACATTTTGTGTACTGATTGTCTTATCTAGTGTAACATTGATATCGATGTAAGGATATAAAAAACTTACATCGTGTAAACATTTGTCAGAACACGATAATCTATAGCGGTTATACTACCGGCACGGATCTTGAGCGCTGGCCGTTACTTGCGCAGTGATGTCAATTTTTGGGTCTCTTTAGAGGTATGATGAAGTAAGCGGGCGGGGGCATTATCGCATCGGCCAGTGATTGGTTCACTACGCAACGCCATATTGTTGTTATGCCTAATTCATTAATTGCGTTTGTTCAATTCATTCATTTATTTTGTCCTTAAGTTCACGATGCGCAAAGCTATCCCCACTCTGTCGCCAAACGCTGAAGATCCGTGCCGGCGGTTATATGTCATGCGATAATCGCATACGATTCTCGCCACGAGAAATTCTCCCCCTGTAAATGGCGTACAAATAAAATTTTACACAATGTACTTCATTTGAGTTTAAACATGTTGCATAAACAATCATTTTAACTGATAACGACTTCTTGTGTGCACGAAATGAATGCGATATTAAATTGTTTCCTTTGAAAATGAAAAACTTGTCACAATTTTTAAGACGCACATATTCTACTACACAATAATTCCTAAAAAAAATAGTTAGTGATTTACTTACCTACCCCGAAGAATGGATTCGCCGTTTCTAAGACAAGTAAGTAAAGAAGATTGTATTTTAATTTATGTTTGGTCTTGACGTATAAATATTTTCTGACGAGAATTAATTTACTGACTTATTGACAGCCTCGGTAGCATAGTTGTACTACGGTACGATTACAAAGCTGAGGTCTCGGGTTAGAATCCCGGATCGGACAAAGTGATTTTGTATTTTTCTATTCACCACCAGCCCGGAGTTAGGAATTTGTGCCCGATATGGCGATAGGTACGCCCCCTATTACTTCGTGGGACGGAACATACAAAGCGAAATGTGGGTGTCCTGGTAGCACATCTGCCGAAAAGGGCGTGAGTTTATGTATATATTATTACTATGCAACATAAGTGGAGAACTGATGACCAATTAACATCTCAAGTACACGCCACAAACGGATAAGCACTGTGTCGGAGGTCAACTAACGAAGTGCTCGGACAACCCAATAAATATTACAGTTATTCGCTGGATGTTCTGACATGACGTTGGAGATCATTGAGAAACGCCTACATTTAGTATAGGAATTGCTGTAAATGACGTTGATGATGGTAAATTCTAGGTAATTTATTTACCTTCAAACAACAGATCCGAGGGCCAAATCATATTTTCCTCTTTTTAAAGTAAATTAGGTGTGAATTGAATGCGACCATGATAAAACCTAAATACGTGAAGATTCTTCCAAAAATTCAAAGACCAACACCATCCAGCCATTGCAGTGGATTTCAACTATCTCTCAATCATAATATAGGTTCTAGTCCGACAGTGTATATAGACACTTTTTTTTTCTATTGCAGCTTTTTATAGCCAGTTCACCACAGTTAGCAGCCATATCTGTTGGAGGATCGGTGGGGCTTCCGAACGTGCTTTTGGAACAATTGAAAGCTAATGACAGTTCCATACATTTAGATTTGGATTTGGCTACATGGATTGGTAATTGTTTGTTTTAATTACTCATTTTGATAATAATTAACTCCTTAAAAGGGAGATCCAGGTGTCAGGTGTTTGAAATTTTCCAGCATTAAAGTTACATAAACCCTGTTTAGTTTTAAATTAGTTATACGCGTAGTACATTTTTAAAGTATAAAAATTATTGATTTTATTTAATCATTTTTTTTAATCGACTTCAAAAAAAGAAGATTATCAATTCGACCTGTTTTTTATTTAATATTGTCAAAATTAAACAGTTATTTTTTATTTGAAAATCAAGGCCACTCTCCGATTACAAATCTACGCAGTATTATTAATTACGTGTACCTATCTGTTATTTGTATAGTACAGATATATTTTTATTAAACTTATGTTTTCAGGATCAACACACGGCTTAGCGGGAATACCAAGTATAGCAATGCCGGCGATAATGCAATGGAGGGGCAGAAAGTTCTCCTACATATTGTGCTGTCTTCTTATAATTACTGGCTGGTTTTTGACGTATTTCTCCAACAACGTCGTAACAATAATCATCGCAGAGTGCTTTCACGGCTTAGGAAACAGCAGTATTGTCATAGTCTCCCTTTCTAGCATTAGTGAAATGCTTGATCCAAAACTTAGGCTCATCTCAATGTCTTTCTATTTGATTCTTGAAACCCTAGGCGTTACTATCGTTTCTATCTTAGGCAGATTCTTATACTGGAAGACAGTTAGTATTGTTATGTCCATACCAATTGGTATAGCTTTTGTTATTGCGTGTATGTGGCCAGAATCACCCGCCTGGCTTGCCTATAAAGGGGAATACGTTAAATGTGAAGAAATCTTTCATTGGCTGCGTGGTTCAGACGACATGTCACGGAATGAGTTAAAAGAATTAGTGAGTGCTCAGAAAGAAAATTTCATTGCTAATAAAAATAGCAAGTTTACCATAAAGAAATTGTGGTTGCAAATAACTAGCAGGGATTTCTACGTCCCTTGCTTTCAAAGTTTCATCATAATCGCCACAATATACTGGAGTGGTTACTTAGTTGTTCTTATTTATGGACTAGATATTATGAAGCAGGCGACTGGCAGCACATTAGCAACTCGCTACGGGATGATAGTTATATACACTATCATAGTTTTAGGAACTTTTACATCGACAATATTTATGAAATTCTTCAACAATAAACCAGTGTATTTGACGAGTGCATTTGCAGCAACTGGGTTTATGTTAGGTGCATCTGTAGTGACATTCCTACAATCAAGAGGTGTTTTGCCAAGCAATTCTTTATTATGTCTGTATTTCATTATAGCATTTATGATTTCTTTTGCTTTAGGATGCTCCCCAGTTGCTTTTTCTATGGCGGCAGAGATAATTCCAGTTAAACATAGAGATCTGGGAGGGGCAGTGTATGTGATCTTATTATGCAGTATGCATACTCTTGTATTGAAAGTTTCTCCATACTTGATATTGTATATTGGTATGTCTGGAGTATTTTTCATGTTTTGTATAATAGAATGGGTGTGTCTGATTTACTTTTGGAAGTACGTACCAGAAACCAAAGGGAGGACTTTGCAAGAAATTGAAAATTTTTACAATCATGGTCGGTTTGTTACTAGAAATACAGAGGATGTGGAGGATCTTAGGATAAAATAAACAGTTAAATATTGTTATTTATTCTTGTTTTATTGATTTAATAGAAATATTCTATTCGAGTAGTTAACCATGAAGTTTTAAAGTCTTAATGTGCACCATTGAGTTTCAAATTAGCGATCATCTACAACCTTTTGTCGTCGAAAGCGTCGAAAGTGATAAAAATTGTTTTTATCTTCACATTTTATTACAAATTGGACATGTTAATACTATTAGATTTCTAGTACAACAATTTGTTATTTCTATTATGAAAATATATCGTAAATAATACAATAAACATTTTTGTTATATTTGTATTTCCGAATTTCGCCACAAGCCATCTTATGGTAGATGAAACATAATATCCAACTGATCTGACAAAATATAATAGAACAGCTGTGTTTGAAACTGAAATGATGTGACGTGGATAACTTTGTTCGCCGCGTTCCACCGCAACTAAACTGTTTTGCAAATTGAAACGGTTGAAGTAATTGATTGATCAGTTAAAAGTTTAAAAAGGCAGTCCAATTTGAAGACTGTAATTTAAAATTTTATATGTTATTTGTTCGAACTTCTTCTAAGGATTTAATAGATATTTATTGTTCATTATGTGAGTTTTTCATGTAGATAAATACTTATATTATATTAAATCTTTATGTTACAATCCGAAGCTTGTCGTTTAATTTTGCGTAATTTTCTTCTGTAGTTTTTATAAAAAAAAGAAAAGCTTTTTTATTCTATAACTGTCACTTAACTTGTACTTACATGATCTTCAGCTACAGGAATTAAATTTTTGGTTTTCAAATCTCATGAAAATTGTTCTTTACACTAATTTGTTATTTTAGCAAAAGTCTAATTTATCTCACTTTTGAAACAAAATATGTGCGTCAAATTGTGGGTAACATTTACAGTTACTCTGCAGCTTCATTTCTCGGATTCTACGATAGATATAATCTAGACGCACTAATAATGGCGTTCATTGCATGTCTACCTACCCCGTAAGAATATAGGCATGAGCTTATGTACATATTTGTTAATACTAACGTATAATATACAGGGTGATATTTTTAGTGATATATAATTTAAACCACATGTTCGTAACAACCCCAGGCAACCCCAATAATGCAACAAGTTTGAAAAAAACAACCTGTAGGCCAATTCACGTAATTAAATAAGTTCAGTTGCAGTGCAGTTGCAGTTAAGTTTCGATCAAAACAGCCCGTTTTGTATTCTCGTAATTTAGAATAACCGCTGTCAGATACGCTCGCGTCAAGTTCGCGTCACGTGATCACTTTAGCGTATTCTACGGCTGCGCGTTATATACATGCGTGATTCAGATCGCAACCTGATTGGTAAATTACCTATTCATTTGACGTCTCCAATGACAGTTTAGTCCCACCAACGTGCCGCACATGCGCAGTATATGCACATCTTACGCGCAGCTAAACAATTACAAGAATACCATTTTTGACGTACGTACGACTAAGACGTAAACCTAATCGAAACTGCATCGAAACTTGATCGGCGCGTCAATAAATTACGTGAATTAGCCTACTGGTAGTTTTGTCAAAAATCACTATTGAAATAAAATTAATATTTACGGATTTTATCGCGATTTGGTTTAATTTTTATATTTTTTAACTTCCCGACGTTTTGATTGCTTTACAGCTTTCGTGGTCACGGGGCGGAAACCCGTAAAATATAGTTTTATTTCAATGTGTATCATTCGCGTAAATCTAAGTAACCATTATAAAAATCACGATTTAAATTTTCAAGGCTTTTGACCAACTTATATAGGTATGAGTCTTTATATGCCACAGGTAAGTTTCCGAACCGAACTAAAGTTTAGCTAAGCGGCAGAAATACTCGTTATCATATACGGTGGGCAAAAATCGGGAAAACTAAAATCACGATTTTTACCAAAAAAAAAACTCGGTTTTTTTTTTCAAATTTTGTTCAATGTCACCTGGGGTGATGAGAAACATTTGGGTTAAAAATAAATACCACGTGTCAATATCAGCCTGTATATTATGTTATCAATTCATCACATTAATTTCAAGGATAGTGCGTATGTATGCAAAGGTATTTGCACATTAATATTTATGTCATATTATTTCAATGCTACGACATATTTTGGATCAAAATAAAATCGATTGAGTAAATAATCATTTGTTTGTTTTCGGTTCCTTGCGTGGTGGCGTGTTTGTAAACGGACCAGACGCGGCTCCCAACATGTTCACGGTTGTCGCGGGTTCAAATCCCAGGGCACACGTCTGACTTTTCGGAGTCATGTGTGTAATGTGTATTGATGTCAATCACCACGTACTACAACGGTGAAGGAAAACATCGCGAGGAAACCTGCATACCGTAGCGATTTAAAAAAAAGAATTTCTACGGTATGTAAGTCCGCCAACCCGCAATAGGCCAGCGTGGTGGACTATATGGCCTAACCCCTCTCATTTGTTCTCTCGATTGTAGAGTAGGCCCATGCCCTGCAGTAGGACGTATATGGGCTGATACAGTGCAGTACAGTGCATGGGTAGAATTTTTGTACAACACTACAAAATCACCATGCAGCCGATGATAAAAGGCCTGCCGATTATAATAGAATGATATCTAACATTCTACACATCAGAGATCAAGGACAAGTAAATAATTTCAGACGCTGCCAAACAATTTGGGCCCTATTACAAGATTTTTTAATATTTTCAAAATAGAAGTTTATTATTTTGACCCCTTACCTTAATTTTTCGAATATAAAATTTTTAAAAAATAATGTGTGATTAGCACAATTTTACAGACAGACAAATTATACAAATTGATAGAGCGTAAAAACCTGAGTAAAACTGGATCATAAAGACAATTTTGCCGAAATGTCGGTTACGTCATGTGTAGCGGAAAGAATCGGTATTTAAAGTTGAGATCATTTCTACAAACACTATCCTGCGTCATTCTTAACAATAACAACCATAAAATTACTAGAAAATCAACATTATAAGGTAATCTAGACAAGTTTATGAATAATTTTATTTAATCATAAGCAAAGGAAATCAACTATGATTAATTACATCAGACATTAAATACTTGTATTTGAATATAACAATAATTTCAGTGATTCTGACGGGGTTCTGCCGGTTAACATTTTATAATTAACAGTGTCAAGGAAAATTCACAAGATTGTAACTGGATGGGGCCGGAAGGTTCTGGAATGGGGGCCATGTACAATACTGCGACCGAAAACGAAGCCGGGTGGTAGTTTTAGTGGTTACAGATGCAAATAAAAATTTCACAAAATAAGCGACAGATTTTTCTGCATTTTTTTTAATTTCATTTTGTTTGGGTAGTTAATACCTAGTTATTGCGAAAATTGCGAATATAATTTAAACCCTAACTTACCATTGGGTCTTAAAAAATAAAGAGGTGCATGTATCATTATTTGAGGAAAACTATTTATTTATCACACAAATACGACGATAAGTAAAAAAATACCAAAAAAAGATGTCAATTTTTTTTGCGTAATTTTTAGTTGCATTGTGTCTGAAGTCACTGATACTCCCACCTGGCTTCGTTTTCGGTCGCGGTCTTGATACACCCTGTATACATACATGCTCAGGTACATCGTTATACTATTTTGTGCTACAATAATAGACAAGTATATATCTAACCAAGCAACTTTATTTTTACCAGTAAATATAGTATGTCAAAGTAATTAAAGTGCAATAAAATTGATAACGATATGTAGTTTTATTACATTTAAGTGGAAACATTTTTGAATGCGTATGTCTTAATAGGAACTTACACTTGTAATAGTTCTATTTCTTTCCTAAATAATATTAAATGGGTAAAATGAAAATGCACTTTTTGAGCATATCTTAAACTAGGATTATATAGTTTTAACACTTTGATATAGAAATGCGGACATTACTAAATACATACGAATATTATTTTACTAGTATAAAATCTCTCTTATGCGAGACGCTACCAAACAGCAGTTTAAATGCACTGTAGTGCTCCGGTTTGAAGGACATTTACCGAAAGACGTTTATCTCTCGTCGGTTGACTATATCCTTATAAGGGCCTCTTTAATCCCTTTTCCAACCTTTTGCTTGATAAAAATATTATGCTACCATCAAAAAATCCAACCTCATAACTATTTACTTTTTTGTAACTATTCTTCAATGACCTTTGTTTACTCTCTCTCCCATTCTGATATTAATATCCTTGAATTTTCAATATCCTTATAAAACGATATCGAAACTGCGCAGTAATATCAATAACACAAAGAACCCTAACAAAATTATTCATTAGCAAAACAATAAAAATGAGTTGATTGTTCTTTTATTAATTAAATAATTTGTAAAACCTTTCAGTTGGATAAGCGACGTACTCTTGAAGAGTGTTAGTGTGTTCTAATTTTAACTTTATGATAATTGTTTTACGTCACTTATTTGAGTATCTTCACTACCATTGATACGGGGTTCGCCATAGTCCTTAAAGTTGGACTAGTGCGGGCTGTGAAATTATATGGTTTTTAAATTTTGAAGATGGACTCGCCTCTTTTGAGACAAGTAAGTCACTTTAAAGTAAGAAATTTACAAAGGTCATAGAAGATCGCCGAATGGAAGCCACTGCTATTAGATCTTAAAGGAAACCTTTATACCAATACTAGACATTTTGTGCCTCATGATTCTGAAGCTGTTTGTCATGAAACAATATCCTAGAGCATTTGTCAATGCATTGTCAGTTTTCGATCATGTTTCTTTGATACCTTTGGCTTTGATCTTCACATAACTAAAAAGTCCTGTACCCTTCGCTGGAGGTCATTAAACAAATAAAATAAAATAAAGTCTTCGTGATACTGACTTAGGCTAGGCACTATCAGCTCCTTAATGTTTTATTAAGTATTTTTCTTATCTATAGATATTTGTGGCGAGTTCTCCGCAGTTGGCAGCGATGTCCGTTGGCGGCGTCGTAGGATTCCCTAATGTAATCCTGGAACAATTCAAGGCAAACGACAGCTCCATACACGTTGACCTGGACATGGCGAGTTGGATTGGTAAGTAATTCAATTTAAATTAAAAATGTAGCTAAAATAATTACAGCAACTGGTAATTATTTTATCCAAATATCTTGTGACTTTTGCAATCTTCAAGCAAAATATAATCCTGTAAAGGAGTGAGAATAAACCTCTATAACACATAATTGAATCACGCTGATTCATTCATCGTCATCATCATTCTTAACCCACAAGAAATCCACAACTGAACTTAAGGCAACTTAAAAATTTCCTGTGACCTTGTGAGTTGCAATTTACTAAAAATGTATTTCACTGTGGCTCTATTTACAATTAAACACGGTAACTATTGCTAATTACATACGATTGCAACATAGAAAATATGGAACTGTTGCTATTGGTTAATCGCCTAAGCAAGATCCGATAATAAAGCCGTTTATAGCATCGATTTCATAATGCAAATTTCAATTTCAGGATCAACACATGGTCTGGCCGGAATACCAAGTATAGCAATGCCGACAATAATGCAATGGAGAGGCAGAAAGTTCTCCGTCCTCTTATGCTGTCTCATAATCATTACTGGCTGGATCTTAACCTACATTTCCAAAAGCGTGATGACCATCATCATCGCGGAGTGCTTCCAAGGCCTCGGCAGCAACAGCTTAATCATCGTCAGTTTCTACACAATCAGTGAAATGGTTGCCCCGGAATATAGAATGATCTCGATGTCTTTCTACAGCGTCAACCAGAACTTAGGCATGGCTATCGTCGGTATTTTAGGCAAGTATCTGCATTGGAAAACAGTCAGTATTATTATGAGCATACCGGTCTTTATCGCGCTTATTATTGGTTGCGTGTGGCCGGAATCACCGTCGTGGCTTGCCTACAAAGGAGAATACTCCAAATGTGAGAAAGCATTTAAATGGTTGCGAGGCTCTGACAAGAACTCCCAAGCAGAACTTAAAGAGTTATTGAATGCACAAAGGAATGTTGAAGACAGAAATTCAAGGCTAAATTTTAGAGAGATTTGGCACCAAATAACTAGCAAAGATTTCTATATGCCCTGCATTTATACTTTTGTTTGCATCTGCTCGTTTTATTGGAGTGGTATCGTAGTCGTCCTAATATATGGTATGGACATGGTCCGTACAATCACCAAGAATTCTTCAGCAGCTCATTATGGGATGATAGCTATGGACGTAGTTTTATATTTAGGAACATTTACCAGTGTTTTCCTCCTTAAGCTTTTTAAAAATAGAACTGTATTTTTATTGAGTGGAGTGACTTCAGGATGTTTTTTAGTGGCAGCAACTGTTGTCACATTTTTACAATCTACCGGTGTTTTGGCTAGTGAGTCGTTGCTTTGTTTATATTTATTAATAGGTTATATGGTATTTATGAGTGGTGGAATGACTACAGTACCGTTTATAGTCTCAGCAGAATTGATGCCAGTTAAACATAGAGGTTTGGGCGGCGCTGTATACGTCATTTTAGTATGCACTGCCCATGCCTCCTCTTTAAAGATTTCTCCATATTTATTCGTTTACTTCGATTTCTGGGGAACCTTCTTGCTATACGCTGCAAATTGTTTATTATGCATGTTATTTATATGGAAGTACATACCAGAAACCAAAGGCAGGACTTTGCAGGAAATCGAAGATTATTATAATTTAGGAAGTTTCGATAAAAACGTTAAAGAAAGCGAGGAGGAAAATATAGGTTTTGTCGAGTTAAAGATATGAAAATATGTAATATTCTGTTGTTGGACAAAATGTCTTATATCTAAGTAAAATTCAATTAGGATCATTAACGATTACCATACTTTAGCTTCACAAATACCCAGCCTTGACATATTTAGCGATAAGTTAAATACTTTCAAAAGAAAATTAAAAGATAATTCTTCATAAGAACTTTTAAAACAGCCTCCCTCCTCACATCGCTTCTGACTTTAAATTATTCAGAAAGTCTTAGTAATTATTATTGTTACCTAATATTAACTGTTAATTGTTTTTAATTGTTTTTATTTTTGTTTTTGTTCTTGTGCATTTTATTTTCATTGAAATTTTGTCTGTAATAGTTGTTTACATTTCATTTCATTTTGTATCCTTATTTATAAAGTCACATTGATTTAGCCAATAATGTTGGTAAATTGTATGTACGCTCTAATTGTCTTATGTATCAGAAATATTTAATTAACATAAATAACACTGTGTAAAGTTTAAATATATAAGATGTAGCAGTACTTAATAAAATAAATAAATAAATTATTTATTTAGGTTAACAAAAAAAAAAATTCACAGATTTAGGAGTAACAAATTTATAGATCTTTTTATTAAAGAGAATGACGAGAAGAGCACGTCGCTCGCCTGATGGTAAGCGTTACGTCTGAAACAACAACACTCCGAACTTATTACTACTAAGCACTCTCATAGGCTTGTTATCCTCAGAAATTGGTTCTTAATAAAAAAATAAAAAAATACTCTCTTAATACATAGTAATTTAAGATTAATCTTCAACTAATACTCAGACCTCTCGCATGAGAGACCTTGTACTATAAGTGATTATGAATAATTTTTAATACGAACTGCTCTGACGTCAAATGATAATTTAAAATACAACAAAACAAACAGCGGCATAAGCTAGACATACATTAATTTCCAATTTGCAAGCGCACAGCGGAACGCAGATGATTCAGATTTTGAAGAGGCATTTGATGAATATTTTGTAAAGGAGATGTTGAATATACTGTACAATAAACTGTTTGTGTTTTTTTGTACGTCACCAATTACAATGTTGTCTTTATTACGAATAAATAAATATACCCAACAGTCACATACATAGTCCTGAGCCCACACTAAGATCGAGTCTTGTGTCGTGGGTATCAGAAACTACGAGAGACTTTTTAGGTCTCTCAAATACCAATAGTTTAACATACATACATATATGTGTATAAACTCACGCCTTTATCCCAGAAGGGGTAGGAGGCGCCACCAGGCCACCCACATTTCGCCTTGTATGTTCCGTCCCATGATGTGAAAGGGGGCGAGCCTATCGCCATATCGAGCACAAATTCCTGACTCCGGACTGATAATGAATAGAAAAACCTAATGTCACTTTGCCCGACCCGGGATTCGAACCCGAGACCTCAGCTTTATAGTAGTACCGTAGTACAACTACGCCACCAAGGCAGTCAGGCAATAGTTTAAAACATCTAATAATTATTTTAAAAGCCGAGATAACAATAATTTATTAAAAATTATTAGATGAAATAAAACATGTATAAACTAAAATGACGACGATAAAAAAAACATGCTTTATATTTAATCAGGTTAGAACTTATTTGACGGACAGGTTTCCTTTAACGATTGAAAAATAGGGCTTTAAAGATATCAAACTAACGTTTACTGAATGTAAAACCACAATTACTTAAAATGTAGCAAAAAAACTATAAACTACAAAATAAAATGGATATAATTAAACAAGAGTCTGGTGTGTTGTTTCGACTGTTACTCGCATGGTCCCATGGTGTAATGGTGAGCACTTTGGACTTTGAATCCAACGATCCGAGTTCAAATCTCGGTGGGACCTTTATTTCCGATTTGAATTCTATTTTGCTATTTTGTAGATTATTTAATTGGACCAATTTTTTTTAAAAATATAAATTAAAAAGTTACAACATTTTTACCGCCACCGCCACTGTTATACTCGTAAGTTTAATCATTTGAAATAGGCTTATTAAGGTAAAAACTTAAATATTTTAAGGAATTATTAAGTGTCACAAAAATCAGTACTTTAATAAAAAACAAATATACCCAACAGTCACATACATACATAGTCCCGACCTCACATTAAGATCGAGTCTTAATGTGAGGCGAATGTATCGTGGGTATCAGAAACTAAGACAGAGATTTCGGTCTCAAAAAACTTAGACCCAAAATAAATAGCTGTGAATCACAACATTTATATCGGTGCGGAAATCGAACCCGCAGCATCTCGCTTCACAGCCGGCGTCTAACCAACTGCGCCACGGAGACTATATACGCGCCGTTTGGACCAATTTTTATCTATTTTGTCATCTTGAATCTGGTAAATAATTATTAATAAATAATTTAAAAATACGACTAGCCACATCAAGCCACACTACATCAGCTACCGCAATCACACATAATTTGCGCGGAGAATTGAAATTTTCAGTAAATAGCCGCGCGAACGGTGGTAATTTCGCGTTTTAATGCAAATCACGACGATATATCACGTTGTTCGCGTTAGCCAACACTCGATTGCCCGTCCGATTTATCATTGGGAAATTTATTTAAGCAAATGGCCTAGTTCCCGTGTTGTCGGATGACGCAATAAATTATTAAGGAATGTTATTGGTCTACCTGTGGGATGTTTGGTGCCTATAGTGACAGTATTAATAGTTCATGTAAGGTCTGCTAGGTAGGGTCCGCCATTACAATTGAGAATAATTTAGGCTTTAGTCAACTACACTGGCTTAGCGTCGATTCAGATTTATTCGAATCTTTCATCGAAAGCGTAACATTTTGTTATGTCGACACGAATAAAAATCACGCAATAAAATAAAGCGAAATTTTTCGAATCTTTTTGAGAATTATTTTCATTTATACCTCCCGACTTTTTGGAGAAATTACAGCCTTCGTAGTCACGGGGGGTTTGGGATGTTAACTAAAAATAATTACCTAACATCGATTAGGTAAAAATCCACAAACTAAATACATGCATCTACATCAGATACATTATTTACCGTCAAAGAGCTAACTCTTTCACAAAACGAAACGTCGGGAGACTATCGCCAACTGTCGAAGTTGCCCGTCCCGTATCTATCACTGTTTTCAACGAAATTCACCGCAAGTTTCAGGAAATTATTTACCTTATTCATGAAACAGCGACTACAAGTTGCAACTATTTTTCGAGTTTCAACATACATGCATCATGCATGATACTAATTTCTGCATGAAAGTTTTACTTATCCTAAAACCATCATTACCATTAAAATTACCACCATCATTACCACCATCATTACCAACATCATTACCATCATCATTACCACCATCATTTCCAGCGTTAGGAATTCTACCGCTGAACAGAGGTATTTCCCAAATAACTTCAATAACCTGTTGTAAACGGCCATCATCTAGCGACTTCTTACAACCATCATTAAGATATTAATCATCATTACCCTATAGTAATTAGATAAAAATACACAAACGAAATACATGCAGCTGCAATAGATACTTTATATACCATCAAAGAGCTAACTCTTTCACAATGCGTCCGGGGACTATCGCGAACTGTCGAAGTTGCCCGTCCCGTACCTATCGATTATTGGAAATTCACTTTTATGTGTTTATAATTGACGTTTGAGTCGATAGTGTCGCTGCGGATTCAATTTTACGACTGCGGGTACTTGCTATGGCGTAATTTGAATTTCATATTTAGGTATCGGTTTGTTGGTTGGTTTGTATGGAAAAATGAATGGTAATGACGAATATTATTAGTTGGTAGGGTTTTATTCTAATACGACAAAGTGCCTACAATAGATGAGGGTTTTTATTTGATTAACTTTTAAAAATAACTATGTATTTTCAGTATTGTTAATAATAATAAAAGTTTTATTTTTGAATGTATGAAAAATAATGGGATATTATATTCTAGCTGAACCATAGGTCCCCAAACTAGGCGTAGCTTGTGACTTGAGATACCAATGCGCCTGATGACAAGTAGATTACAGTTCAGATGGATTATCGTGACGTCAGATGGTTATATGTCGGCGGTCGACGCACTATATCGGCCTGATTGGATCTAGGTATCCGCAGACTGAACCTACAAAGCAACACTCTTATAGAAATTACGGGATCATTATCACTGCGTTCGCGAATGCGATAGTCGAATACTGTACTGTACTGCATCAGCCCATATTACGTCCCGATAGTCGAATAGTCGAATATACAAGGTAAACTATACAAAGAGATATGTGGGTCGATACCAGCGCTTTGTCTGTTAAACATCCAAAAAGCGCTTTGGAAACATCGTTGTCGCTGAAGGATATTGTATTCAGTGGCTACTTGGTATTACTTTGTACATACATAAACTCACGCCTTTATCCCCGAAGGGGTAGGCAGAGGCGCCACTAGGAAACCCACATTTCGCTTTGCATGTTCCGTCCCACGATGTGATAGGGGGCGAGCCTATCGCCATGTCGGGCACAAATTTCTGACTCCGGGCTGATAATGAATAGAAAAATTCAATATCACTTTGCCCGACCCGGGATTCGAACCCGAGACCTCAGCTTTGTAACCGTACCGTAATACAACTACGCCACCGAGGCAGTCAGGCAGTATTACTTGTAGTGTTTAATAATAATTTTAAGTAGTGTTGCTTCTATTTATCGAGAAACGTGATCATCAGGGTAACCTGTTCGCCCCGTCATACTGGTAGTTAAAAATAAAAATATATCCACAAAATAAAACTTTTTTATTAGGCATTTTAACTGATAGTCATTATGCAAACGAAAAAACAACCAATATAAATGAAACAATAAATAAATAAATATACCCAACAGTCACATACATAGTCCTGACCCCACATTAAGATCAATCGAGTCTTGTGTCGCTGGTATCAGAACTACGAGAGACTTTTCGGTCTCACAAACACCCAGACCTGAAAGAAATATTTGTGGGCCGCACAAACATTTCTCTTGGTGCTGGGACCGAACCCGCGGCCTTTCGTTTTACAGCCGGCGTCTAACCAACTGCGCCAGGGAGACTGTCAAAAATATAAAAAAAGAGACCTAACAAATTCTCCAATCGAAAAACCGAAGGAAAAATTAATATTCCACAAACCACGAACTTTAACTATGCTCGCTCATCCAAACATGCAGACTATAGAAATCAATCCATTCATTATCTTTTGCATTAGCAATTGTATCAAGAAGTGGATGATCGAACGCGTATACCCCCGACAACAATAAACCATTGTCTCCACTGTGCCAGTGATATCTCTTAATGCATCTCCCTGTGTGGTAGACTGTACGGCTGACTACGGTGCGAGATTCGGACAATATCATGGGACAATTTAAATAGGTGCTAGAATTGAGTGGTTTCTTTTTATTGGTTAAAATTCCCTTATTTCTTACTTATGGAGAAATGTGATTTATACAACTGCCTCGGTGGCGTAGTACTACGGTACGATTACAAAGCTGAGGTCTCGGGTTCGAATCCCGAGTCGGCCAAAGTGATATTGGGTTTTTCTATTCATTATCAGCCCGAAGTTAGGAATTTGTAGCCGATATGGTGATAGGCTCGCCTCTATCACATCATGGGACGGAACATACAAGGCGAAATGTGGGTGTCCTGGTGGCGCCTCTGCCTACCCCTTCTGGGATAAAAGTGTAACTTTATATTTATGTATACAAAAAAAGAAAAACAGACTTAAAAGGATAAACACCTCATAAAACATCGCACATGAATTCATCGAACGAGCTCCAAGGCTTACGCCGCACGGGTTGAATGAATGAGCGAAACGAACGTGGTAAGAGCTATATTGTGTAAGGGATGAAACTTGGGCCCCGCAAACAAATAGCCATTGTTTTACATCCCCCTTGCCTCGCCGGTGGCTTTGTGTTAATAGCTGTGCCGCGGATGATAGCATAAACAGGTGAATTACGTAATGTCTGGGATTTGTTTTGTAAATTGATTTTAATGATATAATTACTTACTTACTGGTGGTAGGTCTCTCATACGTGAGAGGCCACCTGGGTGGGTACCACCGCAATGTCTATTTCTCCCGCCAAACAGCAGTGTTAATGCGCTGTTGTGTTCCGGTTTGAAGGACATTGTAGCCAGAGTAACTACTGGACATATTGAGACTTAACATCTTATGTCTCAGGATGGCGAGCGCAGTGGAATTCCAAGCATTCCCTTGTAATTCATGGTGTTGTTAGGTTTTGCTACTGTCCATGAGCGGTCATATCGCTTACCATCACGCGAATGGCATGCTCGTCTCGCCATTCATTGCAATAAAAAAAAAATATATATTTTTTTTTCGCTTTGGTGATTTAGAGGTCTATACATTACGACCCTCAAGGTGAGGGTAAACTCAGGAATTATGAAAGTCTAGAATTTAGTGACGTAATGTAAGAATTGTGAATAGAGAGGTCCTGGGTTCGATTATCCAGTCGGGCAAATCACTTTGAATTAGTTTGTTTTGAAAATGGACTGGAATTTAAATTCCAATTGCCATGTCAATTACATGCAAATTGGAATTTAAATCTTGAGCCTAAAACAAGCTGAGCAAACATACCCTTAAAAAAAATTATCTGTTATGTTATTATTATATTAAATAATGTTAATTCATTATAATATATTAATAATCATTTATAATGTTACCATAATTTTCAAGTTACACTTAAATAATTACCGGCTTGCTTAATTTCGATACAAAATATTAACGCTTGATTATTAAAATATGAAGTTCTAAAATTCCCTACAATTCCGGATACTGCATCAATCGTACCTATTCATCGAATATTGTTATTTAATCGTTAATGATTAAATGTAGAATAATTACCATTTACTATTTTATATTTTGTTTAAATAAGATATACTAAAATATAGTCAAATATCATTTTAATATTTCGATACAGATTTATTTTTTTCTTCTGAAAACATACAAATTAACTACATAAAAATATGTAGTTACCTAATACCCTTTAAAAAAGATTTGAAACTATTTAACGATTGAAATTAAACTATTTTTTACGGATTTATTGCGATTTACTGACCTCGGACTGACCCGGAGTCTGCCCAGTGACCACGAAAGCTGTAAAGTAATCGAAACGTCGGGAAGTTAAAAAATGTAAAAATTAAACCAAATCGCGATAAAATCCGTAAAAAATAATTTTATTTCAATGTCTAACATTCGCGTTAATCGTTATCGTTTATTTAACGATTGATATTTTTTGTTAAAATATATTTTACTTATCTTCTTACGAAGCCACCTAAAACATTAAACCATCTCTCACAATTTGTCACAGCGACATCTATTGATGAAAACTGGTACTATTTTCCCCTGGAGATTTATACCCTTATTCTACAAACACGGTCATTTACCAAATAGTCTGAAACACCCAACATCCACCAGCACACAAATTAAGGAGTTTTTATTAAGTGCGATATTGTTTTGAGTCGTAACAAATGCCTTGCAAGTTGGCGGAAAAATTAACCCTTTATAACACAGCAGGTACTAAGAGATTCATTACGTCTTCTCTTTGAAGACTCCCATATTTACCTTGAACATATTTTCTATAGAAATGCTTTGTGCAATGTTAATGGGCTTAAAGGATTGTTGTTTAAGATTACGTTGTACGGGTTTGGAGTATAAATTGAAGGGGCCGGCATAATTGCGTCAAATGCTCTATCTAGACGGCCTGTCAATTAGAATCAAGTGCAGTGAAATGATTTTGTTAAGAATAAAAAACTACATACATAAATACATCAACTCACGCCTTTATCCCAGAAGGGGTAGGCAGATGCGCCACCAAGACAACCACATGTCGCCTTGTATATTCCGTCCCATGATGTGATAGGGGGCGGGCTTATCGCCACATCGGGCACAAATTCCTGACTCCGGGCAAATAACGAATAGAAAAACCCAATATCACTTTTCCCGACCCTGGATTCGAACCCGAGACCTCAGCTTTGTATTCGTACCGTAGTACAACTACGCCACCGAGGCATAAAAAACTATGTTTCATTTAATTACTAATTGAAAGCGATAGCCAACTATACGATTCAGAAGCCGACTTGACCGAGGTGGCACCCCTGCCTAACAGAAATAAATAAATAAATACACCCAACAGTCTACTATCAGTCTACTATCATCAGACTAAGATCGAGTCTTGTGTAGTAGGTATCAGGAACTAAGTGAGACTTTTTGGTCTCACAAACACCCAGACCCGAAACAAATACCTGCACATTACACAAACATTTGTCTCGTTGCGGGGATCGGGCCCGCAGCCTCTCGTACACAGCTGGCGTCTAACCAACTGCGCCACGGAGGCTGAAAAACCTTCAAGTTGTTGATAATTTGGAAAAGTTAGAGGTATACCACATACACAGAGGTGATTCTTGGACCTCTCACTTCGGAGTGAAAGGTCCGAGGCCTACTACAGTCGTTTTAAGTACAAAGAAAGGAATACACACTTTTTCTCTCCAGATTTAGATTCATAATTTAGTTTTAAACTCATTAGTATTCAACTCTACCTGCATTAATTTTAATTATCTCGTTTCGGTCTTCATAAAAAGGTTATTCATTAAAAAATATATACTCTTAATTGAATTATTTTTATATTATTATAATTCGTTAATATAACTAAAAGCAGAGCATCAACTTTCACAATACAACCGCAATAATATTTATGAAATTTATTTTACGCTTTAGACTGCCCTTTCTTTCTCCTATTTATATATCCATCCTATGGTTGCCTGTAAGAAATTACCTAGTGTGATAAGGCCGCCACTTGTACTATTATTTGTATTGTATAATATTGCATTTGTACATCTCCCTGTAGTGCAAAAAGAATTAAATAAACAAATAAATGAAATAATGGATTATAAACTAAACTTGCAACTTTATCTACTTAAGATGCACCCTGCTGTGCTACAGAGAAAGACCCGGCGACCGAGAAATAAATAAATACCACCGCAATGTCTATTTCACCCGCCTGTTGTGTTCCGGTTTGAAGGACATTGTAGCCAGAGTAACTACTGGACATACATAGACTTAACATCTTATGTCTCAGGATGGCGAGCGCCGAATGCCAAGCATTACGTTGTTATTCATGGTGTTGTTTGGTATTGCTACTGTCATTCACAGCAATAAAAAAATTGTTTAATAGTCACATTCATAGTCCTCACCCCACACTAGGAAACAAGTGACCTCACAAACACCCAGACCCGAAACAAATACTTACGGATCACATAAATATTAGTCTTACGGAGATCGAACTGTTTCACGGCGTCTAACAAACTACTAAATGTTCAAAGTAATCTTTTCAAATTTTATTTTTTATAACTGGATAAGAGAATTTAAACACGAACAAATAACATTACCAACACAATGAACAATCAGGGCACCTTTTGTTTCCAACTTGGGTTTTTCTTAAACATCTAGTTTCGAAGTCTACGCTATTGAATAGTGCTTCCCGGGAGAGGATTTCGAATTTAACACGGAGTTTGTAAGATTTTTGGATGTACCTTGCAGAAATATATTTCAAATCGCGATAAAATCCGTATAAAATAGTTTTATTTCAAGAAATATATCTGTCACCTAATCCAAATATTATTATAATCCAAATAAAATAAAATATAAATATATGCGTCCTGGTTAGGGTTGAAGGAAATCGCTGGATGCAGGCCACTTCCAACAGGTCAAAGTTATTATAAAAAAATCTATAATCTGTCAAAAAATCTCGCATAATGTAACACCCCTAATTTGGAATACGTACTTCCACTCATACTAATCTAACTCCGGCCTTACAGCATTCAGAGAACACATGTTCTTCAGCATTTACTTCAACATCAGTTACTTTTCTCATTATTTCAGTTTAACCACCAATACAAACGCCTAACTCAAAACTCCAAGCCAGTTTATTATTAAAAATGCCACGTCCATTCCATACAACCCGCGCCGCGCCAGTCTTACAAACTCAAATCTCGTACCGGCAACAAATCGAATAAGCGAGCGCGGCGCCTCATCCGAATACAGAGAGTGGATTCAATACGAATTCAATTCCGATTTAAAAGCGCGCTCGGCTGTCTCCGACTTCCGTTGTCCCCTACAAAGTGTCTCCGAAGATTGACGGTATCTACCCCGTACCTATTGATAAGCCGATAGTTCTATTGGCTTTTGGGAATATGAGATTGTTTGTGAAGATTGTAGAAGTAGCGCTGTTTTCTATGCTGTACTGTACTGTAATCACCGAGTGCTTAACACGGGTCTCGACAACCGAGATCGGCTAGGTTATGCCTTCACTTAACATACTATAAAAAAACTTGTTAATATTCATTAATAGCACCATATTCAGTGCAGTAGACGAGCGCTCTCCGCACTGTCAGCGACGCGGCGTATAGCCGAGTGCTGTTATGTAGTGCAGTAGACGAGCGCTCTCCGCGCTGTCACCGACGCGGCGTATAGGCGAGTGCTGTTATGTAGTGCAGTAGACGAGCGCTCTCCGCGCTGTCACCGACGCGGCGTATAGGCGAGTGCTGTTATGTAGTGCAGTAGACGAGCGCTCTCCGCGCTGTCACCGACGCGGCGTATAGTCAAGTGCTGTTATGTAGTGCAGTAAAAGAGCGCTCTCCGCGCTTTCACCAACAGTGTGTACATTCAAGAGCAATTCCATGTAGTACTGTAGACAACTACTCTCAAGTGTTTCACGGTCACAACTTATCCCCGAGTGCAATTATATTCAGTGCTGACACTATTTCACCGCATAGAATCCCACAGAGCTCATCCAAACAAAGTATTTCTTTAACCAAACTTTTAGTGAATAAAGGAATTTGAGGAAACAATTTGAGTAATACTAAATTGTTTAACGCCAGCCGCGGCTTTAAAGGATTCAATCGATTGTGCAGCCGCGTTGGGTTTAAGTGGTGAAATTACTTTGTGGAAACTTGGTCCCGACGGAAAACGATTTCTGAAGAACACTCGTACACAATATTATTGGTATAATCCGGGGATTATCTCGCGTGGAACTCGATTGCTTTGTGAAAAGTTATTTGATGAAATTATTGTGCAGCGCGGAGGCAAGATAAAGGGGTAATGTTTCTTGAGATTATACGAGTAGTTTAAAACAAAAGACTTATTTAGAAACGACTGTCTCGGTGGCGTAGTTGTATTACGGTACGGTTACAAAGCTGAGGTCTCGGGTTCGAATCCCGGGTCGGGCAAAGTGATATTGGATTTTTCTATTCATTATCAGCCCGGAGTCAGGAATTTGTGCCCGATATGGCGATAGGCTCGCCCCCTATCACATCATGGGACGGAACATGCAAGGCGAAATGTGGGTGTCCTAGTGGCGCCTCTGTCTACCCCTTCGGGGATAAAGGCGTGAGTTTATGTATTATTTATGTTACTTATTTAGAAATGTTCTGTAAACATAAAAGCGTATCTTAAATTTGTATGATATGTTTTCATCACGTTTTTCCTTGATTATTAAAGTGGCGGCAATTGACTGTCAACAATGACTTGAAAAAGTCAGAGTTGCACTGGAATTTGAACCTGCTACCCCTGGTTTTGGACCCGCGAACGTTACAAAAAGGCCTGACTTATAAATATATGGATATCTCATCTATAAACATATATTTTTATTTGCGATGAATTGCGAGACGAGCATGCCATTCGCCTGAAGCGATACGACCGCTCATGGACAGTAGCAAAACCAAAGACCAAGAATTACAAAGCTTGGTATTCCATTGCGCATTCCATCCTGAGACACAAGATGTCTCATTATACCTATCTAATCCTTACAAAAATCCAGCAATCCTCAATTTCTAAACAGTAATCACACAAAAGACACAGCATACCTAATCTACATCCAACATCCTAATCAACAACGCAAAAATATCAAAACAATTTCAGTACGAAACAATACTGCAACGCGCTTTATGCTCGTAACAAAGCTGGCTACATCACAGACGACAGAAAGGGGCTAAAAAATAAAATACTTACAACATATTTGTTAGAAAACTGTGCATACGGTTGAATCGTTAATAAACCGACTAATTAACGAGGTGCAGTCTCCGCTCTCGCTATGACGCGACAACCATGCTGCGCGGATATTAAACACGTTTTTATTTTGTTCGGGTTATATTTTAGTAAACTCAATGGGGTTATGCATAGTAGTGGATTTGTTGTGGCTGAAAAGAGAGACAGGGAAGATAGATAGATAGAGAGAGAGAGAGAGAGAGAGGAGAGAGACAGGCTCTTCCAAGGATGGTTTTTGTGTTACCAAGACGTTTCAAATGTTTGTGAACGCGTTTATTAGTTTCTCGGGCGGATGACGATACCCGTCATTAACCAGTAATTTGACGATTATTCCGCCACTGATCGGATACCAGGGCGACAAACAATTATAAGGTTAATCGTGAATAGATGATATTTTCAGCTTAAGCTTCTTAATTGATCTCAAAATTTTAATATTTACTGGAAATTCAAATCTTGTGACAGAAAATAGATAGATAAATTTTGTGATAACACTGCCTTCGAATGGTTGGAATTTTGTGTATGAATGTATTATTACAGATCTCCAGTGAAAAAATTGGAGATGTGAAAATCTCCCGACTACATTAGAGAAGGATAGTAAACCAAAAGGCTTGCCCCCCAAAAGTATTAATAACTTTCCAATTTAGGTTCCCAAGTACACCAAAAAGAAACCACTGAATTCCCACTTTTAAATATTCCATCCAAACCCAGCCGAAACCTGTAGTCACCCTACCGCAAGCCGAGTGTGCAATTAGCGTGTACTTGTTGACAGATTATGACTACCCTCCATCTCTTCCACGCATACCACTGTCTGCAAGCTAGACAAGGACAGAGCATTTGTAAAGGACGCATCATTGCACCGAGTCCCAATGTTTTTACAAACTCGGTACGTAATAGGGTAAATTAGTTGCCTGGTTATTCATAACGAGATACCCTGGTGAAATTCTTCTGTTGTAAAGTAAGTCGAGAGAGTTTTTTTGTGGTCACCTTGGTGCTTTTGACTGATTGCAAGGTATAAAGGATAGTGTAGTTTTTGAATGAAATAGCTTCACTGACATATTTAGGGTGGTTTTTTTTTTTCGTTATACTCGTGTGTTGTGTCAGATGCAGTTTATGTCGAGATTCGGCAGGCCGGCAAAATGTTGTAGATCGGTGTGTGATAAAAATAGGTCATGGGCGAATACTCTATTTTACTACACTTGGCTTACCACAAGTGAATTGGGGTATCTTTGACATGCCAAGGTAAAAAAATATATCCTTATGTAGGATTTTCCATATCTATAAACTCTTTTGGAAAAAATCCCCGTTTTCTCCCCTCCCCAATCTTCAGGGTATTCCCCTCTCAATGCGGAATGACCTGAGCATCCTTAGTATGGATATCCGCTGTGATCTTAATCCAAGGAATCACATCGAGGACGTAATATCTGCCACTTCCCGCAGAGTTGGAGTCCGGAACAACGCGCGTCGGTTTTTCACGCCCGGTCAACTCTACCAATTGTTCAATTTGATCCCTTCCTCTACTTTCCTTAACAGAACCGTGCTGGCTTGCGGAGCCGTAGCTTGACGGTTCAATCCATCTCGGCGCGAACCAAATGGTTCTCCAATTCATTTTTCTGCCAGACAGTCAAGCTATGGACCGGTTTGCCATCACACGTATTTCCTCCTTCCTATAATCCTGGGTCCTTCCGCCGTAGCGTGAAAAAGCATCACAGCGGTCCGGCATGATTCTATCAAATGGTATGAGACTACCGTCTGATGCCATTCGATACTTTGTCTGGACAGCATTAGCACTTACCGTCAGGTGCAATGCAATCACTATGCCGTGCCAAAAAAAATAATAATAGTGATTATCTATATTAATAAAGTCAATAATACTTTGTAAACGATTGGAAGATAGATAAAAGCCCCAACAACAGTCTCAAACACATCTGCCAATTGAAAAGGATTTAATAATTTAAAAAAATAATACGAAGACAATGAGAAAGTGGAGTACAATAAAACAGTAGCGCGCAATTCAATTCGGATAAAAGGTTTCCGATCCAGATGTCCGCACAAACTTTGTAATATATAGGCCAATGAATTGAACGCTCGTTTTTCTATGAAGAGACGAGGAAAAAATGTTTTTAAACCCAATTGGTGTCGGGGAAATGCTTAGCATCCCAGACATTTGGAAATTGGATGAACAGATGTATATTTTGGCAGTTATAGCTTTGCATTTTGTTTGGGAATAAATTGGTCAATTCTTTGTACGAAATTATAATAATTGACATTATAATATTTACATACATTATTGTGACATTTTAATAACATTAACCATTGTAATTAAAAACGGCTTTAAAAAGAAAAAGAAGAAAAAAAAGGAGGAAAAAAAAGAAAACAGATCGTGTTGCTGAGGGAGTTTCTTGGGCCGTGTCTTCTTCACAGCTACAACACGTTCCGAAGCGGTGGTAGCAGTAATTAATAATTCAAAAGATCTTGTAAAAGACTATTTGAATAAAGAATATAATGCTTTTTTTTCAATTTTTTTTTATCGAAAACATTTAGTTTTATTCTCCGTTTAGTGCCATCTCTTGGTGATAGATAGTAACTAAATTAATGCAGTTATACATTAATTATTAGTTATTAGGACTGATTAATTAATGACTACATAATTAACTGATAGCCATGCTGTAGCAAGTTTAGGATTTCGACTGTATTGTGAATGGTCGAATTCATTAAACTCAAGGATTATCATAGGTCAAAAGAAAAATAAAAAAAATATACCCAACATATTCAGATACCAAGTCTTGGCCCCACATTAAGATCAATAACTTTTATACCGTGTATCAAAAACTACAAGAGATTTTTTTCTCACAAGCCGCCAGAATCGAAAAAAAAATTGTGAACTGTACAAACATATTTCTCGATGCATTTATCAAACTTGCGGGCTCTCAGTCCGCAGCCAGCGTCTAACCAACCTAGTCATAGAGGCTACCAAATAAATTAAATAAAAAAGTTTAATTACAATTTCCTTAATCAAATAACTAAGTACTTAACTATTTTCTACGTGGTAGATAAGACTGGGGTAATTCCTCTCTCTTCTCGAAGATACACATAAACCATCGGTGTTGCTGTGGTAATTTCTCAATTTTTCTTTTGAAATTCACTGGTAGCTGGCCGCTTCCAACAGGTCCATGTAGAGATCCCTGGGGAGGCCTATGATCAGCACTGGACTTCCTATGGCTGAATAGATAGATAGAACCTTTTTCCTTTCAGTCCTCTCCCATTTTTAAAGGCTAACAATTCACTTACGATCCTAAGTGTTTGAGATATTTATGGGCGGTATATTTATATTCCTTTCGAAGCCTGACGAACCAGCTATCCACCTAATGGTAAACGGCCACTGCCGCTCATAGACTTTACCAGTGCCAGGAGAAAAGCCAAACTGTTAATAAACGTAAAGTACATTTTTGTCTGAATACTTCCTCGCATTAACCCTTTTTTCTACAAAGAAAATTGACTTCAAAAGCACTGTATTAGTGCACCCAAACAACGATACAAGCTATACAATGCATTCTAATTGTGATTTGCTTACAACGCAATGTAATATCCGTTTATCAATCAATTTACATATTGGAGCGTTCGCATTAATATTAAACGCCATCGAATACGTAATGCGGCCGGTGTCATGGTACTACTGAAGATTCCCTGTAATGTTAGCGCATTAGATGCTGTAACAAATACATTGCCATTTTATTATTATCAATATCTTCGGCCACATTTTTACTGCTAAATTTTGTACAACTATCATTATCTGTAGTGTCATTACATTGGATGTTTTTATAAATACACGATAATTTCATTATCAATAATAATAAAACGACGAATTTTGAGCTATGGAATTCCACCGCTAGACATCAGCCTCCCTCAAACTGAGGAGTTTTGTAAATACTCGATATATTTGGTAGACAAATAAATGAGTTTAAAGCGTAATTTCTCGGGTTGTTGGCGTTCAGCCTGTTGTTGGCGTTCAGCCTGTCATCAGCTAGTCATTCGTAAGCCTTCTCCAGGACAGTTACCTCCATCTGTCAATCGTTTTATTTCCGGCAAACGAGTGAACGATTCACTTGATCACAAATAATTATCGCTGGTGTACCATCCAGTACAAAGTAGTAAAGCAGTAAAGTAGCCAGTAGTAAAATGAATAAAAAAGGAAAAAGAAAGCGACGGAAGAAGAAAAGAAGTATGGAGCTTCCGGCAATCTCACTCACTGAACGAAACATGATAGTTTTCTATATTCGGTTGTCTTCCCTAGTCATTTCCATACTATTCCAATATTACACTTTTCCTCCACCACATTTTATTATTATATTGGTCGTTCAAAACAATATCAAAGCATCCTACCTTCCCGCGAGTGCCCTTTCTATATGACGGTAAATTACAACGGCGCGTACGTCATTAAGGGACGCGAATCATACAGATTATTCATGAGCCGTCTGTGCGGTGCGCCGATACTCAAGCAACATTGATTTTTCAACGCATATATTTGCAAGTACCTTCAGTAATAGGCAGATTCCGCCCTTAGTACATTAATTAATGAGAGAATCGATTCAAATTCTTACTAATCGCTATGGTATGCAAGTTTTCTCAAGATGTTTTCCTTCACCGTTTTAGTGTTAGTGTATATTAGGCCAACGTAGTAGTCTTAATCCTAAATAGCCGTAAATTATAAACGAGGCCCTTTCTCAGCAACTAATATAAGCTGATATATTTTTATGTAATGTATCTATATTCTAGAAATTATGCAACAATCTGCCTTTCACCCTCACAAAACTATAATCAGTTTAAATTCTCAAACCATAGACGTACAATCTTGTAAAGACTTGGATACCTAACGAAACTCAAACTGCGTCAAGAAAGCAAGTCATTATAACTTGTAACGAATCTCCTTTGTGATAAATCTTCTTGTATAAAAAATCACTGCCATTACAGGGCCCGGCGTCAAGGAATAATACTTAAAGAGTATCCTGCGTTAAAGAATTTTAATTTTCCCGAATTAATTCGTATTCATTTTTCAGAAACCGCCTCCAAGTTGTGGCGCGGTTGTTACCGACTTTCATGGAATTGGTTGTACTGGATTGGCATCTGTATTTTATAATTTAAAATAGATTTACTGATTCAATAAAATAATTATTTCCACTGAGTTTTTTAATTGGAAAGTAGGGTTTGTTTAGTATTGAATATTTTTCTGAAATGATTGACGTTTAGTTACCCCCAGATTTCCATAACATTACCTAGAATTATTTTGCGAGTTATCTTAATCTTACTTTTTGGTAATAACTGTTAGAAAATAAGGCAATTAATCTACATAATGGAACTAATATGATAATTCCTATTTTGTAATTGTATTTGGTATCCCAAGTTACAGGCGTTGCCTAGTTTGGGTACCTTTGGTAATGCTATTAGTTTTGTCATGTTATTTAAATAAAGATTTATTATTATTAAAAATAAAGATATTAAGTTTCTAAAATGCATGGAAAGTTTTTAACAATTATTATCTTACAAAGCACCTCTTATCTTTTTACAGCACAATAGAATCTTAAGATACAAAATAATATAAATTGTTTTTATTTCGACAGACTCCGTGTCGTACTGTCGTCGTTTGAGATTCATCAGCTAGGACTATGTGTCTGACGAGTATTTATTTATTTATTAGTCCTTTATTGCACAAAAATAAATATTTACAGTAAATAAATGGCATAATAATAGTACAAGAGGCGGCCTTATCGCACTAGGCAATTTCTTACAGGCAACCTTTGGATGGATATGTAAATAGGAAAATAAGTATATTTATTATTACTTATTATATATTAGTAAGTAATATAAAACACAATATCCAAATAATAAAATCGACCATCCACCGTCCCGATTCTTAGTCAAATTATGACAGCGTCGAGGCTCTACCGTAGACGGATTACGGGCATCATTTTTGTACCGGGCTTTATTTAAATTTATACTTACCGCTTCACTTTTACCAGCTTTCTGATGGACTCGCTGAATATATATCCAGTATTTACTTCCTTATTAATGCGTTGTGCCTAAAGGCTAGTCGGAATTTAGGTACTTTTTATAACTCCTTTCGTGTAATGGTAGAGATAGGTTATTGTTAAAAATAGTTTCATATTTATGTATTGTAGGTGTTTTATAACGTCTTTGGTGTATAAAGATAGATTATTACTAGATTATTATTATTAGACTGCCTCGGTGGCGTAGTTGTACTACGGTACGACTATAACGCTGTGGTCTCGGATTCGAATCCCGGGGCGGGCAAAGTAGTACTGGGTTTTTCTATTCATTATCAGTCTGGAGTAAAAAATTTGTGCCCGAAATGGCGATAGGCTCGCCCCCTATCTCATCATGGGACGGAACATACAAGGCGAAATGTAGGTGTCTTGGTGGCGCCTCTGCCTACCCCTTATGCGATAAAGGCGTGAGTTTATGTATGGATATAGATTATTTAAAACGTTCATTTTTGTTTATTGCATTTGTTTGGTAGTGGTAGCATGTATGGGATGTGAAATGTAAGGTACGATTTTTTGGTTGGCCAATCTTCTTTGCTTCGCATTGGTATGAAAATCCACTCTAGCCGGTCAACCCACGTATGCTTGACTGACCCAGGTGATAAGAAGTGACTGATGGCTATAAACTCGAATGACTCTCAACAAGAACACCCGTATTACAACGAGTGAAGAACGAAAATTGCAGAAAGGGGTAACAATTCAAATACTACAAAATAACTTTCAAAAGGGTCCAAATTATTTTTCATACTCAATTTCCAATGTCTTGTTTATAGACTTGTCTACGAAAACAATGATTTAAGTACTCAGCAAACAGGGTCGCATTAGATTCGATCCGCCACTTCTCACGCCAGCTGTATAAAAATGTTTTACAATTCAAATACAAAACACAGGGGCGCACTACGAAAAACTAACGAACACTATACAAAATAATTGTAAATACACCCACAGCCATACATAGTTCAGAGATACTAAGAAAAGACTTGTAGTCTTTGTCGTACCACCGGAAACTGTTGTGTTACTACTTGTGTATAACTTGTTTACTATTCTTTCTATACATGGAAATATGAGTTTATTCACAATCTATACAAGCTGAAAACTTGTCCCATATCTCTCCCTATACTTGTCTACCCCAACTCGGAGGTGCAAACATGGCTGGTGAGGAGCGGGGCTAAATCTTTAGGGTTTTAAAAGTATTATGATTTTTTTCCTTTGCGCCTCAAATACCTAACCAAAAGTTTGTACCATCTCTCCTACTAATGCAAATTATCAGGAGTGTAGAAACGATTTTAGACATCCATTTATCCAGAAAAAATCCCGGAGCATAGAAAAATACATTTTTAGATTCATACTTCTTGTGTAGAACGACAATCTAAATCGTTTGTTGTCATTTCTTCCCAGTAAAAAAACGTACATGCTAAATTGAGTCAATGTCACAAAATTGCACCACAAATGTTTTTTCTTTATTTTTTTACAAATCCGAAAAAATACTAGAAAGTTCCAAAAACTGTTTGAAAGGTTTTAATCTTATAACCAGTGATATCGTGCCGCCTACTCACATAAAGTGGATTTTGAGACACTCGTACTCACTTTAATGTTCTTTAGAAGACAGTAAGCGCTGCTTACGTCGGGAAGAAATTGAAGAAATATTCTTATTTTCTATAGAAACCTTCACAAATGGAACTCATGTAATAATACATTAGAACGGCACGACACATATTTTGTACAGAAACCTTCACAAATGGAACTAATGTAATAATACATCAGAAATATAAACGTAACGAAATAACGTAGAAATTCTAGACCGGGACATTTTTTTAAGTTTACTCAGCTGGAAATCAAACCTAGTCCACGACTCATATCTCGTACTTGATTATTCAACCAATAAGGCGATTTTTAATATTAACAACCAACTAAATAAATAAAATACCATAAACCTATTACGAATTTTAATTAATCTTCCTTCAGTTGTAAAATAAAACATAAGAATAATTAGCTTGCGAAACGCAACCAATTGAATAAATTTTACATAACTGTGCAAATATAACCATTTATAATTACCATAAATAAATATATTAGGTATGTCTAGAAACCTTGGAAATAATACACATGTGTTATTAAATAATACTACACTACAACTCATGTTAGATAGGATCAAAAGCACGCAATGAATTAACACCGAGCTGTGGAGCTCAGCAGATTTTTATTAAAGACTAGCTAGACATTCCAGGACCTCGACCAAGGGGTAGACCGAAGAAGCGCTGGCTTGATGTCGTCAAAGAAGATATGAGAGTCAATGGCCTTAGTATTGAGGATGCCGAAGACCGGGGGAAATGGAGAAGACTCAGCCGGAAGGCGGACCCTGGCACCGGCCGGGATAACGCCTAAGTAGAAGTAGAAGTAGTACTTATTAAAGATTAGCTGAGATCAAAAATCCACAGTGAGCAAACATGAATTTCAAAATTACACCCAACAGTCACACACGTAATACTTAAGATACATAGCCTGTGTGCTGTAATAGAAATAACAAGTTTTTGTACTAGAAATCTGATAGTATTAACATGTCCAATGAAATAAATAAAAACATCCAACAGTCACACACATAATCCTGACCCCACATTAAGTTCAAGTCAAGTTTAAGTCTTATGGCGTGGGTATCAGAAACTACGAGAGACTCTTCGGTCTTACAAACACTCAGACCCGAGACAAATAATTGTAGGCCTCACAATTTGTCTCGATGCGGGGATCGAACCCGCGGCCTCTCGTTTCACAGCCGGCGTCTAACCAACTGCGCCACGGAGGTTGTTTTTCTTATTTACGATAATTAAAGAATCTCACAAGACCATAGAAATGAACCAAATCCACCCCAAGCCGCTGCAAATGTACGGACAAAACAATCGCAAGCCTCATTTGCCTTACAAATAGCTGTCGGAAGTGGGTTGGAAGGAATCTCCGCATTCTAATCACTAGTAACTGGAACAGTTGTTTCAGATGGAATGATCTGCGAGTTTTTCATTCTGAAGAGTGGGAGTAAGGAAATATTGGGCCAGGGAAATCTTAAAGATGTGTGATTGCAAACCAATTTATTTAATAGCCTCTGTGGTTGGTTGTGAGATTTTTTATATGCGATGAATAAAAAAAAGATGAGAAATAAAATGATATCCATCAATTTTTTATTGCAATTAATAGCGGGACGAGCATGTTATTCGCCTGATGGTAAGCGATATGACCGCTCATGGAAAGTAGCAAAACCAAACACTATGAATTACAAATCACCGCTTGGCACTTGTTTCATTATGTCCAGAAGTTACTCTGGCTACAATGTCCTTCAAACCGGAACACAACAGCGCATTTACACTGCTGTTTGGCTGGAAAAATAGGCATTGCGGTGGTACCTACCCAAGCGGCCTCTCTCGTATGAGAGACCTCCCACCAGTAAAATAATGTGAAAAGAAAGGCCGCGGGCTCGTTCACCGTATAAATATTTAACCAGAAATATAAGTTTCGATTCTGGGTGATATGGTATCAAAAGTCTCTTATAGTTACAATATGACACTATCCCTTTCAGAACGATGAAAATTATTTATAATTTTGAAAGACTTTTGAGTTAATATAAAGTCTCATGGGTCTAAAGTAACCAAGAAAAATAATTTAAAAAATCCCCCCCTTATCGTTCTCCCTAAATAGACCCCGCACGTGCGTGCGTTCCCGGTTTTATAACTTCTAACGCACGATCATGCATTACTATGGAAAGGAGGTAACTAAAAATGATTGTTAATGATTATTGTATATTTTTATTTGTACTAGTAAAACCTAAAACTTCGAGATCAACTTTTGTTAGTATTTATGACGTAAAATCTAAGTTACACAAATGTTACATAAATCAGCCTGAAAGTTCGTAATTAGTTTTAGAACCATAATAATAAATATAGACGTTAACATATTTAAACATTTTTGGTATTATGAATCAATAAAAATCACAAGAACAGTAACATAATAAGCAAATTAACAATATGAAATAAAAATTAACATAATAATAATGGAACAGGAATTACTTGTTATGATATGTTAGGAAACAATTTTGGTTCCTCAGAATGCAGAGGTAGACGTTGCATTTTGTGCAACGTACCTTTCTTGTGGAAGTGCAACTTTCTAGCCTGCATTTTCTGCCCCTAGTCAAATCATCGAAAACGGGGAAATGCTCGAATTTATCGAAACGTTTTTCGTATGAGGGTGGTGCTGCAGGCCTGTATCTCTTGCCAGACGGTAAACTCATATCAACCTCCGTCGCCTCATTACGAGTAATGTTGGAGCTGTTTATAAGGGCATCTGCTAGATCTACCCTAAACCAAAGCAAATCTTTGGATTTAGTTGTGTGTGCATCGCAGTCAATTTTGTATTGTCTCCAAGCATTTACAACTGCAAGGTCTAGAAAGTGAATTAGTACCTTTACAGTCCATTTTTTCGTTTTTTGATAAGTCCTGTAATATTCCATTAGTTGATCAAGTACATCTACCCCGCCCATATTTTTGTTATAGTTTAGAACAATCCTTGGAGCCGTCACTTGGACATACGACTTTTGTTTTTTATCCCATCTAGGAATTGATGCCGTTTCATTGCCACCAGTGCAATTAGAGGCCATTAGTACACCTTTATTGTCCTTCCATTTGACGAGAGCTACATCGTCAGACGTAAACTGCAATATGTCTCCACGCTTCATTGCCTTGTCCTGTTGAAGGTTTAACTTTTTGTGATCTGGAACACGATTAAGCATGATTGTTCCTGTCCCATGCAACTGCATGCTGTTTAGACGGTCCAAAAGTGGAATCGTATTAAAATATCTATCAAAATATAAGCAGCTCTCTGCGGGAACATTCTTAGCCAGACATAAAATAACAGCAGGTCCTTCCCCAAGCGATCTGTCAGCGAAAGCGGGATTGTTAGGGTAATATATTTCGAAATCAAGCATTAGCCCACTGCTAGTTGTGATAACATAGTTTTTGAGTCCAAGAGGACGTGGTTTGTTTTTAATTAGTACACGTAGTTTGCACTTCCCAGTGAATGGAATAATCTGTTCGTCTATGGAGTAATTGCCAGGAACCCTTTCTATTGATCTGCAAGCGTTTTTTACAGCGTCCAACATAGGCTGGACTTTCCAAAGTGGGTTTAAATTTCCTGGCGGTGGTTCATCTGAATCAACAACATGCATATTATTTCTTAATTGAAAAAAACGGTCTCTAGGCATTTGATTGGCAATTACATCTAATCTCATACCCGAACGCCAATACATGTTAATGCGAGGATACGGAATGCATCCCATTAACAAAAGTATACCAAATAACTTGCGAACTTCTTGGCTCGATGTATTTAAAATTGTCCCGGTTTTACGATGACAGTAAAGGTTTGTGCAGGTAGCAAGGTTTTGAAAAAAATCTTCGTTGAAATATTTTTCGATATAACGTAGAGGGTTCTTCACTTCTCCAGCACTCGGGCAAGGGGGATAATCATGATTCTTATTGACAAAATTAGTGGCTCTCCAAAGTCTCGTTCTTTTCCTTGGACGAACGGCGCTGTTATTAGGCGCTACGTTTTCCTGATTTCCGGAAAGTAATTTAATATTTAAAGCACTGGACTCTAGATCACTCACGCTATTATTGTGGTTGGAGCAATCCTGCAGATTTATATCTTCATCGAGAAGACGAGGAACCTCAGCTACTGGTTCTGTCTCCTCATCAGAAACATCCAGGTCAGAGTGACACCCATCTCCAAGTAAATTTTGTAATAAATCTTCGTCTAGAGGCCGCCCTGTAAAAAATAGAGTGTTCATTAGTTGTATAAATATTCAGCTTCGGCGGTAAAAAATAAAACGAAAGCGCATGATCATGCGTTCAAATTTCGTGGACACGTTATGATGTCAAATACTATTAATTTTACAAACAAAATATCGTTATACTATACTTTAATATCTCCACTAACTATTTTAACTAGAACAGTACTAATTAATCAAGTTTAGACAATTTTTCAAATACTTACGCCGACCGTGATCGTCCACAAACATAACGTCCATCATTGAACACGTCTGGACTTGTCACTAACGTCCCGGCTCGCCGCAATCCTGTTTCAACTAAGTACCTAGATCATCGCACGAACGATCGACGCCGTTTCGACACAGTAAAATAAAATTTCGCGCCAATTTTTTTTTTTTTTAAGCAACGCACGCGTAATACAGTTCGTTCTGAAAGGGCTATGCTTAGTATCTCACGGAAGGATCAAAATAAAATTTGTATCTGTTGAGTGTATTTTTAAAATCATAATTTTAACCCACACATTTCCATAGCATCCGATTTTAAAATTCAAAATGAAAAACCCATAGAGCCCCTCAATATCACAGACAAACCACACATTTTAAACATGGAAAATCCCACACGAGACCACTCATTTCGTTTCGACAAGGCACAGATTAAAAATAATACGGAGATATTTTTCAGCGAATTAAAAAAAAGCGGTGGATTTTCGTTAGCAGCGGCGCATGGTGGATCTAGTCAGCGCAGTGGAATCGAGTTTAACTGAGGACGCGGTTAACGCTTCGCCTGTGGGGTTTTAGGGACCTGTGGGGCCAGACAGCTCTAATAGATATAGATTTTTACACGTTCAGTTTTTCGGGTTAAAACAACCTCTTTCTTTTGCCAAAACTTAAAAAAAAAATGTTAATTTGTTTTAATTACTTTTTGTTATATTGCTAGCTGAATCCTAATTCATGGATCCTAATCCCTTACTAGTCTAAAAATTTAACATACATACTAAACTCACGCTTTTATCCCCGAAGGTATAGGCAGAGGCGCCACCAGGACACCCACTTTTCGCCTTGTATGTTCCGTCCCACGATGTGATATGGTGCGAGCCTATCGCCATATCGGGCACAAATTCCTGACTCCGGACTGATAATGAATAGAAAAATCCAATATCACTTTGTAACCGTACCCGTAATACAACAACGCCACCGAGGCAGTCATTACAAATTTAAAATTTAACACATTGCTTTAGGTCTAGTATCAATGACCCGATAAACAGTTGCAGGCTTCTAAGAAGAAATAAAAAAAGATGATAGCAGGAAAAAGGTGTTAGGCCTGCGGCAATCTTCCACAATCCTTGTGCAAGGTCAAAGCCTTTTCGTTTCCTGTGAGACAGAGAGCTTACTTAATGTCTTGATAAATGTTGCGTAAATTACAAATACCAATACACCCAACAGTCACAAACATAGTCCTGACCACTAATATCAATTAAGTCTTGTGTCGAAGGTAACAGAAACTTAGAGAGACTTTTCGGTCTCATAAATACCCAGACCCGAGACAAATATTTGTGGTCCTCACAAACATTTGTCTCGGTGCGGGATCGAAACCGCGCCCTCTGGTTTCACAGCCCGCGTCTAACCAACTGCCCCATGAAGTCTCTCAATTAACTTACGACTCTTAAAAAATATGCACTGAAATAAACCTTACATTATTTATTTATGAAATTTAAATGACGTTACAAAAATAAAGTGAATATTTGAAAAACACATCAATCTAGGATTAGTTGAGAAGAAATCGTTGAACATAAGTACGTAAAAAATACATACAACTTAACATAGATTTTAAGTGAGTTTAAAATAGAATTAAAAACGAATTTCTTTTATAATAGTTTACACAAAACTACTTAATATTTCCTACAGAACCGTCGTACGGTCGCCAAACTTCGTGTTGTAAACTGGGCAGCGCAACTGGCCTTATTCAGCTCACGCCGCAACTTATGATTAAATACTCAAACACACTGTTTATTTTGTTTTCCTATTGTACTGCATTTTCGCGTACGTTTTTCGCACTTATTACTTATATAACAAATGCAATGCAAATCATACCAAGTTATTAATGAACTGCTCTGATTTAACCCAACTTGTAATTTTTGTAATAATCACTACATTGTAAACTGGTTTTGAAAAGAGCAACACTAGAGTTTCTTGCCCGTTCTTCTCTAGTGAAAACCGCTTTCCGAACCGGGTGGTAGTTCAAAAAATGATGAATCTAAACAATGTTGAACATTTTAATGGATTCAATAAATTATTTTCATTTTTATTTTCATTGACTCGTAGTTACTGGGCATTGTAGTTAATTGTGTTATAATGATCCAGCTCATAAGTAAAAAGCACGAGGTGTCCGTTTGGTGACACGAAGACGCGATGAAGAGAAGAGACGAAGTAAGACCAGACGCGGCTGCCTACATGTTTATAGTGGTCGCAGGTTCAAATCCTAGGGCACACCTCTGACTTTTCGGAGTCGTGTGTGTATTGATAGTCATGAATGCAAACGGTGAAGGAAACGTGAGGAAACCTGCATACCGTAGCGATTTGTAAGAATTTCTATGGTATGTAAAGTACCCCTTCTGGGAAAAGTCATGAGTTTATTGTATATGTATGTCTATATGTATGTAAATTAATAATTCCTGTATACGTTACGGTAGAATAGTACAATATTAACGTTTCAACTTCCTTTGTTCCCTTACACCTAACTTAGATGATAAATTGTTGCTTGTAGAACAATTAAAACAATGTAGTAGGCATATAAACTCACGCCTAAATCCCAAAAGGGTAAGTAGAAATACCACTAAAACCACTCAGACTGCACCGAGCTCATTACCAATTTAACATAATTCATAAAGACTCATTATGGTCCTTCAAGCCGGATGATCTTGATTTTTTTTTCTTTGTATACCTTCAATACTGCTATACTTACAAGATGCCTGGACAGAATAACACTTCTAGTACCATAATTAGCTGTGTAATTACAAATTTAAATGATAATTCATAAAGAGTATTATCGTCCTTCAAGCTGATGAACTTGATTTTTTCTTTCCCTCCCTTCAATGCCCTTCAAGATCTTCCACAGAATTAATAGGCTATTAAAACGGACCAAAACATTGCCTCCAATAAACAATAAACAAGGATGCGGTGTCGGCGTCTGCAAATTGAATTATAGCCGTCGCGTCGCCTGTCTGCGACTTTTTCCCGCCGCCATCTTTTTTTAACGAACGACGGCTGGTGTAACACTAATTGCGTGAAAATCGAACGGTTTTAAATTGAAAATATTGGGTTTGAGGTGACTGTTTGTTTTAGAGTACGTATATTTTGTTTTGTATCCATGTACAGGTAGGTTTTTAGAGGCTGTGTAGGTTAAAAAAACGTATTTGTATTCTGAATTAATCTGTAATGTGTCTTTTAGGAGACGTACATAAATAAAATCTAACCTCAGTGGTTTCTCGATGTTATCTAATAGCAAAATAAATACTTATATGTATATATTTTATTTATCATTTTTACGAAATATTTACATTTAACATATCACATAGAAAGCAATGAAAAAAAAATTATTAAAAATATACAGGTGTCCCAAAACTAGACGACAATCCGGTAAGCAAAGATAAACCCAGCTATGACGGCACAGCAACAAAAAGAAATATAGTACTATCCCCGATAGTTTTTAAGATACAGCCTTTCTAGTAAAAATTCAAAAAAATCTACCTTGAGCAACACTTTGTGTCACTGTGACAAGAAGTTTGTCTTTTTTATTATTTGGATTCACGTTTTGCGATGATCAGTAGCTAAGCTTTAGAACTACATACCAAACAATATAAAAAGTCGTCTTTTCAAAAAAATTGATCAAATTTATTACGGAAGGAATTTAGAATTAATTATTGGTGTACTTAGCAATACGACCGTTTATAGACAGTTGCAAAACCAAACAACACCATGATTACAAAGCATTACTTAACATTTCACTCCCCTCGCCATCCTGAGACATAATATGTTAAGTCTCATTATGTCCAGTAGTTACTCTGGCTACAATGTCCTTCAAACCGGAACACAACAATGCATTTACACTGCTGTTTGGCGAGAGAAATAGACATTGCGGTGATAGCTACCCAGGCGGCCTCTCACATATGAGATGCCTACCCAGGCATTATTATAACAATTATAAACACATTAAGATTTCATATGTAGAATGGTAAATATCCAAACACACCAAAAGGTAATTAAAATAATAAAACAAAGTTATACGTAGAATAAATAATTTATTTGCATTCATACACGCATCAACATTGTTACGTAATAATCGAATTTGCTCGATCCAATGTTTGAGCCGGAACAGATAATACCAAACTTCGAAATTACATTTACATGTGATTTTAAACATCATTATTATTTGTGATGAAATTGTTTTGTTTATTTTTATTCGTTTGAAATTGGGTCGATAATTTGAAATTTTAATTAATTTATTTAAATGAGATAGTGTGGCCTCAATCAAAGCGGTTCATAATTTTGCATTGATTTTTTTTTAAGAGAGCGAGAGAGAGTTGTTCACACACTCACCACTGCAACTTCTGGCAGCCAGGATCAACAGCATGCAATGAATTGACACCGAGCACTGAAGCGCGGTGAGTATCTTAGAAACTACTAAATGACTGGCAATTTAATAAATTTAATACAGTTCCCGTTGTGATTTTTTTTTATTTTTTTTATACGATTAATTATTTTTAAACTATAGTAATGGGAAAAAACAACGCTGTGAAATATGTTCATAGTGTAGCAATACGTCAAAAGGTCACATAGGACATGCTGTTTTGCGTAGCCTGTTTTGTTTTTTGACAGCCTCCGTGGTACAGTTGGTTTAAACGCCGTCTGTGAAACGAGGGGCCACGGGTTCGATCCCCGCACCGAAACAAATATTTGTGTGTAGGTATTTGTTTCGGGTCTGGGTGTTTGCGAGACCGAAAAGTCTCTCGTAGTTCCTGATGCCCACGACACAAGACTCGATCTTAGTTGGGGTCAGGACTATGTATGTGACTGTTTGGGTATATTTATTATTTTTCATAGTTCGATTTCCACACAGAGTTCTGAGTATATTTCAGTCTCCTACTTCCTAAACGCTACAAAAGCTTTAGCAGCTTTAAACACATCACTGCTAAACTCTTCAGGTCTTTCGAAGGCAGCATAATGACCTCCAAAGTCAACTGTAGTACTGCCTAGAAGATTGGTGTACTTCCATCGTAGTATAAAGTCTGGATGCTGGATCGGTTCGTGTTTGAAGCGAAGAGCCCACGTAGGTACTGGAGTTGGTATCCTACAAAACAATACTATATTAGATCCGAAGATCGATGGAGAAAATTAGATATAGTGACTCTTAGAAGCCATTCTAAAAGATCTCAAACAATACAAAAAACTTACATAGCAAACTCTCCACTCAAACTCCTACTATCCAAGGACTCTTTAAACATCCTCATAGACGTAGTAATACTCCCAGAGACCCAGTACAGCATGATGTTATCCAGGAGTTTGTCTGCGGAGTACTTGTCCAGGCCTCCTTCAGTTACATTCTTGTTGTTGGGGTCCGTGAAGACCACGAACTTGTCTAGAACATAAGCTGCTAAGCCGACTGGAGAATCTTGGAGCGCTATGCCTGAAATAACATCATGATTATTTTTCCATCTACGAGTTCTACTGAATGGATAATTCTTAGAGATTTCAACATTGATTTGGAAGCGATCTTCTTTAGGTTTACACAGGTTTAACCCAAAATTACAAGGGTCATTATACAGAATATTTTAACCATCGTATATCGTGATTTCTGTCTAGAAGGACACTATTCTAAATACCCACGTAATCTCCGGTAAACCCACTGCGAAAGAAAGGCAACAACAAACCTGTTACTTTACATCAGCTTTGAGATGTACTGCGCCAATCGAGCTGACCTATTGGTTCTAACTACTACTTGCCTACCGGTTGCTTAAACGGTCTATTGCAAGGCTCTACTACATACATACATACATACATACATACATGAATTCTCGCCTTTATCCCAGAAGGGGTAAGCAGAGGCGCCATCAAGACACCCCCAATTCGGCTAGTTTGTTCCCATGACGTGATAGGGACGAGCCTATCGCCATATCGGGCACAAATTCCTGACTCTGGTCTGATAATTAACCCGGGATTCGAACCCGAGACCTCAGCTTTGTAATCGTACGATTACAACAACTCTTATATGGCTATTTAATAATCTTTACGTAATGCTATGAAAATAATACAAATGTACCTATAGTATCAGGCTTCGTCGCTTGCAAATGTATAAACCCTGACTCTTCCAAAAAGAACTTCAGTTTATCAGTGAGAGGATACAGTCTGCTGACGTCATCAGTGACAAACGTTGGCCAAATGGAGCCCAATATCCAAGTCAGTGTAGATAGCTTGGAGAAGTTCACGGGGAAGTTGGTGTGGAAGCCAAGGACTTCGTTCGGGAATAGTGTAGCCATGTTGGATCCAATTGTGTGGCCGTAGTCCCCGCCTTGGATGAAGTAATGTTTGAAGCCAAGTCTTTGCATGAGGTTCCTCATTATAACAGCTGTGTGGTATGGATAGAGGCCTGGTTTGGTTGGCGCCTGAAATAACATACAAAGATTAGACATATGTACATATATACATATAAAAATAACTATTCGTTCTTTTTTAGTACAGCCCTATAATGTTGGCAAGATAAATATAATCGCGTGTTAAACAATTTAGCTTTAATGGATATATTAAGAATCAAACGTTTGGAAACCTGCATAATTGAGAGTTTTCCGCGAGAATTTAAGAATACCAAGAATACCAAGATATATGACCATTACCACTAGAACGGCGTGATAAACCATTGTAAAATTATACATTGTAGAAGAGATCCACGCCCGAAAGCCGAATTATAAAAATATAAAATATTATAATTCTAATAACAATACTTCATATAATAATCCTCTTCACCGAATGTGTCCAATTTTTAACTATGTTGGCAACACGAAACTCGATATATTTTATCACAATTTTAATAGTTTAAGAAGATTATTTTTGATGACTGTGTAAAAATTATAGAATGCGTCGATTAATAATTAGGAACTTTTAATAACTTGTTTATGTAAATAGCTTTGATCATTAATGTTGTGTACAATACTTTGTTTAACAATTTAATTTTACATTTATCAATGTACTAGTTTTACTTCTTAGCTGTCTAATTTGTAATTTGAAAAATGCTATCTAAGTCAAATAAAATAAAATAATATATAATATTGTGTGCTTTGAAAATAGTACGATAAATAACATTTAATAATAAATACACAAATTTTAACGACATTTCAATTACAATTCATTCGTTTTTCAACATAATATAAATACGACAATCACGACAAAGTACAACATATACCTTACAAATATTTTCTTTTATACGCTTTTGTGTCAACAGCAATAAATTGTATATTTTGATAGAAAAAAGCAATTTAATAAAATTCCTGCATTGTTATTGCCAATAAAAATACCAGGCTTTTCTATAGGATATACAAATGACAATATATTAAAAGGAAACATTTTCGCATCCCGACTGTAAAATTAACTTTTATTTAATGTTAATTTATATTTATTTAAAGTACCAACAACAGTAAAAGTAATTAAATATTTCACATCTTCGTTTCTTTTTCAATTACATACCTCAGAGAATATGAATCCAGGTAGACTTGGTGCAATAACCTCGAAGACAAAATCATACCCAGGTCTAGGAGTTGTAAAAAGAGGTATTGCTTCGTAAAATTCTCTTACAGAGCCTGGCCAACCGTGAAGAAGTAGTAAGGGGTACATCTGAAAAAATTAAATATAGTAGACGAGCGATTTCAAGCCAAATGCTGTTATGTAGTGCAGTAGATACATACATACAAAAACTCACGCCTTTATTTTACGCCAGAGGTGATACCAGGACACCCACATTTCGCCTTGTATGTTCCGACCCATGATGTGATAGGGGGCGAGCCTATCGCCATATCAGGCACAAATTCCTGACTCCGCACTCGTGCAGTAGATAAGCGAAAAAATACGAAACTGTTATTCTACGTGGATTTTGTAAAGACAGCAGTATGACCACTGTCTAACCCAGACTAACCGATATTGTTTGTACTGTATCTTTAACGACTTACAGCAAGGCTTTACCTAGACGCTCCATTCAAAACTCTTTTACTGGTAATAGCAAATTTTTCACCTTTTGTGACACTAATATACTGCCACCATTACAAATTTTAAAAGAAAGAAAAAAAAACGGTTTTGTCACTAGCGAACAAAACGACATTCATATACAGATGTAAAAAAAAGAAACATAAATTAAAATTTAAAAATAAAGGAAGGAAGAATTTTACACGTCGTGGCTGTGACAGTAGTAAGTAGTTGATCAGTCAGCAAAAATGTTGCTCATCAATGTTATCTCATCTTACAGCTAAACTACTTACAACCGAATTCTCGATTGTTGAAATCCCTTTCAGTGGGATGTATATGGCCTAGAATATTATTATTACAAAACTCACCTTAACATCGCCACCAACTTTAGGCTTCACGTGCAAGAAATGCACATCCAGTCCCTGAATATTAGTTATAAAATGATTGAACTTGTTAAGAAATCTCGCCCTCTCTTCGAATTTGTATTTGAACACCCAATGGGAGTAGAATTGGGCGAAAGCCTCGGAGTGAACACCGTACGTCCAACCGGAATCTTCGAAACTCTTTGTTATTTTGTTCATACTACGATAGCCCTCGAATAGCGCTCGGATTTCTGTCTCCATCTGGGAAATACAATAATTTAATAACAATGAGATAACGAGAAATTTAATACAGAAAAATGCCTTTAATATGTTTAGATGTCAGCTTAAACAGAAAAAGTATTATGATGTTAACAATATATTTATTTGTTTATTTAAATCTTTATTGTACACAGTTAACAACAAAAATACACAATATAGAAACAATAAAAAAAAAAGAAAAGTACAAATGGCGGTCTTATCGCTCTACAGCAATATCTTACAGACAACCATGGGATAGATTTAAAAGAAGATTAGTGATATTAATATAATATGTTTATATATGTACATATATAAATATAATACATATTTTGTTCATTTGATCTGTCTCAATTTATCGTATTCTGGCAAATAAGGAGTTTAGATTATATTACAGAAAGGGCAGGCAGAGGCGCCACCAGGACACCCACATTTCGCCTTGTATGTTCCGTCCCAGATGTAGATTATATTAATCTGATTAAAAAAAGCTATGTTCGAAAATAAACTTGAATAGCTCTGGTTAGTTAAGACACCTCTGCCTTCCCTTTAAGGGGTGCACACGTAAAAATATTGAATAAATGTATTTGCAACGGAACCGAAATTCAGCCCCAGTTGTAAAAGTCCAGGTTCTTAGATTTTGCATCAATCGTTTATAAAAATAATTTAAACTGATAAAATAGTGATTTTGATTTACTTACGGCTTCTGAAAACACAATCCTGTAAGGTCGCACTGCAGTGTTAACATTTTGAGTCCCATTTGGGCCCCACCACGCATTTAAGTCGACTTTGGGCAACTCTGGGACATGCATAAGACTAGTGTAAAAATAATATAAAGTGGAAATAGACATTGCAGCTTTTCCTACCATAAATGCAATGAATACCCATTTTGTTATCTGAAATGAAACGCCTGAAATGAGTATATTGGCAATTATGATGTTTCTTGATTTGCTAATGTTTTTTTGCGGGTGTGTACTATCTTTATTTATTTATTTTATTCTTTTTAGAGTACAAAATAAATCTTAATAACTAAACGAATATTTAATATTGAAGTACAAGTGCCGGTCGTATCGCTCGAGGCAATCTCTTAAAAACAGTTTTGAAAAGGGTTGAGGATAAGATGACCAATTATCAAATTATATCCGAAATCATTGTGAGCCATGAATATGGTTAAAAGTTTTGTTACACGAATCTTGTGTTAGAAATAAGGGCAAATAGAAAAAGTCTTCAGTTCGTATCTTAGTATAATTTTCTCAACTGAACAAGATAACAATTTATTTGGATAATGGCTCATGTGGAGATAAAAAAAACTACTGGACGTAATGAGACTTTACATCTTATGTCTCAGGATGGCGAGCGCAGTGGAATGCCAAGCATTGCTTTGTAATTCATGGTGTTGTTTGGTTTGCTACTGTCCATGAGCGGTTGTATCGTTTACCAAAAGGAGAATGGGACGCTAGTCACGCCATTCAACTCGATAAAAAATAATATTTATATTACGGAAAATACAGGGTATATCAAGACCGCGACCGAAAACGAAGCCAGGAGGTAGTATTAGTGATATCAAACACAATGCAAGTAAAAATTTTACAAAAAAAATCGTCGATTTTTTTTTGTTATTTTTTACATATCGTCGTATTTGAGTGATTAAACATAGTTTTTCTAAAATAATGACGTACATCGCTTAATCTTTAAACACGCAATGGTACGTAAGGGTTTAAATTACTATTTTTGCAAAAACTAGGTATTTACCCCTCAAAAACGATGATTTTTAAACAATTGTAAAAAAAAAACCATCGCTTATTTTGCAAAATTTTTAGTTGCATTGTGTCTGTAGCCGCTAAAACTACCACCTGGCTTCGTTTTCGGTCGCGGTCTTGATATACCCTGTATAAAATACTTACACTAAAACTACTTTTTTTCTCACTCACTGTCACATTTTTTTGACCTTCACCTTTTTTCTCCATTTTAGAACTTTTGACTTCATTTTTGTCCTTTCCTTTCTTCCCCATTTTTTAAAAATAAACTAAAATGAGTATTGACAATGAGTCGTCTTATCAACAACTATTTACCGAATTACAAAATTACACGTTTGTTTGATAACTTCGATAAGTTGATTACGAAATAGATTATTTTATTTGTAAAACAGATTTAGATAGATTATCATTGTGTTATTCGGTTCCAAAGTCTTACTGCTTTATACATCGACAGTTTTAAAACCTATTTTAGTGATTGAATGTTCTGTCCCTTTCGAACGACTTTTGAATTCAGTTAGAGCGGAGAAGACAAAACATTGAATAACTAAAATAGGTTTTAAAACTGTTATGAATAAGGCCGTGCGAGTATACTCAACGTAATGAAGTTATTACTTTTCGTAAATCCGCCATACTGCAATAGTCGAAACTAAGTCAAACAAGAAACCAATTAAATCCGTTTATGTATGAAATAAATATAAAATACATAATACAGCCAAGAAATAATTGACGTCGCTCTTTTTCATCATAAAGAAGAGAAATTCGCGTAAAATTTATCTTCTTTATACGACTTTTCCAAACCACATTTGAATAAAGGAAATCTATAGATAATTGAACACAAATCTGTAACAATTTCTCGAGACGCTCCACGGAATCTTCATCCATTATCAGGATTACGAGAATTGAGTCTATATAAATTGGGTTTGCATTCCATTGATGGTTCGCGATGCTATGTTTTACAGAGCCGCTTTGGAGCTCGTCAATGTGTATATAAACATATTTTTAATAGACTTTGACTAATAATGAAATTAAATGGGGTACGCTATCTGTGTAAGTGACCAGACCAAGACCAGACGCGGCTGCCTACGTATTCACGATGGTCACGGGTTCAAATCCCAGAGCACACCTCTGACTTTTCGGAGTCATGTGTGTATTGATAGTCAACAAGCACGCACTATAACGGCGACGGTAAACATCGTGAGTAAGCCTGGATACCATAGCGATTTGTAAGAATTTATGTATCTAAAGTCCGCCAACCCACTAGGCCAGCGTGGTGGTCTATATGACAACCACTCCTAATCGTACCCTCAATTGTAGAGTAGGCCTGTGTTCTGCAGTGGGACGTAGGCTGATTCAGTACTGAGTACAATAAAACAACGATAATAAAAAAATATATCTTCGCTCGCACTGGATAGGGTGTCTAACCCACCATCGACATTATGTAGATTAGACATCTGCTTGTCTTGTGGAATCGGATGCGAACCGGCTCTATCTCGCCGAGATTCGTTTTGATATGCGAAAACTCGATCTTGCAATCTCTTTGAATATACCAGGCGACATTTCATACCGGATTTATGTTTAAGTGGCTATTCTTTTGCTGGGATCTTTTGCATAATTTATTAGGAATTATTTGGTTGTATAGAGTATTACATGATACTTCTACATGTTAAGGTTGTTGTATCAGCCCATATACATCCCACTGCTGGGCACGGAACCTGCTCTAAAATCGAAAGAATTGATTTAGAGTGGTTAGGCCATTTAGTCTACCACGCTGGCCTAGTGCGGGTTGGCGGACTTACATACCGTAGAAATTCTTAAAAATCGCCACGGTACGCAGGTTTTCTCGCGATGTTTTCCTTCACCGTTAAAGTGCGTGGTGGTTGACTATCAATACACACATAACTCCGAAAAGTTAGAAGTGTGCCATGGGATTTAAACCTGCGACCACCGAGAACATGTAGGCAGCCGTGTCTGGTCCGTTACCAACAGGCCACCACGCACATGTTAAGGTTACAGCTGTTTACACGACAACAACGCAGTGTAATGTAATGAATATTCACCGGTCAAAGGTTATTCTTCGCCAGGCGATACTATTGCTGACAGATATATATAGGCTGAACCCAAAAGGAACATACTTGGGTGGGACTGTCAATGGTGGGAGGTCTCTCTGTCTCTCTGGGTAGATACCGCTGCAATGTCTATTTCTCCCGCCAAACAGCAGTGTAAATGCACTATTATTTTCCATCTTTTTATAGCCAGAGTAACTACTGAACACAATGAGACTCAAATCTCTGAATTTTCGGAATCATGTGTAAGACCAGCGTGGTAACCTAACCCCTGAAAATTATACTCTCGATTGTAGAGGAGGACCATGCCCTGCAATACATATATGGGCTGATACAGTACAGAAACACAATGTCACAATTGATCTCATGTATAGCTTTGTAACCGACATAGCCCAGCGGATTAGTAAGTTGAAGTGGCAATGGGCGGGGCACATAGCGCGGAGAACTGATGGCCGATGGGGCCAAAAAGTTCTCGAATGGAGGCCACGTAGCGGAAAGCGCAGCGTAGGACGTCCACCCACAAGATGGTCAGACGACCTGGTAAAGGTGGCGGGACGTCGTTGGATGCAGGCTGCCTCCAACAGGTCACTGTGGAAATCATTGGGAGAGGCCTATGTTCAGCAGTGGACGTCCTTTGGCTGATGGATGGATGGATGGATGATAGCTTTCTATCGCAAACGACCTCGCAAATAACCTCACGTTAAGCGAGCAGTGGGAAGGATCATCAACAACTCAACTGGGATCGGAAATATGCTAAAATGTAAGATTTATTGAGTTTCCCGCAGTGTCATATGAAAAGACTTTAGGGAAACGAAAATATGTTTAGGTCCTTAGATTACGGCCTTAGAAACAGCACGTTCAATTTCTGTGTGGATAAATATTTTTATCATTTTATTATTATTTTTTTAGGTAAATAAGTCATGGTATACACTTTTATATCTATACGTACAGTCATGTAAAAGTCTTTTTATTTCCATCCTTTCAGCTACATTTTAAATATTCATTCGTCTTACAATCAGGCGTAATCAACCTCTTTTGTCAAAAAAGGTTCAATATTATTAGAAAGATATTCATCCGTTCCATATTCAAAAATTTAATAGACCTTCTTTTTAAAAGGAGGTTAGGATTTTGTATGTTTGAATACACACAATCAGCTTTTGATAAACCGGTGACCTTTCCAAAAACGTTCCAAATTTGAAATATTATCTACCTTACATAAAAGCCGATAGACCAAGAGCCCGTGATAGACTTTCGTCATTTTATAAAAGCTGAAAGTTTGCGCATGCCTCTGACAGGCCTCACACGATTAGATATTATGAAGTTCCGGTCGTGTTGGCTTTGGAAATTATTAGCTTCAGGTTTTAGAGACCTACACAAAATGTATAATTTTCCATGATCAAGCCGTATATTAAATTCAAGAAAATAATTGTGTTGACAGACTTTTTCGATGCTCTAATTCGATTACACTGGATTGAACGTTATTATAGTGACTTTATCTTGCTCATACAATTTGTTACTCAAAATACCACAGAAATATTATAAAAAAAGGTGTTATACATAATAGAGCAGACCTGATTGCAGCTGTAAAAAAGTGTATTAAAAAGAAAATTCGTCTAAACTTTTCCGTTGGAAATTCCGGATTTTATTTCCTTCGCCAAGATTTTATTTAAAGAATTACATAGAGCAAACTTTGTTTTATTATTTTATTTTATTAAATCAGAAACGGTGGATAAGTCCGCCAACCCGCACTAGGCCAGCATGGTGGACTAAATGGCCTAACCACCCTCAATCGATTATCTCTATTGTAGAGTAGGCCCGTGCCCAGCAGTGGGACGTATATAAATAAATAAATCAATAAATCACCCAACAGTCACATACATAGTCCTGACCCCACACTAAGATCGAGTCTTGTGTCGTGGGTATCAGGAACTACGAGAGACTTTTCGGTCTCACAACACCCAGACCCGAAACAAATACTTGTGGTTCTCACAAACATTTGTCTCGGTGCGGGGATCGAACCCGCAGCCTCTCGTTTCACAGGCGGCGCCTAACCAACTGTGCCACGGAGACCGTCAAATTCATATATCACCTTCTTGTTATAACTTCGACCTGCCACATAAAAACCTACTAATTACTCAGCCAAAGCCGAGATAACCTTTATGCCAAGACATCCCTCGATTTCATTATACACCCGCATCTGTGTGTGACACGGCAAATTGTATTCTATTCAGTGCTGAAATTAGAGCGGCGTGATCGACGCAACTAGAGCGCTTCTCTGATATTTCAGCTCATAATTTTCACCCCGGCTCATCGTATTACGTGATTTTGCCCACCTATAAACGTATTTTTATTTCGTCGTTGTCTTGTTAATTTGTATTTATTTATCAACTAGCGGCGTGGCCCGGCTTTGCTCGGGTGCAGATAGTTTTTGAGTCCAGTCCACATCAACAACATATAGTTTTCGCAGCACATGCGATGTAAAGAATATTTTATGTATTTTTTTACTACTTGGTTTACATTATTGCAGTTTTAGTAAGGATCCCAACTTTTTTTGAAAACATAATACAGCCTATATCACCCGGGGATAGTGTAGCTTCCCAAGTGAAAGAATTTTTTGAAATCGGTTCAGTAGTTTCTTCGCCTATTCAATGCAAACGTTTGACGATGCCCAGAAAGCCGGTTGTTACATCATGAACCAAATTGTTTTGCAACGTATCTTTTACTATAAGATAATGAATAATGTATAATAAATAATATGTTGTTTTGAAACATTTTCATATACAAAATTTAACATTGAAATAAAACTAGTTTTAATGGATTTTATCGCGATTTGGTTTAATTTTTACATTTTTTAACTTCCCGACGAGCTTTCGTGGTCACGGGGCGGACTGAACTACGAAAGACCGAATTTTATTTCAATGTGTAACATTCGCGTAAATCTTAGAAACCAAAAATATAACAATTCTTTATCCAACTTTAATGATTAGTTCTATATCTCTATATCAGCCCATATACGTCCCACTGCAGGGCACGGGCCTACTCTACAATCGAGAGAATCGATTGAAATTGGTTAGGCCATATAGTCCACCACGCTGGCCTAGTGCGGGTTGGCGGACTTACATACCGTAGAGAAATAAGAAAAATGATTAGTTACTTAAACAAAATTATATCGACATCCTCCCATACTCTAGAATCTTCACTCAATGCACTACATATCGACAGACAGGTTAATTGGAGAGCGCATTGGTGTCGCTAATGACGTCACAGATCAAAGAATTATGCCCTTTGAATCGATCCAGGCACGAAACAAACGCGGAAATATCTGCGAATTTTATTATTTCCCTGTTATTATGGAAATGCATTTACAATAGCTCTGCTTTTGAATTAATTATGAGAATATGATCCAGTGAGTTCGGCATTCATTATTCAATCGATACGCATACTGCTTCGATGGCGCAGTTGTACTGCGGCATGATTGCAAAGCAGAGGTCTCGGGTTCGAGTCCCAGTCGGGCAAATTGATATTTGATTTTTCTATTCATTATCAGCCTGGAATCAGAACCAGTACCAGCTCCTTCCATTTGATCGTATTCAACGAAGAGCGGCTCGGATCATCGACAACCGTGTCCTTTCCGATACACTTGACCCACTGGCACTTAGAAGAGACGTTGCATCTCTCTGCGTTTTATATCGAATATACCATGGGGAGTGTTCCGAGGAATTATTTGGATTAATACCAGCCGCGAAATTCCATCAACGCACTACACGCTGGAAGTCAAAATTCTATCCCCACCATCTGGATGGATGGCGCTCCTCAACTGTGAGATTTGTGCGGAATTTTCTTCCCCGCACAACCTCATTGTGGAACGATCTCTCTTCCGTGGTGTTTCCAGGCCGATACGACCTAGAGACCTTCAAGAAAAGAGCCTACACTTTCCTCAAAGGCCGGCAACGTGCCGACGATAGCTCTGCTGTCGTAGGTGTTTATGGGCGGCGGTGACTACTCACCATCAGGTGGCCCGTCTGCTCGTTTGCCTCCTTTTTTCTATAAAAAAAAAAAAGAAATTTGTGCCCGATATGGCGATAGACTCGCCCCCTATCAAATCATGGGACGGAACATACAAGGCGAAATGTGGGTGTCCTGGTGGCGTCTCTGCCTACCCCTTGTGGGTAAAAGGCGTGAGTTTGTGTATGTTTGTATGTACTTTGTTAGAGTTGAACATGTCGCACATTTTGATCACAAATACATATTGATGTGATACCCTTAAGTCTCGTATTTTCTGATATCTCACAATACTTTCAATATACTTTATATTAATAAATAGAAAAGAGAGAAAAAAAAAGAAGACAGTTCGTGTTGCTGAGGGAGTTTCTTGCGCCGTTTCTTCTTCACAGCTACAACACGTTCCGAAGCGGTGGTAGCAGAAATTAACAATTCAAAAGATCTTGTAAAAGACTACTTGAATAAAGAATATTTTGATTTGATTTGAGTTGAATATGTATTTACTTTATATAATATTATTATACTTGTTATATATATTTTGTTATCTTTTGCACGGAATCTGATGTTGGGTACATTTATTTATTAAATAGTCTAAAATGCATTATTTTAGAACTACAAACGAACTCAATTAAGTTAAAGAAGGAATTGGGGCATTCGTCACAGTGAATTTAGTTTAGCAAACCACCGCATCTCTCGGGGGTTTTTAACTATTCAACATGCATTGCCGTGTGCTGAATGAGATCATTTCATTTCATAGATGTTTTGAATGACTTTTCTTTGGAGATTTTGGTACGGTATAATAGCTATTATTATATTATATTATACTATTCTAAAAGATCCCACTGCTGGGCAAAGGCCTCCTCTAAGTTAATCCATAAATCTCAGCAATTTTCTTCCAGTCCTTGTGAAATCTATCTTTAATCTACACACATGCGTGGTTTACTGTGACGACCGGTCACAAACAGTAGAAAACCAAACACAATGAATTACAAAGCATTTCTTGGCATTGCACTGTTTGGCGGGAGAAATAGACATGGCGGTGGTACCTACCCAGGTGGCCTCTCACATATAAGAGACCTACCACTTACACTTACCACCTGATGGTAACGATGGTATGATCACAACCGCCCATGAACATCCACAACTTTTGGATGTTCAACTTTTCAAGGTAGGCAGCGATTTTGTAGTGCTGGACCCCTGGCACTGCGAAGTTCTCTGGGCAGCGGTAGCCGCTTACCATCAGGCGGGCCGCTAGCTCGTCTGCCTATAACGGCAATAAAAAAAAAAACAACTCTGGATTATGGATGTGTTGCCGGCTCACCGAATCAGGAGAGAAAAGAAAGGGAAAGAAAAAGGTTATTGGGCATCCGAGAATCTCCTGAGAGACAATAGTACCTCCCCGGACGAGTCTGGCCATTCATAATGAGTCATGGCTGAGAACAGCGTAGCTCTACTATTATCGTAATTCAAAATGATAAGTACTTTTGCCCCGTCATAACAAGCTGCCTAAGTTACCCTCTATTAAATCAATAAAGGCCTCTGCCAACCCCTTCGGGGATAAAGGCGTGAGTTTATGTATGTATGTAATAAATACATTCAACAGTCACATGCACAGTCCTGACCGCACATTAAGATCAATTAAGTCTTGTGTCATGGGTATCAGTAACTTAGAGACTTTTCGGTCTCACAAACACCCAGACCCGAGTGGGCCTCACAAACATTTGTCTCGGTGCGGGGATCGATTCCGCGGCCTCTCGTTTCACAGCCTGCGTCTAACCAACTGCGCCACGGAGGCTGTCACTTAGCTTCTATTAACTTCGTACCTTCAACTCAAAGCTACTTCTCAAGTTAAAACCGTCGCACAATATATATTCAGGGGATGAATGAAGACAAGCTACCAACTTAACTAAGTTAGTCTGAGTAGAAATGAAGTTGTAACTGTCAACTAAGTGTTGCGACTTGACAATAACTTAATTGTTGCAAACAAGTTATTTGCATTATATCAAATAACTTCGGCTACTTAGTACTTAGTACTGAAAACAAGGACATAAGTGACGTAGTTTTCGTGTGGTACTAAGTTTGCTTTCCTGTATTTAATTAATAGGAATAAGTTCAGTCAACGATGGTGTTAACTTGGGTTTAAATTTTGCATAAAAGATCTCGTTTTTTTTTTATTGCGATGATTGGCGAGATGAGCATGCAGTTCGCCTGATAATGAGCCAAAAAAAGAAAAACCAAACAACATCATGGATTACAAAGCAATGCTTGGCATTCCACAGCGCTCACAATCCTGAGACATTAGCTGTTGAGTCTCATTTTATCCAGTAGTTACTCTGGCTACAACCGATTAACGTAAATAATGTATTTGGTTAGAAAAAATATATCTTGTAAATAGAGAATAAGTACTATGTGTATTAACTTGTCATAAGAGCTGTTTAATTGCCTACGTGACAAATAAATGAATTTCATTTCATTTCATACACGAGCTTCATTTCATTTCATTTCACAATGTGTGGTTATTATACCGGGTATATCAAGACTGCGACCGAAAACGAAGCCAGGTGGTAGTTTTAGTGGTTACAGACACGATGCAACTAAAAATTTTGCAAAATAAGCGACGGTTCTTTTTTTACATACATACATACATACATACATAAACTCACGCCTTTATCCCCGAAGGGGTAGGCAGAGGCGCCACCAGGACACCCACATTTCGCCTTGTATGTTCCGTCCCACGATGTGATAGGGGGCGAGCCTATCGCCATATCGGGCACAAATTCCTGACTCCGGGCTGATAATGAATAGAAAAATCCAATATCACTTTGCCCGACCCGGGACTCGAACCCGAGACCTCAGCTTTGTAACCGTACCGTAATACAACTACGCCACCGAGGCAGTCGGTGGCGTCTTTTTTTACTATTTTTAAAAAATCATCGTTTTTGAGGGGTAGAAACATAGTTTTTGCAAAAATAGTAATTTAAACCCTTACGTACCATTGCGTGTTTAAAAATTAAGCGATGTACATCATTATTTTAGAAAAACTATGTATTTATCACCCAAATACGACGATAAGTAAAAAATAACAAAAAAAAAGTTGTCGATTTTTTACTTGCATTGTGTCTGAAGTCACTAATACTACCTGGCTTCGTTTTCGGTCGCGGTCTTGATATACCCTGTTTAACAGTAAAATCTAAAAATAAATATTTCAAAAGCATGTCTCCATAACATTGTTAACCCCGGGAACATAACACAAAGAAATTGACGAAATTAGGACGAAGACTCTATATTCATCTAGAATATAATCTAGTGACGCCGAAACAAACCGTTTTATATGGATAATATATGCGATGCGGTCCCGGGTTTATTATGATTAGAACTAACCATTGCCAAAATAAGAAAACGTGCATTACGTACAAACTTCTTTGTTAGAATATAATTACAAGTATGTTGGAGGTGGATTAAATAATCTTGGATTATATATATTTAGAGATGATAGAACTATTACTAATATACGTCACACTGTAGGTCACGGGCCTCTTCGATAAAATATACACTTGATCGAAGACGGGCCTTCTCAACAATCGCTTGTTCGACTAAGCGGGCTTAGGCAATAAGTCCAATATGCTGACCTAGAGATGGATTGGCGGATTTTGCCACCCATATATGGACAGCCTCCGTGGCGCAGTTGGTTAGTCGCCGGCTGTAAAACAAGAGGCTGCGGGTTCGACCCGCGCACCGAAACAAATATTTGTAACAGGTATTTGTTTTGGGTCAGGTGTTTGTGAGACCGAAAAGACTCTCGTAGTTTCTGATACCCACGACACAAGACTGGATCTAAGTGTGGGGTCAGAACTATGTGACTGTTCGGTGTATTTATTGATATGATCACGGTATATAGCAGCATGCCAGTATTCGGAATTTAGAATATCAAATCGTTAGAATATTCGTTATTCAAGCTGTATTTTCAAAATTCTTTTTAATCTTCAATTAATACTTACTGTGATACTAACAATGTTTCGAAATGTTGTACAGCTGTCAAGAACAAAACTGAGCAAGAAACTCCCTAAGCAACACGAACTGTCATAGTTTTTTGTCTTGTTATTTTTCTTTATTAATTTCGCTGTTTTTTTAATATTTTTCTATCCTTACAGTGGGAGACAATAGATAAAATTGATTACATGTCACACATTAAATTAATTTCATCAATATAGAAGCGATTTTCAAAGCTTTATATAAACTACAATATGATGAGATACTCTTTACGCTGTCAATATTTTAGCCGAATGCTGTCATGCGTAGCATAGTAAAAGCAGCCTACCAGTGGCGAAGGGTGACATTTTTTAAAAGGGAAGCCGAAGCTCAAAACACAAAATATGTTTATTTTCTTTATCCTGTTACTAGCTTCTGCCCGCAAACTTCGTCTGCGTGGTTAATTTTATTTGAAATCTCCCATCCCGTCCCGTCCCATCCCGTTATATCCCGCCCGCCCCATCTCATTCTCACTAATGAAATGTAATCCAGTCCCATCCCATCTTTTTGAGTATGAAAAAGTAGCAAATATATCGGAATTCCTTCTTCATCCCACGGGAACACTATTTTTTCGGAATAAAAAGTAGTCTATGTTACTTCTAATACCTCCAAGAATATGTGTACAAAGTTTCATGATGATCGGTTGAGTAGTTTTTGCGTGCAAGCGTAACAAACAAACTAACATTCACATTTATAATATTAGAAGGGCTAAGGGATTACGAAATGACTACAATGCGACTAGTACTAAGTAATCTGTGAATGCGACTGATAGTAAGCGTAGTGCAGTCCGAATAGAGATTAAAAATTTACTGTGTGATGTTTCACAGAATGAACGCAAAACGCGACACACTTATGCACGTGTGTCCTTATATTCGGACCTTTGCGAATATCCTCCCACCAGCAAATTATTGCTTCGAGAATCTTACTCACCAAACTAAAATAATGGGTTTCATTTGGTAAGTGATATTGTGGCATCTGCCTATTGCGGCCGTCAATTAAATTTTAATATTTTCGTTACCTATGTACTTATACAATATTTACAATGTCCATGAAATTAAAAGTAAACCATACTTACATAATGAGAAAAATAAAAAAGTATATTTCTAAACTGCACGTGAATATAAGATTAATATAAAAGAAATAAAAACCTAGACTCAATATGTTAACAAGTACGATAGCCCCGCATTTATCAGTTGTAACATTAGTAAGACAATGTATTCCTCAGGCGAGGATCGAGCACGTCCTTAAATCTAAACACTAACTTTATTTGTAAAATCGACAACCTAAACATATTAGTACGCTCCTAACGATTAGTAATTTCCATTAAAACCATAATATTAATATTACACATTTTGTAATTAAAAACATTTCAAACTAATTGCATGAACCATGAATATTGTAAAAATGTAAATACAACACTTATAAATACATTAAACTCCGCATTTCGCTATTGTAATAAGTAATATCTATACCTAAACACACGAAATGCCGGAGAAGCTGCGGCTTGCCTCTTGCTTTTTTAGCGTAAATTGAACCTTAAATCATTATCAATTTAAGGTACAATTTTGCGTGGTTTGTTGCATACTATATAATGCGTAATGGGCGGTGCGGCGGCGGCGCGGTGGCGGCGGGGCGGCGGCGGGCGGCGGCGCACGGGCCGCGCTAGTGTTATTGAATAAGCCGAACAATTTTACAGGAATTCGCCAGAGGTCGCACCGCGTCGCAATAAAAAGGGCTTACTGTGCCGCTTCCTAGTAATGTTTACGTATCTGGCCGACAGATGTCGTTGAATGTAAAAAATAATAATTGAGTTTTGATATTAAATAAATAAGTTTGAATAATTTGCTTGTTTATAGTGTAATGATAAATTACAAAAGGGAAGCCGGTAGGAACTGGCTTCTAAGGAGCCTTCGCCACTACAGCCTACATACTGTCACCGACGCGGCGTAGCCGATTGCTGTTATGCGTAGCACAGTACATACACATTCTACGCGCTGTTACCAACGCAGCGGAGCATCTTATAGCCGAGTGCTGTTATACGTAATAGAATATAATATTCTATCAAGAGAACTGCGTAGCTGATTGTTTTATTCATAGTTTCTGTATCAGCCCATATACGTGCCACTGCAGGGCACGGACCTCCACTACAATGCACAGTGCGATTGAGAGGGGTTAGGCTGTATAGTCTAGTCTAGTCTAGGCCGTATATATTCATAGTTTATTAATATTAATTTATGTTATGTTACCTAAGCGTCGTAGCATCTTATAGCCGAATGCTGTTATGCGTAGGAAAATTAAGCGCTCTTCGCAATGTTATACTCGTATAGCCGAGAGCTGTGTGGGTCGGCAGTCGTATTCCGCTGTCAATCAACATAAGCTGTAAAGCAAGATCTTCAAACTTTATGATAACAAATGTATATGTATACCGTACACTCATTAATATAGAACATTCTGTGGGCTTCGTTAAAATTAATGTTATTCAAAAACTTGGCTCGTCTTCGTGGAAACTTGTTAATTTATTGGCAAACAAAGCTGAAACTTAATAATTTCCCCTCACAACGAGTAGATAGCGTTACGCTCGTTCGCGTTTTGTTTTCTTTATAATGAAGTAACAACATGGGAAAAGTTTAACATCGTATGCCTTGTTATTGCGAATAATAACGTTTAATATATAATGGACTCGTCCGTATTTTCGAATAATGGATTATAATTATTTATGTAATATAAATTGCAAGCAAGGTTTTTTTAATCCACTCATAGATCAAACTGTAATATATAGACTGATCCATGAGGTCGTGGGTTTAATTCCTGAGTTCTTCAATACACTTTGAGTGAGATTTCGTTTTGAAAATTCGATATGGATTACCTACAAATTAATGCCCATCATTACAATACTCTCTTATAATTTATACTTATATTTTGCGATATAGCACCTTTGCCGGACATATAAATAAACCTTTTTGGATACAACGCACTTGAGTAAATCATTGACTTGTTTCCATCATAAACACACTTATCCGAATACCAAAGCAATCTACTGGTGGTAGGTCTCTCATATGTGAGAGGCCGCCTGGGTAGATACCACTGCAATGTAGATATGAAAAATAAAAATAATAAAATAAAAAATGTCTGTTTCTACCGACAAACTGTTGTATTCAGGTTTGAAGGAAATTGAAGCCAGAGTATCTACTAGACATAATGAGACTTAACATCTTATGTGTCAGGATGGCGAGCGCAGAGGAATGCCATTCATTGCTTTGATTTATAGCGTTGTTTGGTTTTGCTACTGTCCATGAGCGGTCGTATCGCTTACCATCAGGCGAATAGCATGCTAGTCTCGCCATTCATCACAATAAAAAACAATATACTGTACTATATCAACCCACAATCGCCCACAGCTGAGCACGGAACTCTAAACCCAAGAGCTCGATTGAAAAGGGTTAGGCCAGTAACAAACTAATTAAAACAGAAGAGAACAACACAAATACGAGGTTATTAATCCACAATACAAACAATTCAGCTAGCAAACTTTAGATATAACTCAACGTTGTGAATCATGCCCCAAGTTTATGTTACGGTTAAGTAAATGTTATTGAATAACACCGGCGACACGAGTTATGTACGGTTATAGCACTTACTAGTTTGATACATATTTCATGATAGCTTTATATGCATAATAAATCTTACAATTGAGAACGCTAAAGCCTGGAGAAATTATTTATTTATTTTAAGAAAAGTTTACAGACAAATAACAAAATGTATCATAAGTAAATTGAAAATTACAAGCTTCCATTTATAAGTAAGTTAAGAATCAACCGTGAACAAGATCCTGTACACAAACAAAAAATAAAAAATATATAAAAGTAATTCTCTCTCCCTCTCTCTTCAGTCACAGAAAGTCCACTGCTGAAAATAAGTATCCCCATGGATTACCTATAATAATTAAAAGAAACAAATGAAAAATCAAAAGACAGAAAGGCAATGGAACACGAAGGGATAAGAATGATAAGTGATTACTGCCTATGAACAATTACAACACAGAACGAAAGCGCGCTGCTAGATCTTCACTAAACAAGTCCCGTACCTAGTGTGGAGATCACCGAGAAAATATTTTAATTTTGGTATTTTTGTAATGTTGTAATGTTAAACAAATTTTGTAACGTGTCCCATTTTTGGATAAATAAATAAATATTATATTAAAATATTATTAATCCAAGCGGAGAAGATGGTAAGGACAAAGTACAGGAAGAACAAAAGGATTAAAGAGATTCCGGTAATTTGTGTTTTAACTAATAAAGTATGAAAGCCAATGACACCAGCACTGAGCAATCCTTACCGAAGCCTCGAGAGTACCAAAAGCTTAACAACTTTTTCAACTACTTCTGTCTTATTTGTATGCAGTTGCAAGCTGGTTGCCAAGATAATCCCCAGACACACATTTCCAACTTTCGAGGTTATTACTAATTATACTATTTCTTCCTTATGGGCTACTACAGTTCACTCACCCATATTAATTAATGTAACGTAAACATATTTGCATTTAAAATATATCTTACTTGCAAATTATAACAAATTATTAATGAACTGCTCTGATTTCAAACAACTTGTAACATATGTAATAATCACTATATTGTAAACTGGTTTTGTAAAGGGCAACACTAGAGTTTCTTGACCGTTCTTCTATGGTGAAAACCGCTTTCCGAACCGGGTGGTAGTTCAAAAAATGACTGAATCTAAACAATGTTGAACATTTTAATGGATTTAACAAATTATTTTCATTTTCATAGTTATTTTTTTTTAGCCATGGATGAAAACATTGTGAGGAACTGACCTGCAAAGGTTCTAAGACATTTTCGAAAATATGTAACTTAAGGTTACATATATCATTAATATTGGCCGAATAACCGATGCTAATTGGTATGCTAATCATCTTGGAACATAAATCACATTGTCATGTTGCACTAACCTTACCTTCTCTGTTTCTCTCTCTCTTCAGCCACAAACAACCTTCAGCTGAACATAGGCCTCCCTCCGGCATTAAATAAAGACAGAACAAAAACATCTAGACTTTAATCAACCCAGCCACATTCCCCCATTATCTAAAGTCTAAACCTACCATAACAATCTTCATAAACAAAACTAATTACCCGCCCACAGAGTAATATTCTTAAATCATTGCCCACGCAAATATTACCTTAGTTAATTATCCTTTGTACAGCCTACGATTAACACGGCATACATCCTTTATTCTCTTTACATATTCAAGACAATATAGTGTACACAATGGACACGGCTGGCTACGTAATTTCTCTCGGGAATGTTCCGGCCGTCCTGTACTTTGTCTGGTGTTATTACTTGAACAACGCCATCTGTATTGATTTTGGGGAAACTTGTTTGTTGGTTTGGTTAATAGATGGCGCTGTTTGACATTTATTTTCGATAATATGCTGTGTTAGTTGGTTTCCTATATTAAAGTTCATCACTATTAAAAACAAAGCTCATATTATTTCACTAAAGCAGCCAATGATTTCTTAGATTTACGCGAATGTTACCCATTTGAATAAAACAAATTTTTACGGTTTTTATCGCATACATTTTAACTTCTTGACATTTCGATTACTTTACAGCTTTCGTGGTCACGGGGCGGACTGTAAAAATTTAGCCAAATCCGCGATGAAATCCGTAAAAAATATATTTATTTTAAAAACAGACAAGTTAAATTTATACCATAAACTTGTCCAATACAGCGGACATGCAGTAGCAAGCCGCATCTCATATCACAGTTATCGGCCAGTCGGAATATAATCCGAATATTGTACTTCACTTCACTAGATTTCCCAGAGTGTATGGCAGCGTATTTACGAAATACTACAGTTGCTTTTTGTCCTGTATTTTAGTATTAATTCACTAAAATGCTTATAAGTATAGTTTTGTTAAGCACACTATAGTTTTGTCATGAAAGAACCTGCATACCTTTTATGTTTTATGAGGAAAGCTGTCAAACTCCCCTTTCGGTAACCCCGAGGAGGCCGAAAGGGGTATGTTAGTGTCACTAGCCTTCCAGCCCGGCACGCTGCGGATAACGCGGCCGAGCCGGGTCCACAACAAATCCTACACCAGGATACCAACTAAAACCCCTCGGTGGCCGTCACGCTTTTTGGGCGACACTAGATACCTCAGGGAGAGAGGCGCCCCGATTCCTTACCTGGCGCCGAACCATGTCTAGTCCCTTTCATTGGAGAACAAAGTACTACTACACACTTTATTTGATATTAATTTACTCCATAGTTTCCCTAATTGTCCAATGATAATAAATGTTAATACAGTTTTGAGTAACGCCTCTATTCAGCATTGGACTTCCATTGGCTAAAGAGAGAGAAAATAAATGAAAACAAAATGAGAATTAATAGCAAAAGACGCACAAACCTATACGAATGCATACCAGGAACTGCTGGTCTCACAACACACAGACCTAAAACCATATGTGGGCCATATTCAACCCCTCTATGTTTTCTTTTTTTTTTAAGCGGCTACCACTGCCCATAGACCTTCGCAGTGCCAGGGGTCGAGCACAACAAAGTCGGTGATTTAAGAAGATTTTGTTTTTTATTGAGATCTTAAATTTTGTGCCAATATCATATATATTCACGATTCAATATGACTCACAAATTCAAAATAACAAAGGTCTGATAAAGATAGCTAAATGTTTGAATACACGAAATATGGAAATTCCAATTAGCATATTCTTGACTCTTGTTATTAGCGATAATTCCGATGCGAACAATTTGGGAATACCAAATCTGTATCAGGAAATACGAGAGACTTTTCTGTCTCACAAACACCCAGACCTGAAACTTATTGTGGAGCAGATAAACATTTGTGTCCATGCAGGGTTTTAACCCATGGTCACTGGATTCACAGCCGGTGGCTAGCCAACTGCGCCATGAAGGTTGTCAATTGTTATATTATCGTATTTCCCTTAAATTGCAAAGGGCTAATAAGCCTAGGCTAATAAGGTGTTAATGAGTGTGAGACCGAAAGTCTCTTGTAGTTTCTGACACCCACGATACAAGACTTAATTGATCTTAATACGGTGTAAGGACTATGTATGTGACTGTTGGGTGTATTTATTATTATTATTATTTATTCCACCATCCTGGTAAGTACGGATAGTGGACTTCACATGCCTTAGATATTATTTTGGAGATTTCAAGTATGCAGGCTTACTTTATAATCAGAATAATTATTATACAACTTCGATCACATGAGGCCAGTTCAGCATATTTCAACCAAATTACAAAATTATTTTCTCAGTTTCTTTACCTTTTATAAATAATTTAATAGCCAAATTCAAAGTGTGTTTTGTAACTACGCGTCCCGCGGTAGCGTCAATACAAATTGGCTGGACAGGACATGACCCAGATTCACGTTTCAAACTAAAATTCACGCACGAAATATTGCGAGAACAATATGTGTAATTATCGGCAGAACGCTGCGAACGCCGAATATTCTCTGCAAATTATCGATGACTTCATTAATTCCTATTTATAACGGCCTGGTTTGCTTTGTTTCGGTGCTTTTAGTACTATCTGTATCTAATACAGATACATATTGACCAACTTCTGATACTATCCATACAAAGGTTGTCTGGAAGAGATCGCTCCAAGCGATAAGACCGCCACATGTTTCATTTTTTTTTTTTTTCTGTAATTTACTTCAATGTATTGGTTTACCATAAAGAATATTGTATTGTATATTGACAGCCTCCGTGGCGCAGTTGGTTAGACGCTGGCTGTGAAATGAGAGGCCGAGGGTTCGATCCCCGCACCGAGGCAAATATTTGTAAGGCCCACAAATATTTGTCTCGACTCTGGATGTTTGTGAGACCGAAAAGTCTCTCGTAGTTCCTGACATCCACGACACAAGACTCGATCTTAGTGTGGGATCTCGACTATGTATGAGGCTGAGTTTTAATGACTTGTTATTTGACAGCCTTATTCAAGTCATTAAGAAGCAGTCTGTGAAAGGAGAAGGTGGTTTCACCAAGTTTTTTGTCTAACTAGTTTCAGGAATATCTCCATTGCCTATATAGTAAGCACAATAACGTCAATATAAAGTGTGAAACGACAACACCCTTTAGTCTGTCGTCATTCGACAATAATGCCAGCCTGTTAAATTGTTATTTAAAAATTATTTACATACATACATACATACATACATACATAAACTCACCCCTTTATCCCCGAAGGGGTAGGCAGAGGCGCCACCAGGACACCCACATTTCGCCTTGTATGTTTCGTCCCATGATGTGATAGGGGGCGAGCCTATCGCCATATCGGGCACAAATTCCTGACTCCGGGCTGATAATGAATAGAAAAATCCAATATCACTTTGCCCGACCCGGGACTCGAACCCGAGACCTCAGCTTTGTAACCGTACCGTAATACAACTACGCCACCGAGGCAGTCGTAAAGTAAAGTAAGGCAAAAATTATTTACTTAGACATAAAACCGCGAAATAAATAAACTGTATTTATCATCTTAGACGAAAATCTGATATCTAAAAAATCTTATCCCAATACGCACGCGTACAAAACGCCGGTCAGAATCTAATGCTATATTAATCGTGTACAAATTATATAATCTCGACTGCAACTAATATTATTAGTTATTACATACAGTTTAATAATATACAATTATACAACATGATAATATGTCAGCGTTAAGAGCTTATAATAATATAAATAGCTTAATATATCCAGCTCGCAGTAAGCACGTCTACGTGATGTTACAACGATTGTGACGATTATATCGATTTAACTAGCAATCGATTCTTGAGCTAAGACAATTGTTTTCGAGGCCGATTGGTGTTTGTTGGGATTAGAAGCATTTACTTGTAGTTAAAGACTGTTGGTTTATCCCCAGAGAGAAGTTATTTTTATTATTCTTATTTCTTTTTTTGCTGGTATAGCATTGGACTGCATATAAGTAAAAACCAAAAAAGCATTACATTATTACGACAGTCACTTACAAAGCCATTATTTTCTTTTAAACACTACCGTTAATTACTCTTTTAATTTGATTTTTTGCCATGTATAAATATTCATTCGAATGATAATTCAACCAAAATTAATCGTACAAAAATTTTCAACCTCCCTCACAATCGATTGCAAAATTAAAATCGATGCCAAGAATCGATACTATCGAAAATTCGCGTCCATAGCTATTTCAGTGAGCGTCGCTCGCGAGCGTTTCATAAGCTTAAGCATGTGTCATACATTACCACTAAAGTGTTATCTTACAAGCGGGTTTTATATGAAAATTGTAAAATGTTTACGCCCTCTGATGTTTTTGTGGCAGAGGTTGTGAACTAGTTAAAGTTAACTATATGTTTCAGTCCATATACGACCCACTGCAGGGCACGAGCCTCCACCACAATAGAGAGTGCGATTGAGAGAGGTCAGGCCATATGGTCCACCACGCTGGCCTAGTGCACTTTGGCGGACTAGAAATTCTAATAAATCGATACGGTATGCGCTATGTAGGTTTCTTCACGATGTTTTCCTTCACCGTTATAGTGCGTGTAGTTGATAACTAATACACATCAAAATTAAAGTTAAATACTGAATAATAATCCAGCCCTACATCCCACTGCAAGGCATGGGGCTTCCCTACAATCGACAGATCGATTGAGAGGGGTTAGGCCGTAGACCACGCTGGCCTAGTACGGGTTGGTTGACTACTAATGCCCTTTCTCTCTCCTTTCTTCTATGTCCATCCTAAGGTTGCCTAGAAGAGATTGCCTTGTGCAATAAGGCCACCGATTGTATTATTTTTTATGTTTAGTTACAATCATTGTATTATATTTTTTCCTGTTGTACAATAAAGAATGTATAAATAAATATAAATATCTGACTGCCTCGGTGGCGTAGTTGTATTACGGTACGGTTACAAAGCTGAGGTCGAATCCCGGGTCGGGCCGCTATCATTCTATTCATTATCAGTCCGGAGTCAGGAATTTATGCCCGATATGGCGATAGGCTCGCCCTTATCACATCGTGGGACGGAACATACAAGGCGAAATGTGGGTGTCGTAGTGGCGCCTTTGCCTACCCCTTCGGGGATAAAGGCGTGAGTTTATGTATGTATGTATGTAAATAAATGTTGCTTTTTTGCATCCGGCAAACAAGCAAACAGGTCCCCTGATGGTAAGGATCACTGCTGCCCATGAACATCCACCAGTTGTGCTATTAATTATTCTTCCAATTTTCTTTAGTAGGTAATTTATGTAACTTTATTTATTTTTTATTTTTATATTTTTTGGTTTTTATTATTAATTTTTGCTCTTTATTATGTAAACGTTTACAGGTTTAGTTTCATAAGTTATTTATGTAGTTAATAGTTGATAAGGTATAATGAGGTTGACGTATCCGTGTGGATAAAAACCCCTAATTACGAATAAAAAGAAAAAAAAATGGACCTCCTCGCTTGGATTACGTAATAGATAACATTGGAAAATTATCTGCTACCTAACCTTAGATAATTCGCAATGTTGTAGTTTTTGGTCATTACTCTTATTATTGCCTGACATTCTCCGTGGCGCAGTTGGTTAGACGCCACCTGTGAAACGTGAGGCCGCAGGTTCGATCCCCGCACCGAAACAAATATTTGTGTGATCCACCGGTATTTGGTTCGGGTCTGGGTGTTGGTGAGACCGAAAAGTCTCTCGTAGCTTCTGATACCCATAAGACTCGATCTTAGTGTGGAGTCAGGACTATGTATTTATTTATGACTGTTGGGTGTATTTATTTATTATGTATTTATTACATTACCTACTTTTATTATATTAACGACGATCGTGTTTATACCTTTTATCTTTACATTACATCGTCTTAAAGAAATTCTAAGCAAATATTGGCAAAGTACGTTGTAAGTTTAGTTATAGTGGTTGTTGCCACAACAAAATATTTGTATTATCCGGTGCATAAAGCGGTATCGCGCTACCGCCCGGAACTCAAACAAAACAAGCGCCAGCAGGAAATTGAATACCGCTTCGAAAGTCACGTTGGCGATATCGAATATTTCGCTACTTCTTTGTTGGTCGGAGTTTTGTAACAGTGTTTTTGGGATATATGAGAGCCTATCCTAATGGGTAAAGCTAGAGGCTACGAATTCGATGTATGATAATAATTAAGACAATATTAATGAAGTGAAAAAAATCTGGCATTTTATTTAAGAACATTATTTATCATTATTGATGTATTTAAGGCCTGTGTCTAGCAGTGGACTGCACCGGGTTAAAGATGATGACGATTGATGTATTTAATGACTAGCGTATATTTTGACGTCTAAATAAATACTGCCTCGGTGGCGTAGTTGTATTACGGTACGGTTACAAAGCTGAGGTCTCGGGTTCGAGTCCCGGGTCGGGCAAAGTGATATTGGATTTTTCTATTCATTATCAGCCCGGAGTCAGGAATTTGTGCCCGATATGGCGATAGGCTCGACCCCTATCACATCGTGGGACGGAATATACAAGGCGAAATGCGGGTGCCCTGGTGGCCCCTCTGCCTACCCCTTCGGGGATAAAGGTGTGAGTTTATGTATGTAATAAATACACCCAACAGTAACATACATAGTGCTGACCATTAGATATAACTCTCAAACCTGAAGACGTCGATCTCACAAACACCCTCACAAATTCTTGTGGATCTTGCCTCCAATGTTGTAGGTGAATGTTCTAGGAATCTCCCTATTCCTGGTTCGATTTCGTAGGTGGAAAACCGCACATACTCCTCTCCATAGCGCAATTGCTGACGTCAGCAAATCAAGTACAAACTACTAGCGATTCCTGAGTCAAGTCAGCTTATTTTCCATAGTGGACTTCTTGTGGCTGAAGACAAAATGAGAAAGAGAGAAAAAGAAGTTTAGTCAGCCCGTTCCTACTGAAATATAAACTCTGTATTAGTCCAAATAAATCCTACATACAAACATTTTAATTCCCCAATTGCGCTTACATTAACCGAGGTATAAGCAAGCGGGGGTTTTTGATATTCCCTGTGGATACTATCGCCTGTCAAGCCGCGGGCAGCAATAGCTAGTGTTATTTTGCACGTCTAACTAAAAGCCGAGGTTTTAAGACTCCTTTACATTGGTTGCTGACGTCAGTAAAAAATATATTGCCGTCGTCCTATGGATACAATCACATGTCGATAGTGTTATTTTACATGTCTAACAAAAAGGCGGAATTTTAAGATTCCTTTATGCTGGTTGCCGATGCTGACGCTGAAAACTATGAATAAGTTACCCGCTCTCATAAACATTTGCATGGTCTAGAGTCTAGACATTTATAATATATATTATGTATTGCACACCAAAAAGAAATACCAAAAAACACAAATCACACAAATTAAACTACAAATGATGGTCTCGTTATTGTAGTCAATGCTTTTTTCTTCCTAAATATGAATTTTCTTTTATCAATTAGAAGAACAATATATATAAATATTCCTTTAGCATCAGAAGTCAGCAATAGTGGAAAATCCCCGTAACAAGTATCGTGGAAACGTCAGTTGCACGTTTATTTAGGTTACCTCGTCGGTATCGCGTCTAGCGACTGGCCTGAGGCCACGGCTTTATTTATGTCATGTACTGTAAAATACATCCTGTAGTTCACTTTAGCAGCTGACGGATAGTATACAGCTCTGTTATGTACGTATTCATTCAGCAACATTCAATGCAAGCCTTCGTGGTTTAGTTAAGACATCGGCTGTCAAACAATAGGCCGAAATTACGATCCCCATATAGGGAGGAAATGTTTAAGTGATCGACAAGTAATTGTTTCGGGTTATTGTGACATTTAAATGACATTAACCATTGTAATCAATGGCTCAAAAAAAAAAAAGAAAAAAAAAGTAGACTGCACTGGTACCTAGCTGAGGGACTTTCTTACGCCGTTTCTTCTTTACAGCTGCAACTCGTTCCGAAGCGGTGGTAGAAGTAATTAACGACTATTTGAATAAAGCATAAGTTAGCATAGTTTCGGGTCTGGGTGTTTGTGAGACCGAAAAGTCTCTCGTAGCTTCTGATACCCACGACACAAGACTCGATCTTAGTGTGGAGTCAGGACTATGTATGTGACTGTTGGGTGTATTTATTTATTTATTTTATAATTGATTTTTTTTTGGGTTTGGTGTTCGTAACGGTGAAGGAAAACATCGTGAGGAAACCTGCATACTGTAGCGATTTGTAATAAATCTATGGTGTGTAAAGTCCGCTAAACGGCACTAGGCCAGCGTGGTGGTCTATATGGGCTAACCCCTCTCAATCGTGCTCTAGATTTTAGAGGAGGCCTTGCCCTGCATTGGGACGTATACTAGGACTGATACAGTATGTCTGTGAGACATAGTCTCACGTAGTTTCTGATACTGAACTCGTATCTAATTGTAGAGTCAGGACTATGTACGTGACTGTTGGGCGTGATTTTATTTTTAATTAATTAATTAATAAAACATAAAGTGAATTAAAATAAAGTGCGTGGTGGCCAGTTGGTAACGGACCAGACGCGGCTGCCTACATGATCACGGTGGTCGCGGGTTCAAATCCTAGGGCACACCTCTGACTTTTCGGAGTTATGTGTGTATTGATAGCCAATCACCACGCACTTTAACGGTGAAGGAAAACATCGTGAGGAAACCTGCATACCGTAGCGATTTTAAAGAATTTCTACGGTATGTAAGTCCGCCAACCCGCACTAGGCCAGCGTGGTGGACTATATGGCCTAACCACTCTCAATCGATTCTTTCGATTGTAGAGTAGGCCCGTGCCCTGCAGTGGGACGTATATGGGCTGATATAGATATAGAATTAATAAAACAGAAATATATAATGAAAATACTGTTAATAAATTGATTGTAAACATTTTTGTTTTTTTTAAATTACGAAATCGTTTATAAAATCCACATGCGGGATAAAATACAAACAGCTATAGACATTTTGAAAAAAAGATAATATAACATCGCTCTTAGAATTTTCTTAAGCAAATTGCTTTGAAACTATGTTCAACCCTTCAAATGTTAAGACGGGCACAGACTAAAAAAATACAGAGACAACACGACGAACAGACGAGCAAAATTATATAGAATAAGAAACTGTATTTTGCCCGCGGCCTCCCACGCGTGCTTAGTATAACTCGAGAAAACAGTTTTTTTTATGTAATTTTTTTGGCATTGAGAAACTGTTCCGAGGTATTTTGAGTTATTTCCACTCCCAATGCAGGGTCTTGAAATAAAGTCAGAAAAACTTTTATTTTGATAACAATAAACTCTTTTCTTTAGTTTTCCGAACATAATTTTACTTGCCGGAATTTCATCTTTATTAGCGACAATATGGAGTGGTATAATATGACATGATTTTTTCCAAATCAACGTGTTTGACTAAGGAGTCGAACCCATTGATTTGGCAACAAAACAATAGGCCTAGCAAGGGCTAAGGCTTAAGGGCTTGGCTCATTGAAATTTTCAGAAATCTAATCCATATCAGTTTCTGTCATCAAAATCTAATCCATGACATCTCTGAGTATTTTTCGCTAATTTTCATACTTCCGTACTTCGCCGTGCACACCCAATGAAAAAATTCACCTTCCTACTAATGGAAGCCGTTTGCATTTCTTGTCAAAGATGGATAGATTATAAAGACCTGTTTTATAGTTATAACGCAATCTCTGTAACAACCCTCTCTGTGCGGTTATGAAAAGCGCCGTCTCTCGCTTATCTCTAATTTCGAAGCAAATTCGCGAAACATTTTACATAGAAAACTATTCGTGTACCGTCTTATATCATCGTAAATAACTCTCATTATGTATTATATAGGATCCTGCGTGTTGATGTTAGTATAGAATTTTATTTTAATAGTAGGGTAACAGTATTTCTGCCTCGGTGGCGCAGTTGTACTACGTCATGATTGCAAAGCTGAGGTCTCGGGTTCAAATTCCGGGTCGGGCAAAGTGGTATTGGATTTTTCTATTCAATATCAGCCCGGAGTTAGGATTTGTGCCCGAAATGGCGATAGGCTCGCCTCCTATCCCATCGTGGAACGGAAAATACAAGGCGAAACGTGGTTGTCCTGGTAAAACACCTTTGCCTACCCCTTCTGGAAAGGCTTGAGTTTATGTATTTATGTAATGTGTATTGATAGTCAATCACCACGCACTATAACGGTAAAGGAATACATCGGGAGGAAACCTGCAGACCATAGCGATATGTAAGAATATTTATACTATGTAAAGTCCACCAACCCGCACTAGGCCAGCGTGGTGGACTATATGGCCAATCCTTCTCACTACTCTCAATTATAGAGATGGTTAGATTTTTTGTATGTTTGTCTGTACCTTTATGCGCGATAATCTCAGAAATATTTACTAATAGCTTCTGCCCGCAAACTTCGTCTGCGTGATTGACTTTATTTGAAATTACCTTTATTTTGAATTTCCCATCTCGTCCCGTTATATCCCACCAGTTTCGTCTCATTCTCAATCAAGGCATGTAACTCAGTGCCATCCCATCCGTTTGAGTATAAAAAAGTAACTAATATATCGGAATTCCTTCCTCATCCCACGGGATCACTAAATTTTTCGGGATAAACAGTAGCCTCAGTGTTAATCCAGGGTGTCAGCTACCTCCATACCAAATTTCATCGATATCCGTTAAACCGTTTCTGAGTTCATCGCGCACAACCAGACAGACAAACATACAAAATTTTAAAAAATCATTGTTTTGAGTTGTATTACGTTAATACGGAACCCCATTTTAGTGTTTCTCGTTTTTCTTCCATGTACAGACATCATTACAAATTTATTATATGTATAGATATCAATGTTTACTTATTATAAATTCCTCGCCACAACCTTCGTTTTCTATAGATTATCGTATCGCCGTGCCAACCGCGCGGAAGGAGCGAACAAAGACTGTATTAAACGGAGCTTAGACTTAATGTACCGAACACAATCCTATATTTTATGTACGACGCAAATGGAGGGAATTTTTTGTTAGACGCGTCGCTAAGGTATATGAACTATCAAGGATAACTTGGGAGAAATATAGTCTACCCCTTTATTCTAGGCTGTAAGAGATAAGTGCTGAGTGATATGAACGCTTATGACAGTACTAAAACCAAACACCATGAATAACAAAGCAATGTAACAATTCATACTGCATGAAGAAAAAGGTTAAGGCCCAGGCACCACCATATTATGTATTCAATTTTTGAACTTCCGATACATAATATAGTAAGTGCATATAACTTACTATAAGACGCTTTGTCATTGTCGTTCCAGTGTAAAACGATAGACAGCCTCCGTGGCGCAGTTGGTTAGACGCCGGCTGTGAAACGAGAGGCCGCGGGTTCGATCCCCGCACCGAAACAAATATTTGTATGAACCACAGGTATTTGTTTCAAGTCTGGGTGTTTGTGAGACCGAAAAGTCTCTCGTAGCTTCTGATACCCACGACACAAGACTCGATCTTAGTGTGGAGTCAGGACTATGTATGTGACTGTTGGGTGTATTTTTATTATTCTGGCACGGCAAGCGATTCAGTGGAATTCAATTGCGCTAAACTATTTTGTTTATTTTTCATTTTCATACAATTCGTGCGAATTCCAAGCTGTAACAATTCATACTGATTGGCATGAAGAAAAAGGTGACCCAGGAATCACCATATTTTTTTTCCATTTTTGAACTTCCGAAACATAATATAGTATTACGCGTCGGAAATATCTGTGGACTTGAATAATTAACGTCACTGGAACATAAGTTCAGCAAATTCAAAATATAGATTAAACAAATTGAATTAAAATTGAAAAAAGAATGAAAAATATAATTCGCATCCATCTCAAAACGTTTTTAATGTAAAATAACATAGTAGATAGGGGAACACAAAAAAATGAAATGTGAACCACATTCCAGCTAGGTTCACAGATATTTCCGACAGTTTATAAGTGCAGATAACTTACTACCTATAAGACGCTTTGTCATTGTCATTCCAGTGTAAAACGATATACAATATGAAACAAAGCACTGGTTAATATAAATTAATTCGTGTCAAATTTTCTTACAGACATGGACAGTGGGAATTTTGGCACCTATTCTCGAATGTAATACACGGGTGTTATGAGCAGTGCCCTTACTGTGAATTCTCGACAGTTTTTTCTGGTGAGATACTTTTGCATGGTTTAATTCTACTAGAAACTTATTAGGCTAAAACTCAACAAGCATACGTCAACGGGAGACTAAAAAACCTACGACAATACCGTAACAAAAAAATCTGAGTCCTGTCTGCGATCGTTATCATGTAACAGACTTTTTACTGGTGGTAGGTCTCTCATATGTAGGACCCACCGCAATGTCTGTTTCTCCCGCCAAACAGCAGTGTAAATATGCTGTTGTGTTCCGGTTTGAAGACATTGTAGCAAGAGTAACTACTGGAAATAATGAGACTTAATATCTTATGTCTCAGGATGGCGAGCGCAGTGGAATGCCAAGCATTGGTTTGTAACTCATGGAGTTGTTTGGTATTGCATCTGTCTATGACCTGTCATATCGCTTACCATGGTGAATGGTATACTAGTCTCGCCACCAAAAGCAATAAAAAAATGCTTCAAGTTTCAAAAAGGACAAAACCATTAAGAATGACCTGTAGAGCACAAGGAAATGACTAAGTTTATGTTGATCGGTAATTCGGTGGCGAATGCCGCGCTGATTTTCAGCCACCCCTGTCTCCCTATGATGGTAAAATGACCATCACTTTAAAGCAATGTGACCAGAGACTTCTATTTAGCCTATATAGATTAGTGAATTACTGTCATTGCAAGGATGTCTGGCAGAAATCGCTTAAAGTGATAAGACCGCCGATTGCACTTACATTATTTTTAATTATAAGTTTAAGTTTCTACTGTTCATGTTAATGTGTGTGCAATAAAGAATTATTGTATTGTAACTATTTAATAATGCTATGTTATTTTTTAATTAAGTGTTGTCCTTAGTAGTGCCTTACCAAAACGGTCTGGCTATGTCCAAGAACAAAGTGATTTCTGCGCTGGCCTAGCTCAGCGAACTTGCGCATATTAAACTATTCATATGTAACATTGAACCTTAAGGAAAATCAAAGTTGCAGTAAAATTGATAATAACTTTATTGAAACACCATACAGTAACAAAATAAAATTACTAAAATAGCCATAAAAATTAAAATTGATGTTTATGTTTTGTACAAAATGCAAACGAAACGCTTTCGGAATCACTTCTTTCAGTTTCTCCGTCAAGGTCATAAACATGGCCAGAATCAAAGGTTTGGCAAATCTTTCTTCACCATACTGTCAAGCTATGGAATGGTTTGCCGTTATACGTGTTCCTTCCTTTTATCCTGGGCTCTCAACCATATCATGAAGAAGCAGCTAAGCAAGCCGACATAATTGTGTCGAAAGGCATGTGATCCCTATTTTGCAATTCAATGCTCTATCAGCGCTGCTATCTGCTATGTAAATAACAACTTTTATTAAAGAAGCCGTCTTCATGAAACTATAAATTTAATCAATTTTCTTTACAAATGGCCACTAATATAACAGTGTCTTTTAACCACAGCATCCAGTTTCTGTTTTAATGAGCTGTGCCGCAATTATGATGCCGGCATTATTAATTGCCTCGCTTTCGACCGCCATTTTGTCGGCTTCAATAATATAACAAGGCTCGGGCACAAACTAACATTTACTGTGATACAACCAGTAAAATATGTCTGTTCTTTATCAACCTGTCCCTCTGCAGAGCACGGGCCTCCTCTACAAACGAACTCTCGTTTGACGGTTGAGAGGGGTTAGGCCATATAGTCCACCACCCTGGCCTATGGCGGGCTAAAGGACTTTACTTACATACATACATACATACATACATACATAAACTCACGCCTTTATCCCAGAAGGGGTAGGCAGAGGCGCCACCAGGACACCCACATTTCGCCTTGTATGTTCCGTCCCATGATGAGATAGGGGGCGAGCCTATCGCCATATCGGGCACAAATTCCTGACTCCGGGCTGATAATGAATAGAAGAACCCAATATCACTTTGCCCGACCCGGGATTCGAACCCGAGACCTCAGCTTTGTAGTCGCACCGTAGTACAATTACGCCACCGGGGCAGACTTTACATACCATAGAAAACCTTACAAATCGCTATGGTATGCAGGTTTCCTCACGACGATTTCACCGTTATAGTGTGTAAAACATAAAATACATAAACTATCAGTAAACATATATATGTTACGGGCCAAACCCAATTTCAGGATGAAATTTCGCCTAGGCAAAACGAGTTCATCCTGTTACCGGTGAACCACATAAATATATTTCTGGGGGATGAACCAGTTATTTATCCGAAAATCGGGCGATTTGAATGTCAATGAGTACGAATACGGAGGTCTAGACAAAGCGATGGTTGGGTTAGGATTTAGATAAATTATACAAAAACATCGGTAACGGTGAAGGAAAACATCGTGAGGAAACCTGCATACCGTAGCGATTTTAAAGAATTTCTACGGTATGTAAGTCCGCCAACCCGCACTAGGCCAGCGTGGTGGACTATATGGCCTAACCACTCTCAATCGATTCTCTCGATTGTAGAGTAGGCCCGTGCCCTGCAGTGGGACGTATATGGGCTGATATAGATACAAAAACAAGTGGATAAAATATAAAAAATTTAAAAACTGAAATAAACCAACCTAACCTAACGATTGTTTCGTTGCGGTCGAGTATTTGATTCTCAGTTTATTACTGAGTTTTAATTACTTTATTCAGAAAAGCATACATTTTTTATGTATTTCCTAGCATCATTTCGAAATTAAAATCTATCGGAACTACACAGCGCTTACCATCAGACGCAATTTAATGACTCAGTGGTGCCAGAATAAAAAAATGTATCTTTAATTTTAATCACTTGAAATGTCCATTATGCCATTGACAGCCTCCGTGGCGCAGTTGGTTTGACGCCACCTGTGAAACGAGAGACCGCGGGTTCGATCCCCGCACCGAAACAAATATTTGTGTGATCCACAGGTATTTGTTTCGGGTGTGGGTGTTTGTGAGACCGAAAAGTCTCTCGTAGCTTCTGATACCCACGATACAAGACTCGATCTTAGTGTGGGGTCAGGACTATGTATGTGACTGTTGGGTGTATTTATTTTATTTATTTATTATATAGCGTTGACATTGTCGAAGAAAAAGATATAATCACAGATGCAGCTGGGCCTAACCCAAATAACGTTAAAAGCAATGAATCAAATCTTGTCTAAAACACGGCGAAATAATATGTTGAACAGAGAACATCAATATTATGAATATAGCTGGAACAATGTTATGGTTTAATTAACAACCACAAGAGCCGAGTGCGCTACATGTATTATGTACGCTGTGATGGGTACATAGTGATTTATATTCTCCACAACCCAACAAGTTTCTATTACGGATGAATCGATGTTTTCAGTTTAATTTTAAACTTTACCTACACAGTCAAATCGTCATAATATTTATTTCCTTAAGCTTTTTACTGGTGGTAGGGCTCTCATATGTGAGAGGCGGCCTGGGTTCGTACCACCGCAATGTCTATTTCTCCCGCCAAACAGCAGTGTAAATGCCCTGTTGTGTTCCGGTTTGAAGGACAGTGTAGCCTGAGTAACTACTGGAGATATTGAGACTTAACATCTTGCTTTGTAAATAATGGTGTTGTTTGGTCTTTCTACTGTCCGAAACAAAGAGTAATAACATTTTTTAACAATGTGATTGTTGCCCACTATATATTGTTTATGAAAAGTTAAGCAATATTTCATATGATAATACGGAAATATTTATTAACATTATAGGTAAGTAAGTATAACATTTAGATAATAGATGTTACTGAGTAGGTAACATTTGGAAACGTTGCGCAGCAAATGTGACTGTGGAAATGTGAAATGTGCTTTGACCGCAGACACTTTTTTAACCTATTGAGGTTAGGTGACAATTTACTTTAGAAAATTAATCGAAAATTTGATCAAATAATCAAATTATTTTTAACAAGCTCGTCGCATTTTCAGCCCTTATGTTTTCTACACGTAACTAGCTGTCGTAACCATATTGCCGATTTAATTAACCGCAGATGCTATTGTATCATATATTGATAACAAGCCGCGTTATAATTATGCGTTTACTCGAGTAATTACCTCGTTAATGAGACGAACATTGTTAATTTTGTATTTTATGATCTATGTTTATAAATTTATTCGTAACCACAAATGGTTTATGTAAATCATTTTAATTTACATTTTACAACTAATAAAACTTATTTAAAGAAGTTATATTTATAACTAATTTGATTAATTGTTGTAAAATAAAGCAGAAAAAATATATTTTAAGTATTGAATCTCTCTTAAGTAGCGACATCTGTTGAGATATTGCAGTATTACTTTCAAAGATTGTACACAATGAAACCTTTACTATTTAGTTATCCAACGCTAGTATAGATGGCGCTAAAGTCGTTTTCTATACTGTTTTATTAATTGCATATTTTTTTATACATTAGGTCCGGCAAACCAACAAGCAGGTCACTTGATGGTAATTGATCACTGCCGCCCATGAACATCAGCTTGGATTATAGATGTGTTGTTGTGTTCTTTTAAATTTAAGTTTTGCGCGTATAAAATAACCGTGGTGATTAAACTTGTCACACATGACTTCGAAAAGTCAGACGTGTGCCTTAGGTTTGAATCCGCCACCAATGTGAACAAGTTGACAGCCGCGTCTAGTCCGTTACCAACAGGACACCACGCACTTTAAAAAAACTCACTTATTGACTTAGCATAATGTTTTCTTATCAATTTTATATTCGTTATAAGTGTATCTAAAATGTAAATAAACGAGCATATAGCATACAGTACTTCACCTATAAACTAAAAATAGAAATAGACTCATTTTCAATATTACTTTAATAGTCTGGATTATCCTCGGCCTCAAAATTATTGTTTTTTATAGTAAAATTACTTCATCACGACCTTTCAAGAGAGCATCGTGCATGTAATATCGGTGTTAAACCGTTAAATGATACTTCTTCCGCGTGCATTATTTCCTATTTTATACATACATAAACGCACGCCCTATTCCCAGAAGGGGTAGGCAGAGGTGCTACTACCCACGTTTCGCCTTGTGTTCCGTCCCACAATATGTTAGGGGGCGAGCCTATCGCCATATCGGGCACAAATTCCTGTCTCCGGGCTATAAATAGAAAAATCCAATATCACTGCTCGACCCAGGATTCGCACCCGAGACCTCAGTGTCGTAAACGTACTGTAGTACAACTGCGCCACCGAAGCAGTCTATATAATTTTATTGACATTAATGGCGAGACGAGCATGCCATTCCCCTGGGCCCTGATGGTAAGCGATACGACCGCTCATGGACAGCAGAACTAAGCAACACCATGAATCAAAGCTATGCTTGGCATTCCACTGCATTCGTCATTCTGAGACATAAGATGTCTAAGTCTTATTGTGTCCAGTAGTTACTCTGGCTACAATGTCCTTCAAACTGGAACACAGCAGTGCATATACACTGCTATGTCTCATTGTGTCCAGTAGTTACAATGTCCTTCAAACTGGAACACAATAGTGCATGTACACTGCTATTTGGCGGGAGAAATTGACATTGCGGTAGTACCCAGTCGGGCTCACACATATGAGAGACCTACCACCAGTGAAACCTATCGAAAAAGATTTGCATTTTTAATATAATCGCCTCTGTAATCACGCGAATCGCATTAAATATGTGGGATTTACCACAATAGTTTATCGGACAGGAACGAAAGATTTGAATAGTGTAACTAATTCCAACAAGTCAGTGTTGCAAGATTTAATCAGTGGGAAAACCCAGCGATAACAGTATGACCCAGATTTTTTTTATGAGAAAAATTATTTATTTATATTTTTTAAGTGATATTGGATTTTTCCATTCATTGTCGGCCCGGAGTTAGGAATTTGTGCCCAAAATGGCGTTGGGCTCGCCCCTTATCATATCGTGGGATGGAACATACAAGGCGAAATGTGAGTGTGAACAATGTGAAAAATGCGTGATTTTATGTATGTAGTTTTCCTAGACTTCATTTTCATGACTTGGTTACAACAAACTACTTAGATGTTGTTAAGTGATTACTGCCACGAATTGGTTGATACATAGATATGGTGGCCTAAACCCTCTCAATCGTACTCTCGATTGTTGAGGAAGCCTGGAGTGGGAGGTATACCGGGTGTATCCAGACTGCCACCGAAAAATAAAGTCAGGTAGTAGTTTTTGTGACTACAGTCACAATGCAACTAAAACTTTTGCAAAAACAACTACAGATTTTTTTTATATATTTTAAAAGATCGTCGTATTTGGGGGGTAAATACCTAGTTTTTGCAAAAATACGAGTGGTAATTTAAACCCTTACGTACCATTGCGTGTTTAAAAATGAAGCGGTGTACGTCATTATTTAAAAATACTATGTATTTATCACTCAAATACGACAGTAAGTAAAAAATTACAAGAAAAAAAATGACGAAATTATTTGAAAAATTTTTACTTTCTTTGTGTTTGAAATCATTAATACTACCACCTGGCTTCGTTTTCGGTTGCAGTCTTGATATACCCTGTGTAAATAATGATTATGTGGTTGTCGTATCATGCTAGTATAAAAAATCATTGAAAAAGGACCTTACACGCGCAAAAATAAGTTAATTATTCCAAATGTGTCGCTTGACCCTGTTAGTAATATTGTATTTCGATAACAGTTATACAAATGTTACATAAATGTTAATATTGTTGTTTTAATAATAAGGCAGAGGACTTTGTTATTTCAATTCACACGTAAGCGATAGAATGAGGACGCATTTAGAACAATAAGTTGCGGAATAATAAGTTTATAGTTATTTTTTTAATTATTACGCATATATGCGCACTTTTTACGCTCGTTAAATGGAACTATCTTAATAGGCATTGAAAATATGCGCAAAGAAAAAAACCTTTGGTAGCCCTTTTACAAATTACCATTGCCCTATTCATAAGTTAATATGATGTATTAATAAGATAATTGGATTTCAAAGGGCAGTAATAAAACTAGTACCCTTATGATATATTATTTTTTGTGAAAGTGTTTTGGATTTGACATTTAGTATAGGGTACGTAGCGTGTTTTTGTTATTGCAATGAATGGCGAGACGAGCATGCCATTCACCTGATTGTAAGCGATACGAATTACAACCGCTCACGGACAGTAGCAAAACCAAACACCATGAATTACAAAGCAATGCGGGGCATTCCACTGCGCTCGCCATCCTAACATAAGATGTTAAGTCTCATTATGTCCAGTAGTTTTATATTATTTTCCTTTTGTAATACAATTGGATTTTACTTCAGTAACAGACACAGCTCAGTAATTTGATAGGTCAGGAGTATTACACGGCACAGTGATCAAGTGGTAGGAAATCGACTTCCGCGACTTCGAATCTCGCAGAGTAATATTTAACTAACACGACCTCCTATTATTGGAATCAAGTATAACAGCTTACATTATAGGTCCCATTTAAATGTTATAATGACTAATCTGTGGTGCTTTACAGCTGGCTTCTCTGGCTATAAATGTCTTTATGCGAGGTTATTTACCTCTTTAGTTCATTGTTTTGTCATCCGCTTTATTAGGGAGGGAAGTGGACAATAATTTATTTCCAACTCCTCCTATTAATTTAACTTTATGATTGATTTCGTTGCGGGTTAAAGACAAGTTAGACATTCCCGGAGACTCGCTGAGCTTCAATGCTCAGTGTCATTAAAATGCGTGCCACTGTTGATCCTGGCTTACAGGAGTTGCAGTGGCGGGTGTGAGGGCGGGACAGTCTCCTAACAAGACCTCTGTGTTTAAGAAAGTTAGATCCTGCCGATCCCCGCACCGAGACAAATGTTCGTGCGAACCACTAGTTTTTGTTTCAAGTCTCCTGTTGTTCCTGATACCCATGACATAAGACTCGATCCTAGCGTGGGGTCAGAGCTATGTATGTGACTGTTGGGTGTATGTATTCATTGTCAAGTACTAAAATTAATACACTGCTGTAATTATACAGGGTATATCAAGACAGCGCCCGAAGCCAGGCACCAACTTTTTTTTGGTAATTTTTTTACTTATCGTCGTTTTTGGGTGATAAATACATAGTTTTCCTAAAATAATGATGTACACCTTTTTATTTTTTAAGTCGCAATGGTACGTTAGGGTTTAAATTACTATTTTCGCAATAACTAGGTATTTACTACCCAAAAACAACGATTTTTAAAAAATTGCAAAAAAAACTGTCGCTTATTTTGCGAATTTTTTATTTGCATTGTGTCTGTAACCACCAAAACTATCACCCTTCGTTTTCGGTCGCAGTCTTGATACACCCGGTATAGTGGGGCCCATCCCCCCGCTACCCTACATCCGCTCTCAACCGATGACATCACGTAAACAATAAAAAAGTTTTAAAATAGTCGTGACCGTGTGAGCGTTTAAGTTAATTTCCGACTTACCCTTGACCGAACAGATCCGCGTTCTTAGTACTTTAATCTTCTATGTTTAATGTTTTTTGTATTTTACGATGTTACTGCATTTGTTGTTGAGTGCAGTTCATAATTAAGTAGCTAATTGTTCGTTCTGAACCTCACTTTGTTTGTCACGATATAACATATTATATTAAGTAAGGGATCACTAATACGTAAATAAAAAATAATAATTTATTTTAAATTTATTTTGATTAAATCTTTTTAATATTTTTTTATACTCTCTATTCTAGTTTTGACGAGATAGGGAACGAACTAGCCGTGAAGACTCTTTGCTCTGTATTAACGTAATAGAACCCAAAAACAAAGATTGTTGTCTGTTTTGTCTGTGTGGTTGTGCGCGATGAACTTGGAAACGGCTAAACGGATTTCGATGAGGTATGTAGGTAGCTGACACCATGGATTAACACTTAGGCTTACTTTTTATATCGAAAAATTTAGTATTCCCGTGGGATGAGGAAGGAATTCCGATATATTCGTTATTTTTTATATTCAAAGGGATGGGATAGGACAGGATGTAACGGGACGGGACGGGAAATTCCAAATAAAGTTAATCACGCAGACGAAGTTTGCGGGCAGAAGCTAGTACTAAATAAAAATTAAATACTAAATATCATTGGATTGGATTTTTCTATTCATTATCAGCCCGGAGTCAGGAATTTGTGCCCGATATGGCGATAGGCTCGCCCCCTATCACATCATGGGACGGAACATGCAAGGCGAAATGTGGGTGTCCTAGTGGCGCCTCTGCCTACCCCTTCGGGGATAAAGGCGTGAGTTTATGTATGTATGTATGTACTAAATATCAATGTGTGAATAAAATTTTACAGAACATTGGGCAAAAAAAAACGCAACAATTTCTACACATCTCATAAATTATTGCTTTGATTTATTTCTCCTGATCTATCACATTGATGTTTTATTGAATGAATAATTTCAAATGACCTTACTGTTATTTTAATAAACCCGGTATTTATGCGATTTCTAACTGAGATAAACCTCGTCTTGATGTGGGAAAATATGTATTAGAATGGCAGCTTGGATGGAAGGGTCAGTTATATTACAGTATCAATGGAGTATACTACCGTAAATATTAATAACCTTTTTCAGGTTAAAAATCATGTATCGGTAAAAGTAAATTCAGAATAAATAAATAAATAAAACCCAGCAGTCATATACATAGACATGACCCCACACTAAGATCGAGTCTTGTGTCGTGGGTATCAGGAACTACGAGAGACTTTTCGGTCTCACAAACCCTCGACCCGAATATCTGCGTGTTTAAGTTTCTTATAAATTAAATACACACTCAATAACGAAAATGTATATAGTCCTGACCCTACACTAAGATACACGTCTTGTGTCGTGGGTATCCGAAACCAAAAGAGACTTTACGTTCTCATAAACACTTAGGTCCGAAACAAATACCTGTGAATCACATGAACATTTTTCTCGAGGCCCGCATCGAACCCGCATCCTCTCGTTTCACAGCCGGCGTGTAACCAACTGCGCCACGGAGTATGTCGTAAAAGTTCAACATCTTAACGACTATGAATGATCTCGACAGAGGTCATTTAAGATGCGTCTGACCTCTTCGTCAAAGGTCATATAAGACAATGCGCGGATCAGGCCATCTTCACGGTACTTAACTTAACCCAGCGTTTGTTTTGGATGGATCAATACAACACAATAGCAAGGCCGTATGGCTTCGTATAATGGATGATTTGAACTACTTATTCTTATTATAGCCTACTAAAGCCCCATTTACACGCGAAGTTTCTCGAGATACTATTATCGTAAGGTTATAAAAAAGTTGCATCGTGTAAACATTTGTCAGAACACGATAATCTGGCGGTTATGTCATGCGATCTATATCAATCCATATACGTCCCACTGCAGGGCACGGGCCTACTCTACAATCGAGTGAATTTATTGAGTGGTTAGGCCATATAGTCCACCACGCTGGCCTAGTGCGGGTTGGCGGACTTACGTACCGTGGAAATTCTTTAAAATCGCTACGGTATGCAGGTTTGCTCACGATGTTTTCCTTCACCGTTAAAGTGCGTGGTGATTGACACACATTACACACGTAAATCCGAAAAGTCAGAGGTGTGCCCTGGGATTTGAACCCGCGACCACCGTGAAAATGTAGGCAGCCGCGTCTGGCGCGTTACCATCAGGCCACCGCGCACTGTCGCGATGGCAAAACTACATTTTAGTAAAGTTTAAGATATCGTCATATATAATTTTTCCAACTTTATAGTATTAAAGCCGGATTTTGTATATGTTGTTAAGGCACATATAAAAAGACGTTTCCTTGGCATCCGGACACCTTTGATGGTTCTTTCATCTTGTCAGACACATTAAAGCTGATAACTTTGAAAGCCACCCCGATCGGAACTTCATAATAGCTGATCGTGTGATCCCTATGCCAGAGGCATGCGCGGACAAACTTTCAGCTTTTATAAAACGACGAAATTCTGGCGGCCACGGGCTCTTAGTCTATAAATACATACATACAAGGTGAATACACAGACATTTCTAAAGTCAGTTAATAAACATAAAAGATCCTTAATTAAGACATTTAAATAAACTGCCAAAAATCCATAAAATTGTTTTCTACAAGCCGTAAAAATAAAAGTGAAATCGTTGATAACAATCGGAATTTCTCCGGCTAGCCCACTTTGTTGAGATTTAATGTTGCAAAAACACTTTCAAGCTATTTATTAAATATGGATTTTACGAGCCCGGGTTTGTTGTACAACGTTTTTAAAGTTACAATTGCAAATTAGGATCCGTCCACTTCAATAGTCGTTTCACGCAATTCAACTTTTTCTGTAAGAATTCTTTATCCTGATTCCACACTACTAACATCTTATGTAATAGGTATCAGAAACTACAACAGACTTGTGGGTCTCACGAAACCTAAACCACTTTAATATTTCAGAAAACCCAAACTTTTGTCTCGTTCCGAAAATCGAACACACAGCCCCTCGTTTCTTAACCTGCTTCTTAACCAACTGCACTAAAAAGGCGGTCATGTTTAATTTACAACCTGACAATGCACAAAGAATACAAAGTTTCAAAACCGTTTGTATGTTTGTCACGTATTATCCCCATACTTTGTAACTCTTTGACGAGTTTTCCTGCACTCATGACTAACCCAGTCTTTTTTTAAAGATAGCATGACCTAGTGTTAAAACCCAAGAGATTTAGCAATGAGGACTTTGAATCATACATTGTTGACGTCAATTCACCTTTCGAAAAGGACTGTATGAAAGATTTTCATATTCGCTCGTATAACGACCGTATAAAGTACAGGATCTATCAAGACTGCGACCGAAAACGAAGCCGAGTGGTAGTATTAGTGACTTCAGAGTTCAGACACAATGCAACTAAAAAATCAGCAAAAAAGGCATCAATTTATTTTTGATGTTTTTACTTATCGTGGTATTTGGGTGGTAAATACATAGTTTTCCTAAAATAATGATGTACACCTTTTTAGTTTTAAAGAGTACGCAAGGGTTTAAATTATTTTTTTCGCAAAAACTAGGTAGTTGCCACCCAAACACGATGATATTAAAATAAATTCAATAAAACTGTAGCTTTTTTTGCGAAAAGTTTAGTCGCATTTTGTCTGTAACCACTAAAACTAACATCTGGCTTCTTTTCCGGTCGCAGTCTTGATATACCCGGTATAAATCATTCGCAAAGATTTCCATACTTATAGTTAAAAAACTTTTCCATGTAATCTTGTGGTAAGTTAAATAATTATATGCCATAAAATGTATAATGGTGATTCTATTACGTCTGTGAGTACGTCATGGGCCTAATGACAGTGCATGAATCATTTTTCATTTGTTAAAGTGTGTATACTATATTGTTCCAACCCACGAAAGACCAGCGTAGTTGACTATGGCCTATGCCCTCTCAATCGAACTATCCGTTGTAGAGGAGGGTCTCTTGCAGTGGGACGTATATGGGCTATTACAGTTACATAGTGGTAACCTTGTTGCCTATCAAATATTGGTATAGAAATATGAAGGATGAAATGTGGCATTCATTAGATATTTGCCAGCTCCTTTATAGACACGTTAGAGACTCAGACCTATATCATACCAAGGGACATAAATTACCTTGATAACATTGACATTGATTGACAGCCGCCGTAGCGCAGTTGGTTAGACGCCGGCTGTGAAATGAGAGGCCGAGGGTTCGATCCCCGCACCGAGACAAATGCTTGTAAGGCCCACAAATATTTGTCTGGGTGTTTGTGAGACCGAAAAGTCTCTCGTAGTTTCTGATACCTACGACACAAGACTTAATTGATCTAAATGTGGGGCCAGGACTAATGACTGTTGGCTTTATTTATTTATTATTAACTATGAGTTGCACTTGTAACAACTTTCTTATTATTTGTCTCTTTAGTTAACATTTTGTCTCCCGCTTTGATACGAAGGGAAGTTGATATAATTATTTACAATACCTCCTATTAATATGCAATTCGATTAATTTCTTTGTGTGTTAGACTAGTTAGACTTTCTCGGAGACTCGCTGAGCTTCAATGCTTGGTGTCATTAAAATGCGTGCCACTGTTGATCCTAGCTTACAGGATTTGCAGTGGCGAACAGCGATAAGACCGCCATTTGTACTTTTTTTTGTTATTGTTTCTGTGTTGTGTACTTTCGTTCTTAATTATGTACAATAAAGATTTGAATAAATAAATAAAATAAATAAGTTTGTGTAAAAGACTGCCCAATTACTATTCTGGGTTCGAGTTTTCGTCACACTACAACTTAATGTCCTTACAAAATGTTTTATCTTCTGATGTAAGTCTGATGCTCAAAACACACAAAAACTTCTTAAATAACACTTCAGGCGTATTTCCGAACAAAATAAGCAAAATGCAGCCATTAAGTATGAATTCCATTGTTCGGTTTTTATACATTTTCTCAAGATTATTTTTAATTGAATTACGAGTGAACGATTAAACTGACGTTTATGTAACCTTTGAATGGTGACAGATTACAATTTAAATAAATATTTGGAGAGCTATGGTCTGTTGTGTTAACAATTTTATTAAGTGTTTTTCTTTTTTCAACTTTCATTCCATAAACAAAAACAGAACAAGAATAATTATATAAAAATATATAAAACGTAATTGTTTCTAGGTTATTATATGAGTTGTAATGAAGTTGCCTAATGTATTCCAGATATACATATGTATATGGACTTAAAATGGATGGATCATCGATATCAATGTTACACTAGATAATACGTTCAGTACAAAAAATGTGTCCCACCTACTTGCGGTGCATGCACCGCACATGAATCAGTTTGCTTCGTGACAGTGGCAGTGCAGTACGCCTTATCGCATACGTTTAAAAGTAATTTATTTTGATATTTCGCCGTCAAACCGAAAGCAAATCGTCTGAAGTTTCAATGTTTAATAAAAACCAGGTAAGTGATGTAACATTGCAGTGTGCTTTTAAAATACGGGGGCACTTTATTTCTATTACGCGTCTCGTCTATCGGTAGAATATAAGTCAATGGGATGGAAGCATTAGTCTTTTTTTCTGACGATATTTTTCTATTTAAATTGCACAGATGTTTTTTATATTCCTATGCTATGCTATGTTAATGTGATGTTTTATACACAGGGTTATACATATCAAGACTGCGACCGAAATCGAAGCCAAGTGGTAGTATTAGTGACTTCAGACACAATGCAACTAAACATTTCGGAATAAATATCATCAATTTGTTTTTTGTATTTTTTTACTTATCGTCATATTATGGTGATAAATACATAGGTTTCCTAAAATAATGATGTACACCTTTTTATTTTTAAAGACGCAATGGTAATTAAGGGTTAAAATTACTTTTTTCGCAAAAACTAGGTATTTACCACCCAAACACAATAATAAAAAAGGGTAATAATATCTGTCCTTTTTTGCCAAAATTTTTGATTGCACACAATTGAAACAATGACTAACGCGATATACAACTTCATCCTCCCGAATTATTAATAAGACTTTTAAGTATCACTACTACAATAGTCTAACTATCGTATCTAAAATTGAAATACATCAATCACTTATGAAATCACCTCAAAAACTAAAGACATAAATAAAACAGCTCACAAATTACCTTTTATCGCATATATTTCCGTATTAGAATCGTCACGGTATACAGCATTTGTTAACAACTTAATAACACGCACAGCACTCAAACGACTGAAGGTTCCCCATACACACCGGCGAATAACACCATCCTGGTACTTCTCTGGAGAATTAGGAACACGAATTCCCTGTTAGCCTCAAACCTGGGTCCTAGGAACCTGTCTTCCAAACCAACCACGGTTGCTGCAGCAGCCACAGTCCCTTCTTCAGTTACTTCTAGTTCCACGTTCTGGACTGTTGACGATACGAATAGGGGGCTGGTAGAAACGCCAGGTAATTGGGCCTTCTGCTGGTCGAAGATCGAAACTATGCCAGTGTATTGCAAAGGAGGTATTAAATCTGATTTTGATGATAGGAAGAATCTTGGTATGTACGTGTCAACGCTTTCTTCTTCTTCTGCTAGGAAATTTGTCAACCAATTCATCTGTTTTGATATTAAATTGTCTAGTAATGTCTTGATCGGCATACCCTCGAAAGGCAGTATCACTATCATTGAATATTGTGCGTCATTCCCATAAGTCATTTCTAATACTTGAGCCCCAATTTCTTGAAGGTCCATAATCCTGTGAGGTGCTTTGTGGTACATCATATTTACTGTGCCGATAGTTCTGCCTTGGGAATTCGTAAATTCAGCCTCTTTTGTATGTGTCGAGTCGAATGGATGAGTCCAGTTCGCTTTGAAATACAAAGCGTCGACTAAAACCATGCGGAGATTGTTCAGATTCTGTGGTTTGACTGCATTGATGATCTTGCCTCCTGTCGCTGTGCAAATGTAGTAGTTTATATCAGCTGCCAGTTTGGTTGTATTACTAGGATCCACTGAGTACACATCAGAACTGTACAAATTCGCTGCTCTGCAGAATTCAGGATGGATTTCCAGCGAACAATCTGAGAACATTGCAGACTGTCCGATCAATGTTACATCTCTTGTGTTATACTTCAAAATCTCCTTTACTGATAGATGTAGATTTTGCGTCGCTCGTAGATCATTTGGTAGTCCCAACTCCTTCATGAGTTCTAGGAAGGTCTGTCCTGATGATCCCTCGGTTAGTAACGCGAATAGACTCCATACTGACACGGGGGCTATTGCGATGTTCTTCTGTCCAAAACTCTCTTGAAAAGCGTAAGTATTTGCCAGCAGTCGTAAAGAGAACTGGTTGATGGGTGCGTAGCCCAGGTCTGTGGGTGCTGTTTTGACCAAACCCGCGAAAAATAGTACTAAACACAACATTGTATTCTAAGTCTGCTCTCACGTGTATCGTTCGCGGTGTTTACGATTTAACTGGTTAAGAAACGTGTCGTGTCCGATTTAAAATACTATGTGAATGCGTTTAGAGTCGGCGAGCCGGCGAGGTCGGCGGCAGAATGATGCTCGCACATTAAACTTGTTTTTTTATTGTCAAATTAATTAAAAAAGAAATTAGTATAAAATAAATAAATTAATTATGAAACGTTAAATAATAAGACATTGATCATTGGCTGTTCTTCTTCTATATATTCTTACAGCTATCATATATTATAGTTATGAAAGTTCCTGATATTATAATAATTATGTAGATTAAATGGTAGCCGGTTGGTCTTTTCTATACATAGCAGTGAGTAAGCGGTGTTGTGTTCCGGTTTGAAGCGCAGTGTACTGAAATAATTGGGAATGAATAATAAGTTGTGAATGGTGTTGCTTCTGTTTTTGGGCTGGTGTGACGCTTACCTTCAGATGAGCATCCGATCTCGTCTCGTCATTCTTGATGATAAGATTAGATATAATATAAGGAAAGACTGACTAGGAAAAACGAGTTGTAAAGAATAAGTGAAGATAAATTATTCCTTGCCTACTAAAGGACCCAGGAAGTCGGTATAAATATTTAAACCGGTCTTAGCTGCTAATTATATATAAATACAATAAAGCAACCATTATAACGTTTATGTGATTTTATCTGTTTCCTCTTCACGACAAAATTATTGAATCCAACAGAAAAATCATTTTAATTTATGGGCAATGGTTATTATGCATGAGCTTCTTTCATTTAACTTAACTTAATTCACTTGGGAATAAGTCACATTTTGATATAATTATGTCCAAAAAATGCCTACCTCGGTGGCGCAGTTGCACTACGGTTCGATTACAAAGTTGAGGTATTGGGTTCGAATCCCGGGTAGGGTAATGTTATTAGAATTTTCTATTAATTATAATCCTTGAGTCAGGAATTTGTGCCTGATATGTTTCGCCCCCTATCACATCGATCACAGTAGGTGAAACGAGGGGATCCTGGTAGCACATCTGCCTACTCACTCTACCTGCCTACCTATGTATGTCTCTCTCTCTCTTCAGCCACAGGAAGTCCACTGCTGAACATAGGTCTCCCCCATGGATCCCACATAGACCGGTTGGAAGCGGCCTGTATCCAGCGACATCCTGCGACCTTAACCAGGTCGTCCGTCCACCTTGTGGGTGGGCGTCCGACACTTCGCTTGCTTGTACGTGGCCTCCACTCTAGAACCATTCGGCCCCTATGGATGTAATTTAATCTAATGTTTCTATATTCTTAGATTTAATAACGTTTTTTTTTCCACGTTCACGACTTTCAAGTTTTGAGCGTTACTACAACTTGACGTAACTTTATAACAACATTTGTGTGAATTATACCGGTTTTTGTACTGTGAATATTTTTTATCTTAAGCTGAATTTTCAAGGACTAGATGAGTAGATTTGTCGTCGCATTGTTTTTTGTGTGTCGTCTACGTTTATAACTTTTTATATGAAATTACTTCTCTGTATAGCGTGATATGGTTCACGCTTAATATCAGTACCTAGAACAAAGAAACATGTTTTGCTAGGATATTCGTATCTACCTGGATATCAACCTCTGTACAAGATGTTACTCGTCTCGTCTCGCCATTCATCGCAATAAAAAAAACTGGAAAAGCCGTCATAGTGTGTTGTGATTTGATTTCGAAATATGTATGATTTTGACTCGGCCAGCATAATTTTGTCGACTGGTAGATAATTTACTTGCATTACACTACATTTGCCATCATGTATATTTGTCATTTTATCCTGTTAGTCAGAAAAGCAACATACATACATAAACTGCAATCCAATATCATTTTGCCCGACCCAGGATTCGAACCCGAGACCTCGGCTTTGTAATCGTACAACTACGCCACTGAGGCAGTCTACTAGTTTTGAAAAGGAATTACAACTGCAAATCCAACAATACGAGTACAACAAAATATGACAAAACGAAATCTATTCAGTTGTTGTTTGATGCGCGTACAAAGACTGCTACATATTTTAGGTATAAATGTTTAATATTTTATGGAAATTAAATAACAATGCATCCAAAAATAAAATAAAATATAATTGAATATTACAATGAAGAATGTTAACTAATTTTGATTATTAGCACTCCATATTCTCTGGCAAAAATAAAAAATACTAGTGAAAGAATTACTTCGATATGTCAATTTGTTTCCGATTTAGAAGTAAAACAAGTTGTAACCGTACGACCCGGGCTGCCGGTTACGGTGCGACGTCATAGCACAACACGCTCACTGGCTCACTCAGTCCGCTCGTGGTCGCGCGCCCGTGCCGTTGAATTTCATTCACAAAAACAACTACTGAAAGGATCTGGACGAAGTCTGGAATAACACATAGGCTACTTTTAATACTGCGAAAATGTACAGCTTCTGAGAGAAACTGGGGCGAAGCTGCTGGCCGAAGCTAGTTTCCAATAAATCAATATAGGTATGTATGTATTCATTTAAATTTACTAAGAAGAGCGTTACCTACCTATATTATACATACGTTCTTACCAATAGCTACAAAACTATAATACATACATATTTGTTGTCTTTAACTTACAAATTTAATGGTAGGTACTAGGTAGGTAGTTCTACTATTTGAGTTGCATTCTTCCATTACGACATTAGTTGGGTATTTTGTTTTGATAAAACAATTTAGAACAGATAAACTATTAAGCATAAGTAGTAGCACGGAAATTTCACTTACCGTTGCATTTTTATTCCTCGCATTTCGGCGGCAACGAAATCACTATTTGTTGATAAGTAATGCGTAACCATTAATCCATCTATTTTAGGTAGATTATCCGATTGCCCTTTTTCAAATCCTTCATCCATTTTATTAATCGAATAATATTTACTATTATTAAACTATTAACTTAATACGCGAACGAAAACCAACAACAAAACACTGCGCAAGCTATTACAACTACTATAATCGCTGGCGATTTGATACGAAGCGAGTTGTGGCCCGTGCGGCGCGTTGTGAAATGACGTCACAAGCGATCACGTGACTGTAGCGGGATTCGATATTTTTCAAAACTTTGAATACCTATAAAATCAAAACTACTAGGTATTTTTGACTACAACAAAAACTAGTGTATTTGTATACATAAAGGCTTTACTGAGACAACATTTCAAGCGATTTGACATACCTAGTAACATTCTCCATTGCGAATAAAGTTGTTAATATACTTTTTTGATTATGTCTAGCTCTTTGTCTATAATGGGGTTTTTTCGTGAAGCGAATAATCAATTTATATTTGATGTTATCTTTCTATACGTTAGAAATATTACTTACCATATTATACAAAATTTGCCGGCTTAGTATGCTAAATTACTAGCGATGTGTGAAATCTAGAAAAACATTTGCTAATACCGCCAAAATATTGTGGAATATTGATTATTTGTCTGTAAACATAATGTAGTGTCGGGATTTTGGCAAAGAGAAACAATTGTTTTAATCGAACCTAAGTCCTCGTTCTTCTAAAAGCTTACGCAGCCACTAAACGAATTAAGCTATTATAGCATAGATAATTATAACTCCACACAAACTTGCTTTAATTGCTAAAATAACGTAAAATGCGTAAAAAATATTCACGTTGTTTCTGCTTTGGTAATTAATAATAACTACTCAGACTTAAGTTGGCAACGTGACTACATACCTTAAATGTCGTCGAAAGATTCCACTTAAACGGTGAAGGAAAACATCGTGAGGAAACCTGCATACCATAGAAAAAAAAATATTAACATAAAATACTAATACTTAATGACCACCGAAAAATAGTAAATTTAATATTAATATTATAACAAATATCTTGTAAATAGAGAATAAGTACGTGTATTGACTTGTCATAAGAGCTATTTAATTGCCTACGTGACTAATAAACGAATTTCATTTCATTTCATTCCAAAGAGACCCTTATAAGTTGTCTCCTCTTGCACGGTTGTCGGGAAACGCTTTTAGCGATAAGACCGCCGTTTTTAGCACTACATTTTTTCTTTTTAGTATTATTTTTCTTATTGTGTTAACTTCGTGGTGTTAAATAAAGGGTTATTATTGTTAAAAAGGTTTTCTATGGTATGTGTTGTCCGTTAACCCGCACTAGGCCAGCGTGGTCCTCTCAATAGAATTATCAATTGGAGGAGCCCCGTGCCCTGCAGTGGGACGTAATTTGGACTGACTTATAATAATAATAATAAATACACCCAACAGTCACATACATAGTCCTGACCCCACACTAAGATGGGGTCTGGTGTCGTGTATCAGGAACTACGAGAGACTTTTCGATCTCACAAACACCCAGACCCGAAACAAATACTTTTATACACACAAACATTTGTCTCGGAGCGGGGATCCCGTGACCTCTCGTTTCACAGCCGGTGTCGAACCAACTGCGCCTCGGAGGCTGAAATGGTGCCATAGGATTATTATTTGCCCAAAATAACTCTTATATGGGTGCAGCCATTGTGATAGGGAATCAGCAGACACAAATTATGGAGGAATTTTAATAATAATACGTTTATTCATGAATATTAATATTTGTCAAGGTTAATAATATATTGAAATTTTCTTATACGTGACGATGCAACAGACATTAATCTAATATGTCTACCAAGCAACAATCGTTGACATACTTTCAACGTTGTACATACGTTCATAAACTCACGCCTTTTCCCAGAAAGGGTAGGCAGAGGTGATACGAGGACACCCATATTTCGCCTTGTGTGTTCTGTCCCATGATGTGATAGGAGGCGATCCTATCGCCATAATATCTAGCACAAATTACTTGCTTTGGGCTGATAATTAATAGATTAGAATTAGGGATTTGAACCCGGGCCCTCAGCGTTGTAATCGTACCGTACAACTGCGCCACCGAGGCAGTCATATCAAGGTTATGTATGTAAGTTATTTGTTTCTTTTATTTATGGATTAACGTGTGTATTGATAGTCAATGATCACGCACTTTGACAGTGAAAGAAAACAACGTGAGGGAATATGCATATAATAGAAAAGAATTGTAATTGCACCGTAGTAGAATTGCGCCACCGAGTCAGTTAGTAATAATCTGATCTGATCTGTACACAAGGGCGGATCCAGGGGGAGGTCATGGGGGTCATGACCCCCTGGGGTGACTCCAGATTGACAGATTTTTAAAATATATCGTTGATTTTCACAAAAGAAATCGTTAACATATTCACTAATCACAGTAACAAACTTTTAAATAATCACTTTTAAATGTATAATTGTAATCGAATTCGAGTACGTCCAGTGTTCTGACTAGAACTATATGACCTCCCCCCCCCTGACTCGAAAGCTGGATCCGCCCTTGTCTGTACAGCCCTTATACGTCCCACTGCAAGGCACGGGGCTCCTCTACAATCGAAAGTACCATTGAGAGGGGTTAAGCATTGAGCTGGCCTAGTGCGGGTTGGCTTGGCTTGGTCAGTAATAATCATATCATTGTAATAAAACTAATTTTTATCGCGATTTGGTTTAATTTTTACATTTCTTGCTTTACAGCTTTCGTGGTCACGGGGCGGACTTTATTTCAATGTGTAACATTCGCGTAATAAGAAACCAATAATCATATAAGTTAATAAAAGCGCAATAATTCCTTATAAGCAACATGCTAATGACTTCTGCGCAAGTCTGAAAAACATATTTAAGGGTATACACAAAATGAATACGAAATAAAATAAACACAAACGGTGCAATACTACAAATATAGAAGATTACGGAACTCCTAAGAATATTTTCCGTCTGTGTCTCTCAGTAGAAGATGGAAAGGGATGCAAGATTAGTGAATGGAAACGATGAAGCGAAGGCTAAGCGTGCATCTTACGAGTTATGTCCCCAAATGTTTGTGTTTTGCATAATTGTTAATTTCTTTCGTCAGTGAGAATTAGGGAGTGTACCGTGGTGTAACGCCTAAGTTACCTACGTATACATAACAAAGGCTTATGTATAACAAAGACTGCCTCGGTGGCGTAGTTGTATTACAGCACGGTTACAAAGCTGAGGTCTCGAGTTCGAGTCCCGGGTCGGGTAAAGTGGTATTGGATTTTTCTATTCATTATCAGCCCGGAGTCAGGAATTTATGCCCGATATGGCGATAGGCTCGCCCTATCACATCGTGGGACAGAACATACATGGCGAAATGTGGGTGTCCTGGTGGCGCCTCTGCCTACCCCTTCGAGGATAAAGGCGTGATTTTATGAATGTATGTATGTTATGTATGAGCATACAATCGGTCACAGTTGAGTACGGCACTCCTTCACAACCAAGTTTTCGATTGAGAGGTCTTCGGTCATAGTATGCCACGCTAGCCTATCGCGGGTTCGCGAACTTGACATAAAATACATAAACATAACATAAACTCACGGCATTATCCTAAAAAGGGTAGGCAGAGGTGCGGAACACAGCCAAAATTAATTCAACAACTTATGTAATTTATACAATTACCCAACTAAACTAAAAGGATAGTAGCTATCCTTTTCTTGGCAACGGTTGACTTCGAATTCGTTAAAATGCTATGAAAATTCTACATCCAGAATATTTAAATGAAATTCAGACAGCCTCCGTGGCGCAGTTGGTAAGACGCCGGCTATGAAACGTGACGCTGCGGGTTCGATCCCCGCACTGACAAATATTTGTGTGATCCACGGGTATTTGTTTCGGGTCTGGGTGTTTGTGAGACCGAAAAGTCTCTCGTAGTTTCTGATACCTACGACACAAGACTCGATCTTAGTGTGGGGTCAGGACTATGTATGTGACTGTTGGATGTTTTTATTTATATATTTAATTCATCCAACTGCAGGTCCCGTTCGTTTCTGTCCGGACATATTCCATCAGAAACAAATACTCGTATACGTAAATATTTGTCTCGGTGTAGGATCATTTGCCTTTCATTTCACAGTCGGCGTCTAACCAACTCTACACAGGTCTCGATGTAAGACTTTACCAAGCTTGGGAAGTTAATTGAAAAGGGCATTTTACTTGTTTCAACAGACTAACAGACACATTGTGGTCTATATCATTGTGGGAATCAACTCAAATGCTCTATGTTAACACGCATAGTACATTGAGGCGTATGGCGTACAAGGAATATAATTTGAGGATCGACAAGAAACGGACTGAGTATTGTGAGAAAACCGGGCATTTTTAAAACAGGACACTCCTTTGTGATTTCTATAGAGATTTTAACCTCCGTGGCGCAGTTGGTTTGACGCCGGCTGTGAAACAACGGTCGCAAGTTCAATCCCCGTACCGAGAAAAATGTTCGTGTGAACGACAAATATCTGTTTCTGGAGTGGATGTTTGGGGTTGTATGTGTGGGGATATATGTATTTATGTGACTGTTGGGTGTATCCGGAGTCAGGAATTTGTGCCCGATAAGGCGATAGGCTCGCCCCCTATCACATCGTGGGACGGAACATACAAGGCGAAACGTGGGTAGCACCTCTGCCTAACCCTTCTGGGAAAAAAGCGTGTGTTTATATATGTGTGTATAGTCAATGTCCTTGCGGATACAAGATATCGTATGATATGAAATAATTTATCTTTAGTATTTACAATTCTCAGCAAATTCATCACACGAAAACTGTAAAGTAATCGAAACGTCGGTAAGTTAAAAATGTAAAAATTAAACGAAATCTGCGATAAAATCCGTAAAAATAAGTTTTATTATAAATTCTTATTAAGATAGCTATGGTATGCAGGTTTCCTTACGACGTTGTTTTTCACCGCTAGTTAACCAGAGCATAATGATAATAATTATCACATTGAATTTCTTGGGCTTAAATTCAAAGCCGTGGTTCAAAACATACGAAGATACAGTGAATAAATTCAAGTCCCATGATGTAACTAGTAATTACTACATAACTGTTCCATGAAGGTCGCAGTAAATTACATAGCAAAGTTAGGGGGCACTTCTATTGGCGAGGTTCCCGCGACGATTTCGGGCTGTTAAGCACATTGTCATAAAGGTATATACTAACGGCCTTATTCATAGAAAGAATTAAAACCTATTTTAGTTATTGAATTTTTATCCTTGTAGAACGACTTTAGAATTCAGTTTGAACGACGAAGAAACATTCGATAATTTAAATAGGTTTTAAATTTGTCTATGAATTAGGCCGTAAGTATTAAGAATTATAAGGCTTTTATTTTACTGGCATGGCAATGACCGCTCTGACACATGATTTTAAGTGCAGTACGGTTGAAGAAGAGTATTGGCTGGCGAGAAAATATCTACGATGACATAGCTCGTCGGTCCACTCAATTATGCCAGCTTATTAGAAACGGGATGCACACGTTGATCCCGGAAAGCAATTCACGTGGCTGGGCCACTAAAAATAGCTTCAAACTATAAAGCTTTAAAATAAATATACGTACTATAAATTTATAAAAGAATTTATTTATATACTAGCTTCTGCCCGCTAACTTCGTCTGCGTGATTAACTTTGTTTAAAAAAATATACATGTATACATTATTTGGTATTTCTCATCCCGTCCCGTCCCGTCCCGTTATATCCCGCCCGTCCTATCTCATTCTCACTCAAGGTATGTAATCCACGCCCATCGCATCCCTTTGAGTATAAAAAGTAACAAATATATCGGATTTCCGTCCTCATCCCACGGGAACACTTAATTTATCTGGATAAAAAGTAGCCTAAGTGTTAATCCAATGTTAATATGGGGAATATTAGTTTTCTCATTTATCTTCCATAATACAAAGAAACACCCTGTATGTAAATAAGACATTTACCAGTTTTTAAGTTGGACTTGTACCTATACAACTGTGAAACCGCATCTCATTTCGTCTTGTAGTTTTTGCGTTATGCGCAAGTAAATAAAAAGAAACACCCTGTCTATAAATAAAATATATACCAGTTTTCAAATTGGACGTGCACCAATATTACTGTGAAAACTGCATCTCATTTCGTATGGTAGTTTTTGAGTAATGTGCAAGCAAACAAAAAGAAACATCCTGTATGTAAATGAAATATATACCAGTTTTTAAGTTGGATCTGCACCATTGTAATTGTGAAAACTGCATCTCATTTGGTGCGGTAGTTTATGAGTAAAGTGCAAGCAAACAAAAAGAAACACCCTGTATGTCAATGCAACATATACCAGTTTTTAAGTTGAACCTGCAGCAATATAACTGTGAAAACCGCATCTCATTTGGTTCGGTAGTTTATGAGTAATGTGCAAGCAAACAAAAAGAAACACCCTGTATGCAAATGCAACATATACCAGTTTTTAAGTTGAACCTGCAGCAATACAACTGTGAAAACCGCATCTCATTTGGTGCAGTAGTTTTTGCGTGATGCGCAAGCAAACATACAGACAGACAGACAGACAGACAGACAAAAATTCTAAAAAAAATTGTTTTGGGTTCTGTTGCTGTTATAAAGACAACCCCGCGTTGAAATTTCTTAAATATCTTCCATGTACAGACATCGACCATTTACATTTTTATTATATGTATAGATGTATAGATTAACTCTGCGGGAGATATAACTATGGAATAAGCCCCTTACAGTAGTAATTCGCATACATATAAATGTTTTGACGTACAGGTTGATTGGCTATATAAATTCACAACTAAACGTATCAAATTACCAATCTATAGTTAATTGTGGTGAAGGATTATAATCCAATTACTTTAATTAAGAGTTTTGCGTAACGGACATTGACTTGAAAAACATACTGCTTCTTTTTATTTCAATGAATGGCGAGACGAGCATGCTATTCGTTTAATGCTAAACGGTAAGACTGCTTATGAACAGTGGCAAAACCACACAACACCATGAATTACAAAGCAATGCTTGGCATTCCACTGCGCTCACCATCCTGAGACATAAGGTGTTAACGTTAAGTCTCATTATGTCCAGTAGTAACATCCATCCATCCATCCATCAGCCAAAGGACGTCTACTGCTGAACATAGGCCTCTCCCAATGATTTCCACAGTGACCTGTTGGAGGCAGCCTGCATCCAGCGACGTCCCGCCACCTTTACCAGGTCGTCTGACCATCTTGTGGGTGGACGTCCTACGCTGCGCTTTACGCTACGTGACCTCCATTCGAGAACTTTTGGGCCCCATCGGCCATCAGTTCTCCGCGCTATGTGCCCCGCCCATTGCCACTTCAACTTACTAATCCGCTGGGCTATGTCGCTTACTTTAGTTCTCCTACGGATCTCCTCATTTCTGATTCGATCTCATAGGGAAGTAGTAACACTGGCAACAATTTCGTTCAAACCAGAACGCAACAGTGCATTTACACTGTTGTTTGGCGGAAGAAATAGACATTGCGGTGGTACCTACCCAGGCGGCCTCTCACATATGAAAGACCACTAGTAAAACTTACAGACAACTTTAATGAAACTTAATATTTTTAATGTTTGGTGGACTGTTGGTAACTGTCATGGCGATGGTCGAAGGTTTAAATCCCAGGGCCTTGCTAAGATTTTTCGGAGTTACGTGAGTTTGTATTGATAGTTAACTACTCGCATTTTAACAATGTAGGAAAACATGGATCAGGAATATTAACTATCATAAAGATTTTCTGTGGCATGTTAAATCCGTTAACCCACTGATTACAAGTTGTTTGTACATAATAATTCCACGTTAATTCCATAAACGTTCCGTGCCACAGCAACAGTAATCAATTCACGGAGATGTCAGCTCAGCTAATGAACGCACGAGTCCCAAATACCAGCGTTTCAAAAACATCGATTTTTCAAATATCGCAATGCGTTCATGCGCTGTCAAATTAGCATACTTGGGTATAGGGGCATTGTGCCGGTTATTAGAATTCTATTGACACACTTCGCGGACGATGGTTCATTGGTTTTTGTCTGTTTTTGAAATATCTATTCGTGCTTCGGCAGTAAAATTTACACCAATGCCGTGACTGCAAACGTGATGCTGTCATGCCAATTGTCGAGATGCCCCCTACAACGCCGCTCTCGGCTTCTATGTGAGCGCTCATATTATTTTCTTTTTTTATTATCTTTCGTTATAGATTTTTATTAATTATGAATTCTAGTAGGTATTAAATAGATGTTTCACATCATCCGGGCGTCCCGTAACGGCCAACTTTTTAAACTGTAGACTAGACCAGGGATCTGTACTGTATTGAATCAGCCTATTATCGTCTACTCCTGAAAGCGGGACTCTGGGACTCCTCTAATACCTCTAATACCTCGGTTGAGAAGGGTTAGTCAATACTCCACCGCGCTGGTCTAGTGCGAGTTGGCTGTGTTTAAATTCTATAGAAAACTTTGTTAAGATCCCTACTATGAAGATTTATCATCGTAAGAAACCTGCACTGATTTCCTCACGCTGTTTTTCTTCACTGTTAAAATGCCTGGTAATCGACTCTGAACTATAAAGCAGACTCTTACCCTGCAGTAAGCCGTAAAAGAGCTAATATAATAATTACTTACACATTTGCCACATAAATCGATATATTTTACTGCAAGCAAACATGTAATTAATTAATTATGACATTAATTGTTTTTATAGAATATATGATTCACCGCCATCTATTAATTATTTGTGTAAGTAAATAATTGTTTACTCATTATAAAATATTTTCAGCCGTAATCGCTAGATGGCGCTAAAATAATTACGATTTAAAACCTATTTCAAGAAGCGCAGAAGACAAGATTATACTGCTTTTTTTATGGTTTGGTTATTTTCACTACGTTTTTGGCATTCTCATATTCCCTCATCAATCATAATAATCATCGTTTAGTGACTTAATTCTCCAGCACAATTTCCTTAAACATTATCAAAAATGCAAATATTATTTGAGAAATGCATTTTATATACAGTTATCGATATGTTAGGCACTTCCTTCTTAAAAAAACAGCTAGCAGTTTAAACTAATAATTAATTAGTGCATTTATTCACACTATCTTAAAAAATTTATTTATTCTGAAGTCAAAGTACAAAGAGAAAAGATATTTTTACTTTTAGTAAACAACTCATATTTTATTTGGAAGTGTAAGTCCATACTATCTTAAAATAATATAAATTGGTACAAATAAAATGGCTAATGGTTTATTTGACTTTTGACCCCCTCCGTGGCACATTTGTTTAGCAGCTAGCCATGAAGCGTAAGAATGCGGGTTAGAGCTTCAATTGTTTTGGGACTGGATATTGAGAAACTAAACAAGCCCTCGAAGTTTCTGATAGCCACGACCCAATACTTGATATCTAACAGTTATTGGAAGTGTGTGTGACTTTTGGGTGTATTTATTTATTTTTTAAATAGCTCATCGCATTCGTCGCATATATCAACCGACTAAAGAAAATCACTAAACGAAGGCTTTTCCAACAGATCCCTGGAGAAATGTTTTTTTATAACTGGTACAGCTTCCAACAGGTCTATGAGGCGATCTATGAGGGCAGGGCCGTCCGTTCACAAATCTACAAATTTATTATGTAAAAAACACAAAATAAATAATTGCTAGAATACACCTCTGCCTATGTCTTAGATTAACACTGCCCTCTCTTTCTCCTTCTCTTAAATCCATCCTATGGTTGTCTGTAAGGCATTGCCTAGAGCGATAAGACCGCCACTTGTACTTTTATATATTTTTTGTTATTTCTGTATATTGTGTTTCATTGTTGTGTACAATAAAGACTAAATAAATAAATAAATGTAAATAGTAATGATACCAGAATAACATAAGCCGCAGATTGTGTGCTAAATGCTACTGCGTCTCCGACACTAAGCTCTCACACACGATTTTTCTTAAGACGTTATTGCTTTAACCTTTTATTAAGTGGGGGACTAACGAACATTGAATAAAATATTTAAAGACAATTTAGTTGGAAGCAGTTGAAAATGGAATGAACTGTTGTGGTGGCTGCAAAATTAATTCTGAGTAGGTCACCACTGGGTCAATTTATTTAAAAAATATATATTTTTTTATTGTGACATAAAATGTGACTACAATACGTTTAATTATAAGTGCAATGCAAAGACTATAGCTATATTTAAGAAAGTACAATGCAATCCCAACATCGGCCTGTATTCAAACAATTCCTTCATTAGGTAGGATAGCCATCTTAAAGGGAGACGGTTGAAACTGCGCTTGCTCGTGGCTTCGTTTGGTTTAAAAGTTTTTGCGGTATAAAAGTCCCGCTATATGTTTTCCCGGGATAAAAAGTACCGTACAGCCTTCCTCGATTAATACACTATCCAAGACTAAAAGATATTTCAATTCGGACCAGTATTTCCTGAGATTAGTGCGTTCAAACATACAAACTGTCTTCAGCTTTATATATTAACTAGCGGCTCGGCCCAGCTTCGTCCAGGTGTAGATAGTTTTTTAATTCAAATCCACATCACAACATATTATTATAGTCTTCGCAGCGCATGCGATGAAAGATTTTATAGGCATTTTTTTACACCTTGGGTAACATTATTATAGTTTTAGTAGGGATCCTTAACTTTTTTCTTGCAATTATTAATAATTAATAAATAGCCTATATTAATCAGCGATAACGTAGCATTCAAATGGTGAACGAATTTTTAAAATCGGTCCAGTACTTTTTGAGACAATTCGTTACAAACATACTTAAATACAAATCTTTCCTCTCTATAACATTAGTATAGATTGTAATACTATTATAATACTAATAAAAATAAATAATACGATCTTTATTTAAGAGTCGTACAGCTCAACAGGGTTAAACCTAACGGTACCGTGGTACATTAACGATCATAAAATACACAGAAATAAATTCTGTTCATCGGATACATTAAGGATAATGATGCATACAGGTTTTTAATAAGTAAGAGACACCACTTAAAAAGGATCCGCGAAATTATTTTACAATCCCATCGCTTCAGGACAGAATTATTCTAGGTTAAATTTTTGAACTAAAATTTTAGTAGTATTAAGTTTTTGATTGAAATTTCCAAGACACCAAAGAGTCCAGAATGTGATATCGACAAAGATGTCTACCACGTGTCTGAATGTGTCCGGAAGGAGTTTAAGATGTTACATAAGGATTTTAAATAGTTATAATATAGGGATAACAGCATCTTGGCAACTCCTCTATCCAAGGATGCTGAGGTGTTGATAAAATTATACTTATTCTACAGTGTCTTTTATATATTTCGAATATATAATATTATTTTGTCTTGCACTAATAGGGGTGACATAATAACTCTTTAAGTAAACACTTAAATTAAAGATAAAAATATATTTTTTTTAATAATATATCTATGCTAAATGTTACATGTATAAAAGGCGCACTTATAGATAATTCTGAGTTTAATCAGTACACAGTAGGTTTAGAGTAAATGCCGCTAAATATCACAGTGGTGGTTGTTTTTTCCATGACGAAATACAAGAAAGGCCTGTTCGCTAAGAATGAGGGAGGAGGCATCTTGTCTGCGAAACTTGCAGTAGACGCTGCTGACGCAATAGTTCCTGCTTCTGTAACTTCTATATCTGCTTTGTGGACTATAGCAGACACAAATATGTTATCTTTAGTAACACGCTGGAAATTCGCTAAATCCGGCTGGAATATGTCGTACACGCCCATGTCGTTCATAGGTTTGTTGAGTACTAAATTAGTGCTTATATGGAACCTTGGGATCTTAACATCAATCTCTTCCAACCCGAAGTACTCTTCGTCGCTCTTCAATTTCTTGTAGATATCAGTGATGCTCACTTTGGCCAGGTTTTTGTACATATCGGCTATTTTTATATTTGGATATGGGAGTAAGAACAGCATGGAATATTTGTTAGTGGTTCCGTAAGTCATTTCAATGACGAACGCGTTCAAATCTTTGATGTTAGAGAATGGGATTTCTGCTTTCTGATACATCATGTTAACATTGCCAATAACTTTTTTATCCTCGTTATAAAATGGTTCCAGGACTGTATCCGACACATTGAAAGGCTTCGACCACAGGCCTTTAAACGAAATCACATTCGTCAACAACATGCGTGATTCTTGGAAGTCGTCTGATTGTAGCACATTTGTAACTCGTCCTCCAGATTTTTCTATGTAAGTGTTGGCAATGGTTGCTGAGTTAGGGTCGCTGAAGTCCAGTACTTTGATGACAGCATTGAACTGTTTCTGCAACGTCAGTCTGAATTCCGGATATACGTTGAAACCGTTGTCCAGGAACACGAAATTCTTGCTCGTTAGTGACACTGCGTTAGAAGATGGATCATGCACCGTATTTGTTAAATCTTGGTACCCTTTTATCAGCGCATTGGGGTTTTTTGGCAGTATGAACGCACGGCTGAGTTGTTTGTAACTGTTGCCCGCAGCACCCAAAGCGATTCCGGTCATGAGAGTCCATATTCCAAACGGAGATATGACTACATGCCCTCCAGTTTGCGATTGTGTATGGTATAATAGTTCCACGCTGAAGTTTCGCGGCCTTTCGTAAAAGTCCACATCACAATAACATGTACTTATTGTTGCTAACACGATTATAAAAGATTTCATCGTGATTCGAACGCGTCTCGCCGTGTACTGAATGGTTGTGTCGATGTGAATATGCAAGTAATTTATATATATTGCTCCTTATTGTTTGAACAAGCTACTTTGGGCTTTATTGCGAATGCTTTAAGGATGTTGACAAGTTATGGCAACTTGTATTTGAATTTAAAAATATTCTGTTCATGTTTAAAAGCTGTGGAACAAGTATTTGTCACAGCTTATAGAATCTTCCTTGTGTTTTGTTTCGATTTGTGACGGGTTTTCAGGTTTCGATAACGGGAATATTAAAACGGCACATTTTCGGACTGCCTGTGACTCACGATTGTGTCCCTTTTATTAAACAACACATTTATAATGGTTTCTAAGATTTACGCGAATGTTACACATTGAAATAAAAAAATGTAATAATTAAACCAAATCGCGATAATATCTGTAAAAATAGTTTTATTTCAATACACCACATTTATGGTAAATATTGCAGGTTGTTTTAATTTAAGATCGTCTTGTTTTTGAGTTAGCACAAAGGAACAACAGACATGCACTTTTTTGTCCTTGAAATGCAGCCAAACTTAAAGCAATTTTATGCAACTGACGGATAATCACCACAGCTACCAATAAACACCTACAATATTTGGGTATTTCACCTGTTTTACCAGTTATAATAATACACTCGGAAAGGACTATAAGGAAGTAGGTTGGATGGATCAAAGACATATGGGAACTTAGTTTGATAGTACCTATATTTAGCAGGAAAAAATAAGTAGGTCTGTATTTATTTATAGTCTTAGCGTGTATTGCTCATACATTAGTAGGAACAATATTATTCATAGATAATAGCAGCCTATGGTATTCTTGATCACTATTGAAATTCTTGGAGGCCTATGTTCAACAGTGGTCTTCATGGGGCTGAATAGATAAAGAGAGAGAGAGAGCGATCGCAGTTCCCGCACTCGACAATGCCCACCGCCGCGCCGCGCCGCCGCGCGCACCGATTCCTCGTCGCTCAACGCTCGAAGATCGCGCACGACTAATGCTGGGTCAGCCTAATTATATTCACCTTCCCGTAAACCCTGCAAAGGCAGCGAGAAGGGTATGTCGGGGTCATCGGCCTTCCAGCCCGGCGCGCAAAGTTTTCCGCACCATGTATGGAGAAGCTCCTTCACTTACAAAAAAATACTCTGGTATCATTGCCAAAGTGATTTCTTTGAAAAGTTTGTTGTTTCCTCACGTTATTTTATTCTACTGTTAAGATGCCTGGTATTGGTACTGTAATTGACTATCAATACACACATGACTCCGAAAAATTAGAATTGTTTACTGGAGTTCAAATCCGTCTGTGAACCCGCGCCCACCGTGTTGGAAGCCGCGTCCTGTCTGTTAGCAAAAGGTCACCACGTGCCAGGACCTAACGCTTAAAAATTTTCTCATAATAGAAAAAAAGATTTTATAAGCTGTATAAGGGCTAATAAATTGTTTAATTTATAGGAGACTGTCCCGCCCTCACACCCGCCACTGCAACTCCTGTAAGCCAGGATCAACAGTGGCACGCATATTAATGACACTGAGCATTGAAGCTCAGCGCGTCTCCGGGAATGTCTAACTTGTCTTTAACCCGCAACGAAATCAATCAAAAAGTTAAATTAATAGGAGGAGTTGGAAATAAAATTGTTTAATTTATTACACTTTTGAATAAATATCTGATCATTTTACTCCACAACAGCGAGCTGCCTATTATTTTTTATATTGAGTATTAAGACAACGCCATCTCTTATTCGTGCAAGTAAATATTTGACAATGTACAGTCACAATAAATAAACAAATAACATATTTTCAGCAGTAGCAGTAGCTAGATAGCCCTAAAACAAATAACTAATTTATTTCGATATTGACCTTCAATTGGTGGCGCTCCAAGTGTAGCTTTTTAGATGTACTTTTTGCCTGGGGTCGATAACAAATTATTATACTTATCTTAATCGTCGTCGTCATTGTCATTATTGTAGTTTAAGTAAGATAGAGCCGTAGTTTAAGTTAATAATACTATGATATTGTATGCTATATGTATATATAATTAAATCTTTATTGTACACAATTATTATAAACGAAAAAACACAATACAGGAACAATAACAAATGGCGGTCTTATCGCTCTACAGCAATGTCTTACAGATAACCATGGGATGGATTTAAAAGAAGGAGAGAGAGAGGGCAATGTAAAAAATAAAGAATTAAAGCTAAATAATAATTATGCACAAATATTTATAGTTGGAAAGTTTAAAACATCGCATTTATACATTTATCGATACGACAGGCACTTTCTTTTTAAAAACCAGCTAATACGTTATTTTAAAAAGTATAATTTATTAGTACAATTTTTCATACTGTCTTTTAAAATGTATGTATTTTTAGTTTTAGTAAACAATATTTTATTTATTTACTGAAAATAATATAAATTAGCACTAATAAATTTATTGAACCTACTTATTAGTATTATCTATGTGGCGCAGTTGATTAGCAGCTAGCTTTGCAACGAAAGACTAGAGGTTCAAACTGCAATAGTTTCGGGCCTATAAGTGAGAAACTAAACATTAATAATATTGTGTATATACATCTATTTTTCAAATTCATGCATGTATAAAATTATCAATAACGTCAACTATAACTGTAGTTGTTGTATTGTATCAGCCCATATACGTCCCACTGCAGGGCACGGGCCTACTCTACAATCGAGGGTACGATTGAGAGTGGTTAGGCCATATAGTCCACCACGCTGGCCTAGTGCGGGTTGGCGGACTTTTACATACCATGGAAATGCTTAAAAATCGCTATGGTATGCAGGTTTCCTCACGATGTTTTCCTTAACCGGTATAGTGCGTGGTGATTGAGTATCAATACGCACATCCGAAAAGTCAGAGGTGTGCCCTGGGATTTGAACCCGCAACCGCCGTGAACATGTAGGCAGCCGCGTCTGGTCCGTTACCAACAGGCCACCACGCACTATTTATAAAAAGGTAATAAATAAATGCCAAAATTCTTTGATTAGATTTAAATAATAATGCTAGCAGGATAACATATGCCGCAGATTGACACTAAACTCTCGCACACGATTTTCCTTATGTGCTTAAACCTTTTAGTAGGCGTGGGACTGACAAAATTAATAATTAAAATATAATAGTTTCAGTTAATAGTTGACTACCTCAGTGGCACCGTTGTACAATGGTATGATTGCAAAGCTAAAGTCTCGGGTTCGAATCCCGGGTCGGATCAAGTGATATTGGATTTTTCTATTCATTATCAGCCAGGAATCAGGAATTTGTGCCTGTTATGGCGGTAGTCTCACCCCTATCAAATCGTGGGACGGAACACACACACACAACCTACCCCTTCTGGGAAAAAGGCGTGTGTTTATGTAGTATGTAGTTTTAATAATTTTATCACAGTTTTTTTTTCATATAACAATATGATAGAAAACAATAATGCGCCTGATGATAATTGTAGAGCAATACTTGAAAAGCACAGTAGTGCGTGGTGGCTTGTTGGTAACGGACCAGACGCAGCTGCCTACATGTTCGCGGTGGTTGCTGGTTCAAATCCCAGGGCACACCTCTGACATTTCAGTCACGTGTCTAGTCAATCACCACGCACTATAACGGTAAATAAAACATCGTGAGGAAACCTGCATTGTGCATACCGTAGCAATTTGTATGAATTTCTATGGTATGTAAAGTCCGCCAACCCTCACGAGGCCAGCGTGGTGGACTGTAGTACCTAACCCCTCTCAATCGTATTCTTGATTGTAGAGAAGGCCCGTGCCCTGCAGTGGGATGTATATGGACTGATACAATACTAGAATAGACCATCGATTGTTGACATCTGGGTACATAAAGTAAACCTGAATCAAAACACGCTTTCGTGCGTCACTACGAGTCTTTCTACCATCTTGGGTCTACCAGCAGCTTTAGGCTCTCCGGCAAATCTTATTTACTTACAACAGCAAAGTTGTAGCTTTACATCTGTTTTCTGTGAAAGTAGTACTACAATGCTCGAGCAGACTTATTTGTAAACTAGCTTCTGCCCGCAAACTTCGTATGCGTGATTAACTTTATTTGTTATTAACATTATTTGGAATTTCCCATCCCGTCCCTTCCCGTCCCGTTATATCCCGCCCCTCCCGTCTCATTCTAACTCAAGGCATGTAATTCAGTCCTATCCTATCCCTTTGAACATAGAAAAGTGACAAATATATGGGAATTCCTTCCTCATACCATGGGAACACTAAAGTTTTCGGGATAAAAAGTATCCTAAGTGTTAATCCAGGGTGTCAGCTACCTCCATACCAAATTTCATTGAAATCCGTTGAGCCGTTTCTGAGTTAATCGCGCACAACCGCACAGACAAACAGACAAAAAATCGAAAAAATCATTGTTTTGGGTTCTATTACGTTAGTACAGACCCCACATAATAGTTTTTCTCGTTTATCTTCCGTGTACTGACATCGATCAGTTACAGATGTATTATATGTATAGATTGTACTGCAGCATTAACTAAAAACAGACTATATCCCTTACAAAGATGATCATTTAAGAACGGCCAGCATCCAGCGACTTCCTACCAATACTACGCCAACTATCTGCCTAATCAGTGGATTTCCAACGCTTCGCTTGCCGGTACGTGGCCTCCAATATTAAATATTCAAAATATAATAATACGATCTTTATTACGATCGACTGCCTCGGTGGCGTGGTTGTATTACGGTACGGTTACAAAGCTGAGGTCTCGGGTTCGAGTCCCGGGTCGGGCAAAGTGATATTAGATTTTTCTATTCATTATCAGCCCGGAGTCAGGAATTTGTGCCCGACATGGCGATAGGCTCGCCCCCTATCGTGGTACGAAACATACAAGGCGAAATGTGGGTGTCCCGGTGGTGCCTCTGCCTACCCCTTCGGGGATAAAGGCGTGAGTTTATGTATGTATGTATGATATTTAATAATACGATCTTTATTTAATAACCTTGCAGCTCGACAGGGTTAAAGCTAACGGTATCGTGGTATATTAACGGTCTCAAAATATTCATCTGATTCATTTAGGATTACGATGCAGACAGGTTATTTTTTAAGTACCTACGTGATATGTCTTAAAAAGGTTTCGCGAATTTATTTTGTGCTTTCATTTCTTTAGGTAGATACAGAATGATTCTAGCAAGAATTCATATTTTTAATTACTTACATTTATAATTACTGTTTCGAATTAAATTAGATTTAAACTTAAGTTTCAGATATTTTATTTAAACACAAATTGGTTACCCAAGAAACAGACTAAGCCTAGTTTAGGAACCCCTGACTACTATTAGTTTTAGTAATTACTTTAATTGTAACTAGTTTTAAAAAATTGTAACGCAATTTGGTCTATGAATATATATTTTAGTTTACTTTACTAATACTTTGAACTATTCATTAAACGTGTACCTAAACAGTCTAAATTAAATAAAATCGACTACTTGCTATATTTTTTTTTTCTCTTTTATATTTTAGCGTAATGTAACGCATCGTCTTATTAGGTTCGATGTAGGCGTTGAATGCTCGTTTGGACTGAGTGTCAGCGTGATGCTAGGTAGTAGGTTCGATTCCTAGGCCGAGTTTGTTTGGATCCACACAAACACCCAGACCCGACACAAATACCTATTGGTCACATAAATATATTTTCTCTGCGTGCGGGGGTCGATCCCGCGGCCTCTCGTTTCACAGCCGGCGTCTAAATAACTGGTAGTCATACTTGGCTTATAAAAAAAAATGGGAGACGCAAAAGAAAATGTCAAGTAAAAACTATTAAAAAACTATTACATATCTTCTTAACGAGATCTTTATTAAAATTTATACATACATTATGACTTCTGGGTTTTGACGATGGTACAAAATTGTAGAGGAAAAATATTACTATTGTATTTCCACAATTTCTACGGAAACAGTTTATTAATTCTTTGAATTTTGATATGTAGTAATTACCTAAATGGGATTAACAATGCGGCAATTCCGAATCGTCTCATATACAAATTATTAATCAAATTAGACATGATGTTTCGCTATAGGACATCTAAACCATCTTAGGGTCTGGGTTTTTGTGAGACCTAACAGTTTAGTTTTTAGTTAAGACTTCATCTCATTGTGGGGGTGAGGATTATGTATGTGACTGTTGGGTGTATTATTTGAACTATTTTATTTAGATATCACATTAAAATTTAAACATCAAATTATACACAATTGATCGATGCGTGGGTCGCGTAGATGGCGGGACGACTTGCACAAGAGGGCCGGCCGGCAGCGACTGGATGCGTAAAGCAGCAGAGCGGGCTCTGTGGCGTACCTTGGGAGAGGCCCATGTCCAGCTGTGGACTGCAACAAGCTGATGATAATGAATGAGTATAATAATACCTAGGGTCAATATCGTTGAAAACTTAATGTTTTTGGAGCACAAACGGCTGACACCTTATAAATACATAAGATAAAGAATTGATTATAACGATAGAAAAAACTAATAACTGCTAGTAAGTACAACGTCTACACGTCATAAGGCATTTTCCCGAGATTTTTTAGTTTTATCTATTTATTTATTTATTTGTGCAAATAATTATCCTAGCGAAAATGAACTATTGCATGTTTACATAATTCCCTTATTCAAACTTAAACACTATAATATGTAAAACATATAAATTTGTGGGTTGAAAATACTTACTATTAAACTACTTCTGTATTTATGCGATACAATCTATCACTTTATTCAAAGTATATGAATTTGTATTAAAATATGCATAATAATGTATATAAGCGATACGATATTTATTCAAATCATACAATAGGAAATATTTTATATTTACTACCTACATTCATTGTTGGCATTTAATGGCTTAGAAAATGGTACACTTCAATTCCATTTAGATATAATAAAATACAATCGTTCATACAAAATCTTGCAAATTGACGATAATACTACCACCTACATTATAAGATGGAAAAGTTGCGTAAGAAATTCCCTCGGCAATACAATTGTATTGTATTGTACTGTATCAGCCCATATAGGTCCTACTGCAAGGCATTGACTTCCTGTACAATAGAGAACGATTGAGAGGGGTTAGGCTGTACACAGTGGCAGCGTAAAAGGGAAGCGATGGGGGTGGGCCGCCCCGGGTACCAAGCACCAAGGGGACAACGACAACTCACTCATACAGCCAAAGAAAGCACACAAAGTCTACCTATATTAAGACATATCAATTAATAGCTACTTGCATACTTATATCACATTTTGAAATTCATCGCAACTATAATTTTTTTTTAAATATAATTCCCTAAAAAAATGGATTCAATTGAAAATGCGATAAAGAATGCAGAGCGATACATCTGTACGCAAAGAAAAGGAATATGACGTTCGGATAACCTCGGTAGTCGATGATTTGAGCTGCCGGACGTTGAAATTGGTCGCAAGAAAGAAGCTGGTACCCAGGTGGCCTCTCACTTATAAGAAACCTACCACTAGTACCTACCACCATAGATTCATCACATTTATGATGGCAAATAAAATTAGTCCAACCCCACATAACATCTCCGCTCGTCAGCTGTCCGTTGGGATACTACCATAAGGCATAAGCAAATAATGGATAAGTCCATGTGTAATAGACACGAATATAGGTACACTAACGTGGAAAAAATGCGCCAAATAATATACGCAATAAAGTTATTTCCTTCTCAGAATAGCTGTAATATATTCTAGAAATATGACAGCCTAGTCATTACTTACAGTTAAACTAATGCTATTAAATACCTGTGATAAACATTTATTACTTATTCCGCTAATGCAGAACCAGGTAAAAATGCGTATATTAGTTTCACTGTAAACCGCAAGGTTCTGCGTTCAATATCCAAATCAGGCAATCCTTGACAGCCTCCGTGGCGCACTTGGTTAAAACGCCTCCTGTGAAACGAGAGGCTGCGGGTTCGACCCCAGCACCGGAATAAATATTTGAGTGAACCATTGGTATTTGTTTCGGGTCTGGGTGTTTGTGAGACCGAAAAGTCTCTCGTAGTTCCTGATCCCGACACAAGACTCGATCATAGTGTGGGGTCAGGACTATGTATGTGACTGTTGGGTGTATTTATTGACTGGAAGTGGTGCCAGGTGAAGGAAAACATCGTGATAAAACTTTCATAACATGGGAAGTTTAACAAGATTTTCTATGATATGTGAAGTTCGACAATTCGCAATAAGCCTGCGTGGTAGACCAACGCCTAACTCATCTTGATCGAACTGAGGAATCCGGTTCTAAAATTATGGGCTGATACAGTACAGTGAAACATCACACCATGGGACGGAACATACAAGGCGAAATGTGGGTGACCTGGTGGCGCCTCTGCCTACCCCATCTGGGAAAAAGGCGTGAGTTTACGTACCACTGTTCTGTACAGTACAATGGATTGGCGCATGAGCATATCTTGGGATGGAAATAAGGTCGATGAACTATAGATACACCACTGTCTACTGGATATAGCTGAGTAAAGAGAACTCGCTTTCCTCACTGCCCGAGGTTTGATCCTGGATAGATGGATACTTTACTCACTAGCAAGTCCACATAACTCATTTCCTACCTCTCTTTTGTAAACCCAGCAGAAGGCGGGTTATCGTATCAAATAGCGAAACCCTACTCTGCCGGTTTGTTCACCCCACAGGTGCAATTACGACACTGACTGCCGTACTCGGAGACATTGAATGTTAATTAAATCATTACTTAGTGTCGATTTTACAAAGAGAATCTATACTAAGGAACGATTGAATTGACATTAAACGTCTCTGGGTGCGGCCGTCAGACTCATACCCTACACGAAAACCACAGGCAATAAGAAAAATTATCTCTTTAGTTCGTGAGTAAAACATATTTTCGTTTACGGCTTATCGTTTGCAACTTTGGGTTTTGAAATATTTTACAATTCGGAAATGATACCGGAGTAAGTTATTGTAAGTGAAGGATGTAGTTGATACGTCATGGTGTGGTCAATCCCCGCGCCGCGCCGCGCTGGTCTGGAAGGCCGGTGACCCTTGCTGTTCCTTCCTTCGCTAAGGTTTGCGGGGATTCAACTTTAATTAGCTTTTGGCTCATAAAAATAAGTTATAGGTTTTATGGCCTGTTAAACAGGCGTGAACTTGAATCTTGTTTTCTTTAGCTTGTCTTGTCATAACTTTTTAGCTATATTACAAAATTAATTGGTTTTCAATTTTACATGCGTCTTTTCAGACTACCATGCCGGCCTAATTTTTCAGGCTTCATACAAATTCGCTCTCGATAATTTAATTCAGTTACAGATACAGTCACACAAACTTTTGTGTTGGTCGAATCCGCAGCCTCTTATTTCACAGCCGGCGTCTAACCAACTGCGCCACGGAGGCTGTCAAATGTGTAGTGTGTCGGTAAAATTTTCGATGTCATTTAAGCAAAGGACACAAGATAATGCCTACGTGCATTGACGCAAACATGTGCCGTATAATTTCATGACTAAGACACTACAATTACTTCCTACTAGAATTGCGAGGATCGGGCAAATCCATTTGGCATTATGAATGAGTGATTATGATTCGCCTATTCGAGTAATGGCGTTGTAATTGGAGGTTCTGTATAGTATTATTTTACAGAATATTTAGAAGTATCCAGAATTTAAAATTAAAATTAACTCATGCAAAATATCGTTTAAACTGAAGTCCATCATTGACTTATTTCGATAATAAAATTAGGGAATAGACCTAATAAAAAAACAGCTTACTTAATCAACTGAAACTCCTTTAAACTGTAGAGAGGAGTGGTTCTAGTACGGAAAAATCGTCCAATTTTGGAATCAAAACACATTTATTACCTGATGGAATGGAAACAGATTTCCAGCCTAGTTGATTGCGAAGCGGGCTGAAACGTCGGGGTTCGGACGTTAGAACGAAGTTCAACGTATTCATAGATCATCATCATCAGTCCGTTGCAGTATACTGCTAGACATAGGCCTCTCCCAAGGTACGCCACAGAGCCCGGTCTGCTTTAGGCATCCAGTCGCTGCCGGCCCTCTTGTGCAAGTCGTCCTACCTGAACGGTGAAGAATAAAAAAAGAAAAAAATCTGACTTATGACAAACTAAAATGCACTAAAAAGTAAAAAAATAATTGCGTGTTTTTCACGCAAGATTGTATTTATACACATATATTATGTATCCAGTTAAACTTTACATCTAACTCAACACATACCTATGAGTAACAAATAATTATAAAAACATTTAATTACAGTTCACCTAACTAAAATTTGAAATATATGTAAGCACTACAGCTTAAAAGACAATCAAATTATTAGAATAATGTACAATTATTATTATTTTTGGAGTCGGTGTCAGCCAAGTTTTATGAGTTAGTAACTACATAAACGTCAGATATTATATTTTATTGAATTAAGGTTAATAAACAATAAATCAAAACTAACCGCGCCTCTACGCGGCCCACATAATAGTATAAGAGGATATTCGTATAAAATAGATTTCATAAAGTTGTTGTCATTTAATATTGTCAGGTATCTTTGGCTGACACCGACTCCAAAAATAACTATAATTGTACATTATTCTAATAATTTGATTGTCTTTTAAGCTGTAGTGCATACATATATTTCAAATTTTAGTTAGGTGAACTGTAATTAAATGTTTTTATAATTATTTGTTACTCATAGGTATGTGTTGAGTTAGATGTAAAGTTTAACTGGATACATAATATATGTGTATAAATACAATCTTGCGTGAAAAACACGCAATTATTTTTTTACTTTTAAGTGCATTTTAGTTTGTCATAAGTCAGATTTTTTTCTTTATTTAGAATTTTATTTTTAATAGGATTTTTTGTCAGTTTTTTGAAGTCGGTTATTTTTTGTTGTTAAAATTTTGGTTTATTTTTTCATTTTTAGTGACTTAAATGTTCGATAGTAAAATTTTACGTACACAGCTTCTGGTAGCTTAAATAAATTAATCTTAGGTTCTCATAAGAGACAATAGACCGTAATTTTTTGTACATCATGGTACTTTTTTTCTCAATCGGCAGCAAGAAAATACTGTGTAGCGTTTTTCCAAAAATTTGACGAGCAGCAACCCCGGTTAGCGACTGGACTTCCACAAATTTAGGCTTCGTTAGGTATATCTATTGTTGGTGCGTAATAACGTTTGATATGCTCCGCGATTAATTTTAGCAGAAATGATTTACCATTACCTGCACCACCCGTGACAAAGTAACAGCTGACTTTCTCGTCCTTGCAAATTGAGTTTGATTGCCGTTAAGACTTTCTGAAACACATTCTTTTGTTGGATATTTAATCCTCGAATGCTTCTTAGGAACAATTCATCGGACATGACGGCTCGTTCTTCCATGTTTTCACAAAAGTTATCATCGTCATGTACAATTTGTTCACCAACACATTACAATCGGCAATGGATTTCATTACGGAATGGTATATGGCATACTATTAAACTGTAATAATATGATTCTTTGTCACTATTACAATTTACAACAGATCTTCATGATTTATTGGTATAGTCGCCGAAGATATTGACTATTTACATGTTTGTTCTTTTTATCAACCGCCCCCCTCGCCCCTACCCCTACTTTCATCCACCACTGTAACTTTACTTTTATACTGAATCCAATGCAAAAAGAACCATTGGAATCGTACTCAATTTTGAGGAGTTCTACTCTCCAGGACCGAACATATTCATCAGATTTTCATGATTTATTGGTGAGATCAAAGTGTTAATACGTTTATTCTGATGCAAAAGAAATCACCAAAATCAGTTAAAAGCTGCCGAAGATATTGACTATTTACATGTTTCTTAATTTTCTCACCCCCCCCCCCCCTCGCCCCTACCCCTACTTTCTTCCACCACTGTAATTTTGCTTTTATACTTAATTCAATGCAAGAAGAACCATTGGAATCCCACTTTATTTTAAGGAGTTCCCCTCTCCAGGTCCGAAGATATTCATCAGATCGTCACCATATTGTTATGGGACCAAATGACAAGCACCAGCTTTCAATTAAAGAAAGAATTATCGAAATCGGTTTACCCAGTACAGAGAAATGAGGTAACAAACATAAAAAAAAAAAAAAAAAAAAAAAAGCAACATACAGTCGAATTGAGAAACTCCTCCTTTTTTTGAAGTCGGTTAAAAATATGTAACCTATACAACTGGAAATTGCACAGAAGAATTTCAATAGTATGTAAACCAACCAACCCGCACTCGGCCAGCGTGGTAAAAAAACGTTTTACTGCTGGTGGAAGTTCGTATCCGCCTGAATAACCGCTCACTGTACATTATCGTGGAAAAACCCGTCATAGTGATGAGAGTATCACCTTTTAGGTTCAGCCCCTATACATCCGGTTTTGAACCGGCGTAAATGTGTTAATAGACGGGCGATAACCATAGACAAATCTGTATCTGTATCTGCCCATGAACGTCCCATTGCAGGGCACAGGTTTTACAATCGAGAGTACGATTGGGAGTTAGGCGATATGGTCCACCACGCTGGCCTAGTGCGGGTTGGCGGACTTACATACCATACAAATCGCTATTGTATGCACGTTTCCTCACGCTGATTTACTTCAACACGACAGCCTCCGTGAGTTAGTTAGAAGCCGGCTGTGAAACGAGTGGCCGCGGTTTCGATCCCCGCACCGAGACAAATAATTGTGTGAACTACAAGTATTTGTATCGGGTCTGGGTGTTTATGAGAACGAAAAGTCTCTCGTACTTCCTGATACCCACGACACAGGACTTGATCTTAGTGTGGGGTCAGGACTATGTATGTGACTGTTGAGTGTATTTATTTATTTAACATAGGTGAATACTTTATCTAGTTTTAACTGCAAACCATCTTGTGCATCTATTGTCGTATATATAAAAACAAATTACAGTCATGAGCATGACTAAACGATATGATAATAGGTAGCCAAAATAATGTATTCAAATTTCAAAGTGACCTTTAAGGATTTGATTTTTATCGGCCGTCTTAAATGCCGCGCCTCGTGACTGTTATTATGCTGTTTTCAAAACATCTTGATATTTAGTAGGCAGTTTTATTAGTGGTGCCTTTTTGGTGACGAGCCGGATATGATTGCTAAGACCACGTAAAGATTTGAATTAAATAATAATAATACACCCAACGGTCATATAAATAGACCTGACCCCACACTAAGATCGAGTCTTGTGTCATGGGTATCAGAAACTACGAGAGACTTTTCGGTGTCACAGACACCCAGTCACGATACAAATACCTCTGGTTCACTCAAACATTTGTCTCGGTGCGGGAATCGAATCCGCTACCTCTCGTTTCACAGCCGGCATCTAACCAACTGCACGACGGAAAGTTTAAATTATTGAAATCATCTGTGTATAGTCAATTACCATGCACATCAATGATGAAAGTTGTCATCATACGCATGATGAAGACTGCATATTTTTGAAGATTTCGCACTCTATGCTGTATCTACATATTAACTATTTAGTATTCATTTATCTCCATTTGCATTCTCCGCCTTCCGGCTGAGCCTCCTCCATTTCGCCCGATCTTCTGTACAATAGTAAGGCCATTGGGCATTGACTCTCATATCTCTTTGACGACGTCTAGCGACCGCTTCCTTGGTCTACCCCTCGTTCCAGGTCCTGCAATATTGAGGCAATAAATAGGCTTAACCATAATGTCCATATTGACAGCCTTCGTAACGTAGTTGGTTAGACGCCGGCTGTGAAACGAGAAGCCGCGGGTTGGATCCCCGCAACGAGTCAAATGTATGTGAGGCCCACAAATATTTGTCTCGGGTCTGGGTATTTGTGAGACCGAAAAGTGTCTTGTAGTTCCTGATACCAACGACACAAGATTTAATTGATCTTATTGTGGGGTCAGGACTATGTATGTGACTGTTGGGTGTATTTGTATTGCATTGACATTGTGTTCAACGAGTCTGAAACCACCAATCAATCCAGTGCAAAAAAGACGACAAAAAATGATTACGTTTATTTATGTTTGTTAAAAATATTATAATAGAAACTAAAGTGTCTGATTGGTCGTTAAATATAGAATATAAAATTATGGTCTAGTGTGAATAAACTCTTTGTTCTCGGTTCCGTACTTACCATTTAGGATGTCCAACACTATTGTAGGTACATACTGCTTCTTCTTCAATCTCAAGAAGTCACTGGACATTGGCAAAATCACCGATGAAAGTGGAACCAAACTACATTTAAAAAGAAGAAGAAGTCACTGCTGAAAATAAATGAACAGAAACTTCTATAACGATCAGTTGGAAAAGGCCCGCAACCAATGATTTCCTGCAATCTTTACGTCTTTTGTTCACTTTCTGGCCAAAAAGATATTTAAAAATATGTATATCCTACTAACTTGAATATAAAAAAAAAGCAACATACAGTCGAATTGAGAACCTCCTCCTTTTTTTGAAGTCGGTTAATAAAAATAACCAATGTATTCCGTCTAGACTATTAAATATGTGATTTTCCTGTTTAAGATACAATCAAACCCAATGCCCACAGGTCTTTGATCTTTCTAACCTACTTCCTTACAGTCCTTTTCGCATATACCAACATATTTTATAGCCGGCAAGACAGGTAAAACACTCAAGCATCCTAGACGTTTGATAGTGGCTGTGGTCACTAACCGTCAGTTGCTTAAAATAGGCTACATTTCAAGGCCAAAAAAGTGCAGTATGTTATTTGTTGTTCATTTGTGCTAACTCAAAAACAAAACGATCTTAAATTAAAACAACCTGTTATACTTATTACTTATCGTAAATCTCTTTTTGTAATAGTTTATATATACAAAAGTGAGTCACGGGTAGGCAGAAAAGTACCGTTTTAATATTCCCGTTAACGAACCCTGAAAACCCGTTACCAATCGAGACAAAACATAGTAAAGATTCACTAAGCTGTGACGAATACTTGTTCCACAGCTTTATACATGAACATAATCTTTTTAAATTCAAATACAACTTGCCATACGTTAATAACATCCTTAGTTTATTCACAATAAAGGCCAGAATCGCTTGTTAAAAGAGTAATAAGCATTATGTATAAATTAGTAGCATATTCACACCGCGACAACCACTCAGTACACGGCGAGACACGTTCGAATCACGATGAAATCTTTTATACTCGTGTTAGCAACAATAAGTGCATGTTATTGTGATGTGGACTTTTACGAAAGGCCGCGAAACTTCAGCGTGGAACTTTTATACCATACACAGTCGCAAACTGGAGGGCATGTTGTGATATCTCCGTTTGGAATATGGACTCTCATGACCGGAATCGCTTTGGGTGCTGCGGGCAACAGTTACAAACAACTCAGCCGTGCGTTCATACTGCCAAAAAACCCTGATACGCTCGTAAAAGGGTACCAAGATTTAACTAGTACGGTGCTTGATCCATCTTCTAATGCAGTGTCACTAACGAGCAAGAATTTCGTGTTCCTAGACAACGGTTTCAACGTATATCCGGACTTCAGACTGACGTTGCAGAAACAGTTCAATGCTGTCATCAAAGTACTGGACTTCAGCGACCCTAACTCGGCAAGAATCGCTAATACTTACATAGAAAAATCTGGAGGACGAGTGTCAAATGTGCTACAATCAGACGATTTCCGAGAATCACGGATGTTGTTGACCAATGTGATTTCGTTTAAAGGTCTGTGGTCGAAGCCTTTCAATGTGTCGGATACAGTACTGGAACCATTTTACAACGAGGATAAAGAAGTTATTGGCAGTGTTAACATGATGTATCAGAAAGCAGAGATCCCGTTCTCTAACATCAAAGACTTGAACGCGTTCGTCATAGAAATGTCTTACGGAACCACTAACAAATACTCCATGCTGTTCCTACTTCCATACCCGAATACAAAAATAGCCGATATGTACAAAAACCTGGCCAAAGTGAGCATCACGGATATCTACAAGAAATTGAAGAGCGACGAAGAGTACTTTGGGTTAGAAGAAATTGATGTTAAGATCCCAAGGTTCCATATAAGCACTAACTTAGTACTCAACAAGCCTCTGAACGACATGGGCGTGTACGACATATTCCAGCCGGATTTAGCGAATTTCCAGCGTGTTACTAAAGATAACATATTTGTGTCTGCTATAGTCCACAAAGCAGATATAGAAGTTACTGAAGCAGGAACTATTGCGTCAGCAGCGACTACTGCAAGTTTTGCAGATAGGATTTCTGCTCCCTCATTCCTAGCGAACAGGCCATTCTTGTATTTCGTCATGGAAAAAACAACCACAACTGTGATATTTAGCGGCATTTACTCTAAACCTACTTTGTACTGATTAAACTCAGAATTATTTATAAGTGCGCCTATTATACATGTTATAAAATATACTATTTTTTGTATTTAAACGCCTTTTCATAAATGTTTAAAAAACTTGTAATACTTGTTTTTCATCTACACCTCCGCCACGTAAATTAATAGTAATAGGTACATTTCGTCTCGATTACGACGCAAGCTAAAAACTTGGAAATTTTGAACATTAAAAACCAATTAATTTAAATCTCAAGTCAAAACCAGTTTCATTAACGTTCTTAAATTGTTTTCCTCTAGGTGCTTATATCAGGTCATTAGTCGATAAGATAACAAGCTAGCTATAACGTTATGTATTGAGGCCTGAAATAATATAAACAATTACATACGTTTTTGTAATTTATCATGACCTATAATAATAAAATACATTATATCTGTCTACAATTAACGACTCATGTGTGTACGAGACTATAAAACAATATTTTCTAAAAATATTATGTTTAATTAAGTAGGCAGTTAAAGGAATAAAACCACAATAAAACTGAATAAAACGCACTACGATACATATTATCCAAAAAACACAAGATTTTTTGTAATATAATATGTCTATCTCGTTTTAATGCTAGAGTATGTAATACTGAGTATGGAACATGTTGTACTTGAGAGTTGAGATTTTTTGATAAGTGACATTCGACCGGGTATTTACCGAAACATGAAGATTTTAATTTTTATGAAAACTGTATTATTTTTAGATTATACACAATAATGATTACAGAAAGTCTGACAATTACTATATCTCCTCCTTGAAGAAAAAGTCTTCTAACCGTATCGTGTCAGTATTGTAGTTACACATATTAGGTTATATCACAAAGTTTTCAAGGTTTAATAATGATACTACAAAAGTGTTTACCATTAAGATTAAACCTATTTAGAAAGGGTTTATTGAATGAAAAGGTCTGCAGAAATGCTAATGACCAGTTACGGACGTATTGCGGTAAGGATTTTGAAAGTTATAGACTTAAAGCAAGTTTCATATTATTAAGAAAAGTTTAATAATGTTAAGAAATAGAAGAGATCATGTTCCAATAACTTCAAAGATTTAGTCGAAAGCTTATTAAGTTTTTTATATAAAGATGTAATATTAAGGTATATTAAGGTATTTTCTGAGACATTAATATCATTTTCGATATGTGATTACCAATAACATATAGTTACATAAGATTTACAGGAAATATTTCTATTAAAATGGTGTTGTAAAGTTTGGAAAATGAGCCAGCAGGCATATGACAACTCTAAAACAATGTGTACACTAGTCAACTATTATTCAAATTGCTTATAAGCGCAATACTAATTTGTATTGAGATCACTCAACAGATTCTACATCTTATAAGGAAATGTTCCACAAAGGTTAATAAAAAATTTGAGTATGTAAAAATGCTCATTATGAATTAAAGCTTATTATAAAGCATATATTTTAATAATTACCCTGTTATTTTCAGGTACATTACACAACTTTCACAACCAACTATCGAGATATAACATTAAACATAAGGCACTCCACAGAACCGCATATAATTTATATTCCGCACCACAGAGATGCTATTGCAAAGGTATTTTAGAAGGGGATGTAACAGATTTCCTAAAAGACAAGCAGGAAAAAGGTTTGTATTGACCAATTTTCTCAAAATTGAAATGAAACTAATTTTAACATATTTTATCTTTTTTTTTCCCAAATCTCAAAATAATATCCCCTACATTTCATATCATAGATATGGTTAATTTAATAAATATATGATTTTGATATAATAAAAATAATTCAGGCCTTATATGTCCCACTCCAGGGCCTCCTCTATAACGTAGAGGCATTAGACCATAGTCCAAATGCTGGCCTGGTATGGTTTGGTGGATGTCACTTACTGTAGCAATTATTAAGTTCTTATGGTCTGTAGGTTAGCTCACTTTTTTGTATGAACCATACCATGATGTATTAATTTTCGTTTTAGTAACTTTCTTTTTTTTATTGCATTCTATGGTGAAGCATTCATTCACCTGATGGTAAGACAACAGATACAACAGATCATGGCAGTAGCAAAACCAAACAACACCATGAAATACAAAAAAATGCTTGCAATCCACTGTGCTCTCCATCCTGAGACATAAGATATTAAGTCTCATAATGTCCAGTAGTTGCTCTGGCTACATTATCTCTGAAACCGGAACACACCAGTGCATGTACACTGCTGTTTGGCAGGGGAGTTAGACATTCCGGTGGTACCTACCTTGGCGGCCTCTTACACATGAGAGACCTTCCACTAGTAAAGTACAACATGTGGATCTTTATACAAAATAACAGCATTATATCTAGAGTTTTTTGGATTGGGATGGGAATGGGAACTGTGACCACTTACCATCAGATAGGCCTGATGCTCATCTGCTTGCGAAATGCAATAAATAAAAAGAAAATGATTGTCATCATAATATTACTTATTTGTAACATTGGCACTGCAAATTGCTAAATATTATCTCATAATACATTAATTATTTCTTACCCGTTACAGAGTTAAAAAGAGTGTCAGAATTGTTCCCTCAACCCAGAGTAACATTGAACGAACTGCAAAGCAAAACACCAGAAAATATATTTGAAATACATTACAAACAGAATGTGGTAGCTCCTAAAGGCAGGAAGAAGAGTGCCATTCAGAATAATGATTGGCACTGCACCTACGCATTTACATGGCCGGAGAAAATTAAATTTGAAGGGTAATATTTTTTCATGCCAGTTAACCTTTTATTTTGTAGCTTTTTGACTCATGACCTAACTTTAGGCAAAAAAATGTAGTTCATGCTTTATTTACTATGTTATACTTAAAAGATACATAAACACTTGTTATTTTAACATTAGTATAAGAAAATGATACGGTGAACAACCTGAATGTTGTTATTTAAAACAATAATCACTCACATGAACAAAACTAGTTAATAAGAGATAAAAAGAGTTAATTATTCTTTAAAGTAGTTCAGAACGTAAAGTAATTTTGTTAATTATACAGTGCTACTATGTAAGAACCCACGAAATTTATTAAATTTAGTAATGCAAGCGCCGAAAATATATGCGTTTTATTTTAATGTATGTTTTTGTATAAAAACACAAGCATTGTTGACAACAAATTGTTGTAAGTTTAGATGACATTATTCCTAAATCTCTAATTAATAAAAAACATTTTTTTCTTTTTTTTCCAGAACAGCAATATCAAAACGCCAATCAGCAGAGAAAGCAGCTACTTTAGCCCTCCACTGGTTATATATTAACAAGAGGATAGATTCTAAAGGGGCTCCGGTGTATGACAGAAATGTTCTGAATGAATTGAGAAGTACTATAAACAATCCTATACAAGTGACGATCAGTGACAACTCAGTTGAACGGATTGACAGGATATGGAGCGATTACCAGAGTGGGATCAGTAAGTTTTTAAAGCAGCTGGTCTATTCTTCTTTATTTCTTTGTAACTATTTTGTTAGAACGAAAAGTAGTCGTAGCTTCTGATACCCACGACACAAGACTGGATCTTGTGGGGTCAGGACGAAATGTGTGACTGTTGTATTTATTTATTCACTTAACATCAGTCATAATACCAAAGCTGTATATGGTCCTCTAAAGGATTTCCACAGAGCCTTCTTGGAGACTTCATGCATTCTGCAACTTTCATTAGTTAATCTGTCATTTGTTATTTAGTTATATTGTTTTTGTTATTCTAGAGGATATCTACGAAGAAACATTCAAAGAAGCGAGGAAAAGGTTGATATCAAATCCTGCAGTTGTAACCAAAGATTCAACTATTGATGAAGGTGAGTTTTTTCTCAGTCTAAAAACAGGGTTATTAACAATACTTGTAGCTACTTTTTAAGGGAATGTACAGTTTACAAAAATAATACATACATACATAAACTCACGCCTTTATCCCAGAAGGGGTAGGCAGAGGCGCCACTAGGAAACCCACATTTCGCCTTGTATGTTCCGTCCCATGATAGGGGGCGAGCCTATCGCCATATCGGGCACAAATTCCTGACTCCGGGCTGATAATGAATAGAAAAAGTCAATATCACTTGGTCCGACCAGGGATTCGAACCCGAGACCTCAGCTTTGTAGTCGTACCGTAGTACAACTACGCCACCGAGGCAGTCAAAAATAATATTATATGTAAAGTATCGTATGCAGTATATAGATATCGCCTGACAACCTCCGTGGCGCAGTTGGTTAGACGCCGGCTGTGACACAAGAGGCCGTGAGTTCGATTCTCGCTTTTAGATGCTTTTTAAGAGCTTATGTGATAAATGATTGTACTATATTGTTTCAGATGATTTCTCAGAAAATGAAACAGAATTAACAGACGAGGTTGACCTCTCAGGTTAGTATCTTTCTTCGGTTTATTCATTATCTCAGAAATACACGTATACATACATACAATGTGCGACAGCCTCCGTGGCGCAGTTGGCTAGACGCTAGCTGTGAAACGAGAGGCCGCGGGTTCGATCCCCGCACCGACACAAATGTTTGTGTAAACCACAAGTATTTGTTTCGAGTCTGGGTGTTTATGAGACCGAAAAGTCTCTCGTAGTTCCAGATACCCACGACACAAGACTCGATCTTAGTGTGGGGTCAGGACTATGTATGTGACTGTTAGGTGTATTTATTATTATTATAAAGTATGGGGCATTAGTATTGAATCTAATATAAATAAAGTAACTACGCGTACGTGACGCACTACTATTCAGCAACATTGAAAAATAATTTAAATTAAAATTGTAGTATCGATTTTTGCCGCCTACAAATATCAACAACACTTGTATAGTTACTACACAGCTGTTCATTTAAAATGCAAGACATAGGGAAAGAGAAAGGAGGTGCGGAGAAATTGAAAACGGCAATCTAACTCGCTGACCGAAAAACAAAAGCATTTTTTTTGTTAAATAGACACGATAAAACAACTACAACGCAGTTTGTAGCAAGCGCAGGATGTTCGTTCGTGACGTTCATCTCTGTAATTAATAAAATAATAAAATAAAAATAAAAAAGCCTTATATTTCCAGTTTAGCACGTAAATATACAAATAATGAATCCTACCCATACTTATTAACAAAAAATAGAAAAAACTAATAAAGATATTAATATCTATGTACCTTAAATTATCCTAATATAATTATCAAATTTTCCTAATATAATAAAAACACTTTTTAAGTAGGTAGGCAGTAATATTTTCTGTACTGGAACCCCCCTCAGGTAAAGGCCTCCTACAAAGCATCTCTGTAATTAAACATATTTATTTATTTTATTTTATATTTATTGGAAAATCACCAGCTTACATACAACACAATAGGTAACAAAAAGAGTAAGGAATAGTTAGCCAATTACAGGTTTTCACGATTATGTGATAGAATAATACATAGTAGATAGGAGTAACACTAAAATAGAATAAAATAAACATACATACATAAACTCACGCCTTTATCCCAGAAGGGGTAGGCAGAGGTGCCACCAGGACACCCACATTTCGCCTTGTATGTTCCGTCCCATGATGTGATAGGGGGCGAGTCTATCGCCATATCGGGCACAATTTCATGACTCCGGATTGATAATGAATAGAAAAACCCAATATCACTTTGCCCGACCCGGGATTCGAACCCGAGACCTCAGCTTTGCAGTCGTACCGTAGTACAACTACGCCACCGAGGCAGTCAGAATAAAATAAATGATAAAATAAAGGATGTAGTGACTAAGATTGAGAAAGGAATGCTTCGGTGGTTTGGCCATGTGGAAAGAATGGATGCAAGGAGGCTGACGAAAGAGATTTATGATGCGAAGATGCATGGTGGAGTCATCGAGAACGTCCCAGGCGGAATTAAAAAATTCAAATACAAGATAAATAAATAAATAAATACACCCAACAGTCACACACATAGTCCCGACCCCACATTAAGATCAATTAAGTCTTGTGTCGCAGGTATCAGACTTTTCGGTCTCAAAAACTCCCAGACCCGAAAGAAATATTTGTGGGCCGCACAAACATTTCTCTCTGTGCGGGGATCGAACCCGCGGCCTCTCGTTTCACAGCCGGCGTCTAACCAACTGCGCCACGGAGGCTGTCGGCTGTCGGAGATCTATTGAAGAAAGGAAAAATACGGACAATAGTCTGCCTACCCCAGTGGGACATAATGGGAATGATATATTAATATCTTAATATAATTTTTGACATAGAGACAAAGACGAACGTACATCCAGTATACGGCAAGCATTTAAAGAAACCCACACCAGCTGCTTTACAAAGAAGGGATCGAAACTTAGACAAGATATTCGAAAGATACGCCGAGGAATTGACTCCGCTACCCATCGATGAGTATGCGTAAGTACTTTTTAAAGGAATTTAATTTCAGGGTTCACATCTGTTACTATTATGATACCCTAACGGCCTTATTCATAGACAGTTTAAAACCTATTTTAGTTATCGAATGTTTTGTCTTCTTCGCTCAAAGTTCAAACTGAATTCTAAATTGGTTCGAAAGGGACAAAACATTTGATAGCTAAATAAGCTAAAATAGGTTTAAAAGCCGTAGGACTATTAAGCTACAATCGAATAAAACATGTTTAAAAAAAATCCAATTTCAATATTATTATTATAGCTAATTATTTTAAAAGTAAGTATATCTACATAAGAAAGACTAAACAATTTCGCTCCACATCGCAACTTTTATAAGGTCAATATCGGTGTCAAGGTCACCAATGCCAAGCGGTCCCGGTCGCTCGCGTCCCGACTATCGAGGTCACAAGGTCACGATACCAAGAATTGGGTCGAGATGGGAAGTTCGCGGCTCGCGCCACGTGTACTCGGGTCAAGGTCGCAACGTGACCTTTGAGTATCGAGTGTCCTGTATCTGGGTTTTGTGCCAGTTTTGATATTGTAGGTCGGCGGAATGAGGTGAGGTCAGGTTAATGTGGTACAGGGATGTAGAGAAATAACTGTAGGTATATACAATATTCATATAATAAAGATAGAATGGGTCTATGACATTTTCAGTAAGATTAAAGTAGATGCGTTTGGTAGCCCAATTTTTGAGGCAGTTTATAGAACCAACATCTCGCCTTTTTCCCAGAAGGGGTAGGCAGAGGTGCTACCAGGACACCCGCATTTTGCCTCATATGTTCCGTCCCACGATGTGATAGGGAGCGAGCATATCGCCATATCGGGCACAAATTCTTAACTCCGGGTTGACAAAGAAAAAAAAATACCACTTTGCCTGGCCCAGGATTCGAACCTGAGATCTCAGTGGTGTAATGGTACCGTAGTACAAATACCACCAAGGCACGATATAAGCTATTCTTAAACACTGTCACAACAATCAGTCAGTTTGAAATAGTATGTATCTATGTAAGCGTGTGTCCTTTTCTGTATGTAGCGTCCCAAACGAATATTATATTATCGAGATTTCTTTTTTTTATAATTTATTATACAAGACAAAGTGACTACAATACGCCTGATAGTTAGCTCATCGCAATCGAAATAACTTAATTAATATTGCTCTATAATAATTATTAACAGGCGCATAGTCATTTCTTGCCATAGGACACAATTATCTCGATATTTGAAAGCGGATATAAAATTGGCTTAAAAAGAAACGCGATTTCAAATCACATTTTCGTAGTTATTAAGGTTTTCTACCATCGAGTATGGTCAGATAAGGACATTTCTAAAGTAACTAGTTGAAAGCGGTCTGCATCAAGTATGACTTTAAGCTACTTCCCGTAACCTTTATTAAGTATTTTCACCTTGTGTATGTGTTAATAGCTGTGTTAATAAAACATTTACATAACACATGCTTATAGAAACGATAAATAAAGACAGTTGAATAACTATTTGTACTATTAACGTGAACACAGTAAATAGTTGGTAATTGTTATGTCAATATTTAAATGTCCTTTCCGGTGTCCAAAAAGCTCATATGAGCCTTGCTATCAAAATTTATGTGACGTTCTCCATTGTTCTCCAATTGTTCTCCATTGTGTAGCATCTGTCAAAAGTCTATTGTCTGTGTAACATATTTTTAACGTCCCACATACGTCACTGCAAGCCCTGCTTGTCATAGAGTTCTTAACAAGAATGTGTGTCAAAAAGCCACAATAAAATACTTAAGCATTGGCTATGACGGTCATAGCATACTAAGTGTGGCCTTACCCTTTCAATCCAACTCTACTCTATAGGAGTCTCGAGCTCAGCATTAGGCGATAATGGGCTGATACAATACAGTAAGATATAAAACTTCGAAAAGTGAATAGGCATCTCAGCGGGCCGGCATGATTGTATCGAATGGTATGAGACTACCGTCTGATACCATTCGATACTCTAACTGGAAGGCATTAGCACTTACCATCAGGTGCAAAGCAGTCACTATGCCGTGCCTGATTAAAAAAAAGTGATAGTAGCCAACTGATTCAATATAATAAGATGCGTATAACTTGGAAAAGTCAATATCTTCGCTATCAATTCTTTGCCAACTGAACCAGCTTACGTATGAACGTGACGTTTCATCGAAATCGAGAGCGAACTCTCACTTTCGCAGCGTGACGTGGAATGACGCGCTCTGACGTGAATTTACGTTTCGATGACGCGTATGACGTTTTATTTCGCTTTCGCTCACTCTCGCTTTCGTTGACGGACTTTCGCGTTCATGTCGCGACGTAGAAAGTGTGTCAGTGTGTCGACTTCGCTAGAATTGTGTCGTATTGTGTCGCGAGTCGCTTTTCTATCTTATATTTATGTAATGGTTGGTAGAAATTAGAACACAGCGTTACGAGAAACTTTGATATTTCTTAGTACATGGTGGAGAAATTTTGGAAATTTCTTGGTGTATGTTGGATAAATTTTGATGGTTCTGAATCAATTTTTAAATACGAGTAAACCTTTAAAACGGAGTTATACATTAAATTGATTTTGACGAATTGGTACTTAAAGATCATTACATTATGCATAAAGCTAAGCAAAATTGATCAAGCTATTTCCGCTCTTATGTGCAAAGAAGCGAGCCATCCTGGTCGCAAATGCAGACCATAATTCAAATGAGATTTATACAAACAAAAAAACAAACTCTTAGGGAACTGCTTTATCTACGAATCGAACCTAAGATCTCCCTATTTACAGCCCATAGACCAATAATAATGACCTTGTAAAATAACAGTGTAACCATTTCAGTAATATATTTAATTTTCTTTTCAGATTTATGCAATAATATATGTTATATTATAATGTCTATTTTTTATTGAAGATCCAACGAAATTTTTAATTCCAGTGATCAAATAACATCAACTCTGGACAATTCTCGGGTGGTAGTAATAGTAGGGGCGGCAGGGTGTGGCAAGTCGACTCGCGCGCCAGCCGCTGTCCTGCGCCACTATCGCGCCAGTGCCACCGCGATAGTATCAGAGCCTAGGCGAGTAGCTGCCATCGGACTTGCCGAGAGAGTTGCTAATGAGTTGGGAGAGGAGGTAATTTAGTTAACCAATAGGTGATATTCACAATTTTAAATACATACATAAACTCACGCCTTTATCCCCGAAGGGGTAGGCAGAGGCGCCACTAGGACACCCACATTTCGCCTTGTATGTTCAGTCCCATGATGTGAATGGGGGCGAGCCTATCGCCATATCGGGCACAAATTCCTGACTCCGGGCTGATAATGAATAGAAAAAATCTAATACCACTTTGCCCGACCCGGGACTCGAACCCGAGACCTCAGCTTTGTAACCGTACCGTAATACAACTACGCCACTGAGACAGTCTTGCACTAGATCTTCACAAAACAGAACGAGTGCCTAGTGTGGAGATCACCGACAAAATATTTTAATGTTTTATCATTAAACAAATGTTGTAACGTTTCCCATTTTGGTGAAATAAATATATATTATTTATAATTACTCTCTATTACAGGTAGGAGAATCGATAGGTTACCAAGTACGATTACACGCGAAACCGCCAAAACCTCCTGGTGGTTCGATACTGTATTGCACTTCTGGTGTGCTGTTGAGAAGACTACAGGCCAATCCAGGTGAGAATTACCAACTTGTTTATTTTAAAATATTTCTTACTAGAGGTGTTGAAATAGCTTCTCTCTCTCTCTCACTTTCTCTCTCTCTTCAGCCTCAGGAAGTCCACTGTTGAACGTAGGCCTTCCACAATGATATCCACCTGTTGGAAGCGGTCTGCAGCGATTTCCTTCTATTTGAAATACTCGTAGCTTAGATGATTTTTACACTATGAAAATAAGATTCTTTATTTGGCACGTATATTGTTTAATGTAAAAACCTGTTATTCTAAATATTTGGATAAATATTCAACAAAGCTATTTTACTATTAATTTATATTATTTCATAAATAATATATTACATCAAGCACTGGCAAAAATAGGCAAAAAGAAAGAACAAAATATTTACCTAGTAAACATATTTTATTTTCCAAGGTCTTGAAGGATGCTCCCACGTGTTCATAGACGAGGCTCACGAAAGAGACGTGAACACTGACGTCACACTACTGCTTCTAAAGAGGGCTATAGACATCAACCCTGATCTAAAAGTAGTTATCATGAGCGCCACTTTGGATATCGGGGTGTTCACCAAGTAAGAGTTATTTTTCTAGCATCACATTCCACTGTAGAAAACCTTATACTTTATACCGGAAAAGTACAGACTGTTTCAGCCCATATACGTCCCACTGCAGGGCACGAGCCTCCTCTACAATCAAGAGTACGATTGAGAGGGGTTAGGCCATATAGTCCACGACGCTGGCCTAGTGCGGATTGGCGGACTTAGGTACATACCGTAGAAATTCTTTAAAATCGCTACGGTATGCAGTTTTGATGTGATGTGATTAGACGTGGTTATTGACTTTCAATACACACATCACTCTGAAAAGTCAGTGAAGGCCACCGTGAACATGTTAGCAGTCGCGTCTGGTCCGTTTACCAACAGGCCACCACGTAGAGACAATCTTATCAAACAGCGAAGTGCGTTCCCTTGCCAGAATTCGTGTATGATATCACTTTACTTTATATCGACACAAGTCTCCCACATTCATTACCCCCACAGATGAAGCGACAAAGAATATTGACTGCTTCATAAAAATACTTCACGAAATTGTTTAAATCGAGCACAAAATGAGCAATTTATACAAAAATCGATTTAATTCAGGCTTCATTGCATAATCTTTTTGATGGTTTTTAAACAATCGATTAATTAATTTTATTATCGATTAAACAGATTAATGCAGCCATAATAATGAGTCGTGAAACGATTTTAAACGAGCTCAAATTAATCAATTATTTAGATAATCACTTTTTTATACATAATGTACTACTTTTTTTTTTTTAAAAGTGCGTGGTGGCCTGTTGGTAAACGGACCAGACGCGGCTGCCTACATGTTCACGGTGGTCGCGGGTTCAAATCCCAGGGCACACCTCTGACTTTTCGGAGTTATGTGTGTATTGATAGTCAATCACCACGCACTTTAACGGTGAAGGAAAACATCGTGAGGAAACCTGCATACCGTAGCGATTTTAAAGAATTTCTACGGTATGTAAGTCCGCCAACCCGCACTAGGCCAGCGTGGTGGACTATATGGCCTAACCACTCTCAATCGATTCTCTCGATTGTAGAGTAGGCCCGTGCCCTGCAGTGGGACGTATATGGGCTGATATAGATAGATAGATTACTTTTTCAGATATTTCGACCCATGTCCTGTAATAGAAGTGCCAGGACGTACCTTTCCAGTGGAAGTTTCATATTTAGATGATATTCAGAAGAAATTCAATATAAACCTACCCGGTACACTTAAAAACTGCGACGAGGACAGAAAGAAACCATATGTTAATTGTCAAGAGGTTAGTTGATTTATGACATCCAAATTTAATTCAAATCGGCTGAGCCATTTTTGATGTTGACCGCAATAGTAACTTAGCATTTGATACTTGACTATTCAAAGATAATATGTTGTTTTGAAGCTATTTCACGAATATCATCTTTATAGTATGGATTATAGCCTCTCTCTCTCTTCAATCGTTCCGTTAAGGCTGAGGGTCGTGACCCCTGTCACTTGGTCGAGTGTTGGACAGCTGATCGCCATGCTTGACGGTTCTCCGCATAGTCATGGCTAGCGTCTTGCTTATTTGATGAGCCCAACGAGCTGGTCTGCGGCCACGTGGTCTGCTCCCCTCAACCTTTCCAAACAAGATAGATCGTTCCAGGTTGTCAGGGATTTTCCGCGCCACATGGCGATTATAGTCCATTTATAGTTTTATTGACAGCCCCCGTGTCACAGTTAGTTAGACACCGGCTGTGAAACGAGATACCGCCGATTCGATACCCGACCTAAAATTTGTGTGATTCACAGGTATTTGTGAGACCGAAAAGTCTCGCAATTTCTGATACACGACACAAGACTCGACCTTAGTGTGGGGTCAGGACTATGTATGTGACTGTTGGGTGTATTTATTTATGAAACAAAATATTGCAGGTAACTGAAGTAATAAAAGCTGTAGATAAAACACAGAAAGAAGGGGCAATATTAGTGTTCCTACCAGGATGGGCTGAAATCAAATTGACTAAAGAATTGTTAGAGGCTCATTATAAAAATTCCAGTTTGCATTTAATACTACCCGTACATTCTAGGTAAGTCATATCTATTTTATTCTTTAATCTGTGATGCTATTTTTCAAGACCTTTTTTCAGTGTTTTCTAGATAAATTAGTTTATATATGCCTTTCGACTGTATAATTAAACACCTGTGTAAAAATGTAAAATATACTACAAACCTGCCACTGAAATGTACACTTTATTATTTCACATCAAAGCTATGTATTGCTTAAAATGTTGCGTCTAACCTTTTAGGAGGTCTAAGTAAAATTCCATTCGGAAAAATTCAAAATGGCGGCTCTCAATTTACATTACTGTGATTTTCTGCCATAAAAAATAATATGATGTAAATTCTTTAAGGTTGTCGACACAAGATCAAACTAAAATGTTTGCCAAACCACCCTTAGGAGTCAGGAAAATTGTTTTAGCTACTAACGTAGCAGAAACTTCAATCACTATACCGGATGTGGTGTATGTTATTGATTCGGGAGCTCACAAGGAGAACAGAATTGTCGAAAATACGGGTACGTTTGACGTCAGTTAAAACTGACAGGCTTGCTTGAATCATATATTGACAGATAACTCTTAATAGGAAAAAATGACTCTTATTATCTTATTCTAGTTTCTAGAATCTAGAATATAATCGAGTCTTATGTACGATAATCGATTCTTTAGATCGGTCTTGCGTATCATTTACTTCTGACAATAATCGACCATATGAATTTGGTTGCCATTGAAATTACAATTTATGTTAATGAATAATCTTGACTGCCTGGGTGGCATAGTTGTACTACGGTATGACTACAAAGCTGAGGTCCCGGGTTCGAATCCCGGGTCCGGCAAAATGATATTGAGTTTTTCTATTCATTATCAGCCCGGAGTCAGGAATTTGTGCCCGATATGGCGATAGGCTCGCCCCCTATCACATCATGGAACGGAACATACAAGGCGAAATGTGGGTGTCCTGGTGGCGCCTCTGCCTACCCCTTCTGGGATAAAGGCGTGAGGTTGTGTATGTATGTATAATCTTGACTTTTTCTGATATAATTATTCCATTTGAATTGATACATCATTGTTTCTTTTTGGTCAAGACCGTATTTTTTATTTCATCTGTGTACTGTGTAGATATCAATTGACAGTTCAAACTGATCTTGACGTAAATATACTATATTATTCCAGGTACAGCTACTTTAGAAACCGTTTGGGTTTCACAGGCAGGAGCTAAACAAAGAACGGGCCGGGCCGGAAGAGTACAACCAGGTAAGAAATTAATATCTTGTAGACGAATTTTTATGATCCATACTAGGTCATGGAAGATCTTACGTGTATTATTCATAGACTGATGTAAAACCCATTTTAGTTATCGAATGTTTTGTCTTCTTCGCCCAAACTGAATTCTTAAGTCGTTCGAAAGGGACAAAACATTCGATAGCTAAAATAGGTTTAAATATGTCTATGAATAAGGCCATACATGTTTCTTTTATTTAATAAATCATTTGTCTTTATCATGATATTCCTTAAACCCAAGATTAACAAAATTGAAAATACAAAATATTTGTTTTTTGATACTTTACAAAATAATGTACCTACACTGTAATATCAAAATAGTGTAGTATAATATGAAATAAAAATTATTTTACATTTTATGAATTATCTCGTGGTAACTTTTCCAGGTCATTGCTACAGATTATACACAAAAGAAAAAGAAGCTGAATTCGCTGAATATACAATGCCTGAAATATTGAGGTAATTCTTTTATTTCTAGATTCCTACACCACATACAACATTTCTATTTAAGCAACTATACTCAGACTTTTCTTTGAATTAATTTTGGAATAAACCTTTTATACAATAAACAATTTGTGATAGCCTTTGAGGTTCATAACTACCGTTTTGCTCATTTGAATTAAATGAATAAATAAAAAAATACACCCAACAGTCACAAACATAGTTCTCACCCCACACTAAGATCGAGTCTTGTGTCGTGGGTATCAGAAACTACGAGAGACTTTTCGGTCTCACAAACACCCAACCCCGAAACAATACCTGTGGATCACACAAATACTTATCTCGGTGCGCAGACCTCGTTTCACAGGCGGCGTCTAACCAACTGCGCCACGGAGACTGTCAATTGAAGCTTAATGTTATTAAATTTTGTACGCTAAAAAGCTAGCTGATACAAAAAAAAACAAATTGTATTGATAAAATGATTCATAATATTGATAACTTCAAAAATCACATGTCTAAACTTTCTAATTTAATCTTTCATAATGATACTTTTTAATAATACATCTCCTGTTTCTTTTCCAGGATACCACTGGAACAAACAGTACTTGATTGCAAAACATACGCACCAGATGACAAAGTAGAAGAATTCCTATCACAATTACCTGAACCACCCAAGCCACAAGCGGTGAGGTTAGCTGTCAACGACCTTGTGGATTTAGGTATGTTTCACATATTTTTTACATCATTTATCCTCTTTTGTACACCAGTAAAACATTAAAAGTGCAAATAAATATGAAGAAAGTACAAATGGCAGCCTTGTTGCACTAAACAATCTCATACAACCATGTGGTGGATATAAGAGCAAGAGAGAGAAAGGAATATTCACTTTTTATGTATACACCCTGTATAAAGGTCTCATAGAAAGTAATATTAGTATGGATACGTCTCAACAACAAAAATTAATAAAAATAGTATAAGATTTAGAATTTTATAAGTTAAATTTTTCAACCCTTAAATTAATGATCATCCATAAGTTGCCAAGAAGATATCGCCCATTGTACCGCATTTATAATTTGCTATATTAACTTATTATCATAGTTTCATCATATCACGATGCTAATGCATGTTCTATTTTTCTATAACTCATGGTATACGCAGATAGGTTATTTTGTGATACATTTTGTTATTTATTTTTGTCGAAGTTGTGTGTGTTTATTTTATTGGAAGTCTTAATAAAATCAATTAAATAAATAGTTAAAATGTACAATTAATAGTATAAACAAATATCATATTTAATTTACTGGTGGTAGGTCTCTCATATGTGAGAGGCCGCCTGGGTAGGTACCACCGCTATCATGTCTATTTCTCCCGCCACACACCAGTGTATATGCACTGTTGTGTTGCGGTTTGAAGAAAATTGTAGCCAGAGTAACTACTGAATATAATGAGACTTAACATCTTACGTCTCAGGATGGCGAGCGCAGTGGAATGGCAAACATTATTTGTTTGCCAAACATTGGTGTTCTTTCATGAGCGATCGTATCACTTACCACCAGGCGCATGGGAATACTCACATCGCCACTCATCGCAATACATACATCAACTCACGCCTTTATCACAGAAGAGTCAAGAGGTAGGCAGAGGCGCCACCGGGACACCAACATTTCGCCTTGTATCTTCCGTGCCATGATGTGATAGAGGGCGAGCCTATCGCCATATCGGGCACAAAGTCCTGACTCCGGGCTGATAATGAATAGAAAAACCCAATATCAATTTGCTCGACCCGGAATTCGAACCCAAGACCTCAGCTTTGTAGTCGTACCGTAGTACAACTACGCCACCGAGGCAGTCATTCATCGCAATAAAAAAAATAATGTCCTGTTTTTTTTATATTTTTTAGGTGCCCTCACCCCATACGAGAAGCTAACACCCCTTGGTATTTTACTGTCCAATCTATCCCTACACCCACGGCTGGGCTGCAGTGTGGTCCACGCGTCTATCCTGGGCAATTTGGTGTCTATGGCCAATGTGGTGACTCATTGTGGGGACAATATAGAACTGTTTGTCAACGCTGCTGACAGGAGAGAAGGTAATACAAACTATAAGAATAATAGGCAAAATTTATGTGGGTTAAACTTAGACAATCGTTCACTTCAGAAACTTTTTATTAATGTTTGTCGTTCACTTTTTCTGCTTATAAAAATGGCGGGAATAGACTACGGCCATAGAGTACAGGTTGTCATAGACACATCAGAAAATGTTTTCTTTTTTATCTATACTATTATACCGGGTATATCAAGACTGCGACCGAAAACGAGGCCAGGTGGTAGTTTTAGTGGTTACAGACACAACGCAATTAAAAATTTTACAAAGAAAACGACAGTTTTTTTTTTGCAATTTTCGAATTATCATGTTTGGGTGGTATATACCTAATTTTGTACCATTGCGTCTTTAAAATATAAACGTGTACATTATTATTTGAGGAAACTAAGTATTTATCACACAAATACGACGTTTAGAAAAAAAAAACTTCATTTTTTTTTGGCGAAATTTTTAATTGCATTGTGTCTGAAGTCACTGAAGTCTTGATATACCCTGTATAATTTCTCTATTTTTATGTACACAATTTTATGTATAATTTGTCTAAAAATTGTAAATATAATTCACAGAAGTCCGTTCAATAAAACGCAAGTACAGTACCACATCAGACCACGTGGCGTTACACTGGCTACAAGATGAATTCGAACAGAAAGTAGAAGAAGACGGCTGGACCGATGTGGATAGATGGTGTGAAAGATACGGAGTCAGGAAGGACCGGTTCGGATATGTTAAAGGTACTTTATAATGTGTAACATTCGCGTAAATCTAAGAAACCATATTATACTTTATACTAGAAAAATAAAAGGAAAAGTCATAGACATAAATCTGTTCCTGGTAGTCTCTGTTAGATGTGGAATGCATATAGGCTTATGTAAATGTTTTGTTTTTCAAATACATAAATTCATGCATGAAAAAAAGGCAGGTAAGGATGGGCACTGTTCCAAAGTTCATTGCATAACCTCAGAAATAAATAAAAAATAACCGGTTAAGGTTAGAATGAAACAAACTAAAATTCTATGGTACGTATTTCAAAACTACCAAATCGAAACAGGCCAAACTATGACCTAAGATCTCTTTTAATGTTGTGTTTAATAAACAGAATATTGTTACACCTTAAAACCTCATTTCAGCCATCTCAAACCTATACATACAACAAATACTAAAATCGAACATAATAGATCCTTCAGAGGACGTCCAAGAATTGAACAGATTCTCCAATATAGATGAACTAACTACCGCAGTATTACTATCTGGCACCAACGCTATATTCACTTCTAAAAGACACGTCAAGACCAAAGGGAAGTTAGCTACAGTCACCGATTTGATCACCAGGTATGTTTGATATTTTTGGTCGTTCGTTCATTCATTCAATCGTTCTATGCAATTTCTATGCTATATCTATATATCAGCCCATATACGTCCCACTGCAGAGCACGGGCCTACTCTACAATCGAGAGAATCGATTGAGAGTGGTTAGGCCATATAGTCCACCACGCTGGCCTAGTGCGGGTTGGCGGACTTACATACCGTAGAAATTCTTTAAAATCGCTACGGTATGCAGGTTTCCTCACGATGTTTTCCTTCACCGTTAAAGTGCGTGGTGATTGACTATCAATACACACATAACTCCGAAAAGTCAGAGGTGTGCCCTGGGATTTGAACCCGCGACCACCGTGAACATGTAGGCAGCCGCGTCTGGTCCGTTACCAACAGGCCACCACGCACTATTTCACGCACACGCAATTTCTATGCAGTTATTATATATTTTTTACTGTATCATTGGATATTTATTATTCAATACTAAAAGTCACGCCAAGATTCAAGAGAAGTTAGCTACAGTCATCAAATTGATTACCAAGTATGTTTTGTTTTTTTTTTGGTAATTCGTTCATTCATTCAATGATTCTATCCGATTTCTTTATTGTAAAGGTCTCGAAAATAAGTAAACAGCCCATTTAGCAGTAAATGATTACCGCCACTAATTGTGAATCCACACAATCCCAGCAAGATATTTTTTTGTTATTTCAGTCTATATTTATTATATTCAGTCAACGCATTTATGTTTATTAAGCAACTCACAAACTTTTATTCTCGAAAACCCATCAACAAACCTGACTTTAGTCAGTCAGTAGTAACATGTTCTTTTAAAATTCCATTCATTCAATCACTCATCCATTCCAGTCATTCACTCATTTATCTTCACTCTTTCTCCACCTTAATATTCAACCATTTTCTCCCTTTCTTATTTTTTTTTTACTCCAGTACAGGCGACAGAGTACACATATCAAGTGATAGTGTGAATCATAATATAACCAAATCATCTAACAAGACACACATACTGTCGTATTTCGGAGGACATCACTCAGTTGAACGAAGAGCTTTGTTGATATACAAGAGTTCAGTGGTCCCTCCTCACACGGTTTTACTGTTCTGTCCTGGGAGCGTACATTGTGAGATTGAGGTAGGTTTCTTTTACTTAATATTACCTACTGCCTCGGTGACGTACGACTACAAAACTGAGGTCTCGGGTTCGAATCCCAGGTCGGGCAAAGTGATATTGGGTTTTTCTATTCATTATCAGCCCGGAGTCAGGAATTTGTGCCCGATATGGCGGTAGGCTCGCCCCCTATCACATCATGGGACGGAACATACAAGGCGAAATGTGGGTGTCCTGGTGGCGCTTCTGCCTACCCCTTCTGGGATAAAGGCGTGAGTTTATGTATGTATGTATGTAATTTTATCTATGTTTTCTTCTCTAGGTACTTTCTTGATACTTGAATGGTTTGGCAAATGTTCGACCAAATCATGTTTAGTGTTTTGAGCCAAGATTGTAACTTATAGTCATTATAGTTATAAGAATATGAAAACTTGTCATAAATGAAAGAGTTTAGGAGCATATATTTTGTCATTTGACAACTTCAACGGCGCAGTTTAGATCCGGATGTCAAATGAAAGGTTGCAGGTTCGATCTCCGTGCGTAGTTGTTAAATGTTTGTGTGATTCGCAAGTATTTGTGTCGGGTCTGGGTGTTTGTGAAACGGAAAAGTCTCGACTCTTCTGACACAAGACTCGATCTTAGTGTGGTGTGGGGTCAGGACTATGTATGTGACTGTTGGGTGTATTTATTTATTTTGTTTTACTTTTGATTTAGTTGGAATAAAAATAAAGATGACATTATATGTATACGTATAATGTAACTTATTTTATATTTTGAATTCACTCAGTTTAAATCATATTTAATAATAATGTGCAATAATATTTTCCTTATGTTACTGAGACGTAAGGGCAGGATTCAGGAAGGGAAATTACATTTTTAAATAATGTCGTAATTGCCAATGTATATGGGCTATGAACCGTGGAGTTTTCGGTTTGATTCCCAGGTTGGGCTATCCGCTTTATGTATGTATGAAAAGACCATTCTAACCATTTAATTTGTTCACAGGATTCCAGCAATGGAGAAACTTCAATCATCACAATACCAAAGCACAAGTTAAACATTCATATACCTACTAGGTAAGTATACAGGGTATATCAAGACCGCGACCGAAAACGAAGCCTGGAGGTAGTATTAGTGATATCAAACACAATGCAAGTAAAAATTTTACAAAAAAAATCGTCAATTTTTTTTTTGTTATTTTTTATATATCGTCATATTTGTGTGATTAAACATAGTTTTTCCAAATAATGACGTACATCACTTAATTTTTAAACACGCAATGGTACGTAAGAGTTTAAATTACTATTTTTGCAAAAACTAGATGTTTACCCCTCATGATGATTTTTAAAAAAATGTAAAAAATATCCGTCGCTTATTTTGCAAAATTTTTAGTTGCATTGTGTCTGTAGCCGCTAAAACTACCACCTGGCTTCGTTTTCGGTCGCGGTCTTGATATACCCTGTATAATATATCAGTTGTGTGTGTCTCCTTGTAGACTTGTTTGTGTTGATGAAACATGAGGTTCTGGGTTCGATTTCCAGGCCGGGCAATCCTTTAAAATGCATAAGATGGTAAGTGCATTGCAATTCCAATATAGTATTCACGGGCGAGATATGATTTTCAGTTACTGGCTTTAAAATGCATTTGATGAAAAGTGCATTGCAATTCAAATACAGTATTCACGGGCGAGATATGGTTTTCACTTACTGGTCGACTCAATTATGACACTGCTCAAAACCGAAACCACATGTTGACAAGGGCTAGTTAATTTTCCAAAATTTTTACGGTAATCGCTATCCAAGCGGTTATGAATTTGTATGTGTAAATACGTCCCACTGCAGGGCACGGGCCTCCTCTACAACCGAGAGTACGATTGAGAAAGGTTAGGCCATCACGCTGTCCTATTGCGGGTTGGCGGACAATACATGCCGTAGAAATTCTTGCAAATCGCTATGGTATGAAGGATTCCTTACGATGTTTTTCCTCACCGTTAAAGTGCGTGGTGATTGATTATCAATACACACATGACTGAAAAGTCAGAGGTGTGCCCTGGGATTTGAACCCGCGACCACCGTGAACATGTAATACGAATGGATACGAATATTCTATTATTGTCTTTTATTTTCAGTCACGCGAACCAAATACTGAAGGCTCGAGAGATGCTCTGGAAGACATTACAATATTACATAGAAAGGGATCTTAGAAAACTAGACTATGATGATAATACCACTGTATCTAGGTTCAAAGTCAGACTTGTGAAGGCAATTGGAAGCGTCCTAGTGGAAGGCTATAGGGAATATGAGGAGGGGAGGAGTGGTGTTGACCTTGAAGATGGTTAATAAAATTGTTGATAATTTGTTTGATTTTAATTTTGTCATAAGTCTTGTTCCAGCATGTTGTTGCAGCTTGTTCTGCATAAGATCGTGGGTTTGAAAACCGGGTTGGGTAATTTGACAAATTTTCATACATATTGTCAGAAATTTATTTTTTATTTCGCTTAACTAGTTTAGTGGTAGTGGTTTTGGGTGAATCGAATGTGTTTGAACGCCAAGTTGGATAATTTGAGTTCAGTTTTTTGACTTGATCTTGAAAATTACATGAACTTTGTTTACCTCATTAATGTAATAGCTTGTATTGGAATGTGATCGTGAGTTTGAATACTAGGTTGGGTAGTTTAGTGTGTTTTTTGGTTTGAACAAATTTATTGAGCTTCCCGGGACTAAAAAGGAACTTTATTGCATTGTGTGACATTCCCGTAAATAGATAAAACCATTACGTATTTCTAAGTATTAATTTACGCTGTTTTAGACACAAACTTAGAGTGTTTAGAAGAGCTTACACTTTTTTTTTGTTAGTTATGTTGGTAGACCTGCATTTTTTTTGAAAAATAAACTAAAATTATTTAACAAATTGATATAAATTCCGAAAGTATACTCGTATTTAGTTATTATCCGCTTAAAACATTGATATCGATGCTTAAAACTAGTTTAATTGGAATTCAATAGTACTTAACTATTTTTTATATTCTTCTTTTTTAAATAATTCGTGGACAGCCTAAAAAATGACAGCCAAGAGGGCAGAAAAGGTGGCCCCGTTCCACCATTTTATCTTCGTTTATAAAGTCCTAGTTACTTCTTTAAGGAAAATAAAATTATCAAGAATATCGAAATTCAAAGTAATCAGTTACAAATCTGTGGTTACAAAGATCGTGATGTGAAATAAAAAAAAAACAGATTTATAATTACCTACATCAATATAGGTCTGTACAAGGCTCACCGTTGCTTCTTTTTCCTTATGATTTTATAATTGTGCATATATACTTACTTTTTTAGCTTTATCTTAAAGATAGGTATATTTTTATTATAACAACCAAATCCATGTTTTAACAAGAATATCCCATATTTTCAATAATTCTTCTATTTGGAATTTTTAATAACTTCACACTTTCGTAGGTTTACGAACGTCTACCTGCTTGACATCAACTCGTTCAGAAATGCCTAGATTTAGTCAATCACGCTGGCATAGCGCAGGTCGGCGAATTTCATACACATAGGGGGCGTCCATTAATTACGTGAGCATTTTTGAGAATTTTTCGACTTTCCCCCTAAGTGAGATTTGGAAAGATTTAGTTTGATCCCTCACCTCACGTAATTAATGAACGCCCCCTTAACAATTTTTCTAGGTAGTTAATTATCACATCTGCCGCCAACCCGCACTAGGCCAGCGTGGTGGACTATATGACCTAACCACTCTCAATCGATTCTCTCGATTGTAGAGTAGGCCCGTGCCCAGCAGTGGGATGTTTAAGGGCTGACATAGATAGATAGTTAATCATTAAAGATGCCTTTGGTACGCAAGTTTCCTCAATACATTTTCCTTTACGTAAAGTGCGTGGTGCCTATTTAATTAAAAACAAACATGACTACGAAAAAGGTGTGCTTTTTGATTAAAATCCGCGACCGCAATCGCGGCAAATCGTGCCTACAATGACTTAGCAAAAACGTTCTTTCCATTAGCATAATGACTATTTCTAAAACCTAAAGTTTAATCATGGGGAAAACAAAGAAAAAAAAGAGGATACATGTAAAACCCAGGTTTTTTCCTTTGCACAATCGCTGATAAAATGTAAAATCCTTATGAATTCCGTTTTACGCATTGTGTTTCAAAAGTGGTTGTCAATAAACTATCAATTAATTAATGAGTCATTGTTTAATTAATGTTATTATTGAGTTTGCAATATTTATGACTAAGGTATTGATAAGTATTAATAAATTACTAATTGTTTGTATAATTGAAATATTGTTGATGTCACTGATCAGCCGCAATAGAGCTGAGCACGCGGAAAATTTAGCCGAAGCCGAGCTCGTTATGATTAACCGTTTCAGAGTTAGGAATATTTACTGAAGACTTAACATCTTATGTCCCAGGATGGCGAGCGCAGTGGAAAGCCAAGCATTGCTTTGTAATTCATGGTGTTGTTTGGTGTTGCTACTGTCCAGGTGCGGTCGTAACGCTTACTATCAGGCGGATGGCATGTTAGTCTCGCGATTAATTGCTATAAAAAATATATACACCAAACAGAAACACACAGTCGTGAACATTGTAGTGTAATGTACTACCTATATAAGAATCTGTATCAGCCCATATACGTCCCACTGCAGAGCACGGGCCTACTCTACAATCGAAAATACTGAGGAGGTAGGCCATATAGTCCACCACGCTGGCCTAGTGCGGGTTGACAGACTTGCACACTATAGATATTCGTACAAATCGCTATGGTTTGCAGGTTTCCTCACGATGTTTCCTTCACCGCCATAGTGACTGGTGCGTGAGCTAGCGCGTGGTGACTGAGTATCAATATACACTTGACTGACATACAGAAGTGAGCCCTTGGAATTTGAACCCGCGACTAACGGTGAACATGTTGGTAGCCGCGCCTGGTTCGCAAGAAGCCACCACACCCTTCACGTAGAAGATTACTTCCGTTTTAATAAATATTTCTCGCTTATTTATGCAGATGTATAGTCAATATGTTTAACCAAGTGACGTTAATGCATAAAACTAAATAAATAATTTTTAAGTCGTATTGTTTTTTCTCCGAATTAGTGTCCAATTTGTATTTTGAATATCGTTTCTTCGGTACTATAAAATTAATGTACCTACTAACTTTTATTTATTCTAATGAACTTCTTGAAAATGATCTAGGTATATTAAAACAAAAATGAACTTTATCAATTTAATTAGTGATAGGATTTCCGTATACCCCGCACAGCGACCATCGTTTACGATGATGGAAGTCTCGTGACTCGTCATCGTCAATCACATAATAGGATTGCGTTTAAGGTTTAGACTTGACCGGTATAATTGTACCGATTGACAAAAGATTTACCTTTGACTGGAAATTCTATTTGAATTGCATTACAATTGAATACTATTTTCATAACTCTTGCAAGCTTTAAAACCTTCCTCTGTTGGGACACAAAGCGGGTTGAGTCATAATGGTTTCTTAGATTTACGCGAGTGTTACACATTGAAATAAAAGTAAATTTTAACGTATTTAATCGCGATTTGGTTTGATTTTATACTTTTAAAAGTTTGCAAGTCGCGGCATTAAAAAAGTCTTATATGTTTGGGTCAAAGTTACACTCATGGGCTAATACCCCTTACCTTATTAGTAATCTGAGGAAAAATAACATATTACGTAAATGTTTGAAGGTACCTATTTTTAGTTGACATGTATCACGGTAATAAAAATAAAGAAGTAGTCAATACCTACGTCATCTTTAGGTGTTGGTCCAGGCATTTAATATGTTATTTTCCAGAATTGTTTACGTCACTCATCCATAAATATTTAAATAAATAAGCCACATCTCTGTATAATAAATATAAAATATTATTTAAATGGTTTACGGGCAGTGAGGATAGCTTGCAAGTTGCAGGCTGAAAAACCTATCTGGGTTGTATTCCTAGGTTGAGCAATCTACTTTTTACGTGGTTTTACTTTAGAAAACCAGAATTATAAATCAAACATTCTATCAACATACATAGAAATATATTGCGTCGAACACAAGTCAATGTAGGTATAAGTTGAAGTAAAAAAATAACTTAAGCAATTCATGTAAATCCCGTTACATATAAAATACAAATGTACCACCGGCTTAGTTAAAACTACAATTTATAAACAATGCTTGTTATTTAAAATCAACTTATACAAATAGTTATAGTCCTAACAATAATATTTTAGTGCAAGTTTAAACTTATTACGAGGATAAGAGAAACTACGAAAAACTTCGATTTCATCGGATATATAAATGACTTGTGTAATTTGTATCACATATATTTCTAGCTGGGGAGATCGAAACCGCAGCTTCTAATTTCACACCTGGGTATTTTTACAACTGCGTCACGGAGGCTATTTATAATAAAAAAGGGCATACATTTTTCCCTGTATTTTACCTGCTGATATCTAATACTTATAATATCTGACACCCTTCGTAGCGCGGTTGGTGGGGCGTCGGCCGTGAAACGAGGGGCCGCGGGTTCGATCCCCGCACCGAAGGAAATGTTTGTGCGGCCCGCAAATATTTATTTCGGGTCTGGGTGTTTGTAAGACCGAAAAGTCGTATCTGATACCCACGACACAACACTTAATTGATCTTAATGTGGGGTTAGGACTATTTATGTGAATCTGGGGTGTATTTAATATGGGTCGGAGTTTAAGATTTTACTAGTACAATGATTTGACCAACAAACGTTCGGGTCGAACGTTCTCAAACGAAATATTTAGGACGAACCCCCTCATAATTTGATTCTGAAATCTTTTTTTTTTTTTTTTTTATTGCCGTATAGGCAGACGAGCTAGCGGCCCGCCTGATGGGTAAGCGGCTACCGCTGCCCATAGACCTTTGCAATGCCAGGGGTCCAGCACAACAAAGTCGCTGCCTACCTTAAGGATAGTACTCTCTTTAAGCCTCGTTTGAAGAAGGACAGGTCATAGCGCTCAGGAAACACCGATGCAGGGAGTTCATTCCAGAGCTTGCACGTACGTGGTAAGAAAGAACGCTGGAAACGTACCGTTTGGGACCGGTACGCTTCCAGGTGGTAGGGATGAACTCTGCTGCGGTGACTGGTGGTGCGATGGTAGAAGGGCGATGTTGGTACCATCTCAAACAATTCCTCGGAGCACTCCCCATGGAACAGACGATTGAACACACAGAGAGACCCGAAGTCTCTCCGCAGTCCTAACGGTTCCAATTTGTCCGTAAGATTGGGATCATCGACTATTCGACAAGCTCGTCGCTGTAAGGAGTCAAGTGGGTTGAGCTGGTATTTTGGGGCACCTGCCCAGAGGTGGGAGCAGTACTCCACGTGGGGCCGGATTTGTGCTTTGTAAAGCGTCAATCTATGACCCGACGTGAAGTACCGATTGGCTCTGTTCAGGATACCCAACTTTTTGCTCGCCAGTTTGGCTTTGTCCTCCAAATGACTCCTAAAGTCAACATTGCTCGATATTTCGACGCCGAGGATCCCAATACTTTCGGATCTTTGGAGAGTAACTCCTTGGAATTGCGGCGCCATGACAAAAAGGGTCCTTCTTCGCAGTGAATGCGCAAACTTGTGTCTTCGAGGGGTTAAATTGAACTAAGTTCAATTCACCCCATTCGGAGACCCGCCCCAGAGATCTCTCGACTTCAGACACAAGTTGAGACCGTCTTTCCTCAATGGAACCTCGAGAGAGACTCTGATGGCCGATGTATCGCGCGTCACACGTACTATCATCCGCATAACAATGCATGCTGTCGTTAGACAACATGTCATTGATATGCAGGATGAAGAGTGTCGGCGATAGCACCGATCCTTGTGGAACACCAGCGTTAATGGTCTTGGTCTCGGAGCAACAGCCGTCCACCACGACTTTTATGCTCCGACCATCCAAAAAAACTGGCGATCCACTTGCAGAGTCCCTCAGGGATACCATACGCAGGTAGCTTCGCCAGAAGGGCGCCATGCCACACTCGATCGAACGCCTTCGCTATGTCAAGGCCGACCGCAATCGCCTCACCCCCACTCTCCAAAGCCTCCGCCCAACGGTGCGTGAGGTACACAAGAAGATCACCAGCTGAACGACCGTGACGGAAACCGTACTGGCGGTCACTAATCAACTGGTGGTCCTCAAGATACCTCAGGAGCTGAGTGTTTATAACTCGCTCCAAGACCTTGGAGAGTAAGGATGTGACAGCAATCGGCCTGTAGCATAAAGGGTCCGATCTGTCACCCTTTTTGGGGACTGGGTGGACATGGGCGACCTTCCACGAAGCGGGAACCCGGTTGGTTTTGTAGGAAACACGGTAAAGGCGCGTTAGCACGGGGGTCAACTCAGGGGCGCACGTCTTAAGAACCACCAAATCTCTAACAAAATGAGCTGCTAGCAATGTCTCACGGTTTTATATCACATCCTATACTATTAACAGATTACCAAGAAATAGCACTAGGCAGGGCCTATAGCGAAATGTCCAATGCGGCTGAAAAGGACTTGAGTGAAAGTCACGTGGTTGCGTCGGATGTCCACCCGTAGCCTTCGATAGCCTCCGTGCCGCAGTTCATTGGACGCTGGCTATGAAACGAGAACCCACGGATTCGATTCGATCTCCGCACCGAAACATATCTTTGTGCGTCCTCATTTATTTTTGTGTTTGTGAGACCGAAAAGTCTCTTTTTGTTTCTTTTACGATACAAGACTTAATCTTAGTATCGTCTATACATATAATAATTTTGTAACGGATCGATGTCTGTACATGGAAGATAAATGCGAAAAACGAATATGGCGTAATAAAATTTGCAGGAAGTCGGATGCCGAATAGACCAATAAATGACAAATGTTTTTCATTAGGTTTTCCTTAAGCATAATAAAATTCCCAAAGTAAACAGTGAGAACTGTTTGACATAATTTAAGTTATGAAATGTCGCAATAATTTCAATATTTCTGGCAATACCTGGATTCCCCAAAAACGGCATAATATCCTTCATATCTTATTCATAGACAGATTTAAAACCTATTTTAGTTATTATTTTTTTGTCTTCGCTCAAACTGAATTCTAAAGTCGTTGGAATGGGACAAAACATTCGATAACTAAAATAGGTTAGGTTTTAAATCTGTCTATGAATAAGGCTGTTATAGTCTTCTGCCTTTTACCAAACCTTTTATGGAATCAGCAGAAAATAACTTTCAGCGATGTTGCATAACGATTGAACTTATGATTTTACAAACGGATGCCTGACAGCTACTCTTTCGAAAGGAATCCATAGGCTTCTTGGTCTGGGTAAATAAGATTACAATTTATGTATGTCACAATTTGTTGCCATTGTTGCAAAACAACCCCAGGTATACAGGTTTTTCCACGGTGTCTGCCTTCATGGGTAGATAAGCGATAATTTACTAGGAATACATAGATAATTTCAAAAGGCCAGTGGAATGCCCTGGGTTTGAATCACCAAGTAGAACTACTGGTTTGGTTGTTTATTCCTTACTCAATTGACCTTAATAATTTTATACCTTAATGTCCTTAGATAAAATATTCATAAAATTAAGTAACTGATTGTGGCTCATCGCCAATCTGACGCAATATGACTTATCAAAATTAAGAATTTCCAAAAAACCTACTCTAACTGGTGAATTTGATGAGTAGGTACCTAAGTTTATTTATTTATTATAAATTTTTTTCCACTCTGATATCTGCGCACGATACTGTTGTCTCCAAGAGATAATTAATGAAATCAGAAATACTAATACCAAATATACGCACTGACGCATATTGATATACGTGACTTGCATCATGGGTATCAGAAATTACGAGAAACTTCCCGGTCCCATAACATCCATACCCGATACAAATATTTTTGTGATCGAATGTGCCAAAAGCTGGTTTCGGTCCCAATTTCTCATCCCACTCCATATTCAAAAATCAAAAACATAAAGTTTTTATTTAATTTGATATTTTATCTCACATAAATATCGTTATAAAATATTACCTATTCAATCCATAGGTAGAATTTAATACCTACTACCTTCCTACCTAATATTATAGTCTTTTTATTATTGACGTTTTTTAAACTAATAGTTTTACGAAAAAAATTACGTACGCTGAATTCAACGGCATATGTATGAAAACGTAAGTATGCATCGAACTTTCGTATTTTTATGTAGGTATGGAAAGTTATTTTACGATATTTTATAAATAGGCATTCCACAACGATTTCACATTTGAAATTTCTTGTCCAATGCTTTAGCCAACGTAAAGCACTTGTCAATAATGTGCGAGTAAATTAATATTATGGTGTTTGTACTTTGTGTGATTTTCAACGGAATACATAATAAATATAAGAAAATCAGCTGTATAAAAATATTAAAAAATAATTTCACATGTTTTTTTTTCCTTCTAATAAGCCACAGTAATAAGCAAACAAACCAAATCCGAAAAATGTTAATACCTAAGTCGAAAGACACCCATAATCCCTTATAGGGATACCAGCTATAAGAGATTCCAAGACTTTATTAAATGTGTCTTAAATTGTCTTCAATTAATGTACATTAATTTGTAGAATAATTTTGCCATAGAAATAAATATATAAGTATTATTTATTTTTATGAAAAACTAAATTTGATTGCATTTCAAATATAACAGTCAGGTATGTCAGGAATTTAATATTATGTTTATGAAATCTATAATTTCTTATCTTTTGTTTAATATAATTAATGTTTATTTATGTGACGTAAATATTTCTCTGACCACATCTATTCGTATAACTAATAGAAGAAAAATATATTTAAAAACCCCTAAAAGGTATTATTTTGATAGTAGGTCTGTATGTTAACAAAATTAAATATTTTAATAAATGTTTTTTCTTACTTAAATAAATGTTACCTTAATAATACATCGTATATACAACATTAAATACCCACATAGGGTATCCACAAAATATTGTTTCATGTATTGTACCGACTGGCACCGTAATTGCACTGGACATTGGAAAATTCTGTGGAATAATCTTGGGAATAATACATAATTCCTTGTAAATTGTAAGTGACACTGGCAACACAAATTCACCCGGTCATATATAAAACCGATTTATATATATAAGGCGAAACTGTCTTGTTTTCCTCAATACAAATTCACGCGTTCGTCTGCCATCACAAACATGCGATGATAAAAATAAATAACAGAACCGGTTGTTAACTTATTAACCGGTATTCTGTTTTCCTTGACGCAAGCGCTGCCATTTGCGTTTACAACCAGTGTCAAATCGTAGTGTACAGTGAGAACAACCATTTTTGTGTTTATTAAAATCATTGTGTTCAAAACTTGCAATTATGAGGTGTGTTGTCGTCCTATTATTTGTGTGTGTATTATGTCGGGGTCAAGAAAATGCTACGTTGGTGCGAAACGGTCTCACGGAGAGAATCGGGAATTTTTCAATCGAAATTTTGTACCACACTTCTAAATTGCTTCCTGAAAGTCAAAACTTAATAATGTCGCCCATGACGTTATGGACGGCGTTGGCTGTGATATCGGAGGGAGCTACGGGCAACACGCGTCTTCAAATCAACCATGCGTTACGGATTAACAAGAGGAAGAATGTGACTCGATCTAACTTCAGGGACATCGCCAAATGGCTTCTAGTCAAGACTAACACCGTGGAATTAGCCAAAATCAATGCTATCTTTGTGGACCAACAACGGCTACCGCAACAAGATTTCATGGATATCGCGCAAACATTCTACGATACTCAAATGGTGCCCATTAATTTCGCTGAAGGTGATCAAGCTGCTGGAGTTATCAACAGACAGATTTCCAACGTAACACACGGCCGCATCAAGAACATAGTGGACGGTAGCAACTTTAGACAAAGCCAGATGATTTTAACAAGTGCTTTGTACTTCCGGGGTCAATGGACAGTGCCCTTTAACTCTTCATCGACATCCAAAATGCCTTTCTACGACAGTCATGGCAAGAAAATGGGTGAAGTCAACATGATGTACAACCGGTACACATATCCATTTGTAAACATGAGAGCTTTGCAAGCTAGAGTGATAGAACTGCCATACGGTAAAGAGAATAGGCTCTCAATGCTCATCATGCTCCCAAACCCTGGTGTCACTCTTGAGAACATGTTTTCCAATTTTGGAGGTGTGACGTTAGATACATTGTTTGAAGAATTGCGTATTTCAACTGAGGAGTATGGAGATGATGAAATTGATTGCTTTATTCCTAGATTTAAAATTGAAGCAGATTTAGATATGACTGATGTATTGAAAAATGCTATGGGTATTCAGGATTTATTTGATGTAAATAAGGCTCAGTTGCCAAACATGGCCCGCACACCAATGTTTGTTTCTAAAGTCATTCACAAAGCAGAAATTGAGGTAACTGAAGAAGGCACTGTAGCTTCAGGTGTAACAATTGCCGAATTCAGTAACCGTATTGGTGTAATAAGATACGAAGTAAACAGACCATTTGCATACATGATCATTGAGAAAATCACAAACTCTATTGTATTTGGAGGCATTTATAAAGTGCCCTCAGTTTACTAGGAATTGAGTTGTATGATAGTTAATAAGTTATTTGAGAATGATGAAAGATTTCATCAGCATTTGTGATCATTGTATTGATTGAGCATCATAATGTAATGTCTCAGAGAATTGAGTGATATGTTTCTAACATTGCAAATATTATACAAAGCTAGTTTAAGGATGATTGAGTAATGTTTGCTCCTTTTTTATTCAAGGCTGTGTGAAAGAGACAAGTATTGTGGCATTATAAGCTACAAGGTAAAACTGGTTTTCCTGTTGACAGTATAAATTCATGGAAAATACAACTCATTAAACAGAAAACATGTGGGCTGCCTGGGTTTTACCTACCAGACCATTAAAATTAATTGTTCAAGTAGAGAATATTTATTTATCAGCAGTCTTACCACTATAAATTAGTCATTTTGTTTGTTCAAATTATGGATTGTACACAAAAAATATATTTTACAATGTTGTATTGTTAACTGCCATGTCAGATGAGAAAAAAATGGTTTCTGTATTACACATGTTTTGTTTAAGTTTCAACCTGGCAGTTGACACATGTTTTATTAAAAGAAATAGATATATAAGAAAATTAAAAATGTTCATCTAATGTAAACCTTCAAGTTTTTTCAAGGTTGACAAAAAACCAGTAATCATAAAACAAGTTTTTGTTATTACTATAAATGTATTAAGTCTATATTTTTGCTAAAATATAATCTGTAATACTAAATTGTATGTTTCCTTGATTATGTGTGATAAAAATTCAGATTCTATTTTCTAATATTTTGGTATTTGACAAAGGATTTGTCAGTGTTGACACAAAAAAAAATATTTATTGTTATAATCAAACCTATTTATAAGATATTGTTGTGATAGCCTTAAACCTAGATCTAGACCTGAAGACTGCAGCTGAATACTCTGTAATTTAAGGATTCTTTTGTGACTGAATTTAGTCATTAAAGTATTAATAAATGTTCTCTAAGTTACACAAAGACTTGCCTTTTTCAAGCTTTAAATTTGAACCTTATGCACCTTCTAATATGGTCTATAGTGGAATGGAAATTTAACTTATACATAATTTGAAATATTGCCAAGATTTTTCCACATATTATTACTTATTATAAAACTATGATAATTTGTAGATTTATAATAAATTTTAATTTTATAAAAAATGTCATTTCTGAAGGTTGAAAAAGCCAGTCTTAGCTTAATTTTAATGGCAGCCCACATTATCTCATAAGTTTAAATTGTGATGAATATCTACTGCATTGGATCTGATAATTTTTATTAAAATATTTTTTTGTTACGTACAATCATCTTATTTTTATTTATCTATTATTATTTATTATCAACTAACATGTTAATATAAAAATAGTTTTATTGCGAAAATAAAACCTATCGACTATAATGACTACCTGATAATTTGAAAATTAGTTAAAAAAAAAGATTTGTCTACTATGCTATCTTACCTTGGACAAAATCTAACTGAATTAAGCCTATCTTTATTAAACTCTTTAAAAACAATCTGGGTACATATCGTTACATAAAAAGGCGGCTGATTGAATGAGAGGGCGCTGGTTCGATTCCCGACATAAAGCGAATGACTCAAATATTTTCTAAGAAATCATTAAGCTCGGAAGTTGTATCTTATGGTTTCAGGCCATGATATTAAAAAAAAAAAAAAGATATTTCTATTCCCTATTACAGTAGCACTAATTTTCATCATTTGTTTAATAATTATAATTATATTTTAATAATTACATATTGGAGGTTTTTGCCAATACTCGCCACGCTATGGAGAGGGCTATGCTCGGGGTTTCCCTACGAGATCGAATCAGAAATGAGGAGATCCGTAGGAGAACTAAAGTAACCGACATAGCCCAGCGGATTAGTAAGTTGAAGTGGCAATGGGCGGGGCACATAGCGCGGAGAACTGATGGCCGATGGGGCCAAAAAGTTCTCGAATGGAGGCCACGTAGCGGAAAGCGCAGCGTGGGACGTCCACCCACAAGATGGTCAGACGACCTGGTAAAGGTGGCGGGACGTCGCTGGATGCAGGCTGCCTCCAACAGGTCACTGTGGAAATCATTAGGAGAGGCCTATGTTCAGCAGTGGACGTCCTTTGGCTGATGGATGGAATTACATATTACGCAGTGATATAAACTAAAGAAACTGTTATCAATTTTGCCCGTATTACAAATTAATTAGTCGGAATTATGCGCAGTCATCTCATAAGTTTAGTGGTCTGTGTGGGCCGAGTATAGGTTCGATTCTCAAGTCGGGCAATCCACTTTTATTTTTATTTGTATGAGTAATGAAAATCCTCATCCCTTAATATTTCTCTAATACAATTGGTATTGTTATCTTGCAGGCGATGGCGGTTTGATTTTGTATGGGTTTATCGGTTATGAAAAATACCAATATAATTTTGAGGTGTAAATAATCTGTGATTTATGGGTGAGGCACATATCTACGGAGTATACTTAAGGTCATAAATGTGTTATAAAGATAAAACTCCATGCTTGTTCGTAAAAGCGCGTATGCCGTAGTATGCGCGCGAATTGACCATTTCAATTCATTATGTAGTGGATATAAGGTTGAAATTGCCATGTTAAATTGTATTTGTTAAATACTTATTGTAGCCTGTAGGTACTTCTACTCTGCTTTAATCTATAATCATATCAATCAACGTACACGCAACGTCATAAATGCCTCGCAGCCGTCGCGTACTGCGACGAAACAAAAACGATTCTTTACGTTGTTCATCAGGTTACTTAAATATACCATACTTAAATGTACCAATAGTACCAAATCAAACAAAGTAGCCAATACTCAGTCTCGCTTGACGTCCGAGAGCAGAATAGCGCGGGAAGCACAAACACTAGCGCCCTCTACCGTTCGCCAGCCAGTACTTATTAACCAAAGAGTATGAAACGCTATACATACAAAGATGTTCGACACCGCAAAGTTGTACGTTTTGGTAAAATGCCCAAAACTTTAGTGTCAATTGACCTCAATGGTGAACCATAAAAGACAGAAAATTTACTACGTCATGATTATAACAAAAACACATTCGACCTACGAAAATATACGTAAACAAAACTCGTCATAAGCGTAAAAAATCAGCCGTTTTATTACGTCGGTTTTGGGGAATGCGTCAGCAAATTATTATTATTTCCATATCGGTCATTAATAAACTATGACGAACTTTAAGATTTCCATCGAATATTTTACGAGATGACTAATACATCGGAAAGGATAATGCTACAGCTTCCTTTTCTCGTACACTCCAGACTCGGTGACGTTTATTTACGTCATTTGTGGCGAAGTGGAGTGACAACGGTTAGCAACTCGGTAACTGCATCACAGGATAAACTCAGCTAATGTACGTGACGTTTAAAGACGTCATCGCTTAGTTGCATCTTGAGGTGGCCTGTTTCGGGAGCCGTGAATCATTGGTTAGAAATGTCTTGTGTGATTGGGATTGTAATGAATAATGACATGTATACTCTGATACTTAGACTCAATCGTGTGAACTTTGACCATAGTCCACCAAACTGGTTTATTGCGGATTGGCGGACTTCGCTGTATTTTTATCAACTATCAGCCCATATAGGTCCCACTGCAGGGCACGGGCCTCCTCTACAATCGAGAGTACGATTGAGAGGGGTTGGGCCATATAGTCCACCACGCTGGCCTTGTGCGTGTTGATGGACTTCGCATACCACATAAATTGTCTTAAAATCTTTATTATTTCAACATTGGCATTTGAAGGGAATTATTTAAAAAATGGACTTCAAGACTAGAAAGGCAGACCTTAAACTATATTAGGTAGGAGAATTCAAGTACATAACAAGTCTAGATCGTGTATGCCGTCATTAGTTTTTCTTGCTCGGACGCAGGTCATGCAATTATCTTATTAAACCGAAGCGATGACGCGTGTAGGTACAGACAGAATTGTTGGTAAATATAAAGTTAGATTATTACTTATCAAACCATAGTCGTACGCTTCTGAGCACGGGACTTGTGTACAACCGATAATTTGAGAGAATTCTCTTTAATCATGACTGAGGTCATAGTTCACCTCGGCGGTCTATTGCGGATTAGCGGAATTTACATGTAGAAATTCTTATGTAGATCTTTGGCTAACGTAGCGTGGGACGTCCTCTGGTCAGTTGGCGGGACGACTTGCACAAGAGGGCCGGCAGCGACTGGATGCGTAAAGCAGCAGACCGGGCTCTGTGGTACACCTTGGGACAGGCCTATGTCCAGCAGTGAACTGCAACGGGCTGATGATGATGATGAAGATCTCTATGGTATGTAGGTTTGCTAGCGATAATTATACTAGCGATATTTCCACTGCTTTTAAAGTGGTTAAATTATTGTACTCGTACATAACTATATTAACCAATACAAAAAAAAGGGCTAATCAAAAGACTTTTATTGAAGAATATTGCCAAACTGGGTAATTGAACCATGGATTTCACGGTTCCAAGGGATGTAAGTTGCCACGATGCCTTAGTGCTTCATAGATCACAACTCACACATTTATGTATAATGGTTTCTTCATTCTTAGATTTACGTTAATGTTACACTATCCGCACCGTGGCCAAGAAAGCTGTAAAGTAATCAAAGCGTCGGGAAATTAAAAAAAGTAAATATTTAACCAATTCCACGATAAAATCTGTAAAAATTAGTGTTATTTCATACATTTTTTTTTCTCTTTATTTTATATAAGGTCTTTGAGTCGCTTCGCGACTATGTCAAACCCATTGTACACAATGTTAAAATTAACTACCTTAACACACTAGTAAATAAAATAAATAAATAAATAAATACACCCAACAGTCACATACATAGTCCTGACCCCACACTAAGATCGAGTCTTGTGTCGTGGGTATCAGAAACTACGAGAGACTTTTCGGTCTCACAAACACCCAGACCCGAAACAAATACCTGTGGATCACACAAATATTTGTTTCGGTGCGGGGATCGAACCCGCGGCCTCTCGTTTCACAGGCCGGCGTCTAACCAACTGCGCCACGGAGGCTGTCAAATATATGGAGTAATATCAAATATTGTAGTATACAAATATTTTGCCACGTTTTGCCAACATCTTCCATTACTCCACAAAGTGAACAATTGGGTGAATCAGTATGTTTCATTAGATGTTTGAATTTATTGAGAGGGAAGTGCCCCGATCTGAGTCTATGAGCTACGACAACATACTGTCTCCCCATATTACTCAACGTACACCAAGGTATTCGAGGAGGTTCTTGTTGGATTGTTCTGTACCAAATTCCTTTTTGAGTAAATATTATGTTATCATTATGAGTTTTCCATTTTTCAAATATTTTATATCTATATTTAACTAGAATTTCTGTATGTTCTGGCCTAATATATGTTTCGATTCCGTTACACAAAGATTCTTTCGCTAGTCTATCTACAATCTCGTTTCCTCGAATACCTATATGCGATGGAATCCATTGCAACCTCAGATCAACACCTTTATATGTAACAACTTGACAAATGAAACGACATAGCTAAATACGATGGCAAAATATAGGTATAAATATTATATTTTTTGCAGTCTGTACATTGACCTGTCATTCCTCGGCTATACCTACGATATAATTTACTCATGTCACGATATAATCGGTATAGTTATTCGCTTTTATGATATAACCTTAAGCTTGCGACATCGTGTATGTGGTTTATTTTGGTATTATTTTATTTTATTCGGCTATCCCATTGTGCATGCACGTTTTTAAGCATCATCTATTCTGCAAATTTGATCAACTTATTATTTTATGCGCTCAACCTTAGAAGTCACAGAGCTATTTGAAATATTAGGTTTAAAATGAAAAATATCTACTTTCATACACCTGAGTGGTTATTTTGATAAATTAGTGCGTTCATATAACTTTTAATAACCCTGTCTTTCTAGTTGGAGAATACAAATGGCCCCCATTTACAGAAATTTGGACGCCCGTTTAAGGCATTTTAGGCGTCCACAACAAATACAAAGCCACACGCTGTATTGTAAATCTTAGAGTCAGTATTAGTAACCAGTATTTATCAGTGAGGATAGCTCTATCAGTGTAGCGGTCTCAATGACCCCTTACGGTCGCCTCCTACGACGGGCAGGGGATAAAGTGGCGGTACTGGTACCTACACCCCCTAACCACAAATCTATTGTTTGCTATCTCCGACGGAATACTTCAATATTCCCGTCCCACATTTATTTATATTTTATTTAATTATATGTTGGTATTTTGTGGCTTTTGCGCACTTAAAAGTGCTAAAGGACTCACGAATCGCGGTTGGGAAACACCTAAGCGATAAAACTGATCATTGTTATGACATCTGTGTAAATATTATTTGTTCGTTGTAATCATATTTTTGGTTAACAATGAAGTGTGGTTTTTTACTGTATGCGTTCATTATTATCCTGTATTCTTAGAATATCGATTTCCTTATATCTAATATTAAATAACGTGCTTTTACTGTAAACAACAGTAAAAAAAAATTGATAGATAAAAGAAGAGGACTGCTAGTCAATCTCGATTTTACCACAAAAATATCAAAAATCGATATTATAAAACTAAAAGAGATAATAATCTCTCTCTCTCTCTCTTCATCCACAGGAAGTCCACTGCTTAAGATAGACCTACCCCAAGGATTTCCACATCCACAATAAAATACGTCCAGGTAAGTGATGTAATATTGCAGTGTGCTTTTAAAATACGGGGGCACTTTATTTCTTTGACGTGTCTCGTCTATCGGTAGAATATAAGTCAATGTCTGTAATTTAGTAATAATATTAATCGTCAGTAATAATGAGACTTAACATCTTATGTCTCAGGATAGCGAGCGCAGTGGAATGCCAAACATTGCTTTTTAGTTCAGAATGATTGGTAACTACCAATCCATGAGCGGTCGTATCGCTTACCATCAGGCGAATGGCATGCCATACATCACAATATAAAAACCAGCTGAGTTATATGGTGGGTGAATGACCTTGTATTGTACGGTGAGCCCAATAAGTATGCTTGTGTCGTATAGACGGATTAGGTTTAGTTATTGCCATGTTATTTTCTCTCGTGGTTCGTTGGATATCAATTCTTATAATGCAGTTGTTCGTTTCGTGTGTATGAAATATGAATAGCCGGCGCAGTTGGTTAGACGCCGGCTGTGAAACGAGAGGCCGCGGGTTCGATCCCGGCACCGTAACAAATATTTTTTTGTCTCAGGACTGGGTGTTTTTGAGTCCGAAAGGTCTCTCGCTTCTGATACCCAGGACAAAACTTAATTAATCTTAATGTGGGATCAAAACTTTGTATGTGACTGTTGGGTGTATATTTTTATTTACTTAATTCTGATAACGCAGGTCATATGAATAACATAATAGGTAGGTAATGTTTTTTATTTTATTTTAGTGCTGTTTAATTATGTGCGTTGTATCGTGTTGTTTACGGTTAACACGGTTGCTGACACGGTGGTCGCGGGTTCGAATGCCATGGCACACATTTGACTTTTCAGAGTTGTGTGTGTATTGATAATCAACTAGATTTCACATACATACATACATACACTCACGCCATTATCCCAGAAGGTGTAGGCAGAGGTGCTACCAGTACACCCACATTTCGCCTTGCATGTTCCTTCCTATGATGTGATAGGGGGCGAGCCTATCGTCATATTATACAAATGCCTGATTCCGGGCTGATAACGAATAGAACAATCCAATATCATTTTGCCCGACCCGGGATTCGAACCTGAGAACTCGGCTTTGTAGTCGTACCGTAGTACAACTATGCCACCGAGGCAGTCCACTAGATTTCACGGTGAAAGAAATCATCGAAACACGAATTTGCATGGACCATTTTCCGCCAATATCAAAACTGAAATGGTACAATGATACCAAATCCCCCATAATATTACTACGAATTCATTATGTTATCAATTGAACTAAAACCTTATGTTCATAGTATGTATTACGTAGGTACATATAATTATAAATTCTGAGAACACATTTGTTTACTTGTACAGTGAGGCTAATTAGGATCAGAGTCAATATACCTACGCTTATTGCTTTGAGTTTTACTTAGCTTATTTTATTTAATTATAATAATACACCCAGCAGTCACATACATAGTCCTGACCCACACTAAAATCGAGTCTTGTGTCGTTGGTATCAGGAACTCACAAAGACTTTTCGGTCTCACAAACACCCTGACCCGAAACAAATACTTGTTGGCCTCAGAAACATTTGTCTAGATCGGAGATCGAACCCGCGGCCTTTCGTTTCACAGGCGGCGTCTAACCACCTGCGCCACGGAAGCTGTCGCAAATTGCAATGACGTCCTTCGTTTTGAAGTTAAAAATAACAAATTAATTTAAGATCCGTTTCTTATGGTCTGACCAAACACAGCCAGTTATTAATGTATTTAATTTATCCTGTTAAATGATTAAATAAATTAACATTTTCCTATTACAGACCATGACTTACACGGTTGATCTAATAGCTCTTTAATCTTTTACTTTGACCATAAAAGGAAGTGGAGGCGTTCCAGATAGACGGTATGACGTCACTGATGACGTAGTCACTTTAGATCATGGACTATGGATATGACGATATGAACTGGCTTTCCCGACCACTCACCACAGTACTTTTTTTATTATTGCGGTGAATGGCGAGACGAGCATGCCGTCCGCTTGCTGGTAAACGATACGACCGCTCATGGACAGTAGCAAAACCAAATAACACCATGATTTACAAAGCAATCCTTGGCATTGCCCTGCGCTCGCCATCCTGAGACATGAGATGTTAGGTCTCACTATGTCCAGTAGTTACTCTGGCTACAATATCCTTCATACCGGAACACAACAGCGCATTTACACTGCTGTTTGGCGGGTAAATATAAATTGTAGCGGTTGTAAAATGATCAACAAATCCCAAATCACACTGAGCAGTGAGTAATGAAGCTTGTTACTTAATTAAAGATTGCAGGATGAAGCTGGATGCAAATGACATCCAAAGGTCGCTTTGGAAAATAATGGGAGAGGCTACTATGTCTAACAGCCATGGACCTCGACTGAGAATGATGACAATGACTGAAGCTCGGCAACTCTTCTAGCTTGTCACATTGTCACGTCTTCTGACGGCAACAAAACTAATTGAAAGAAACTACGAAACTAATAAAACTAACGACAGCCCCCGTGGCGCAATTGGTTAGACGCCGGCTGTGAAACGAGAGGCCGCGGGTTCGATCCCCGCACGGAAACAAATATTTGTGTGATCCACAGATATTTGTCTCGGGTCTGGGTGTTTGTGGGACCGAAAAGTCTCTCGTAAGTTCTGATACCCACGACACAAGACTCGATCTTAGTGTGGGGTCAGGACTATGTATGTGACTGTTGGGTGTATTTTTTTATTTAATTTAATTGAGGTTAAGAATATTTATTTAACTATATCAGATCATATACATACATCCTGTTGCAAGACGCAGACCTCATCTGCTATTTAAGAATAACAGACAGACGCGGTAGGCACAGGACATGACCATGACGGGACGATCTTGAATTATATTATCTTTCGAACGGTTAACGGGCCGCTATTAGCATCTGACCGCGACAAATAGAAGGAAAGGAGGGAGGCCTTTGCCCAGCAGTGGGAATTAAAGGGCTGATAATAATATTTAAAAAATCCACAGACTTAATTTAAGGAGATAAACTTGTTTTCTACTCGTATGACCAGTTTTGACAGAATCATTTAAGTATTAAATGATGTATGATGGTATTTAATTCATTAGATATTATTATTGGTTTAATATTTGAGAGTCTTTGTGCATTCCGTTTAGATGAGAATCGATTGGCTTTACACATCTCTTGCCAATTTGACAGCCTCCGTGGCATAGTTGGTTCGATTTCCGCGCCGAGACAAATGTTTCTGTATTTTTCTCGGGTCTAGGTGTTTCTTACTTTGTATTATTCCTGATCCCAAACTAGGATCGAGTCTTGAATCGTGGGTATCAGAAACTATGAGAGACTTTTCGGTAATACAAACACCCAGACCCGAAACAAATATCTGTGGATCACACAAATATTTTTTTCGGTGCGGGGATCGAACCCGTGGCGTCTCATTTCAGAGCCGGCGTCTAACCAACTGCGCCACGGAGGATATGATTAACAATACCATTATCTCTTTCCTGTAAAACAATATTGTAATAGGGAAAAGCGTGGATCACACGCAGCAATAGGAAACAGGTAACGCAACAATTTTCTGATGAAAGATGACGTGATATCGGAGTCGGTAAACTCCCCATACATCAATATGCGTTCATATTTCATCAGGCTTAGAGTCACGTACACAAAACGGTAGTTTCCTTGTTTACATGTTTTTTGGAACTTTATGACGTAAATGATCGTATGGGCCCTCCTGATGATTGGGTTTCGGGAAAACAAATGATTAAATTATTTGTACCACGAATTGCTTTGATAGTTTGCCTGGCCTGATAGTTTTTAATACTAATTTAATTTTCGATGACTGCTCTAATTAAAATGAAATCATGTACATTTGCCACTACAATACACTGTGTATATCACACTCTATACAATCACGTAAGGGGACGGAAAACGTCGTAATAAGATTTGTACGTTTGAATCAGATTGAGGACAATCATAGTGAAAGTACCACAACAGGAAAATACGGCGTGCGTAAATCTTACTAGTACAAATAAATACTAGTTACGTGATTACCAATAAATTATATGATTACATTTTATTAGATTAGATTAGATTAGTACAAAAGTTAATACAAAAATGTATGTGTGCTACTCTTTTACACTCAGAGGGATGGTCTGGCATAGAATATAGGGCGGACGAAATTGGATATAAGAGGACAGGATTGCATGCCTTGAGTCATGGAACAGATTGAGACGGGACAGAACGAGATCTAACGGAACGGGACGAGAAAACCAGTACAAGGGACGGCTGTCACGTTCAGTTTAAATTTAAAACAGTACGCGTAATAATATGTATCTGATGTGGTTGGACTCAAAAAGTTTACCCGGGCGGAGCCGGGTCGGGCCGCTTGTAACTTATGAATATTACACCCAAATAATAAATACACCTTACAAGTTACACTCACAGTCATACTCCTGACTCCATAGTCTTGTGTCGGGTATTAAAAAAATCGAGTTTTTTTGTTTTTTATTGCCTTCGCAGGCAGACGAGCTTGCTGTTCGCCTATTGGTAAGCGATCACCGACGCTCATGGACCTTCGCAATGCCAGGGGTCCAGCACAACAAAGTCGCTGCCTACCGTGAGGAGAGTACTCTTTTTAAGCCTCGCTTAAAGAAGGACAGGTCATAGCGCACAGGAAACACCGAAGCACGGAGTTCATTCCAGAGCTTGCACGTGAGTGGTAAAAAAGACCGCTGAATACGTACCGTCCGCGAACGGATAGTTTCCAGATGGTAGGAATGAAATCTACAGCGGTGACGGGCGATGCGATGGTACAATGGCGATGGTGGTACTATCTTAAATAATTCCCCGGAGCACTCCCCGTGGAAGAGTCGATAGAACACGCAGAGTGACTTACTTACCGGTCCCAAAACACCCAGGCCAAAAACAAATACTAGAAACAAATGCCTGTGGATCACACAAATATTTGTCTCGGTTAGGAATCTTAGCGGCCTCTCATTTCATCCAGGATTCTACAGCACCATCAGTGGCGGATTATCCCTAAGGCAAACTAGGCACGTGCCTAGGGGCGCGAGGTTACGTAGGGGCGCGCGTGATTTCGGATATCTTCGTTTCTATACAAAATCATCTAGAGTGACTGAAACTGTTTCTTCTTTAATATAGCAAAGTGTGGAGTGATGTTCTCCACTCATTCATATAATAGTACAATCACCAACTATTCAATAAGATGATCAGACGTTCCTTTGAAGTATTTTTCTTAATATGGGTGCTAGAGGGGCGCCTTTGAGGTGCTTGTTTAGGGCGCTCCCTAAATTTAATAAGCCCCTGAGCACCACGGATGCTGTCACAATGGGAATACAACGATGAGAATGCTAAATCAAATATTCTACATTTACAAATGATCGCTTAGGGATCCAACGCAATATTTTCCAAACGAGACAATAACAATTTATAGCAATTGGTCATCTCATTTGCATATATTTTACTCGAATGATTCACGCCCAAAAGAGGAAAATATTATATAATATAATAATTGATAATAATAAATGCACATACAGTCATACCCATAGTAGGTAGATACTGATACTGTAAGATGCAATTCTTATTTGTTGTGTCGTGAACGCAGACGTTGAACGCAGAACATGAAACATACATAAACTCACGCCTTTTTCCCAGAAAGGGTAGGAGAGGTGCAACCAGGACTCCCTCATTTGTAGTATCAATACCTGTGAATCACAAAAACATTTGCTTCGGTGCGGGAATGGAACCCGCGGCCTCTCGTTTTACAGCCGGCGCCAACCAACTGGGCCACGGAGGCTGTCAACTGAGTTACTAGTACAAGTCTTAAAAGTGTTTTTTTTCTATAACTGACTGCCTCGGTGGCGTAGTTGTACTACGGTACAACTACAAAGCTGAGGTCTCGGGTTCGAATCCAGGGTCGGGCAAAGTGATATTGGGTTTTTCTATTCATTACCAGCCCGGAGTCAGGAATTTGTGCCCGATATGGCTATAGGCTCGCCCCCTATCACATCATGGGACCGAACATACAAGGCGAAATGTGGGTGTCCTGGTGGCGCGTCTGCCTACCCCTTCTAGAATAAAGGCGTGAGTTTATGTATATGTGTATGTTTTTCTATACCTATATTTATTATAAGTTCAGGAATTTCTCCTAAGTCGCTAGTATAAGTTTCAAGTAAAGGAAACACTGCAGTCACCTTGTATTATAATAATAATGGGTAGGTTTGGCCGGGGTGGTAACATTGTCTCACAGAAAACCATAGAGATGCGATGTCATTGCAAACTGGCGGCCCTTTGCTCTTTTCCCGTTTATTTTTTCCTCCTTCCATCTTTTTTCCTTCCCTTCCCTCTCCTATTTACAGAAGCCGACAATCTAACTGTTTTATATTCAAAACCGGTATTTCCTTGCCATCAGTTGACCTAATAAGTATTTTTTCGGATTTCTGCAATGAAAAAGCTTGAATAGCCGAGGGTTCCCAGTGTTGAGTCAGCGTGGAACGTAACAGTCTATTCCGATCCTGTTGGCCATCTTGCAATATGTTGAAATGTGGAAAACCCAAGCGAATGGGTATTGAAAACCTATGAACCGCTGTTGTGAAATTGCAAGTCATGTTACGTCACTGATATTTGGAGTTCGTATTACGAAATGTCATTTAAGTTTTACCCTATTAGGAAAAATAAATATACCGAAAAGTCACACGCAAAGTTCTGACAGTGGGGTCAGTAGAGTCGGTATCGTCACAAAATACTAAGGTATCGTAGTGTGGAGTCCACACTGTGGACTCTGGACTAGGATGCAAGTCATATTTCGTTTATTAGAAACTACGAGACACTTTTCGATGTCAGAAAAACCTATAGTCGAAACAAATTTTATGGAGCACACAAATATTAAAAAAAAACTCTTGCTTGTATCTCCAAAAGATAGGCAGAGGTGCAGTTATAATTAATACCAGCCATAATTTCTTACAGACATTTGAACTCAGCTAACGAAGAGTATCAGATTAAAGGAGAAAGAGGGAGGGGGTGTAAAATAATGACTCACATCACTTTCAATTAAACTAGTCATGTGGAAGACATTATGACGTCTTTGTTTTCGAGATATTTTGCAATTAAATAAAATACCAGGTCGTATGACATTATTCAACCACCACACGATCGCTACAAGTCTATTAAAATACATTAAAATTGTTTGTAATATTTCTTTATTTCCCATCCTCTGTCGCGCAGGTGGTTAGACCCGGCTGTGTAACGAGAGGCTGCGAGTTCGATGCCCGCAACGTGAAAAATGTTTGTGTAATCCTTAAGTATTTGTTTCGGGTCAGGGTGTTTGTGAGACCGAAAAAACTCGTTGTTTCTAACACAAGACACAATACTCAATCTTAGTGTGGGGTTAGAACTATGTATGTGACTGTTGGATGTATCGATGTTTATTAACATACATAGCTCTGACCTTAGACTAAGACACAAGACTTTTATGGGACTCAGGATATACGAGAAAATTTTCTTTCACAAGCACCGAGACCCGAAACACCTGTGAATCAAACAAACATTGTTGTCTTGCGGGGATCGAACCCACGCTCTCAAGTTTCACAGCGTCTAAACAACTGCGCCACGGAGGCTGTAAGCTTGTAGCTCATCTCACATATTATAATACAGCCCGCTGCCGAGCACTGGACTCTTCTACAATGGAGAGCTAGATTGAGAGAGCTCAGTCCACATTGAGTGGGTGGAATTCACATACGAGTACAATAAAAAATCTTTTCAAAAACCTTATTATGCAATAAATCGTCTACTTCGTGACTACAAAAGACAGGCATGAGGCAACCGCGCAGTAATAACGAAAAAATCTAATCGAATATAGAAACACCAATCAAGCTTTATTAAAGTATGACGCCAAGTAATACGTTACTTCAACTTGCCCCATAATGGTTTATTGGAAAAGTTATAAAATACACACAACAATCACATATACAGTCCTGAACCCACATTTACAAAGATAGTAGCCTTGCGTCGTGGGCATCAGGATCTAGCAGAGACTTTCCGTCTCACAAACACAGAGAACCAAAGCAGAGCACACAAGAATTTGTCCCGTTGCGGGGATCGAACCCGCAACTTTGGTTTCACAGCCGGCGGCTAACCAACTGCGCTACGGATGCTGTCTAATTATCCGTTTACAAATCAAAATTGTATTTTTATTGTAAGAGCAAGTGTCATTCAAACACCCGTTTATAAAAGCATAAGTCAATTTGTTGATATTAAATGCATAATATGGAATTATCATCATAACCTTTTGACATAAACTTGTGATAGCATGACTTCGGCTACACAGATAATTATATTTTAATATAGGTACATACATACATACATAAACTCACGCCTTTATCCCCGAAGGGGTAGGCAGAGGCGCCACCAGGACACCCACATTTCGCCTTGTATGTTCTATAGGGGGCGAGCCTATCGCCATATCGGACACAAATTCCTGACTCCGACTGATAATGAATAGAAAAATCCAATACCACTTTGCCCGACCCGGGACTCGAACCCAAGACCTCAGCTTTGTAGCCGTACCGTAATACAACTACGCCACCGAGGCAGTCTAATATAGGTATTTATTTACATAATGGATTCTTAGATTTACGCGAATGTTACACATTGAAATAAAGTCCGCCCCGTGAACACGAAGCTGTAAGGTAATCGAAACTTCGGGAAGTTAAAAAATGTAAAAATTAAACCAAATCGCGATAAAATCCGTAAAATATAGTTTTATTTCAATAGGTATTTATTTATAGGTATGTCATTCATCAACACTCATATTAAATGCGAATGTAACTGTTACATTTTATAACTCAATCACTGAACTGATTGACAAAGCGATAGCTATTAGCTAAGGACTTGTAGTTTTATTTATTTTTATTTAACCCATAAAGAGAGTAAAGGGGTAGAATTTTACTCATTTATTTTTTTATTCTCTTTATTGTACAAATTAAGTATAATAGAGTAAATTAAGTATAATAGAGTAAATTAAGTATAATAGAGTAAATTAAGTATAATAGAATAATTATTGTTTAACGATGGGAGTGACTAGAACGGCCGGTCCAGCTTAGTTCGGGTGCAGATATTATCTCACACCAGAAACATATTTAAAAAATATATATTGCGATAAATGGCGAGACTAGCATACAATTTGCCTGATGGCAAGCGATATGACCACTCATAGACAGTAGAAAACCAAACAACACCATGTATTTAGTTGATAGTGGTAGGTCGGTAAAGTACCACCCAGGAGATACAATCTTGAATCAGATAGTAGACTAATATCACAATAAATCAAATATAAATTATACATCTCAAATTGTTTTTTACATATTGTAAATATTGATATTTCCAATACAAAACGTACCCGCCATGTTGAACATGTTTTCTTTGTTAATTTACTATTAACAAAAAAATTGAATTTTGTAACTGACATTTTGAACTTTGATACCTTCAAAGGTAAACACATGGCTTTTAAAATAAATATCTGAAGATACGTATGCTCCAATGATCCAAATTTATAACCTATTCGAAGTTTATTGCACGCCATTTTGAACTTTTTACTTATCATATATTTACACGCCAGCTATCAAAATATTGTTAATTAATGAATCAGTTCAAGTTTCGACTGCTGGCCAGCTGATAATTTTAATAAAAATCCAGACGGATAAATTAAAGAACAAATATTAGGTATTTATATACTGTTTACACATTAAACATGCTAAAACCGGAACAACATACTGTTGTCGGCGAATCCTTTGTTCAATTCTGTTATAAATTAAAATAGACTCATGACGTGCCTGATTGAAAAACGTAGTAAATTGCAAAAAGTAGTTTATACTCGCGTTTGAAACAGGGAAAACCGCTTTGTATGGGGGAATTCCAAGTTATTTACGTACATGCGATTATCAATCTTATTATGAGTGTAGCAGTTGTGACTATTGTATGTCAGTAATAGTCTTTGAAGGCAATATGCTTTGTTTGCGAAGTACAGTGAATGTTTTATAATATTTAATAACAAAGATTACGTATAGGCTTTGAATCGTGAAGTCTCGGGTTCAATTTCGAGAATACAAGATCTGTCCAAACTAAGAGGTTAATACTGTTTTTTCATTTTTGCATAAAATAAAGCAATTAAATGTAACTCATATACTTTTGATCTCTAATATATAAATCCACTGAAAATCAGCGTTGTGTTGTGGTTTGCACCACATCATAACATAAAGCTGAGTGGCCACCTACCGGTCACAGTCGCGATCAGCCATTTTTATTGTGTATGTTTGTTTTCATGTTTATTGTTACGTGTTGCAACTGTGATCAATAAATAGTTTTTCTTTCTTTCTTTCTTTTCTTTCCTTGTGTCATGACTCAAGAGTGTCAGAAATAACGGAGTCTTCTTGGTCTCGTTCGCCAGATTTGAAACACAACCTACCTGGCGCACTCGGTTGAAAACCTGTGTGGAAAAATGGCTGCGGATTCGATTCTCGCATTGACAAATGTTTGTGCGGTCCACAAATAATTCATCCTGGAATGGATGTTGTATGATCGAAAAGGCTCTTGTATCTTCTGATACACGATATAAGACACGTTTATTGTGAGTATGAATTATTTGTTTTTCGTTGGGTGTATTTATTTATTCAAATATGTGTGGGTGCTCTTGAGTCCATTGAACTAACTAAATTATTTTAGAAGCTCAGCGCTCTATCGTTTCAGTATGAAAATACATACATACATAAACTCACGCCTTTATCCCAGAAGGGGTAGGCAGAGGCGCCACCAGGACACCCACATTTCGCCTTGTATGTTCCGTCCCATGATGTGATAGGAGGCGAGCCTATCGCCATATCGAGCACAAATTCCTGATTCCGGGCTGATAATGAATAGAAAAACCCAATATCACTTTGCCCGACCCGGGATTCGAACCCGAGACCTCAGCTTTGTAGTCGTACTGTAGTACAACTACGCCACGGAGGCAGTCTGAAAAGTCTATCGTTCACTCCGAACTTGGTCTATGGGTGTGGTCTATGATTTCGTAATCATAGACCACGTAGGTAAAAATATTATGTATACCCATTATCTTTTATAAAGTATTTCCTTCATAATATTCTTTATATATCATCTTAACATTTATCTTTATTGTCACCATATCAGGCATGGTATGACTCCATTCTTCAAAGCTGTGTCATTCATCGCAACGGTATTCAAAATTGCACCTTATTACCAAGTAATAAGAGCTACCAAGTATCTCTTTGTGTATAACTCGTTTTATCTAGGTTGTTGACTTGCCCTGGCAAAACTTGTTGAGGCTACCATTGTTATTTATAAAGCACATGATATGCAACGGTATACCAAGAATTTATTCGGTTCTGCATATTATTTATTAGTTGGGAAAAGAGGCTGCATTGAATCTGATTGTAAGTGCTACTTCCCAGACAAGGCACCAATTGGCAATAATTTAAAATTGACAGCCTCCGTGGCGTAGTTGGTTAGACGCCGCCTGTGAAACGAGAGGCCGCGGGTTCGATCAACCGAAACAAATGTTTGTCTGATCCACAGATATTTGTTCCGGGTCTGGGTGTTTGTGAGATTGAAGTCTCTCGTAGTTTCTGATACTCACTACACATCTTTTGTCGTGGGTATAAGAAACTACGAGAGACTTTGCGCTCTCACAAACACACCAGAAACCAATACCCGTGGACCATGTACTAATTACTAATTAATACTAATATTGTCTCGGTGCGGGGATTGAACCTACACAATCCTAACTAATCAACGTAAGTTTTCAAGGTAACGAGCTGATTATTTTTTGAAATCGCTCGGTAAAGCTATTTAATATTATATATTTGAGTTACCAAGTCGACCCTATTTTTTTTTAAATTTATTAATAACCAAAGAATAAACTTATAATCTACATAAGTGTCCTGCAAAACTATACAAACAGTTAGCTAATTTCGTTTAGTAATCCCTCTAACGTCAGAGTCATCCGGAAACATTAGCGCGAAACATATTATTACAGTTTCGAATGACAAAGAATTCGTGTGAATTGTTTGAACACTCATTTCATTGTGATGACTTGCATGCTTTAGTCTATACCAGTGTTTTTCAACCTTCGTTCACGACTCGTGACCCCTAGGACGTTCGGTAAGCCTTACTTAGGGCGTCTCCTTTCTTACAGAGTGTAGGTCTTAATAACAAATATAGGTACCAAAATTGAAAATATAAATAACATAGTCTTCTCAATTACTAACTTTTCGTTTATCTTGGCCCAAGGGGGTCGTCAGTAGATTTCAAACTGTAAAGGGGTCGCGTGTTCAAAAAAACATTCAACTAGTACCTCATTAAATAAAATACTAAAGGGAACAAAATCTGCATATATTTTGTTCCCATCTATCTATGGACCGCGGGAATTGAGGGAGAAGAAAGATTCAGAGTGCGTGTGAGTGATGGAGATAAAAATAGCGTTACGGAAGACTCTTTTTTGTCCGCCATGTATATGTCCCAGTCAAGGCTCGAACCTCTTCTACAATCGAGAGTATGATTTAGAAGGGTTAGGGCATATAGTCCACAACGCTAGTGCTATTCTTTGCAAATCACTATGGTATACAGGTTTCCTCACGATGTTTTCTTTCACCGTTATAGTGCGTGGTGGTTGACCATCGATACACACATTACTCCGAAAAGTCAGAGGTGTGCCCTGGGCTTTGAACCTGCGACCACCGTGAACATGTTGGTAGCCGAGTCTGGTCCATTACCAACAGGCCGCCACGCACTTCATCTCCCTTCTAGTAATTACCTCGAATATAAACCTACACGCCCCTCACAAACAGGTAAATTTTGATTTCAATTGAATATTACTAAATACATTTTAAACTTAAATAAATTATGCAATCATGTGAATCTGTTTATTATCACAATGAAGTCACACGAGGAAGGTAATAATTTATTTAATTTGCGTTTTCATTTTATTATTAACTGTAGTTAATTTAAAGTTTTGGATATTGGCGTGTAGCGCCATCTGTGTAGTTAGTTATAAGATAACAATGTTACTTCTTTAGTATAACTATAGATGGCGGTAAGTTATGCGATGTAATAATTATTTTCGTAGGATTTTTAGAAAATGCCAGCAAACACAGCAATGGGCCTGAGTAAACAAGAACCCTTCACATAATCGTAGGATTTCTGCTCCTCGATGTTTTGAGCATTCTTTAACTCGTAGACGTAACGTCAGAATGTAAAATGATGTTAAGGCTTCTATGATATCATTTAAAACTTCTGCTCGCCAACTTCGTCTGCTGGATTATCTTTATTTGAAATTAACTTTATTTGGAATTTCCCATCCCCTCCCGTCCCGTCCCGTTATATCTCGCCCGTCTCATCTCATTCTCACTCAAGGCATGTAATACAGTCCCATCCCATCCCTTTGAGTATAAAAAAGTAACACATATATCGGAATTCCTTCCTCATCCCACGGGAACACTAAACATTTCGGGATAAAAAGAAGCCTAAGTGTTAATCCGGGGTGTCAGCTACCTCCATACCAAATTTCATCGAAATCCGTTAATCCGTTTCTGAGTTCATCGCGTACAACCGCATAGACAAACAGAAAAAATCTAAAAATCATTGCTTCAGCTTCTATTACGTTAATACAGACCCCCCATATTAGTGTTTCTCATTTATCATATGTACAGACATCAGTGTTTTATGTACCTACCTACACAAATACACACCCAACAGTCACATACATAGTCCTGCCTCACACTAAGATAGAGTCTTGTGTTATGGGTATCAGGAACTACGAGAGACTTTTACATCTCACAAACAAGTCCAGACTTTATGTGGTTTAACCAATGATTAAAGAATAAAGATAATCATTGGGTTTAACCAACTGCGCTACGGAGGCTGTCATTTTACATTTTAGGTATTGTAATGATTATAGAATAAAACAGTTTAATAATCAGACATCACATTTATTCACTATTTAACTAAACATCGATTCTTAGCTATTTGGTTACATTTTGGCAGTTTTATTATGAATAAGTAAGCGAAAACACATTTACAAGCTTATTTACATTTTAGGCGTCTTAAAATTAATATTAATACAATATTTGAACCGATAACATACATTTAGACAATTGTCTTGTACTTAATATTATTTTAACTTTTTAAACAAAATTAAATTTGAATTCCCAATTTTTCTTACCCAGTAATGGACATTTTACAAAACCGTTTTTTTGACAGATGAAAATTAATAATCGGATTACATTTTCTTCATTCAATTTTATAATTACCATTTGTTATGCAACTTAAAAATATTTTGATAAGCGGAATTTATATAAAGGGACATATTAATATACAATTATGATTACAATCTAAACTTTAAACACAAATACAGCTTAAAATGGAACGCCTTACCACTTTTCTGTAACTGGCAGGACCCAATCAAATTGGGAAAGAACTAGAAAGCATACTATAATAATTATATACAAACCACAGATTACAGTGAATACAAACCTATCTAACAATTGGGTATTTGACTGTTGTGACAATAAATTATAAAATGTGTTGCATATGATAGCTTTTTGGTAAACAATAATTATAGGTATTTTTATTTACATTTATCTAAATTATAAATATTTAAATAGTCTAAAATAAGTTTGCCATTTTTTATCTGTTGATTAAATGTAACAAAACACGACAAGCTGTCATTGTGCAGCGTGTGATGTCACGATTGACAATTTTCATTCATCTCTGCCACTAAGATCATTCACCATTTATAAAGCGTGACGTAACTTTTTCAAAGTCACGTGACCTACCGTTTTGGTGACTTATATGATGATAAAACTGAAAAATATGTTTATTCGTTATAAACAACTCTTTAAAAATAAATTAATAGTTTGAAGAGGTATAGAGTGATTATATCTAGACTTTAAAACACTTTTCAGAAATTAGTCAAATAGCCAATTATAATATTGACTATAATTCTTGCATTATTAACATAATTGGGTATTTTACTATAAGAAAGAAAAAATCTAAAAACTATAAATGTATATAGTAGAGCATTAAGCAATAAGTATATGTTAATTTCAGTTTTTATTTCCAAGGAATAAATTTTATAATTCGTTTTGAAAATTTCAATTTTTTTATCTGTCCTAAAAATATGTGAAACGGCTGCCGCCATGATGGATAACGATTCTACGTCATTCCGTAAGTAGAATACCCCCTCCGGTGTCCAAGAGCTCATACAAACACAGGTTGTTTACTGGTTGAGTGACGTATCATTTCTAAGGAACATGGCGCCTAGCGTTTTCACATATTTGCGCGCATAAATTTAAAATTTAAATTTTAAATGGTTTTTTATTGGACTTGCCGAGCGAATAAAAATTTGATATTTTTTTAAATAGTTTGTCTTAATCTTAGGAACAACTTAAAAGACTTTTTGAAAATGGGTAGAATACCCAATTGGGGTGCGAGAAAAAAGTGACTGAAAATAATATGTAGGTAGATGATTTTCTCACTAGTTTTTGAATTGTAATGAATTGTGACATATATAAGTATTTACAACTCAATTCGGAATTTAGCGAAGTCCCATACATATGGTGCAAAAATATAAATTATATTAGTACGCTACTAGTACGCTTACACTTTACACGAATATTTTAATTAAAACTCATTAAGGAGACAGAATTAACAATTGCACTTTTAAATTCAGAATTTCAAAACTTTAAGATGCAATCAGTAATGACAAGGTCAGAAACCTTAAAGATTCTGACATTGACATTATTTTTGGCGCGAAACACGGGTAATAATATTTAAAATCTACTCTACGACATGGACTATTCTACACGAGGCCGTTTTATTCGTTTTGCTCAGTACATATTTACACTACAAAACATTGAGACATTAAGTTCACATAAAAATATCTTACGGCGTTCATTCGTCGAAGAAAAATCTTTTGTGTCATCTTAGATTTTATTTTTTAACTGAGGCGCTAAAACTGCTAATCTTTGTGTGACTCTGACAAAAGGTAATCTCTTGTCTTGACTCTTGATAAAATATTGCAGGCTAGGATTTAATTATCGAAAGAAATATATTTTTCTTTCACAATTTGATGATGCGGTAAAGATTTGACTGTAGATAAGTATTTTCTACAGATAACAGAGCTGTATTTATGAAGACTGGTATCAGAATGTTATTCAGATTCGGAATTCAAAATCTGTAATATTACCTGTTTTCATTTTATTTTATTTGGTATTCAAAATAACCGCCGTATCCCTAGTAAATGCAATATCAAATACCTACATCTACAAATACACTAAATTTATACAACACTCATTATTTATACAGATTAAATCGATAAAATAAAATAACATTCATAAAATAAAATTTTAAATTAAACATAATGAACACTTTTGGAATGTATAACATAAAATAAAATTATTTTTATAATCACATTTGGCACTGCGAATTAAATGCGTATTTTTTCGCACATACGAACACTGACAAAAACTTAATCTTCAACATCTATCCATTTTATTAAAATAACATCTACACAACAAAAATTGCATAAAGTAAATGCGGAAATTTGTTCACGCGTAATTCGTTAACGCGAATTAATTCTTATACATATCAGCCAGGACTTTCTCCATAGGTGTCTGGCCTATGGTCTTGGCGAAGAATTCCCTCTCCAACTGCTGGGGGGTGACTTGGCGTAGTAGGGGGAGTAAGAGGAGAAGTCTGCCGAATCTGGCCGGGGCTGCTCCATGGGCGGTCCTGGCATGGGTCATTAGCATCACCTGGGCTTGGTCTTGAAGGTTTTCTATCTGCAGGGGGTCTTTGAGGCCTCGGGTTTCTGGAGATGGATAAATGTATTGTCATTTTACGGCGCGTTTGATTTATTACTATAACTTCTTGTGTATACTACAAATATTTTTAACCGAATTTTGCTGATATACAAAATATACGAATATTGGAAGTATTTCGATTGTCTAAAGTTTTTGTCTAGTAATAGTTCATTTTTTTAGGGATATTTAATTAGGTAAATACTATATTTAATACAAGAATGAAAATTAAAATAGCCTCACAAAACATGATTGTCTAGGATGAGGTAAATCAAATGCACTGTCTAAAGCGCGAATTGTTAATCGCAAATTGACTTTCACATGTCGACGCTTTGACTTGATAGGACGTAGTAATTTACACTCAACTCTCTTCATCTACGGGTAAAACTTGCCCTCCAAAAATAGTTACCACGTCACAACCACTCACCAGACTTGAAGAGCACGATGGCCTTCATGCAGGCAAATTCAGCTGGATCGACGAACACCGCGCGGTACCGCGCCAGCACGTCGCGCAGCCGACGCAGCGTGGCAGAGCTGGTGCCGCTCTCTGGGGGTTATGTTGGATTGTGAGCAAAGGAAAGGGAACTTTATACTTACAGTACTTAGAGTTCAAACTTTAAAACTTTTAATTACAGAAGTGTCAGGCGATCACTTCGTTCTTACTAATGTACAATAATATAAACCTGATATTTACCTTGATCGGTCTGATCGCTGCCGAACAGCGCGGTACAAGCATCCAGCGGGAGACACCATTGTATGGCGTTCAGTAGAAACAACTCCGACCACGATTCTTCCAGAAGAATTACCTGGCAAAAAATAATATTACAATATTCGTATTGGTTAGGAAATCGCTGGATGCAAATCGTTTCAAAAAGCTCTTTGAAGGTTTATGTTCATCAGTGGATTCCCTGTGGTTATATACTTATTATTATGAACCACTCAAAGAATAGGAAGCTAAGACATAAATATATGTGTTACAATCGGTAGTCTTCGCAAATAGATGAGTCTAATCTAAATAATAAATAGTTAAAATAGACCAGTAAAATAATAGCAAATTAATTTAGTAATTCTATGCCAATTTATATAATATCGTCATACCTGATCTCTAAAAGCGAGACTGGCGAAGGAAGGCAAGTTCTTGGCCCATTTCACCGCCATGAAGAGTAATCGGGCTGCAGTTTCCGCGGCGCTCTCTACTCCCAAAGGTCTGGAAATACGAAAGATTACATAATACTTAAACGATACGGAACGATTTAAGGTTGCCTGGAAGAGATTGCCCTGTGCAATGTCTCAAAGGCCTCCGATTGTCCTTATTTTAAAATTTTGTTATAATCTCTGTTTTTTCCCTGGTCTACAATAAAGAATATATAAATAAATTAATAAATAAACGATTAAAGAATGACAAGGTTTAGAGCAAGTATCCTGATGGAGGCTGTTTTCGACAAAACATTGTATTTTTTATTAAAGCGGAATACTGATTTCCCATGTATGCTGATAAAATTATTGCGAAAGAGTAAATAGCTAACATTATTAAATTGAATTAATCATAAAGTTTAAAGTAATTGGAAAAGTTATTACATTTTTATAAAATAGTTTTTTACAATATGTTTGCGCTAATTGGGCCTTATGTATTTACTTCATATTCTTGTTAATATAGGTAATTTGACAGCCTCCGTGGCGCAGTTGGTTAGACGCCGCCTGTGAAACGAGAGGCCGCGGGTTCGATCCCCGCACCGAAACAAATATTTGTGTGATCCACAGGTATTTGTTTCGGGTCTGGGTGTTTGTGAGACCGAAAAGTCTCTCGTAGTTTCTGACACCCACGACAAAAGACTCGATCTTAGTGTGGGGTCAGGACTATGTATGTGACTGTTGGGTGTATTTATTTATTTATTTATTTATTTATTTAATTAAAATGTTTTTACAACTATGTAAAGTATCATATCAACTGATTAAATAGAAAATTGTTAGTGTCGAGGTCAGATACTGAGTAATCTATCTTTAAAGATCATTCTACAAAAGGTCAGAATAAGTACCTGTAAGGAATACAGTTCTGCGGGTAGGTCGCGGCAGGTGGTGAATATGACGAAGAATCTTCTTCATTCGTCACATCAATGCTGTCATCTGAAAGAGTAATTAAAAACTATTAAATAAAATATTCCCAAATCAATGGTTCTCATTTTGATTTTGGACAGTTTAATATTTATTGATGTAGGTATACTTTATTTCACAAAAGCAGCCTCAATGGCGCAGTTGGTTAGACGCCGGCTGTGAAACGAGAAGCCGCGAGTTCGATTCCCACACCGAGACAAATGTTTGTGTGAACCACAGTTATCGGGTCTGGGTGTTTGTGAGACCGAAAATTCTCTTAGTTTCTGATACACACGACACAAGATTCGATCTTAGTGCGGGGTCTACGTATGTGTCTGTTGGGTGTATTTATTTAAATATTGAAAAAAGTACAAAAATCAGCATATTATGTCATCATATTCTATTGGCGCGTGGCGAAATTTGGACCTATAAATAAAATTAAAAAATCGTAATAACGCATTGTTTGAATTATGTTTTCATTGTATTAATAACATGCATTTATATTCGTAATCACATTGTATGCCACGGATGCTATCTGTTAATTTAAATGTTTTTCAATATGTGTAAATGCATTAATTGTGTGCATTTATTCAGGCGTTTATACGTATATTGTTGTCCATTTACGCAGTTTTATTTTATTGTAACGGTTAATTGCATAAAATGTTAATATGTATCCGGGTTAAATGTTTACTTATTTTACAGTGGTAAATATTAAAAAAATATCAAGAATAAATGCATCTGATGGCTTGTGGTGTGTAATTTAAATAGGGTGTCAACTGTCTAACGACTATAGATGTCTATCGCTAGCCGAACCGATTCAAAAGGTTTTTTACATTTAGTGAATTTTTCTTTTTGTTTTTACATCTGTGGAGTTTGTTGTTGCAACTATTATTTCATATTATGTTAAATTAAACATATAATTAACATTAACAACTCATGGGTTCAATAATCAATAATTAACATTATTTTTTATCTTGCATCTTATAATCTGCACTGCCATTCCGCTTATCAGACCGTGCTGGTATTAAGATAATGTGTTTACCATCGCTGTCTATGTGAGCTCTGTCGTCGGTGTCTCGCGAGGAGTTTGACTGCGGGGGGGGCGTACCGTAGAGAGAGAGAGAGAGAGGGCCATTGTTATCGCTATCAGCCCGTGATGGCAATAAAGAATATTGTCTCTTACCATCGCTATCGCTGTGGGCTCTGTCATCGGTGTCTCGCGAGGAGTCCGGCTGTGCAGGCGGCTGCGGGGGCGGCGCGTACTGCGGGGAGAGCAGCGGGTAGCGGGCGGGGGAGAGCGCCATCGCAAGCGATACTGGTGGCCTGTAACAACATAGTTTTAGTAGGTTTAATTACCTGTGTGGGTAGACTATATAGACGCTCGCCTAATAATGAATAATAAAGAAGACAGTTAGTGTTGCTGAGGGAATTCCTTGCGCCGCGCCGTTTCTTCTGCACAGCTACAACACGTTCCGAAGCGGTGGTAGCAGAAATTAATGATTCAAAAGATCTTGTAAAAGACTACTTGAATAAAGAATATTTTGAATTGATTTGATTTGAATATACGGTCATAGTCGTTCATAGATTTGGGCGATGCTAGTGGAATAGACAAAGAACTATGTACTCTCTACTGTCGTTTCAATATTGACAGCAAGGCAAAGGCATAAGAACTGTCTCTTGAAATAATACGGTTTACAAGGATTTAAACTATTTTAAATATTCTTTATATCAATTCCTAAATCCTAGAAAGTTTACTTCAATTTAAAATTGAAAAGTTAATGAATATATTTCTACGTCTTGATAATTGATAACAATTGACGATTGAAAAATCATAATCTAAATCGGAGAAAATATAATAATGTTCAAAGCTACGCAGGTGATGCCAAGAGCAGAAATTTGTACATAAATATTTGATATAAGAAGGTTGTATTCCAAATTGATTAATAAACTTGCTTGTCTCAAAGTCAGTCTGCCGAAGAATTTTCGCCCATTTTTTTTTCTCGAAATTGATAAACTCAGATAGAGAGAAATAATAATTTATAATAGAGTATATATCTATATATCTATATCAGCCCATATACGTCCCACTGCAGGGCACGGGCCTACTCTACAATCGAGAGAATCGATTGAGAGTGGTGTGATTGAGAGTGATCTCTATTGAGTGTGACTCTCACTCTCAATAGAGTATAATAATAATAATTTAATAGAGATTTCAATCTCGGAATTGAATCAGCCCACACAGGCTACAATAACAAGCCACTTTTTACTTGATATTTTTCCCTGCAAATTATAAATAGACCGTACACACTACACGGCATGACGTCAAGCCGTGCGAGTCTAAAGCTAAAGTAGAGCGATCAAAGGTTGGCTCGGCTGACTGGCCTGCTACAGTTCAGTCGATCGCTGGACTGACCGCGTTCGATCACCCCAGAGCATCCCATGCGTGAATATACGTGTGGGTAGACAATACGTTTCATATTTATTAATTTAATATGTAGTGATAATTGAAAGCGTGATGTAATTGACGTCATATGCTTTATCATCATCATCAGCCCGTTGCGGTCCACTGCTGGACATAATCCTCTCCCAAGGTACGCCACAGAGCCCGGTCTGCTGCTTTATGCATCCAGTCGCTGCTGGCGCTCTTGTGCAAGTCGTCCCGCCATCTGGCCAGAGGACGTCCCACACTACGTTTGCCTAGACGCGGTCTCCACTCCAGAACACGCTTACTCCAGCGGTTATCTGTTCATATGCTTGCAACAACTTAAATAGTTATGTATGAAAAATGCAGCTAATGGATCTTTGAGGGAAAATAGAGTAAACCTTTGCAGTACAGATTCCGTACAAGACTGCGCCTTTCGAATGAACATATTTTCGCCTTTATCTATTTTGATTTAGCTGCATTAAAATAGTAATAGCACTATTTGAGATCAATATAGATAAGAATGTAGTATTTATACACAGGTAGACCGATGGACACGAAAGAGATCATATTATTATGGATTTCTTTTTTCCGATTGACTTCTGAATTGGAACTTTAAAGATCAAAGTTTTTACCCAATTGATACATTTATTTGCCTGAATCCGTGGGTGAATATTATTAAACCATTAGTTTCTCACTTGCCTACTTATACACAAAAAGCATATAATATAGCAATGCATCTAATATTAATATTAACTTTATAGGCATACTTAATGTCCTAAGCATTCTTCACTCACCCAATCAGCCTTTAAGAAACTTAGAGATGATACAAAATGTGTGTCTATAAAATAAATTAAATACACACATGAATATTTACAAACCAATACATTACAGTATAGCCAACTAATAAAATATTATTATACATATTCAAATCATACTGCCAGTTTGCCCTTCGGAAAGCGTTTATGAAAATATCATAGCGTCCCCTAGCCATAACTCAACCGAATACCATAAGCAATATTACATTAGCATATATTATACAAATGTAGTACATCGTTTCGCACTAAGCTGTGATTGTTTTTTTGCGATCGGAATTTGTTTTTTTAGTTATTGCATGGACATTGAGGTTAGGAATATTACTGGGCTTGGACCATTTTTATGCAAAGTTGGTACGCGACTGTAATTTTACGGTTATATTAATAAACTTTATCGTTTCTATGATTGAAATTCTAGACTTTAGTTACCTAATCCACCATGCTAGCCTTTGCGAGTTGGTGGAAATCACTTTCTCGAAATTATTGTTTAGAACTTTATTTTATTGCAATTAATGGCGAGGCGAGCATGCCATTCGCCTCAGAGTAAGCGATGTGACCGCTCATGGACAGTAGTAAAAGCAACCGACACCGTTAATTACAAAGCAATGCTTGGCATTCCACTGCGCTCGTCACCTGAGACATAGCTTAAGTCTCATTGTGTGTAGTTGCTCTGGCTACAATGTCCATTATCTCTTAGATACTCAGGTTAAATGTTGTATTTTATTTTGTTTTATTTTATTATATTTGGGTGGCTCACAGCTATCAAAAGCAAACGAACATAATATACATATATTACAAATTGTATACAAAGGATAGCCAATTACGAGCTACCGCAGTTAGGATTCTCTTCAAGATTACGCTATTGAAAGTTAACCATGAAAGATGAAGGATAAAATTAAACATGAATAGGAGGTGTTAGAGCCATACTGTAGTTCCTTATCTTACAGTAGGATTGTGAGCAATAAACGGTAGTACCACTGTCTGACACAAAACCGATATGACGCAAAGTATTTGTTGTATTTCGTAGTGGCGGTACTTCCATACAAGCCCAAAAGCCCGGCTTGCCCTACATAATACGTATATACTCCATACTGAATACAAACTGTTACATTCAATACAACAGTCATTTATTAGAAAACATCTAACATTTAAATTTTTTGAATTTACCGCGCCTCGTTTCAATGAGACGCCAGCGCCGAAGCGCCGCGTAATTCCATGCGCGTAATATTCATTCATTAAAACTATATTGAACTTGAAAAGACGGAGCACACAGCACATACATCTATCCTTTTCTCTCTCGTGTGCTTTTACGGGGCTTCTAGCAACGCGTGAACTGTATGGGGAAATGATATTACTCGATCGCTACGAATGTATAGCTATAGATATGTTATATAGCAGTTTACTCTAGACGATATGCCCGGCTTCGGCCTTGGTGATGTTAAAACATCGTGCGTTGCATGGTCGTCACGTGATTATTTGTTAAATCAATTATATCAATTGTTATTAAATTAAGTTGGTTCCTTTTAGAAATTATATCTAATATTTATTTTAGAACAAATAATGAAGTTTTAATATTTCTTTTAATAAATTGTATCTTTTGTATTGTTTATTTCACGTTTACTGGCAATACAGCACATATTTCTACTAACTACATTTGTATTATGATATTTTATGAGTTGTGAATGTGTTTTGTTTAAGGTTAATGTTTAGTTTTTTATGTTATTTAAACTTTTTGATACTATTATGAGTTGTATTGTTTTCTGTGATGGTTTGAGTGCGATGGTGAAAGCGTTCATTGCCGGTAAAAAGGTAAATTCATTCAATTATATTGAAAAATAAACCGGCGCGAAACCTATGCCGGGTTTGTACATTTAGTAAGTCGTGATAAATCACAATAGAAATTTCTTCAGTTCAGTTTAATAAACTACGTACTTTTATTACTACAATCTACATACTCCCTTTAAAGCTATGAAACAATCGTGATTCATATGTTTTTAATCGACACGTCTTAGATTGTTTGGATTATAATGCTTTAAATTTTCATTAAATTAGGTGGTCCTTTCAAAAGGCAATCTATTATTTTAAATTCAGAAAAACATTTAAACATGAATGCGTTAATAATAATTTCTGCTTGCAATTTCGGTAAACCTCGAAGTCGACCACGGCACCACAGAATAATGACGGCAATAGAAATGTAATGAATAGTTACGGATACATGTTCACAAGTAATCTATATTAATTGTTTTAATCTTAATATTGATTGTGTGGTAGGTTTGCCGACGTATTATAAATTAATTTTCTTCGTTCTTAGTAACTTTGTGTTTCTAAAACAATATTAATTAAACGTAAAAAAATATTCGGCTTGCCCTACTCCAAAACCCTAGGCACGCCACTGGTATTTCGTTCTGTGAGATTGCTGGAAGCCCAATACCTTGTCCTACTTCTATCACTCTTCCTTTTCTCTGCCCATTTTCAAAAGCATTTAAGATCTTTGAATGCGCAGGTTTTCGGTCGAGGACTTAGTAACTGAGAGTCCAGATTCTTTAACCTAATATTCAAGATAATACAGAAAAATAGTAAAAGTCTGTAGCTCATTGCGTACTGTCATCCGGTAGATCGACGTCACCGTCGCGTTGGCATCATTGCTGATTTATTTGATTAGGCGCCTAAACATGCTTGTTTGTCGTAACAATCCTAGTATTGTAGATATCCACGAGCGGCAGTAATATATAAAATAAGCCGTTTGTCAAACCAATGCAAAGGAAGGAGAAACTCTCCCAATAGCATATCATAATACGCATTTTTCACACGCAAAAACCGTCACACGAGTTTCCACGTCGCGGAGCGTTCTCAAAGAATCTTTGTGAAAAGTGTTGAAACGTTTTCCACGAGAGAAGTCAAAGACTGCGCCGGTTGGATGAGTCGAGGGGTCTCGTTTCGAAAAAATAAGGACTCGACTCTTTGAAACGGAAAGAGGTTAGAGTGTGGTAGTGACTGATTCAGAGGTGATTTAAAAGTTCTTAGAAGTGATATCAGTTCATATTGATGATAAATATCATGGCAAATATATAGTAGCGGTTTCACAAACATGTATGAAGAGAAAATCTTTAAATTAATAAACAATTCATTTTTAATTTTTATTAGTCGTTTTGCTAGTCAATTCAAGACCAAGGCAAACCACCTTTGAATTTCCGTGGTTTGGTGATATTTGCACAGTAATACATCGTTAGCTTTACGGCGAAGGAAAACTTTGTAAATAAACCCGAATTCTTGATAGTTCTTCTCAGGAATTTCATAGTCTTAGAAACTCATTAGGCCTGCGTGGTGGACTATATGGTCTAACCTCTCTCTATTGTACCCTCGATTGTAGAGGAAGCCCGTGCCTTGCAGTGGGACGTATATGACCTGACACAGATACAGATTCCAAATAGAATTTCCTATTAGTAAGAGCGCTTCAGGCTCACTAAACGTACCTAACGTGTGTGAATATGCTTAATATCTCTCCTGATTATTCTTCAATGATGGAAACCTAAAAAGGCCCGTATTACACAAAAACTGGCTGACCATTAAATAAAAGAAATACAATACAATATTCTTTATTGTAAACCAATACAAAGAAGTAAATTACAGAAAGAAAGAAAATACAAATTAATAAGAATGACAAATTTCGAGTTAATCCGACGTTTTGAAGGGGGTCAAAATCATGTTCAAAGATTCCGTAACATACTAAAATACATACGTCTGAAGCTAATAAAAGCGTATTAAAATGGTATTACAAGTGGCGGTCTTATTGCTCGGAGCGATCTCTTCCAGACAACCTTTGTATGGCTAGTATCAGAAGCAAATAAATGTAGAATAGACTTACCCAAAAACCCCTACAGCGACCGCCGCTTCTCGCAACGCTCTTTCCTGATCCATATCTCTGAGAGTTTCGGGTCGGATGGTGGCTGTGTTCCGCGGCTGTCTCTCGTTCTGCACCGCTGAAACAAATATGGAACAATGTAGGCTTTATTCCATAGTTTTTTATGGGTTGGTTCGTCGACCTACAAAGCTAAGGTCTCCGGTTCGAATTCCGGGTAAGGCAAAGTGATATTGGATTTTTCTATTCATTATCAGCCCGGAGTCGGGAATTTGTGATATGGCGAAAGGCTCGCCCCTTATCACATCTTGGGACGCAAATTACAAGGCGAAATGTGGGTGTCCTGGTGTGGCGCCTCTGTCTACCCCTTCTGGGATAAAGGCGTGAGTTTATGTATGTATGTATCAGCCCCCAATACAACACTTTTAAGTTCCAAGTTCTCGCGTAGAGCTAACTCGAGGTCCCAGTTTTTAATTATCCTTAGGTACCTACATAAAGCTTTGAGATGCTTTGGTTCGGGAAGCCATGGGCGGTAGCTCACATGTGGCAATGCTTCTAACTCTCATCGCATCGGACTGTCTTATAAGTCTGAAGAAGAAAGTCAGATCGAAAATCATATTGTCTTGTAGACAAAACGATTTGTCTCAAGGCGTGGTTCGAACCCGCGGCCTCCGGAGCCAATATCCTCATAATTTACAAAAGAATCAATACGTGACCAAATCACTCCATTACTAAAATTATCATAAAACTCCCAAATCCATCTTCACAAGAACGTTCCTAATACAAAATAAATGATTTTCGTATATCCAGCCGACAATTTTCCATTGAAATAAAAATGTCACACGCCGGTCGTGCCTCCCTGTGGGCGGAACCCCCGGCTGCCCCCCGACCCCCCACCCCCCACGGCGGGGGTCGCAGGCTTCTATTTGATTTTATTGCTTCGGCGGCATCGAGCGAGCACCTTTTACTGCTGAACTTCACGTACAGACATTTACTAGTTGGGACCGCGGATGCGCTTGGGAGGATTTTTATTTTTTAAATTTGTTTTTTGTCACGTAGTATATTTGCTTTGTGGAGCTGTGGCTTACTAGAATAAATGTTTGCAGAGTCTTGCTGTAGGTGTCTAAATGTTAGAGAACAAGTATTGTCTTGATCGGGTGGTGCCACAGTTTAATAGAAAACCATCGTGACGCAGGTTAGCCCTGTATCATTCGGTGACTGTCAACTCACCTGTGACTCAAATTAGTAAATACTTAATGCAGACTGCCGTATCCTTGCTATCAGGTGTATTATAATCAATTTTGTAGGCCATCGGTCGATAGATATGTCCGCTCTATCTCATCAACTGCACTAATTTTAATGTATTTTTTACATAAATAATGATATGTGGGAATAGTCCCGTGTTGGGTCACATCAAACAAGGGTCGTTTGGATATTCTTTGGTATAATTATTTACAGTCTTTATCGTCTTTCCGTCGTTCGTTGTTCACGTCTTCCATCGTCTTCCAAACTGTTCTCTCGTATTCCGTCCTTTTATATTTCAACATCTTAATCAATCATCCTCTAACTCTTTTACTCTTAAGTACTTTCATTCGTTATCTCCTTCAGATAAACTACGTTCCATATCAGTCATTCGTCTAACGTTACATTCTACTCATCTTTCATCATACATAACATTCAAGTCCTACATATGAATAGCGTAAAAGAATCCACAAAGGTTAACATGAAGCTACTCTCTCTCTCTTCAGCCACAGAAAGTCCACTGCTGAATATATGCCTGCCCATGGATCTGATGATCCCATTGAGGTTACTAGATTTATAATTACACTTCTTTCTTCCATGCTTATTCGTTCATTCCAGTCCATCATAAGGCTGTCTGGAAGAAATCGCCGACAGCGATAAGTACGCCATGTTACACGTACTGCGGTTTGTGTTTTTTTGTCTCAAAATTTATGTGGTGTACGATTAAGTATTTATAAATAAATATAAATAAAAACACTTAAACTTACACAGAAAATATGCCCCAAATACTTAACTTATTTATGTTTAAACTGACATTTATTGTAACTAAATTTTATTCCACATTCTTTTGCTCTTTTAAACCCTTTTCTAATATCCTATCATGCATCTCTTGATTCCTTGAATGTATCAGTACATCATCAATATAAATTTCTACCCCTTCAATATCTTTGAATATGTTTTTGTATACTCTTTCTGACTTCTGTATTGTAGATACTTTGTTTTCCCAGTATAAAGAATATGCTACAAATATAAAATTCCGGTGTAAAAAAATGATTGACGAACAAACACACCAAGCTATTCCGTATATATGAGCCACGAACGACGGCAACACAAAGACGGTTTATTACCGTGCTCTCGTCTTCGATTCCTCTTTCCATTTCTTTTATTGTTCCATATAATATATTGCTTACATAAAGTTTCCGTATATACTTAGGGTTGGATTTCAACAATATTGCTATATATATATTTATTCTTTTATATTTTTTGTCAGCCTCCGTTGCGCAGTTGGTTAGACGCCGGCTGTGATACGAGAGGCCGCGGGTTAGATTCCCGCACCGAGACAAATATTTGTGAAATCCACAGGTATTTGTTTCGGGTCTGGGTGTTTGTGAGACCGAAAAGTCTCTCGTAGTTCCTGATACCCACGACACAAGACTCGATCTTAGTGTGGGACAGGACTATGTATGTGACTGTTGAGTGTTATAACTTATATTGGCACGAAAAAGTGACTACAAATTATAATTAATCTGAAAGTATATCTATTGCGATTTAGATAGAGTAGTAACAAGAGATGGTTATTTATTGTCGGTTGGCACAATTTTGCTGGCCTGATGGGGCCTGTGGATACCAGAGCGGAAGATTGTTGAACATTGGTCACAGCTTTGAATTCCAAGTCACGCTTTTGACTTTTTAGAGTCATGTGTATTGATAGTATACACTACATACATACCGCGCTCTTTAACGGTGAAGGAAAACATCGTAAGGAAACCTGCATACAATAGAGATGGATAATAATTTCTATGGTATGTGAAGTATAAACCTGCATTAGGCCAGGGTGGTAGACTTGGGCCTTATATCTCTTCATTTTTTATTATCAATATTAAGGACATTCGTTCATCATGATTTTATAAAAAGGGCGATAGACTATGCCCTAAGACCTTATTTCGCTTCATATTGGAGGAGGCCCGCATCCCATAGTAAGACATATATGGACTGGATTAGTTATCAATATTAAGGACACTTTCGTTGATCATGATTGAATAAAAACTGGAACATTCCATTGGATTCTTTAGACTTCGCGATTTAATTCTATAGTCGTTAAGTTAAATTATCAATGATTCTGCTAAATACAATTCATTTGTGTAACTAAATTGACACTATCTTGGGTGGGGTTAACGTAAAATCTATACAAGAATAGTTCCCATCCCACCCCGACTATAAATCAAATCGCTCCTCCCACATCCGGCCGCAGCCATCTTTGAGGTCTCACTTCCGGCGGCGGGAAAGGGACGGCGCGATAGTTCGCTTCAGTTAGAAAGAGATAGCATGTGTTCTGCTCGTGATTTTTGAATTGAGTTCACAAAAGAAATTCGTATATGGATTCAGTTATTTAACAGTTGTTTTAAACAATTTTCAAACGTTTCGAAATAGTAGTTGAAATCTAATTTGGAATATTGCGGTTAGATTCGATTCCTTTTTATTTATTTATTTGTTCCATTACGAGGTTCGAACCCTCGGCTTCTCGATTCCAAATCGGCTTGATAAGCAACTGCGCAACGGAGGCTTATCTAAAATATTTATCCATAATTGGTTACCAAAGAACAGTCAAATGATTCATAAGATATAGGTAGGTTATGGGTATTAGTGTCTCACACTCGTGAGTCACATTTCAAAATCAACTTGTTACACCATTACAGATAATATTGTGACTCATAATATGAATTTCAAAAAGCTACCAATATATTGACGAATCGTATCAACTTCATACTCATAACAAAAGCAATTAATCATAAATGAATTTTTCGGATCAAACGAAACACATCTACAATAATTGGAAAATAAAATCACTGAGATCAGGTGGCCGACCTCATCTGTTCAACAGCCCTGGATTAAAGCGCACGCATGAAAATATCTCCATCCCTTTCGCACCAATACACATACCCATATACCCGTCTAGCACGACTTCTGTCCATCTGATTCGGCTTTAATGGTTATTGATGCTGGCACACTATTGATTCCTAATTTGTATTCTACGGCTACTGGTTTAAGGTTGAATTTAGTACGAAACGAATGGAGAGGAAATCGAAAATGCGACCTAAAGCCTTTTGAAGTCAGTTTTAAAAGTTAGAAATCCTTTCGTACCAAATGTTCGGAACTCGTGTCGGATTTTGTTATGAACTTTAAATAAAGCTCGATAGAGTTGAAATCGGAACGCTCCGGAATGGAGTTACGATGTTTCAGATCACCCGAGCGATTAATATAGGGTAGGATTTGGGGGTTTTATGGGGGGATTAAAATCGCATTAATCAGTGTCTGTTACTTTAGCTTTAACTCCGGTATAAACAGTTAAGTGTTAGGGTCTGCGATGTTGGATTTGTGTACAGTTGGGCACCGTGTTGGGATTTAGCGCTGGTAACTTAGTTCGGACCACTCTTTAATATTTCGAATTTCGAATAGTTCGAATTTCAAAATCTCTTTTATAATAGTTTTGAATTTGGAACTCCATACTGGCCATTAAATAATGATTACAAATAAAATTCGATTGTTATTAACCGACTTTAAAAAAAGGAGTAGGTTCTCAATTCGACTGTATGTTGCTTTTTTTTCACACACAACTTATTGGAGAATGAATGCGTCACTATAATATCACAAAATTGTACCCTTCGTAGAGATAAATGAATTCATAAGAATATATAGGTAAACTAAGCTACGTTGGACCGTTTTCCCGCAAATATTAAATGTAAAAAGTAATCACTATCCAATGTTACAAATAATTACTTTACTTAATGTGTATTATAATGTAATTTTTTCTAGGTTACAGGATTCCAGTTTCAGTCCTTAAACCGTTTTATGGGGGTCTAATTAATTTATAGGAAAAAGGGAACCTGTGGGCCGGATAAATTCCACAGCTTAATGGACAAAAATAAGAGTTAGCGAACCTTTAAGTTGGGGGTGAGATGGTGACCACCAAGCCGTGGCTTCGTAAGCCGGCACGCGTATTTCTGTTAAGCAAATTACGGGATAATATTAAACAATTCCTCAGAATATTTTATTGACATGATAAAGTAATGCGCCTGACGGTAAAAGTAGTCCAAATAGATTATCTAATACAAATATAAGAAGGTAAACGAAACGACTAAATATTAAGGATTTCATCCCGGATTTAGTTTAATTTTACATTTTTAACTTCTCGTTTTATTTCAATGCGTAACATTCATGTTAATATAAAAAGTCATTAATTAAAAATAAATTGAACCCATAAAATTTTTGAACAGCATCGACATTCATTTTTTGTTCTATCACCCAGTGCGGAAAGCGGTTTTCACTAGAGAAGAACAGACAAGAAATTCTAGTATACGTAATAGATACACAAATAGATGTAAATAATAAATAGATGTAGATACCAAGATACCAAGATACCAAACGCTATCACACAAAATTAATAAGCAATCCCAATCCCTATCTAAGGATCGATCCGGAAAATAGACCAATCGGAACACATCAAATGTGAGCGTGTCGGCAATACCTTGAGCCCATTGGTTTATTTTCGCGATCGATCTTTAGATAGAAACGAAGATCGTTTATTAACATCGGCCATATGTCATGCGTATAATACTACTACAAACTACGAGAGACTTTTTGTCTCACAACCGGACCCGAGACAGATATGTTAAACACGTAAAAGTAACACACATAGTCCTGACTACACTATAAGATCTGTTGTGTCGTATATTAGACACTACAAGAGACTTGTATGTCTCAAAACGCTTAGACCCGATACAAATATACACCCTTGACTACCAATTCTCTCTCTCTTTTCTCTTATGTCCACTCAAAGGTTGCCGGGAAGAGCTTGCCTAGTGCAATAAAACTGGTAGTACTTACTTTAAATTTAGTTATTATAAAGAATATAAATAAAACTACTTGTAGATATATTTCTGTGAAATTACTTGTCAGTTTTACATTTGAACCCGCGACTTCCCGTTTCACAGCCTTCTGCGCAATTAAACTGTCTAAGTCCTTTATGTATCTATTAAAAATTTTAATAATAATTCGAGCAAAGTCAGAGCAAACCGCTAGTATTCCGCAGAATTTCCATACAAAGGAAAACTCGAAGGTGGTCGTTAATTAAACCGAGGCTTTTGACAATGAACCCGGGACCGTCTGGTAACGAGATTGTCGCCACATCTCAAAGCGTAACAGAATTACCGCGGGGTGGCGAGGGATGGTTATTTACCCTTAGAATAAATTCCATTACTGCTTGTAGGTATTTTAGTTGTAAGATATTTTGAGGTTTGGTTGAAAATCCGGATAATTTACTGATCTTAGTTTTTTTTTCATTATTTATTTAAATCTTCACTATACACAAAAACATTGAACAGAAACAATAATAAAAACGTACAATTGGCGGTCTTATCGCTCTACAGCAGTGTATTACAGACAACTAATTATTGTCATAGTGATTTTTTAGATTTACGCGAATGTTACACATTGAAATAATGCTATTTTTTATCAATTATTGTCAATAATGAGCATAAAGTGGCCTCCTCCTCTAAATTCCTCGGTGGCCGTGGTGGGTCCAGAACGGTGGACCCTATACAGGGGAGTTACTCTATGATCCGAAGCTTGAATGTTTAAAATTCGTACGTAAAGCTGTACGAATGTGCGTAGGCGTACGAATTTCATTCTTTCTCCTCTTTCGTCTCTCTCTCTCGTCTCTCTCTCTCTTTAATTACAACTAATTAACTACATCAAAACTGTTCAATAAAATAAAAACAATTGACATCTGTCATCCTGGGACGCCCACCCCGCGTTACCTCCGCTCGATATTCGTCACTTCGCGTACAAATTGAATCAGTGTACTTTTGTGCGTTATGTTGATTTGAGTGAGACGAGGTGACGGGACCTTTGGTTTGCACTTTCTTGAGTAAATAAATACACCCAACAGTCACATACATAGTCCTGATCCCACATTAATATCAATTGAGTCTTGTGTCGCAGGTACCACAACTACGAGGGACTTTTCGGTCTCATAAACACCCAGACCCGAAAGAAATATTTGTGGGCCGCACAAACATTTCTCTCGGTGCGGGGATCGAACCCGCGACTTCTCTCACAGCTGGTGTCTAACTAACTACGCCACGGAGGCTGTCAATAAAATTTTAGTAAAGATCCCTAATGTTTTGAAAATATAAGATAGTCTATATAACCCGGGGATAGTGTAGCTTCTGAAAAGTGAAAGATTTTTTTAAATCGGTTCAGTAGTTTCGGAGCCTATTCAATGCAAACAAACAACCATTAAAACTTTCATACATACATATATACATACATAAACTCATGCCTTTATCCCAGAAGGGGTAGGCAGAGGCGCCACCAGGACACCCACATTTCGCCTTGTATGTTTCGTCCCATGATGTGATAGGGGGCGAGCCTATCGCCATATCGGGCACAAAGTTCTGACTCCGGGCTGATAATGAATAGACCCAATATCACTTTCCCCGATCCGGGATTTGAACCCGAGACCTCAGCTTTGTAGTCGTACCGTAGTACAACTACGCCACCGAGTCAGTCAAATCTTTTCTCTTAATAATATTAATAGTATAGACAAAAACCCCGCATCAAAGAGACTACAAGCAAAGTCACACCCTCCCAGTTCCAACGTTTAAATATTAAAAAATCCACAAATGCCCTTAAGCCGAATCTAATAACCGCCCTTTTATAATGAGTGACAAATTCGAAAACAGATAATTACGGATAGTATAAAGCGTAGCCCGCGGCGCATTCAAATGAGGGTAATGTTTAACCGCATGCGGTAATGAGGGAAGTTAGATGTTTTGTATTTAACGAACGCCTGTAGTGTTACGTATTTAGTCACGTTTTTAGAGTTGTTAAAATTTGTAAGTATTTTTGTTGTTTTAATGTGCTTTGGGCAGGTTTTATTACTATGAATCTAGAAAAATATGTTTTTACTAGCCTTAATCGATGTAAGTGATTTAGATGTAAATAGGAATATTGATACTGTGCTTATTGCAAGCTTTTTTATTTATAATATATTCTCTTCTTATGGTGTTATTTATTATTATTGTACGGCCTTATTCAGATAGATTTAAAACGTGTTTTAGCTATCGAATGTTTTGTCCCTTTCAAACGACTTTAGAATTCAGTTTGAGCGAAGAAAACAAAACATTCGATAACTAAAATAGGTTTTAAATCTGTCTATGAATAAGGCCGTTAGTGTTTATATTAGTCTATAAACGTCAGTTTTTCTTCTTTTATTTACTTACCTATAATCATTGATTGAATGTTGAAGGATATGGCAATAGGCTCGCCCCTATCCCATCGTGGGACAGAACATACAAGGCGAAATGTGGGTGTATTGGTAGCGCCTCTGCCTTCCCCTTCTGGGATAAAGGCGTGAGTTTATGTATGTATGAATGTTAAAGGAATAACGTTAAAGTTGTGTATATGTGCTGCTAAAAATTGTTAAGAATTAATTGCAACTATTCGTTAATATTTTCAGGAAATTATCCACTTGTAAGTGCACAATGATAACCGATTATTTTACAGCAAAATTGTGAATATGTACCCACACAGCTTTGCTTTCATACTTAACCCGTCACCCAAATGAATGCACGCTAGATCTCACTAAACTAACAAATGTATGCGCGACTGGCCTCTCAGACCAATGTTCTAACCCTTAATTTGCACTCGTTTAGGCGCACGCGTCGCCACGTGGCCCAAACGACCCCCGCATTGTAAACGTGTTTGTATTTTAAGCGGAACACTGGGAATAATTTCGGGTTGAATTTTGAGGACTAATGATATGGAAATTCTTTGTGTCTTTAAGCTTGTGGTATTTTTTTAATTATTATTATTATCAGCCGTAAGTGTTCCACTGCTGGGCAAAGGCCTCCTCCCTTTCCTTCCAGATGTGGCGGTCCATGGTACTATGACAGTCACGCCAGGAAGCGTTAGCTGCATACATAGTATGAAGAAGTAAAGTCGTTTTCTGCTGTCTCCTTGAAATCCTAGGATTTAAGATGCAACGGATTTAAATGATGTTTTCATCAACAGATCAATCTATAATATCGTAAGACCTTTATTTTTCTAATTTATTTACTCTGTATATTTTTTCAAGTCCTTTTTCGTTACAAAAGAATATGCAATGGGAATATATAGCAAATGCTATGATTACTTGGTAGAAGTTTTAAATAGATTTTAAAAATAGACTGAAAAGTAATTCAGCGTTTAAAATTAAATAAACTTACTATGAAAGCCGTAATTAATATTTTCTAATTTGTTAGTGTGTTTCATGCGCAGTCTGACCTAAGATTATGTCGCAAATCATACAATTATTAATACATACATAAATAATCGTCACGCCTGTATCCCATAGGGGTAGGCAGAGACTATGGGTCTCCACTTTGCTTGCTTTGCTTTCATAAATCTCTTCATGCATTCTCGTATATATTATTGTTATCATTATCTTAATGGTTTCGTAGATTTTCGTGAATGTTACACATGGAAATAAAACTATTTTTTAAAAATGAGCTTTATTTCAATCATTATCTTATCTCACCACTCAAAATAGCTCATAAACACGACTTCAATCAATTTGGCTATTGAAACTTTACCACGCAATTAAATCAATTTGCCGTCTAAAAATTATTCCTACACTCTTATCAACATTCTACCTACAGTGCCCCAAGCCGGAACATTTTGCAGTATTGTAATAGAATAGTAATAGTAAAATTTAAACAGCGCCATTGTGAGCGTATTTGGAACTAAAACTTCACAGCGGGAAACGTTTACTTTACTATACGAGAATTACTATACGATACTTCAAAATGTTCCGGGGTACAGTTATCATCCAAAACAGATAAACATACGCAGATATTGAGACGTCAATTCTGGCAGCGCCCCTACCGAGGTCCATCGATGCGTGCTGCAGCATGTATGCGCAGTATTTGATAGCTTACATGTTTTTATGACATGTTTATTCAAGGTATAGTGGGGATGGGACGTGGGAAAAATATGTATAAAACGTAAGTCCCTGATAGACTATTGATATTGAGCCAATTTCGGCTAAAAGAGATTTGCAAAGATTTCATGTAAGCGAAAATTATTTGGAAATCCATAGTATTAGCAGGATAGATTAGCAAGTCGTAACTTAAATTTTAGCTTATCCCATCAACTTAAATATATTTCTAATTAGTTGTATAGTTGCTGTCAAGAATACATTTGAGGTTGATTCATTTGCAAAAAATAATAAAGACTAAATGCTGTGGAAAATCCCCTCCGGTCGAGCAAATAATGAATCAATGTAGATCCCACCGCCTCGGTGGTGTAGTTGTATTACGGTTCGACTACAAAGCTGAGATCTCGGGTTTGAAACGAAACATCACTCGAAAACCTTCCATTTACAATGAATAAATAAATACACCCAACAGTCATATACTTCCTGACCCCACTCTAAGATCGAGTCTTGTGTCGTGGGTATAAAAAACTACGAGACTTTCGGTCTCACAAACACCCAGACCCGAAACAAATACGTGGGACTCAAACATATATTTCGGGGCGGGGATCGAACCCACAGCCTCTCGTTTCAGTGCCGGCGGCTAACCAACTGCACAACTGCAGGCTGTCATAATAATTTGAATACTATGTTAATACTACAACCCCACTTGGGAGCGTGGTGGACTAAGCACCCAATTTTAGAGAAGGTCCGTGGACTATGCCATTTATAGAATACTATTATGCACTCACCATCCTTGTTCATTCCCATGGCGAGGCATTTCTTCAGTCTGCAGGCTTGGCATTGGTTCCTGTGCGCCTTGTCCACCACGCACCTCCCAGTGCCGGCTTGACATCTGCAAAGATGGTAATGTTATAATGTTTTCTTGTCTACCCTTATTTACAATTTATAATGATAACGTTTTTGGGTAGGTTGGAAAGATTTTGCTTAAGGTTAACCGACTGTTCAATTACTCTTTGGGCCTCGTTCAGCATCTTCAAGTAAACCGTTGACTAGTTACTTTTTGATTAACGTTTACTGTCAAACAAAAGTGCCGAGTATCTTCCGTCAATTTCACAAGTGAAAACAAAGTATTGAGTAACAATGTGCTGGTTAAGTGAGGCATAAGAAATTGAATAAGTAATTCGTTCAATATTACGTCAAATGACCAACACCCTGCCTCCCGCTGAAGTGTCAAGTTTTTATAAACCACTTTGATGATGAAGTACCTACGACATACCTACTATGGTGCTCTCCGAGTGGAGGTGGTACCTAATTTACTATTGCTTGTCGCAATTATGGCGTCTCTCAACTGGATATCGACCAAAAATATAATTCTATGCGTTAGCATATTGAGTCACTACACGGAGCTTTCTATCTTCGTTAGGCGCTATTAAACGATTTTCCTACCAACTATACGGTTACCGGCAATCTTTACAGTTTTTTTTATTGCAATGAATGGCGAGACGAGCATGCCATTCGCCCGATGGTAAGCGATACGAACGCTCATGGACAGTAGCAAAACCAAACAACACCATGAATTATAAGGCAATGCTTGGCATTCCACTGCGCTCGCCATCCTCAGACTTAAGATGTTAAGTCTCAATATGTCCAGTAGTTATTCTGTCTACTCTGGCTACAATGTCCTTCAAGCTGGAACACAACGGTGCATTTACACTGCTGTTTGGCGGGAGAAATAGACATTGCGGTGGTACCTGCCCAGTTTATTCTGCAAGACCTTTTCCAACCCAAAGTCATATTCATGACATGGAGCTTACTTTCGCTTTCAAATTAGTGTCATTAATTGGTTTTCATAGCATTTCATAATTCATTTGAAATCCATTACTTAATAAATAATACCACATTTTTTGGAGCAATTTTTTACACTTGGTATTGAACCTAATGGTTCCGATAAACATACTAGAAATAGATCAACGATATTGACCAGTGGAAATACACATACACACATAGTAGAAACAGGAAAATATACCTTCTATACAAGGAAATACCTATAAATATATCGGTATTAATCGCCAAACTCCGAAGAAACGGACCCAATCACTACGAACCAATACAGATTACACATATTTCATTACGACTAATCCCCTAATAGGCTTACAGAGAGATGACATTTGTTGCAATCCACAGCCCCTGGTTCACGCTACTTATACATTTTTCAATGTGGACAATTAATTTCATTTGCTGGGCGTGATAGATTTTGGAGTATGTAGGTACTTCATTATAATGTGAAATAGATATTTACAGTTTCCTTTGATTTTTACGCTTATTTGTGTTAGGAATTATAATTGATATTGAGTGTCTGACGGCATTTTCCAACTATTTATTAAATCGGATGCCCTCTTAAATACTTATACAGCTCAAATACTTGTCGCAACGCCCCCACTACGCCCCACCAACAGTGGAGGGAAATCGTAGTGGGAGCGTTCGGAACATTTTAACAGTCAGTCTTGTACTGAGCGTGAATCGGAAAAGAACACCAAGAAAACTACGAACAGGAATTACCTAGTAATACCGTTAACTGCAATATTAAGGTATGGACAATGTCGCCGTGATCTTTTTATATGGAGTAAAGCTAAGTTGTGTTTTCATTATTATTTGTACTAGGTATGTGTTGTGAGTAAATAAATGTTTGAGAATCAGATCTGGAATATTCTTTCGATCCTTACATTTGGGATTAAAGACGTAATTATGATTGAAGTGTAAATTGTATATAAATTGACCAGTAGTTTTATAACGTCCGATCCAGTAGCAAAAATATTTTATTGTACGTAACCTTATAGTTTTTTATAGTAGTTGAACTTCATTTCACTGTCCATGTGTAGCCGGTCATTGAAAATATGAAATTAAGGGTGGGTTGCAGAAAATAACTTTAACATTAACTAAGGGCTAATCAGCCGTCAAATCGACGGTTATGCAATTTTCGGGTTGCATAAAATTAACAATTGTTAAAATGACGTCACGTATAACATTAACATTAACCGTTCAATTTCGGGCGGTTATTGTTAAAGTCACGGTTATCTTTCGTTATTTGTGTGTGTTCTCTGTATTGATAATTGTCATTTGTGTATCGATTTGAATAATAACCTGTACATTAAAACAATTTACAAAAATACGCTGATAAATTCCGACGTAAAATCGCATCGCATCATTTCACTGGTCACTCTTTTAACTTTAACTATAACAATTATGACAATGGTGCAACAAAAGAATTTTCTATCCCGTGGTCATTGTTATTGTCACTGCTAAAGTTAACTTTACCGTTAACAATAACGTCAGGTTTTCTGCAACCCACCCTAAAGGTTTTGAAACCACATTTAAATATACACCTTGTTATATAAGCAAACCCTACAACTACCGATCCTTTTCTTATATCCATCCAAAGGTTGTCTGTAAGAAATCGCCTAGGGCGATAAGACCGCCAACTGTACTCTTTAATTTTATCTGTAAAATATTGTATGCCTTTTGTATTTTTTGTGTGTGCAGTAAATAATAAAAATAAAATAAAAAATAAATACCGAAGCTACTGTTTCATAAAAATTAAGATACGAAAGGTTGACTGGTTGAAAATTAAGGCATTAGGTCCGCCTTTACAATTTTAACCCATTAATTCCCAAGGGTAAAAATAAAGACATATTTATTGGTTTAATTGTTTATTACGTTTATAAATACATCCAAAAAGAGCAAATTATAGTAAAATAAAATATTGATTGATTATTTTACATTCCGCAAAATGTTGCGTCTAAGGAACGTTGGGATTACTGAACTTCAATTTTACAAGCAAGTCTAACAACGCTAGAGTATTAGCGTGAGTGAAATATTTTAAAACAATCAGCATGAAGATGTACTTGACATTTTTTACACATATAAATTGTTGTACTTTTACACTGTCGACATCTTCTTCGACGTTTACTTTCGTGCTCTTCTATTACATGACCAATATTATCGAAGCGAATATTGGAAGGTAACGCGTTTTTGGATGGTCTTCCTAAATTTATATTTGAATTACCCAAAAAATGCGAATTATCTGCAAGTTGGGCTTCTTCGGTTTTCATCAAACTTACAGCAACGTAAGATTTGAATTCCAATTGATTCAAAGATCGCTCATTCGCCATATTGTAAATTTTCCACGAGTTTACCAATAGACTGTCTATCAAATCGATGAACAGTGGCCACCACCACTTTTTCCCTCTTACTCGAATCCTATAATTGGCTATTCCATTATCATGGAGATCTACACCTCCCATATTTTTATTATAATCTGCTATAACCTGGGGCAGTGGCACATTGACCATCTTTTTTATTTTTCTATCATAACGTTTTGCTGTACTTAACCAATGGTTCAATTTTTGCGTTGTTAGTAGCCACAGTCACCACAGAATTGTCATTCCATCGAACCAACAGTACTTCATGTTTTTGGTCAAAGCTATAATCAAATGATCCTGTCTCTTTTTTCTGAAGTTTTTTCGTATTTATCAAGGTTTTATTCATTGTTCTATTTTCTCTAATAGTACCAGTGGCAAAATAACCTTTCTCTTTCAGAATACAAAACAATTTATGTGAAGACAAGAAATTATCAAAAAAAATGCGATGTTTGCTTGGGTCTTCAATAACGGACAATAGGTCCACAACAAATGTAACAATAACAACTAACTATGTATTATTTCTCCCAACGTTGCACATACGCAACATTTCCGGGAAGTCTAAGATAAACAACAAGTGTGACTAGTTTTGTCCAGCAAAAGGGTTTATATCATAAATAAGATGTTGCTTGAGCTTTATACAGAGTAAAAAGTAAAGCTTTATTTCAATTTATATTTTTTTATGATTGGATGAGTCTGTCGCTCTTGAGAAAACTCAATTAGCAGTTTTTAAAAAATAAAACTAATATGTATTTGTATTTAAAAAAACATTGAAAAAAATGTGAATCAATTTTTTAGTTCTAATTCTCGAGACTGGCTTACATTTCATAGAAATAATTACTTATTTTAAAACAAAAAAAAATCACATTTGAAATGTTGCGCTAGCGCAACGTTGGGTAATAATGGGTTAATTAAATATAATAAATTAAAAAATCTACTATAATTATCCAAAACAGCCCCTTAATATTTAGTATACCATAGAATCTTAAATCCCTCACACAACTTTCCCCGATATAATTAAAAACTGTTTAACATTTGGTCCTCTCGAGCCAAGTGCACTTTTAATTTGTAACAAATTGATCCTATTGTGTTCCAAAGTATGGAAGCTGTCGGCTCCACTTAGCATTTGGTATTAGCAGTAACACACCGCATTGGATTTTTTGAAGCCTATCTTAAAAAATATTATTATACATATTTACTATAACGAAAAGTGGAGTATTTATGAATGAAACGTACATACAAACATACGGGTTTAATACAGAAGCGACTTTTTTGGTTCAGTTTAAAATCAGATACTTAGACATACATACATACATAAACTCACGCCTTTTATCCCCGAAGGGGTAGGCAGAGGCGGCACCAGGACACCCACATTTCGCCTTGTATGTTAAGTCCCATGATGTGATAGGGGGCGAGCCTATCACCATATCGGGCACAAATTCCTGACTCCGGGCTGATAATGAGTAGAAAAATCCAATATCACTTTGCCCGACCCGGGACTCGAAACCGAGACCTCAGCTTTGTAACCGTACCGTAATACAACTACGCCACCGAGGCAGTCATACTTAGACTCGGAAATAATATGTAAATATATAAAGTATCTTTCCCATACTCTACCCTTAAAACTTTTTTGTGCGAGGATCCACATTAATACGTATATAATAAATTAATTATCATGTACTATCCCGAGCGTGGGTGTCCCGGTGGCGCCTCTGCTTACCCCTGGGATAAAGGCGTGAGATTGTATATAATATGTATATTGTTTACTATCCCGAGGCGCGAAGCTTAGACAATTCCTGGTAGACACTAGCTAGTTTTATTCTGAACGAAATTAATAAAATAATGAAAATAAGTGGAAAAAAAAATTTACTTCTCTTCGCTGTAATTTGGAAGACTAATAAATTATTTATCAAGATATCATACGTAAATATGGACTGGAAAACCAGATGTAAAACACTACGGATCGATATATTCTACTTAAATACTTCTTTTATCACGCAGCTAAGGTTCTAGTAATATGTATTTGTATTCACTATTCCAAAAAAATATAGAAGGCACGGAAATTCTTTTTAAATTCCACAAAGTATTATACTGTAAATCTAGTTATTTTCCGCATATTGCAAATATAAACCCTAAAGTGATCTAACAAAAATAACAAAGAGTAAAAATAATAACAGTCTCAATATTTATGTATTTTGTACTCTGACACTTAAAAAGTAATTCACCATATAAAAATGTAAATCAAATTCTCAATTCATTTAAATACCCCACATTTGTGAACATTTGGCGCTCGGACTGAGTGGTGAAGAGGTAGCGATTTTCAATTTTTGAACCCTCGATGCAAAATTAAACTTGATTTGTGCTTTTGAACACTTATTTAGTCTTTTTCTTAGTTGTATTTTAAAGCGCTTTTTTCTTGAACAGGGTAAACCAAGACTGCCACCGAAAACGAAGCCAGGTGGTAGGTTTAGTGAGTACAGACACAACGCAAGTAAAAATTCCGCGAAAAAAGCTACAGGTTATTTTTTGTAATTTTTTTACTATCATTTAGTTTGGATGGAAAATACCTAGTTTTTGCTAAAATTATAATTGAAACGCTTGCGTAATATTGTGTTTTAAAAATAAAAAGTGCTTATTATTATTTTAGGGAAACTATGTGTTTACCACCCAAATAGACAATAAGTAAAAATTTACGCTTTTTTTGGAAAAAAAATATTTGCTTTGTGTCTGAAGTCACTAATACCACCACCTGACTTCGTTTTCGGTCGCAGTCTTGATAAAACCTGTATAGAAAGTCTGACTTAATTGAAATACATCTTCATTAAATGCCTATACATATTTATTTTTCGAACACTATATTTAATCCCAATTTATAATAGAAACAAGTTGAGCTGCAAGTGAAATACCTGTCATTGCGGGTCACGTAGGGTGTCACGTTTTGTATTCAGCTACGTATAAATAATCTAGCAGTGGTTTATTATCATCCACCGAAAGGTAACAATCTCTTATACTCTATCTGGGTTCCACTGCATTTATTGTCAAGTGGATTGTAGTCACTCTATCCTGCCATAAAAAATAAAGAAATCATATAAAAATCGCTTTCTAACAAACTTAAGAAAATGGAGGAGGTTCTCGCTTCGACTGTGTGTTTCTTTTCCCGCTCGTTTCCAGTCTCTACAAAAACACTCTTATTTTATCACTTGCATTTATAGTTTATTAACTACTCTAAAGAAACATCTACAAAGGTCAATAAAAGACTAAAAAAACCTAATTAAAAATGTGTATGTCTCTTCCATGTCCACAGACCCCACCACCAATGTACTCTACCACGTTATTTTATAAATTCCATAGTAATGCCACTTGAAACATCCATAGAAGTAAAATTGAAGTAAAAATCGCTCCTCTCCCGTCTGTATCCACTACCGAAGGGTCACAGATGTGGCAAGAATTAGAAGCGCTCCCCGGCTCGGATTAAGAGGCCGGCTCCCTGTCTGTCTATTGTCATTTTTGCTCCATCTCGGCGCAGATGAGCCATTGTTACTCCGATGCGTTTTTTGTACGGGATTAATGGGATTTCTGGTCTGATTTTGATTTAATTGAATTTGTTATGGGTGTTTGACTTGCTCATTTGTAGTGGAGTTACGGTAGCATGCACTGTATTGTAGTCATAAGCCGAGCAGAGAGTATGTAAATATGTGATTTTTGAGATAATTGATATTTCAAGGCACAAATTGAATATAAAACATGTTGTTAGATTTGTTTAATGTTCAATTGTTTTTTTTCTTTCATTTATTTGGGTCAATAAACAGTATTACATACAAACAAAAGTACAAGTTTTGTGCAGACAATATTATAAATGTGAACCAACATCGATAACCACATCTTAACAGAAAACATAGTACAGTGAATTAACCATCGAAATTACCCTTAATTTAAATTGATAAAAATGTTTCATAAAAACCAACGCAATCACAATTGAATTGATGCAGACAAGTTTATAGGTATCAGGAATGAAAGACACAAAATAAAAATAGATACGGCTTTTTGGCTATGATGATGATGTGTATCGCTTCTCCACTCGTATGTCTTTTTATTAGAGTATAAAAACGACTGCGCAATTAATTAATAAAATCTCCCAACTATTACATGTAGTCCTGACTCCACACTTAGATCGACTCTTGTGTCAGGGGTATCGGGTACAACGAAAGACTTTTCGGTCTCACAAACACTCAAACCCGAAACAGAAACCTGTGGACCACACAAAAATTGTACTGGTGCGGGGATCGAACCCATGGCCTCTTGTTTTACAGCCGGCGCGACATCTACACATCTGCCCCACGAAAACTGTCCTTATTCAATATTGTATTTCCTGGTTTCGTATGGAAAGAAATGGGCTTTTTTGTTTTTAATGTCTGTCTATGAACAATTTTATTATTTTCCTAGTGGGTCAAATTGTAGCACGGTATAATTTTAAGGCATGCCACTTTTAAATTCGTTCACAGTTTAAGCTCTTATGTATAATTTTTAATACCATTTTTAATTTTAATATTTATATACAACAGAAACGCAATGACGTAACCACGAAGATGTGTCGTAAATCAATATATTTGAACACGAAAAATAATACACCACCTTGAATCCAAAGCCCCGTTTTTACATAACAAAAAACCTGAGAAATTAAGAAACAAAAACTTAAAGATCCACCTGCGAAAGTGGTGTTTGTTCTCTCAATAAAATATACAAGTAATGTCGTATTTTTTATTTGTTTCATATTCTCAAGTCTGTTGCCAACGGACGTGTTTTGTTTTTATTTGCATTATCTGTTGGCGAGAAACAATTCTTAATTTAAAAATTATATTATCAGCCAGATCATTGTTACTTGATATGATCTAACTAACTTATTTAAAGTCAAATCACACGGTTCTTCATACGTGTCAATGAACACTAAGCATTAGAAGCGATGATTTTTTCGTTAAAAATGTTTTAAAACATCAATCGCTCGCTTGATTTTTATTGCGATGAATGGCGAGATGAACATGCCAATCACCTGATAGTAAGCGATACGACCGCTCATGGACAGTAGGAAAACCAAACAAAAGCAATGCTTGGCATTCCACTGCGCTTGCCATCTTGAGACATGAAACGTTAAGTCTCATTATGTCCAGTAGTTACTCTGGCTACAATGTCCTTCAAACCGAAAGACAACAGTGCATTTACACTGCTGTTTGGCGGGAGAAATGTACCTACCAAAGCGGCATCTCACATATGAGGGACCTACCACCAATAAAAGTAGTATAAGTAGTAATGTTCGCTGAAATGAATCATGATGCTTTAGATTTGAATATTAAATCAATTGCCAGATCCATTAAGTATCACCGTGAAGGCTTTAATAAATTAAAAAAACTAGACCAACACAATCCACCAATCAAAAGCGACGGTACCAACACTCGTTCCAAATACATAAAATATGAACAAACAAATACAAATTAAATACTAAGAGACACACTTGTGTTGAGTAATCAACCTATTCCGAAAACCTTTTGGCATAATTACGAAATCCTATATGTTTGTACAAATGTTGCAAGTAGTGCATACTATTTGCTCCGACATCGTTTCGTTTTGTTTCATTTATTTGATGTACGATGGATGAGTCAAAGTTTTTGTAATATCGACTGCAGTCGAAGACTTAGTCAGTTGGACAGTTTTTGAGCTAGTTGTAATAATGAAGGCGAGCGGTCATTAAATATCTGCCAGGACATCTATGTATATTATCAAGAAAATTGTAGTGGTTAGCTGTTCGCGTGTCAAAATTGACTCTACCTCTGCTTAATCCAAAATTCAATCTAGTCACTAGTTCTTTAATAAAATCAGCATCTTTCAGAGTTTTAAACTTTGTGAAATATGGGTAATAAGGGACACCGTTACTTCTGCGTTTTGCCAGACAAAAGCCACTTTATTTCCTATAATAATATTTAAAAAAGAAGACACTTTTTTCACTTACTACATATAATATAAATAAGATAATTTTTATACTGATCCTTAAAAATATATCATTGTAAATATTAGTTGTAGGCCGAACCAACCACATAACACTTATAAGAGTGACATTGGTAATATGTCTTTGGCTCTCACGTAGCTTATCGAAGAAAATGCTTAAAACTTTAGTCTTGTTTAAAAACAAAAAGTCTCTATTGCATTCTCCAAGTCTCATTGAGGCATCTCTCACTGGCAAAAATATCAATAAATCAAAGATATCAACATATTAAATGACACGAATCCCTTCAAATGTAGTAGGCTTTGAATTTTATGATGAAAGATGAATAGAACTAAACGTGTGACGAATGACTGATTCGGAAGGTGTTATGTGAAAAAGGCCTATGTTCAGCAGTGAGAAAGAGAGAGAGAGATTTGAAAAAGATGACGAATGGAAGTACTGAAGAGTAACAGAGTTAGAGGATGAATGATTAAGGTGTCAAGTATGAAAGGACGGAATAACAGAGAACAGTTTGGAAGACGACGGAAGATGTTGAAGATGACGGATAAAGACGAATTTGAAGACGCAAATAAACGACATTCATTTTACATTGAAGATTACCAAACCAGTGTTTATTTAATTTGACCCGATACGGAAGTATTCCCACATGTATGAAACTTAGCGTGTCAGAATTTTGCTATGTAGGTACTGTGGCATCACAACAGCGGTATAGAGTTGAAATTTTATGAATGAGTGAAACCAATATCGAAACTCTTTGAAGTACGACAAAAAGTAAACATCATTAAAGAAATAAACCGAGCAGTCTTTGAACTCATGGAGCGTATATACCTGGGTCATGTATTTACATAGATTTGTTTGTAATATATTAATTCATACATATTTACATAAACTCATTACCTTTTTTCCAGAAGGTGTAGGCAGAGGTGCTACCAGGACCCACGTTTCGCCTTATGTGTTCCGTCCCACGATGTGATAGGGGGCTAGCCTATCATCATATCGGGCATAAATTCCTGACTCCGAATAGATAGAAAAATCCAATATCACTGCCCGATCCGGAATTTGAACCCGAAACCTCAGCTTTGGAATCATACCGTAATACAACTGAACAATACAAAAACTTTCAATAGCTTAACAGAAGAATTACGAAGAACGTCAAAGTTTAAACAAGAGGTGTGTCCGTAACATATTTCCAATAGTCGGCACAACGCTATTTGAGCTAATAGTCACCGACACTTGTGCAAACACCTCGACTTTCCATACTAATTGTGAAATATAAAAATAATAAAATAAAAATAAAAAATATATATTGACAACATTCTGGCCGCAAACTTGTTCAGCGTGATTAATTTTATTAAAATAACTTTATTTGGAATTTCCCATCCCGTGCTTACGTCCTGTGTCATTCTCAATCAAGGCATGTAATCCAGTCCTATCTCATCCCTTTGAGTTTAAAAAAGTAATAAATATATTGGAATTCCTTCCTCATCCCACGGAAACGCTACATTTTTCGGGATAATAAGTAGCCTTAGTGTTAATCCAGGGTGTCAGCTACCTCCATACGAAATTTCATCTAAATACGTTTCTGAGTTCATCGCGTACAACCGCACAGACAAACAGGCAAAAAATCTAAAAATCATTGATTTGGGTTCTATTACGTTAATACAGACAGACCCCCATATTAGTTTTTCTAATTTATTTTCCATGTACAGACATCCATTGGTTACAAATTTATTATACAGGGTATATCAAGACCGCGACCGAAAACGAAGCCAGGTGGTAGTATCAGTGACTTCAGACACAACGCAAGTAAAAATTTCGCAAAAAAATCGACAACTTTTTTTTTGTAATTTTTTACTTATCGTCGTTTTTGGGTGATAAATACATAGTTTTCCTAAAACTATGATGTAGACCTCTTTATTTTTAAACACTCAATGGTACGACAGGGTTTAAATTATTATTTTCGCAAAAACTAGGTATTTACCTACAAAACAAAATGATTTTTAAAAAATTGTAAAAAAATATCTGTCTCCGCCGCGCTGTGGTGAAATTTTTATTTGCATCGCGTCTGTGACCACTAAAACTACCACCTGGCTTCATTTTCGGTGGCAGTCTTGATATACCCGGTATGTATAGATTTACACTTATTCTTCGTGTGCCGTTTACTGTTTTCCATTGTTCAATTTCATTTGATGTCATTATCTTTTAAATTCTTTCTTACTTCTTTCATTATGTTTTAGTAATATATTTTTACAGCTTCTTTGATTAGATGTAAGTATAGTCGTCGTTTATGGTTGGGTTCGTCAGTCTTGCGTTTTTGTGTATATTACGATGCAATAAATAGTAGAATGCCTCGGTGGCATAGTACGGTACGGTACGGTTATAACGCTGAGGTCTCGGGTTCGAATCCCGGGTCGGGCAAAGTGATATTGGATTTTTCTATAGACCTGAGTCAGGAATTTATGCCTGATATATGTATATGGGTGTCCTGGTAGCACCTCTGCCTAACCCTTCTGGGAAAAAGGCGTGAGTTTATGTATGTATGTAAGTAGTAATAAATTGGATTGAGATGGTTTCTGGCTAAAATGATATTTATATTTTTGCTGAGGCATTACGATTATTTAAAAGTCCGGGGTGACTTGGTACACGGACCAGACGCGGCTGCCAACATGTTCACGGTAGTCGCGGGATCAAATCCCAGGGCACATCTGACTTTTGGGTGTGATGTGTGTCGGTAATTGATATAAAATCTACGGCACTTGGCTTACAAAAGTGCAGTGGTATGTGGTTTATAATATAAAGCCAATTTTCATCTCACCTGTAGATAAGTTTCCTTCTCACAGATCTCTTGAAGAAACCGCTGCAGCCGTTGCACGCGAGGATCCCGTAGTGCTTGCCTGAACTAGTGTCACCGCAGACCACGCAAATAAGTCCTGAAACAAATATACTCCAATAATCTATGTTTCTCTCTCTCTCACTCTCTCTCTCTCTGTCTCTTTTCAGCTATAGCAAGTCCACTGCTGAACATAGGCCTTCCCAAGGATCTCTACATTGACCTGTTGGAAGTGACCTGCAACCAAATCTATGTTTTGATTCAAAACTGCTAGATGATTTTTTGTCAAAAATCGTGATTTGAGTTTTCACAATTTTTGCCCACCCAGTATAGATGCGTGTATTTTTAGCGTTAAGCTGAACTTCGGTTTGGTTCGGCAACTTACCTGAGAGGTAAAAAGATTCGTGTCTGCACGAGTTGATGAAAAGCCTTGAAAACTAAAAACTAGATTTTTGACAAAACAACCAGGTAGATTTTTTTGAAAATTGGTACAATGTTACCTGTGGTGGATCATGAGGTTTAGATTAAAAGGCATGTATCAATATCACACAGTAAAAGAAAGGTATCTATATGAGACCTGACAAATTGCTCAGTCTCGTCGGAAGACTACATAAATAAAATGAACATACAAAGTCACATACATAGTTCTGACTCCACACTAAGATCGAGTCTTGTATCGTGGGTATAAGGAACTACGAGAGACTTCTCGGTCTCACAAACACCTAGACCCGAAACAAATACCTGTGGATGACACAAATATTTGTCTCCGTTCGGGGATCGAACCCGCGGCCTTACGTTTCACAGCCGGCGTCCAACCAACTGCGCCACGGAGGCTGTCATAGGGCAGAAAAATCACGGCATAGACAAACTAAAGGCCAAATGCCGACCTGTCTTACCCAAGTGGCTGGTCTTCTTGGTGGGCGGGTCAGGCAGCCAGGGTCTGAGGGCCGGCGGGGCTAAAGCAGCTGCCACCAGCGCCGCAGACGACGGTGGTGACCATCGCAAAGGCGAGGTGCTGTCGTCACCTGGATGAGAAGATGTTTTTAAATTAATTGTATCTGTATCTAGTTGTGTAGATTTATATATTTTTTTTACCTAAATAATCACACTTATCAATTCAAAATACAAAACATCAAAGTATATGAAAACTTTAAAAAACATTAATTGAGATGTGAGAGTCTGAGTTCAAAAGTCAGACAATACTTTTACTGTGAGTTTTTCAGTTGGAAAAACTCATGAACTGGGTTGGTATTTATTCCTTGTCGACTTGAGGTGAAGAAAATGGCACTAGTGACACTACAGCTTAACCTATCGAGGATGCAGGCGTAATGTATGTGCAAAAAATCACTAACTAATAAATTCCATACGTACAAGCTTCCTAATATCCAAACGAATCTACAATTAAGGAGCGACCCTCATAAATATTTAATCTGAAGTAATAAAATAATCATTTGAAATCGCACCCTTTCCTTTTAATACGTTTCCACTTTGCGAATATCTGGGGTCGGATCGACCCTCTTGGTGAAAACGCGTGGGATTTTCGACCTTATTACTTTGCAGTAAGGAGGGTTAGGATATAATAGAGGATCTCTGCGGGATTAACCCGTAATGTGACGAATCAATTAAGTGATTGCTACCAGACGACTAAATAAAGTGTTTTTATTGGGAGCAAAGGAATTTGCTATGGTTTTGGTGAAGGGATATAAAAAGTTTCGATTTGTTGGTTATTAATACGGTTTATGCGGTTATATTTTGACATGATTATATACGGTAAGCCTAAATGTTGTCTGCCACAACAAACTACGCTGCTTCTTGTGGTTAGTGCTGTGCTATCAAAATAAGTAGCAGTGTCGATTTCTTTATCGACATTACTAGTAAAAGGAAATTTATTTTATTTTGGTGTTTTTTTTTTCACCCAACAATCACTTACATATTCCGACCCGCACACTAAGATCGAGTCTTGTGTCGTGGGTATAAGGAACTAAGAGAGACTTTTCGGTCCCACAAACACCCAGAATCATACATACATACATAAACTCACGCCTCCATCCCCGAAGGGGTAGGCAGAGGCGCCACCAGGACACCCACATTTCGCCTTGTATGTTCCGTCCCATGATGTGATAGGGGGCGAGCCTATCGCCATATCGGGCACAAATTCCTGACTCCGGGCTGATAATGAATAGAAAAAGCCAATACCACTTTGCCCGACCCGGGACTCGAACCCGAGACCACAGCTTTGTAGCCGTACCGTAATACAACTACGCCACCGAGGCAGTCCACCCAGAATCGACACAAATATTTGTGGTGCACACAAACATTTGTCTGGGTGCGGGGATCGAACCCGCGCCCTTACGTTTCACAGCCAGCGTCTAACCAACTGCGCCACGAAGACTGTCAACTGTGAAAGATAATAATATCATACTCTACTGATGCGAATCAACTGTAAATTCGCTATGTAAATTGCTCAGTTTTAACCATCACGTGCATTGAAGTCTCTTTTACTTGCCATTGTATAGAAAATATCATCATATTGTTATGCTAACTTATATACAGTTTTTTTCTCTCAATCCGCTATACTAGGAACTAAAAATATTTCTAAAACCCAACAGCTGAACATCATATAATATGAAAGGAGATGACGATAAAGATCAAATTGCCATGACAGCTATATAAAGTATATCTTTTCGTTTTCTGTACTGTGCTTTATCAGCCCATGTACGTTCCACTGCAGGGCACGGGCCTCCTCTACAATCGAAAGTACGATTGAGACGGCTTAGGCCATATAGTCCAGCACGCTGGCCTAGTGCGGGTTGGCGGACTTTCCATACCGTATAAATTCTTTTAAAATCTCCTCGGTATGCAGGTTTCCTCACGATGTTTTCCTTCACCGTTATAGTGCGTAATAATCCTCTTTGCTAGTAAAAATATATCTTTATCGACGTGCCTTTAAATCAAATCAAGAAGTTGCCCCTGTAGTGACGTATTATCAGTACTTACGGTTAATTGGTGTACAATAGTGACAACGCGTCGCTTTATTTATTTACCTATATTAAATGTCGGATGCAGTCGTGTCGAGTGGACCAGAGGCGTAAGAAATGGACAGATATGGCAGAATATTTAATTGAGCAGGCAGTTATTTGCTGATTCCTATGTTATTAGGTATTATTAAGGTATTTATTTATGATTTGAAGTATTTTTATTAGTGTTTCCTGGTAATACTCTCACAATGACTCACACAAGTAAATATGTTCCTATTGGTATTAGGTAAATTTATTTAAGAATTGAAGTATTTTTATTAGCGTTTCCTGATAATACTCTCACAATGACTCACACAAGTAAATATGTTGTTTTTTTTATTGCGATGAATGGCGAGACGAGCTGGAAATTCGCCTGATGGTTAGCGATACGACCGCAATAGAATATACGACCGTATTGGAAGATTGTAATCAATAAGCGATCAAGGATTAAAATGCATTAAAAATTCAAAGTAGACTTCCTACCAAAAATATATATTGGAAATGTAAATTAAAATGAGTTACTGAATCCATAAAAATGTAAACATAATTTAGATTCTCTTTTTTTATTCTACCACCCGGTTCGAAGTGGTTTTCATTAGAGAATAATTAAGAAACTCTAGTATTAAACTATTTACGGAGAAAACAATTTGCCGTCGTGTTTTAAACATCTTTGGCTCAACAAATCCAGGAATTCATAGTGAAGAGACAAAAGCCCAATCTATTTGTAAAACAATAACCGCTCTATACATTATTAGGTCTGCGTTCAAATGAGATAATTCAATGGGGGCGAGTCTCCGTCATGAGCAGAGTCCTTTAAATACATTATTTCGTGAACAATGCGTACCGTTGGCTTGTAGCTTTAGTGGATGTGCTCTGCGGGATTTGGGGTTCGATTGTGTTAGTGAAATTGTGATACAATTTTGTTAGATTTACAACTATCTATCTATCTATATCAGCCCATATACGTCCCACTGCAGGGCACGGGCCTACTCTACAATTGAGAGAATCGGTTGAGAGTGGTTAGGCCATATAGTCCACCACGCTGGCCTAGTGCGGGTTGGCGGACTTACATACCGTAGAAATTCTTTAAAATCGCTACGGTATGCAGGTTTCCTCACGATGTTTTCCTTCACCGTTAAAGTGCGTGGTGATTGACTATTAATACACACATAACTCCGAAAAGTCAGAGGTGTGCCCTGGGATTTGAACCCGCGACCACCGTGAACATGTAGGCCGCCGCGTCTGGTCCGTTACCAACAGGCCACCACGCACTTAGATTTACAACATATTTGGTTAATATAATTACTTAATTTCACATGTTTTTACATTATGGTCAAAATTATATGCTAAGCAACTACCGTGGCCGATTGTGATATTAATCCATATAAGTGGTAATTTTGCCGGCGAGAGACAAACATCTTTATACTCTTAATTTTATGTCAGCCTCCGTGGTGCAGTTGGATAGACGCCGACTGTGAAACGAGAGGCCGCGGTTCGATTTCCGCACCGAGACAAATGTTTGTTAGAACCACGGGTATTTGTTTCGGGTCTGGGTGTTTGTAAGTCCGAAAAGTCTCTAAGTCACTAATACCCATGACACAAGACTTAATTGATCTCAATGTGGGGTCAGGATTGTGTATATGACTGTTGGGTGTAATTATTATTATTTAATGACATGGCACTGTCGTCTGATGCCATTCGATACTCTGGACGGCATTGCGCTTACGATCAAGTGTAATTCAGTCAACAACCGGAATATAATAAACAATTATAATTAAATTACATTAAAATATCTATAAAGTGTGTAGTATTGCGAAGCTACGAGTAAGCGAGTCACCGTGGTCCCATGTGTGTGAAGTCCCCTGGGGGCAATCCACTGGCATATTGATCGTATGTGGGGGTCGATGCGGCGTTATTATATTATGCTTTGGAGCGTATGGGCATCGGTTCTAGGTACCGACTGCCTCGGTGGAGCAGTTGTACTACGGTACGAAAATAAAGCTAAGGTATCGAATCCCGGGTCGGGCAAAGTGGTATTGGATTTTTCTATTCATCGTCAGCCCGGAGTTAGGATTTTGTGCCCGGTATGGCGTTGGGCTCGCTACCTATCACTTCTTAGGACGGATTGCACAAGGCGAAACGTGGATGTCCTGTTAGCACCTCTGCCTACCCCTTCTGGGAAAAAGACGTGTGTTTATGTATGTTTGTATGTATGGACTTTAGATTCGTGATTATGAGTGGGTTTTGGCGAAATAATTCGATATATACCTTATAAGCTCTAATGCCATTACTATAATATTGTTTCTTTCTCTCTCTCTTCAGTCACAATTAAACCACTGCTAAACATAAGTGAAGAGGAAATCATTGGGCATCTGGCTATCTTACTCATCGAACGAACCGCGACAGCAAAGCTGCCCGGAAGAGCTTCCCCATGCTAAGTTATAACTGACAACGTTATGGCTCTACAACTTTTAAACTCCATTGCATCTCATGCAACACAACCAGCACTAATAACGGTAGGATCAGGTGCAATAACGCAATAAAAACAAATAAAAATAAATAGAAACAACACAAGTAAAAGTGACGGTATGTATGATGCGTAATTGTAATTCTTTGTCGCGAACAAACGCAATAAGGAAAAGGGAGGTGAAATAAATTTTTATAAGGCACATAAAAAGTTCCCGGGGGAGGATTGTAAGTCAGCGACTGTATCCTGGTATCAGGATAAATCAATGTTTGTACGGAGTGCTGCGGTCGGTAAGGAATAGAGATGGCGTGGAGATGCCATAATTTGTTTTTTTTTTGTTGAAATGATTTTTGTGGTGTAGGCAGTTGATTTGTGATTGGAGAAGCTTTGTTTTTATGAATGAGGAAATCTTGGAATAAGCGCTGTAAAATTTAAAATGTAGACTCAGGAGTAGCGGACAATAAAATATCTCGACCGTTACGTACGACGACGTTTATTGAAAAACTGGCAAATGTCATGTTTTGTTATAAGTACCTACATTTACATAATATTATATTATACACTGCAAATACCATATCTTAATATCACCCTGTATATAAACGTACTTCGTGAGTTATTGTGTACGATTAAAACTTTGATATTGATAAACGTCGAAACCTGGGTTAAATATCGTCTTTAAGTAAACGCTTTGCAAGAATTAGGTTCATTATAAGTCTAAAAATATACAGTTTTTTTTTTATATAAAAAATTACACACGTATTTTTCCAAAGTTAATGAAGTCCCCACACCTCTGTCCCGAGACGCGCCGGGAAACTTTGTCGCTTGCCGTTTTATTTGCTTTTCTTTTGACGCGCCAAGCTCTTGAGCCTCTCTGATTAATTTCACTCCCCCGGCTCAAATCCGTGCTTAAACGCCCACCGCGCCCTCAAACACAAACGCACAACTGGTGGACTTGAGTGTTGCTATTGATTGTGCTCATTGATGTCTTTTAGCCGTAGAATGGGTTCTATGGTTGTTATAAGAGATAGTCTTTTCTCGCCAGGTAAAGTAAGGCAGTCTGGTTAATAGATATTTTGAAACAGACCAAAATATTTTATTTATTATATAACTGGGTCGGGCAAAGTGATTTAGATTTTCTATTATCAGCCCAGAGTCAGAAATTTGTGCCCGATATGGCAATATGCTCGCCTATCACATCATGGGACGGAACACATAAGGCAAAACATTGGTGTCCTGGTTGCATCTCTGCCTACCCCTTCTGGGAGAATTGGAGACACGCTGAGCTCCAATGCTCGGTGTCATAATGCGTTGCCAGTTGCAAGGACTGCAGTGGTGGGTGTGGGGGAGGGACAATCTCCAAAAAAAGTATTGCAATGTAAGTACGATGTGGTTTCCCACTTTTAATAACACTGATAAAATTAATAAGCATAATATTATCTTTTATTTACTTTAATATATAACACGAGATCCAATGTCATATCGGAGAGCACGTTATAAAGCATCGAACACTTGTGACCACAGTTGAATACTATTTCTGGCACAATTAATATACATTTCTCTGAGTGAATAATTTAAAATTACGAAGCATATCGACATTTATTTCGTATAAAGCGTCATTGGGTTTGCGGCAATCTCACTAACCGAAAAAACAACTGCAAAGCCGTCGCTGCGCGTTGGTTTTTGTAAGTACCACGACGAGCTCGCCCATTCCTACCATAGTTCAAAGTAAATACAGTGTTACAACATATTTATAGGAAAAATTTATCAGTGGCGTAGTTGTATTACGGTACGGTTACAAAGCTGAGGTCTCGGGTTCGAGTCCCTGGTCGGGCAAAGTGATATTGGATTTTTCTATTCATTATCAGCCCGGAGTCAGGAATTCGTGCCCGATGCGATAGGCTCGCCCCCTATCACATACAGACGGAACATACAAGGCGAAATGTGGGTGTCATGGTAACACCTCTTCCTACTCCTTCTGGGAAAAAGGCGTGGGTTTATGTATGTATATAAATTATAGTTTGCTTGACCATCTAGACTTGCTCTGACCATCTTATGTCTCAGGATGGCGAGCGCAGTGGAATTCCAAGCATTGCCTTGTAATTCATGGTGTTTGGTTTTGCTTCTGTCCATGAGCGGTCGTATCGCTTACCACCAGGCGAATGGCATGCTCGTCTCGCCATTAATTGCAATAAAAAACAAAAAAAACCCGTACGTTTCCCATACGTTTTCTTTCCAATCTCAGTTCAATTTGATGCACCGGCAATCCATGGTCCAGCGTTGTGGATGTTCAAGGGCGGCAGTGATCACTTACCTACTATGAAGTGACCTGTTTGCTCGTTTGCCGGCACTATGCAATAAAGAAAATACGCCTAAACCATAAATAAATTCACCCAAAAGTCACATATATAGTCCTGACCCCACACTAAGATGGACAAGTCCTTCACCTGGGGTCCGCAACTTCAAGAACTATATAAGTCGTAAGTTGTTCGCCTCAGCAAGGTCCTTGCGAAGACTACACAATCTTCTACCGGTTGCTACGAAGATTTCCTAAGCGCAAACTCTCCTTCTCCCTATCCTTGATTATGCCGATGTCAGCTATCCAGATCTCACCGAGGACCAACTTAATAAACTTGAGCGTCTTCAAAACTTTATTATTAGATTCATATTTGGATTACACAAATATGATCATATTTCCGAGTTTCGTACTAAGCTCAAGTGGTTGCCCATACGGCTTCGTCGGAATGCTCACATTCTTTCTCTTCTGTACAACATATTGTTTAATCCTCTCACCCCCTCTTATCTTAAAGATCGATTTGTATTTCTCCATGACTCACATACAAGATCCCTAAGGTCATCAGAGAGCCTGGAGTTGAGAATGCCCGTGCACTCCAGTCTCCACCACCTTTATGGATAAGTCGTTCACCGTGGGAGCTGTCCGATTGTGGAACGCACTACCAGTTGCGGTGAGACGGGCACGATCACTAACTTCTTTCAAAAAGCTGGTGAAGGATCACTACCTTTCTCCCTGAATTGTCACATTGATGAGGATAACTTTTCCTACTTGTATTATATTATATTTATATATATGTATGTATGTGTATTTATGCTTTATTTTATATATATATATATATATATATATATATATATATATATATATATATATATATATATTATGTATATATATGTATATATATATATATATATATTTATTACTTGTAGTTATTAGATTATTTCTATTTGATTTATTATTCAGTGTTAGCTTCTATCTCTTACACTTTAAACTGCCCTCTGTTAATCCTTTTCCAAAATCCATCCTATGGTTGTCTGTAAGATATTGCCTTTAAGCGATAAGACCGCCAATTGTATTTTTTATGTATGTGATTTTCTTTTTATTTGTATTTTTTGTGTGTGTGCAATAAAGTGTATATAAATAAATAAATAAATAAATAAGATCGAGTCTTGTGTCGTGGGTATCGGGAACTACGAGTGTTACTTAAAGTATACGTGTACTAGTTACTAATGGTAAGCGCTATAAACCACTATCATTTTAATTTTCATTTAAAGGGCAGATTGTACCATTTTTACCTTTTTTACCTTTTAAAGGCTTTTAGCTCTGTTGACACGCAAGAAGCATTTTAGCAAATTTAGGAGTACAACCAAGAAACGTGTAAAGCTATAAATATAATTAATGATGAAATAATGTGAAAAATGCGTCCAAATCAGTATTTCAAACTCGTATGTTACTTAGAGATTCCGTCAATATATATTTTAAAGTAGTATAATTATTATAAAGCATTTATTAGTCAATAATTTTGAAGTATATGTAGACATTTCACGCGCAGCAATCGTGTACCACAGTCAAATTTCACCATATATGTATGTGTTTGTAATTGTGAACAAATAGTTTTTTTTGCAACATGTGACTTTCGCTTGTTCGACGTCTGAGTTTCGACTGCACGTTTTTGAAAGTTTGAAAAAGACGGTGTTTTTATACCTACTATTTTCTTTTATTTACACACTTTGCGCTTGAAGTTAAAAACCGAAGCAAAACTAATAATTAATGCATTCCTTTTCTTTCATATACTTAATATTAATTATTCATGCAGATAACCATATCCGAAGCTATAAGAAATAGTTAAAAATGCTTAAAGGAGTTGCAAGCCCTATTTCGATGAAATTTAAAACATTTGCCATTTTTAAAACTTAATAATCCTAAATAAATATCGAGCCTATTGATTCGATTGTTTCACAAACGAGAACCGAATCACAGCAGTGTTCGCTATCGATCCTGATCCGAATATTACATCATAAGGCACTTGTACAACTAGTTATGTCAGTAAACTAATCAGCTCTCTCTCTGTCTCTTCAGCCAAAAGAAGTCCACTAGTGAACATATGCCTTCACCAAGGATCTTGACATTGACCTGGTGGAAGCGACCTGCAACCTTAGATCGTCAGTAAATAAACAAATACACCCAACAGTCACATACATAGTCCTGACCCCACACTAAGATCGAGTCTTGTGTCGTGGGTATCAGAAGCTACGAGAGACTTTTCGGTCTCACAAACACCCGGACCCGAAACAAATACCTGTGGAGCACACAAATATTTATTTCGGTGCGGGGATCGAACCCGCGGCCTCTCATTTCACAGGCGGCGTCTAACCAACTGCGCCACGGAGGCTGTCCAGTACCATGCATATACATACATACATATACATATACTGAATTTATACTACACTAACCAGGGGCGGATTAAATGTTGGGAGCGCCCTACGCTAGCACCTCAAATGCGCCTCTCTAGCAGCCATAATATTGAATAGTTGGTGATTGTACTACTATAGTGAAGAACATCACTCCACACTTTGCTATATTAAAGAAACAGTTTCAGTCACTAGATGATTTTGCATAGAAACGAAGATATCCGAAATCACGCACGCGCCTGCGTAACCTCGTGCCCCTAGGCACGTGCCTAGTTTGCCTTAGGGATAATCCGTCACTGACACTAACCACTACTGCAATAACACAGTAGCCTGCACCCAGCGACTTCTACAACCTCAGGACGTCAGTTCTGCAATTTTCATAACTCAGCACAAAATCCGAACGAATATACTTTCATTAGTATTCTGTCCACGACTCAGTGCCTAGGGGGGTCTATTTGACTGATTTTCAGTCTCTCCATGATTTGCCACTTTACCCGGTCAAAGCGTGTTTTGAATACAAATGAGCCAATACTGAAAATTCTGTTACGGGTAATGGTTTCGCCTTTGTGAACGCTTTTATTGCGTTTTGTTCCGTGAAATTTTTATTACCTTGTGATTGCTAATTTTGAATGGGATAATATGGTTTTTCAATTAAAATTTAGATTAAAATATGGTATTATTTGTCTTGCCAGTTCTTTTGTTTGATACAAGTGAAACCTGGTGTTATTTTACGTTATTTGTATTTTAATGTTTTTATGGCATTAAAAAAAAGCAACATACAGTCGAATTGAGAACCTCCTCCTTTTTTTGAAGTCGGTTAATATTGTTGTCATTAGTTCATTAAACCGATGATTTGCCCCCGATTTACAAACGTAAAAAATGTTCTACACAAAATACGAGAATTCAGATAATTACCAAACAATTTAATGTGTATACCTTGAATTAAACACTATCAAAGCTAATAAAATAAGTCAACAAACTCAAATTAATTAGCAAATTAAATACTTCAATAAAACCTCAAAAGAATAAGAATAATAGTGAAATCTTACCTCCCATTCTACCGTCTTGATGGTCTTGGGTCAACTGCAAAGGAGCCTGGGCTACTTCCATCTTCTTTCTTTTTTTTCTTCTATTTACTTAAGTCACTTTATAATAAACTATGCTCAAACATAGTCTTTCTATATACTTTCTATAGAGTCCTTTTTGCACTGTTAAAATACTTTAGTATAAGATCACCAATTTTCGCATGTCACTTTGGTCTGATAAATTAATTTGAATTAAGAATTCATAACGGTATTTATTTATCACGAAATAACTTTTAATTTAAAATCGTTACAAAAAAATATTCTAAAATGTTTTTTATAAATTACTTTTTATTTTAAACTCAAAACTGAGCACAAATAGTCATTCCTTTTTTTAAGCTGTACATTTATTTTATTTGCGTTTAATTTTGCGGTCTATGACGTCGACCATCACTCGTGAAATATGTTTTAAAACAAAATATATGTTCAGTAAGTTTTCAATTTATATTGGAGCTGCTGGTATTTGCTTAACACAGTTTGTAACCTCGCTACTAATATTTATTGAAATAATACGGTTATTACGGTTCGATGAAACATTTTGTTAACTGTTACATTGTCAGTTTTCGTAATTTTTTAAAGATTTAGCTCCATCAAAGGAATAATAGATTCATCTGATGCTAAGTGTTTACCGTCGCTCATGGACGCCTACAATACCTGGATCGTAGAAACGATGCCGGCCTTTCTACGGTAAAGGTAAACAAAGGCAAAAAGACCTGAGGAGGGAAAAGAGCTTTGTCAACGCTATCTCAAAGAGACCACATAAAATTGCAGCTATGCTTTTTCACTCAGTTGGTGCTAAGACATTCGTATTCATTTAATATCAACTGCCGTACACAATGAAAAATCTACATACCGGTCCATACAAATGTGTCGCCTTTCGTGTTCATAAGGTGTATGAACGTAAGTATTCAGATTTGATAACGGCGACATAACCATCTCTAGCCAGTTGAAACCTTACGTGGATTGCAACTTGCAGTGTAAAACAGGCATAGCTCTTCCATTTTTCCCCGAGGTACCGAAACGAGAGGTGCATCTTTCACGACACAAAAAAGTACAAAAAGGCCACGTCAGCCAGAATTCTTCATCATTGTAATAAATACTCATTCAATAAAAATACGCAATGAAAGTATTTAAACACATTTTATTTAGTAACAAAGGAAATGAGAGGTATTCGCATATTAACATGTGACATCTGTATGAGATCATACTTCAATACTTCATTACATCTGTCTGTTCGTTTGTGCCATTTATTTGGAAACTATTTATCCAATTTGTTTTTATGAATATTTCTTTTTGTATTAAAAGGGACAAATTATCAAACGGTTCACCTGATGGTAAGTAATCATTGACGCCAATTAACTGTCACAATTAAACTACCCTTAATTTTCAATTATTAAATTAAAAAGTTAATTTAAAAAGTTAACTAGGTGTGACAGTCACAGAGCGGATGACTAATACCTCAGTCCGCCCCATGACCACGAAAGCTGTAAAGTAATCGAAACGTCGGGAAGTTAAAAAATGTAAAAATTAAACCAAATCGCGATAAAATCCGAAAAATAGTTTTATTTCAATGTGTAACATTCGCGTAAATCTAAGAAACCATTATGCCAATTAACATCTGCAACACCATACCGCATGGAAATGCTTTGCCGGCCTTACGGAATACGCTCTTAATACGCACATTAATCGAACAAAAAACAATTTTTGGGAATCACTTACGGCCTTATTTACTGATAAATTTAAAACCTATGTTACTTATCGAATGTTTGGCTTATTCACTCAAACTGAATTCTAAAATCCTTCGAAAGGGACAAAACATTCGATAACTAAAATATGTCTATGAATAAGAAGTTTATTGTCTACCTTAGAGCGAATCCTTCTAATAAAAATATAAAATCCTGCTCAACCGGACCGTTTTTACCTTCTCCGTTACAGTGTATAGAAACCATTAAAATCTACAGACGATCTTATTAACAGCAATTTTTCCAAAGGCATTAAAATACCCAACTGTCATGAATATTTGAGGTCTCTCTCTCAGTCTCTCTATTCTTCCTTTCTTATACGACACTTCGCTTGCTTGTACGTGGTCTCCACTCCAGAACCTTTCGGCTCTAGCGGCCATCAGTTCTACGAACTATGTGCCCGGCCCACTGCCACTTCAACTTGCTTATCGAAAGGGCTATGTCGGTAACATTTGTTCTCCTACAAATCTTCTAATGAGGCCTCAAAAGTTCAAAAAAATATTATAATCCATTAATATGTAAATAATATTGTTTATAATGTATGTCTTTTTATTTATTCTATCACAATTATTTTTTGTATTGACTCAAATGTTTGATTTCATGTTTCTTTATTTAAACATTTTCATATTTCAAAAACGTGACATTAGTTTTTAAATAACCTTGAAATTATTTCACAATATTCTGTTACAAGCGAGGTGATTTATACCGGGTATATCAAAACTGCGTCTGAAAACGAAGCCAGGCGGTAGTATTAGTGACTTCAGACACAATAATCGTCGTATTTGCGTGATAAATGCATAGTTTTCCAAAATAATAACGTATAAATATAAATTGCTATTTTCGCAAAACCTAGATAGGTATTTACCACCCAAACAAGACGATATTGACAAAATTACAAAAAATACTGTCGCTTTTCTTACGAAATTTTTCGTTGCATTGTGTCTGTAACCACTAAAACTGCCACCTGGCTTCGTTTTCGGTCGCAGTCTTGATATACCCGGTATAAATTTAGGTAAAGTCATGATGCCTAATTTTTTTAAACATACTGAAATAAAGTGACATTTAGCGAAAATAGGTAATCTTTACACATTTACTAGATAGTGTTTTTTCTTCAGTGATTTTATAACTTAATCAAGGAATCATTTATATTTGAAACAGTTTTTTGTACTGCTTATTTCTATTGAATGAATAACTGCATTTAAATTTTAAACTATCCATAATGGGAAATAAATTAATGTTTCAAGATAATTAATGTTTAATCCAGCCTAACACTAATTTAATTCATTAAATAAACGTTAAAGGTAAAATTCAAAATTTTTATAATTCTAATCCGCACAATATCACTGACATTCCAAATTACAAATTCAAACACAAACCTATTAACAGTTAAACACGCACTAAAATGCGTACAACCAAAATGCGGAGGCGCACTATTCGTATTCGCATGGGCGAAAGCGCGCGCGTCACGCCACTGTCGCGAAACTTTTGACGCGGTCTACGCTTGGCGTTAGCTGGCCGAAGGCGGGGCTGACTCCGCCCAGTGCTCTTCGCCTCCGCGCGATAGACAGGGGGACCGGGCCCGGAGCTAGACTTGGTGCGAAATGCGAAACCTTGGGGTAATATTTTATTTATTTATTAATCCTATTTTTCAGTATACAGAGATACAATTTAGCAATTACACAATAAAAATAATAGTATAAGTGCGGCCTTATCACACTAGGTAATTTCTTAGGATGGATATATATAAATAGAAGAAATAAAGGGCAATATAAAGGGCTCATGATGGGAAATGGTGACTATCGTTCATGGGCCTTGGTAATGCTAGTGGTATATTCAAGTCACTGCTAATATTATCGTATATTTGTTTACTTGAATTGCTTGAAGTTGGTCTAAAAAGCTCTGGCTTAACTTAATGTAATTACAGACAGCCTCCGTGGCGCAGTTGATTAGACGCTGGCTGTGAAATAAGAGGTCGCGGGTTCGAGCCCCGCACCGAAACAAATATTTGTGTGAACCACAGGTATTTGTTTTGAGTCTGGGCGTTTGTGAGGCCAAAAGGTCTCTCTTAGTTTCTGATACCCACGACACAAGACTCGATATTAGTGTGAGGTCAAGACTATGTGTGTGACTGTTGGGTGCATTTATATAAATAAACGCGTAATTAAATAAATAATTATTTATTTAATTAAATATCATGAATCACATAGAGGAGACACTAATTAAATAAATACGTCCAACAGTCGCATACATAGTCCTGACCCCACACTGAGTCAAATCTTGTGTCGTGGGTATCAGAAATTACGAGAGACTTTTCGCTCTCACAATCATTTGTCTCCTCAACTTGCGACCTCTCGTTTCACTGCTAGCGTCTAACCAACTACGCCACGGAGGCTGTCTAGTGGAGATACTGTATATCCGGCGGTGTGTAGCTCCGCGCCTCTCTTCGATTTTGGGTCAGCTGTTAAGCATCCATTTTAAGCTTTAATTTGTGGTATAACGCATTGGCGGCGCGCCGTTTCGGATAATGGCGTCGTATATCCATTGCGGAATGAACAGTATTCCGCTTTCCAATTACACTACGATATCTTTATGGAACCTATTAGTTTGGAAAATAAATTATAAATCGGACTATGGGATTCTGTATTCTGATTCAGCCGATGCTCACAACCGAGAGTTGAGAATGGTTAGCCATGGTCCACCACGCTGGCCTAGTGCGGGCTGGCGGACTTCAGATGCGATAGAGAACCTTGTTAAGATCTATGGTGTTCAGGTTTCCGCACAATGTTTTCCTATAAGTTTCACCGAGCGAAAAACTAACTCGTAGTGGGAAAAAAACTGTAACGACAGCTTTCATGGTCACGGGACAGACATTCAGTCCAGGAAGCGGACAGAAAATCCCTGAAAAATGTTTAATTTCAATTCGCGTAAATGTAAGAAACCACACGCCACACAACCGGGTGGTTTTAATGTCTTACAGGTTTCAATGTCTTACAGAAAATTAATAAATAAAACCAACTGAAATCAAAATTTTCTTTATTTAAATAGTCATTTACAAGATCTTTTGAATCGTTTATTACTGCTACCAACGCTTCGGAACGTGTAGTTCTGAAGAAGAAACGGCGCAAGAAACTCCCTCAGCAACACGAACTGCCTTCTGTTTCTTTTCTTTCTTTTTCTGTTCTAAAGCCATTTATAATTACAATAGTTAATGTAATATAAATGTCGCAATAATGTCTGTATATCTCTAACGTGCAGTAGCACTGCTGTTGGGAATCATATCTGACTGTATAGCAACCGCATTACACAGTGGTGTAAAACGGTGCATTATTCATACATGTGTTATGCATTACACCTGTGTATATCTTGTTCCGATCATGTCGATGTAATTAAATGTACTGAACTTTTCCTCAAGCGAAATTGTATGAAAAAAAATACAATAAATATTGCATGGCACTTAAAAATTACTTGGAAAATTCTTCGGTTTATTAATTCACGAAATAACAAACCTATTTTCCGGATAAATATTATATTTCACATACGACTTTGATCTTACGAACCTTAAAAATATATACTTTATACAGGTGAAAATTGCGTACAAAGTTATCCAATGACAATACGCATTTCGCACAAGGCGTGGCGACCGCGAATACAAGCATCAGAGAGGAAAAGTCAACATTTCGCGCGTAAAGGTCCACCAATGAGATCACGCGTAGGGCTGTGACGTCAGCATCAAAGATTAGGTATGTAGGCATTATCTATAGACATTCCTTATATTTATATAGATGCGAGGTTAATGTTTTAAATAGTTGGTTAGACGACTGTGAAACAAGAGGCTGCGGGTTCGATCCCCGCATCGAGACAAATATCAAAATCTACAGATATTTGCTTCGGGTCTAAGTGTTTGCAAGACCTGGAAGTGTCTCGTAGTTTTAATATGACACTAGACTCGGTCTTAGTAGGGTCAGGACCGCGTATGGCGCAGTTGGGGGTGATATTTTTTTTATTTATTGGTTGTAATCATTCTAGAAATCTTACGCAATTTTCTTAAAATATCCTAAAGCTTTAATAAGTTATGGGCCCAGGACGTTGGAAATATTTTATGTTGATTGGCGTAAAGAGTAGCAGTTTATTCTCTCTCTCTCTCTCTCTCTTCAGCCAGAGGAAGTCCACTGCTGAATATAGGCCTTCAACGGTGAATGAAAACGTCGCGGTGATTCCCCCAAACTACAAGTTTTCATGTTTGTGTAGTGAGCCAAACTGGTGACCATGGTCGAACTTTCTCAATCTAACTCTCAATTATGGAGGAGCCCCGTGCCCAGCAGTAGGCTTATATGGACTAATATATTAATATGTATTATTTTCATTATACTAGATAGCCAAGGGAATTACCTATAAGTCCTATAACTAAAATTCAGTGATTTTCAAATGTAATGAATATCTATCATCGAGTATCAAAAACTTTTTTCTCGTACCTCGACAATTTTTCCTTGCTTTTAATATATCGATTTAGTATTTTTTTAAACAATACAGTTTTTGTTGTTAAACTTTTTAAAATTCAGACACAACGGTACCCAGACGGGAAACAAATATTGTCATATTCATACAGTATACACCAAGCAGCTGCCATAAATATTGTATTCCTTTTCATCGGTGTTTTAAGTTACGTAAGTTCTTTTATCGTTTTTTATTGCTGTGAATGGCGAGACGAACATGCCATTCGCCTGATGGTAAGCGATACGACCGCTCATGGACAGTAGCAAAACCAAAAACGCCATGAATTACAAAGCAACGCTAGTCATTCCACTACCCTCACCATCCTGAGACATAAGATGTTAAGTCTCATTATGTCCAGTAGTTATTCTGGCTACAATTTTCCTTTAAACTGGAACACAACAGTGCATTTGAACTGCTGCTTGGCGGGGGAAATCGGAATTGTGAATCGTAATTTGGGTACCTACCCAGGCGTCCTCTCACATATGAGAGACCTACGGGCTACCACCAGTAAACATAACTGAGTTATAAACATTTTTTGAATATGTTTCCTGAGTAACCTTATTCATGTATTCATCTTCTGCTTTAACAAGGCTAGTGAGATTTAATTTCCTACCAAATCCTTTTAATTAGTTTTTTGTTGCAATACACCACTATATATAGAAAACACTATTTGATCTAATAACCAAAGTATACAAACCACATCCACTGCTTACGTTCCCGAAAACAGTTAACCGTAAAAACAGCGCGAGAAAATAAAAACAAATCAAGAAAAGGCATTGAAAAAGAAACCCTTATTATACCCCGAAATCCTTTCAAAGGAACCCCGAAAACTACCCACAAGTCAATCGCCAAACTCCGCTCTGTGAAACGGCTCCCTACCTCCCCCCGCCCGACTCCCAATTGCCACCCTTTCACCCCCGAATTACCGCTGGCCCCCTAAACCGCTATCTACAGTGACAGTTCAATAAAGCACGGGGACCAATCGTGGCAAACGTCGCCCGGTATAAGCCAATAGGATTAACGCTGCACCCATCTCTTTCACTCTTGCAGAATACGGAATATTCCCCTCTCATTCTATCTCACGGCCGACGGATTCTTGATTCGATTGCGATTGAATTCTTTATTTGAATTTTTCTTTTGTTTTACATTTCGACGTACTGACGGGTCGGTTAATTCTTTTTAGTCTTTGGCTAAAGTTTTGTGTAATTACTATTGAGTTTTTGTTTTGTCTGTTGGTTTTTTTTTTTATAAAAGATGCGCTTTTATTAGAAAAGCACTTAATTAGTTCAAAAGGCTCGATGATTGAGTACTGTATAAAAAAAATAAGGTTTTTTGCGTTTATTTTGCTATCAATAATATGAGATTTGTTGTGCTGGACCCCTGGCATTGCGAAGGTCTATGGGCAGCGTTAGCCGCTTACCATCAGGCGGGCCGCTAGCTCGTCTGCATATACGGCAATAAAAAAAAAAAAAAATTAGTTCTATTAACGTCACTTTTTCTCTCTTACATTCTCATAAAAAAGTTAACTATACAGTTTCATAACATTGCGCTTTCCATGCTCTGTTTATAAAAACAGTTTTGTCAGCTTACAGCATTCCACTGTTGGATAGAGGTATATCCCATTGTACGAACTGAATTCAATCCCCGGTTACTTTGATTCATCACAGTAAAAAAAATAACATAAAAGACTAAACATCTAAACTATATAATAATTTGCCATTCGTTTGCGAATCTATACTGACACTTAATGGTTTCCTAAAGGCATTGAAATAAAACATTTTTTACGGTTACTATCGCGGACTTGATTTAATATTTACATTTTTGAACTTCCCGACGCGGCCTTCGATTACTTAACAGCTTTCGTGGTCCGCCCCGTGAGTCCGTCCCGAGGCAACGAAGGCAATATAGCTACTTCAAATTAGATTTCTGTGACAGCATTACCATTCCTGTCGGTACCATACGAAATGCATCTTTAATGATCTACAGCCATATTATACCACTTTTTACTGATGGGGGGTTTCTCGTATGTCAAAATAGCAGTGTAAATTCACAAAAAAACTACTAGACTTATTGAAACTTAACAACTTATATCTCAGGATGGCGACCGCAGTGAAATGCGAAGCGTTGCTTTGCAATGCATGGTGTTGTTTTGTTTGTTTATTCATGAGCTGTCGTAACGCTTACCATCAGGCGAATGGCATGCGTCTCGCCATTCATTGCAATAAAAAACTGCACTTAAGTACGTTCCAAAGCTTATTAGATTCGTTGTACTTACATAGACGGACAATTGTTAATTGTCATTTACATTTATATTGAGGAAAGAAAGAAAGAAAACACATTTATTGAAAGCAGTAGTCATCTAGTTACCTTGTTTTGTACTTAGGACTACTAAAGGAATACAGCTCGTTCGGGATATCACTATTTTATAGAAAACTGACGTAAAGCGACGGCTTAGCTGTTGTATTTCGTTTTGTGAGTGAGTTTGCTGGAGGTCCAAAAAAAATCCCTTCTCTTTCCCCTCCCATATTATTTATATGTTACCGGAAATGTATGAAGTCTAGGAATTGTATACATTTCCTAGGAAATGTATACAATTCCGAAGCTATTTAGGAAATGTATAAAATATTCTTTCAATGATTATTTTATACATACATATCCTAGGAAATGTATACATTTCCTAGGCATTGTATAAAATTCCAATATCGTATTAGGAAATGTATAAGAATAATGGTTTCTGTAATAAAACACGTTGAAATAAAACTATTTTATACGGATTTTATCGCGATTTGGTTTAGTCCGCCCCGTGACCACGAAAGCTGTAAAGTAATCGAAACGTCGGGAAGTTAAAAAATGAAAAAAATTAAACCAATTCGCGATAAAATCCGTATAAAATAGTTTTATTTCAATGTGTAACATTCGAGTAAATCTAAGAAACCTTATAAAACACTTTGTTCAAATGAGAGTAATATTTTTTATCACAGGTAACAATCATAGCGTTAAATTCTATAATACTCGTATCTTCATATTACCTATGTTATTAATTAAAAATAACCCTTCCGGTGTCCAAGAAGCTCATTTCGGGCTCCCTGTCAAGATTTATGTGACATTCTCCATTGTTCTCCAATGGTAGGTAGGTAGGTTAGGTTAGGTTAGGTTATTTTAGGTTAATTGATATCTTAAATATCTTACATTTCCGATTACTATTTAGGAAATGTATAGATTTCCTAGGAAATGTGTGTAATGTAATTTATCTTACACATTTCCGGGCGATTTTAGGAATTACATAGATTTCCTAGGAATTGTATACAATGACGGATTACATACATTTCCGTTAACATATATATATATATCCCCAGATAGCCTCTGTGGCGCAGTTGATTAGACGCCGGCCGTGAAACGAGAGGCCGCGGGTTCGATCCCCGCACCGAGGCAAATATTTGTGATTCTCATAAATATTTGTTTCTCGTAGTGTCTGATACCCACAAGTCTCGATCTTAGTGTGAGGTCAGGGCTATGTATATAATTGTTGGGCAAGGACGGATCCAGCTTTCAAGTTAGGGGTCGTATAGTTCTAGTCAGAACACTGGACATACTCGAATTGGATTACAATTATACATTTAAAGTGATTATTTCAAAGCTGGTTACACCTGCGATTAGTGAATAAGTTTACGATATTTTTAAGTGAAAATCAACGATATATTTTAAAAAATCTGTCAATCTGGAGGCCGCCCAGGGGGGGTCATGACCCACATGACCTCCCCCCTGGATCCGCCCTTGCTGTTGGGTGTATTTTTTTATTCATATTGACGGGCTAGTAAGTAGCAACACATGTATAATCAGTGTCCAAGATGTTCATGGACGACGGTAATCAATTACCGTGAGGTGAGCCTTCATTCGTTCAGACAAAAACCAGTTACTGTAGGAGTTCCCGGATAGTTTCGTCTTTCCTTTTCCTTCTCGCTCAAATATTTGTCTCGGTGCGGGGATCGAACCCGCGGCCTCTCGTTTCACAGCCGGCGTCTAACCCACCGCACCACGGAGGCTGTCTATTGTTTAAAAGTTCAATGTGTTATTTCTGTCCATGTTTCTCCCCATATCTGTCCGGAAAATTGAGTGACGCGAAACCGATGGCTAACGGCTTTGAAATAGCACCTAGGCCCTTACGCTTCACAAACAAATTAAATACAATAAATATAACATTGCAACAAACGTCAGCAGCAGTTTTTACCTGTATCGCCACAGGTGGCGGCCCCTGGCGGCGGCCGTCGGAAACATTCACCCCTCGGTTAATCGTTCTCCAGACACTACTGGAGATTAAACAATTAATTCAATTTACTATTTGCTTTGTGCAATATTAATACAATGTATTATTTGGTTTTAAAGACTAGGGTAGTAGGTTTGTGTTATTACAACCGCTTTATTGATGAAAGAAAAGATGTAAATGATCAGTATAGGTACTTGAAAATGATTAACAGAAACAAATAATGTGACGGCCTTATTCATAGAGAGATTCAAAACCTATTTAACCGACTTCAAAAAAAGGAGGAGGTTCTCAATTCGACTGTATGTTGCTTTTTTTTTTTTTTTTTTTTTTTATGTTTGTTACCTCATTTCTCTGTACTGGGTAAACCGATTTCGATAATTCTTTCTTTAATTGAAAGCTGGTGCTTGTCATTTGGTCCCATAAAAATATGGTGACGATCTGATGAATATCTTCGGACCTGGAGAGAGGAACTCCTTAAAATAAAGTAGGATTCCAATGGTTCTTCTTTCATTGAATTAAGTATAAAAGCAAAATTACAGTGGTGGAAGAAAGTAGGGGTAGGGGCGAGGGGGGGGGGTGAGAAAATTAAGAAACATGTAAATAGTCAATATCTTCGGCAGCTTTTAACTGATTTTGGTGATTTCTTTTGCATCAGAACAAACGTATTAAAACTTTGATCTCACCAATAAATCATGAAAATCTGATGAATATATTCGGTCCTGGAGAGTAGAACTCCTCAAAATTGAGTACGATTCCAATGGTTCTTTTTGCATTGGATTCAGTATAAAAGTAAAGTTACAGTGGTGGATGAAAGTAGGGGTAGGGGCGAGGGGGGCGGTTGATAAAAAGAACAAACATGTAAATAGTCAATATCTTCGGCGACTATACCAATAAATCATGAAGATCTGTTGTAAATTGTAATAGTGACAAAGAATCATATTATTACAGTTTAATAGTATGCCATATACCATTCCGTAATGAAATCCATTGCCGATTGTTATGTGTTGGTGAACAAATTGTACATGACGATGATAACTTTTGTGAAAACATGGAAGAACGAGCCGTCATGTCGGATGAATTATTCCTAAGAAGCATTCGAGGATTAAATATCCAACAAAAGAATGTGTTTCAGAAAGTCTTAACGGCAATCAAACTCAATTTGCAAGGACGAGAAAGTCAGCTGTTACTTTGTCACGGGTGGTGCAGGTAATGGTAAATCATTTCTGCTAAAATTAATCGCGGAGCATATCAAACGTTGTTACGCACCAACAATAGATATACCTAACGAAGCCTAAATTTGTGGAAGTCCAGTCGCTAACCGGGGTTGCTGCTCGTCAAATTTTTGGCAAAACGCTACACAGTATTTTCTTGCTGCCGATTGAGAAAAAAAGTACCATGATGTACAAAAAATTACGGTCTATTGTCTCTTATGAGAACCTAAGATTAATTTATTTAACCTACCAGAAGCTGTGTACGTAAAATTTTACTATCGAACATTTAAGTCACTAAAAATGAAAAAATAAACCAAAATTTTAACAAAAAAAAATAACCGACTTCAAAAAACTGACAAAAAATCCTATTAAAAATAAAATTCTAAAAAAAGAAAAAAAATCTGACTTATGACAAACTAAAATGCACTAAAAAGTAAAAAAATAATTGCGTGTTTTTCACGCAAGATTGTATTTATACACATATATTATGTATCCAGTTAAACTTTATTGTAACTCAACACATACCTATGAGTAACAAATAATTATAAAAACATTTAATTACAGTTCACCTAAGCTAAAATTTGAAATATATGTATGCACTACTTAAAAGACAATCAAATTATTAGAATAATGTACAATTATTATTATTTTTGGAGTCGGTGTCAGCCAAAGATACCTGACAATATTAAATGACAACAACTTTATGAAATCTATTTTATACGAATATCCTCTTATACTATTATGTGGGCCGCGTAGAGGCGCGGTTAGTTTTGATTTATTGTTTATTAACCTTAATTCAATAAAATATAATATCTGACGTTTATGTAGTTATTAACTCATAAAACTTGGCTGACACCGACTCCAAAAATAATAATAATTGTACATTATTCTAATAATTTGATTGTCTTTTAAGTAGTGCATACATATATTTCAAATTTTAGCTTAGGTGAACTGTAATTAAATGTTTTTATAATTATTTAGTTATCGAATGTTTTGAGCCTTTCGAACGACTTTAGAATTCAGTTTTAGAAAATATGTTTTAAATGTGTCTATGAATACAGGCTACAGCTGTTATTATTTTATTTTAAAGTATAGATTTGGAACCGAAGAATACACACAGATACAGGATCTTAAAAAACAATATTTTTCGAAACGACCATTTTTTTTTTCTCAGATTCATAGGTAGATAGATAGAACATTTATTTGGGCTACAATAAGTACAAAACAATCATAAAAATTAACATAAATACAAGTAATTATTAGGCAAACATATAAACAATATTGACTACAACACATGTTTTCAAGTACAACGATCGCTATCCAAGCATACACGAATCGTGTTTGTCTTTGTGTCCAGCCTTCTCAATCGAAATCTCAGTGGATTCCGTGATGAGAGCGATATAGTACAGTAAAGTCTTTGTGCAATCGATGCGTATATTTTGAGACAATAAACACATTATAATCTATATTAACATACAAAGCTGATGTTTGTTTGTACGCACTAAGGGAACCTACTGGTCCGAATTGGAAAACTCTTTTAGTGTTAGATGAATAAATGAGCTATATTTATCATCTTCATAATCTTCAGCCCGTTGCAGTCCACAGCTGGACATAGGCCTCTACCAAGGTACGCCACAGAGCTACTGCTCTACGCATCCAGTCGCTGCCGGCCCTCTTGTGCAAGTCGTCCCGCCATCTGGCCAGAGGACGTCCCACACTACGTTTGCCAAGACGGATTCACAATCGTACATTTATCGAGGCAGGTTATAATGAAATGTTTGTTACACCAGGTATTTGTTTCGAGTCTGGGTTTGTGAGACCAAAATTCTCGTGTAATTTCTGATATCGACGACACAAGACTCGATCTTAGTGTTGTCATGACTATGGGATTGTTGGGGGTATTTATATAACACGCTATGACCAATAGAAGCCGAGCGAAGCCGGGCCGGGCTGTCAGTACGAAATACCTTTGACCAAACAATTACAAAGTGTACGTGTGAGTGAATCCGTATTCAATTGCATGATGCATCGTACGGTGTAATGTGGGATAACACTCCGATGAACGCCTTTGTGCATAATTAATCACCGGTGTGGGCACAATCGGTAGGTTTAAGGTTCGGTTAAATTTAATATGTAGTTAAATAAAGATTCAAAGTCTTGTGAGTTTAGGATGTGGAAATAACATATTATACATACATAAACTCACGCCTTTATTCCAGAAGGGGTAGGCAGAGGCGCCACCAGGACACCCACATTTCGCCTTGTATGTTCCGTTCCATGATGTGATAGGGGGCGAGCCTATCGCCATATCGGGCACAAATTCCTGACTCCGGGCTGATAATGAATAGAAAGACCCAATATCACTTTGCCCGACCCGGGATTCGAACCCGAGACCTCAGTTTTGTAGTCGTATCATAGTACAACTACGCCAGCGAGGCAGCTGCGCAATATATCAATGGTATTTTATTTAATTTACCTTGTAACGTATTTTGGCAATCGTAACCTTAATGGTATTTTATATAATTGACTGCCTCGGTGGCGTAGTTGTACTTTAGTACGATTACAAAGCTGGGTTCGAATCCCAGGTCGGACAAAGTGATATTGTTTTTTTCTATTAATTGTCGGCCCGGAGTCAAGAATTAGTGACCGATATGGCGATGGACTCGTCCCTATCACATCGTGGGACGGAATGAAATATGGGTGAAATGGTAGCACATCTGCCTACCTCTTCTGGGAAATAGGCGTGAGTTAATGTATGTAGGTATGTAACTTGTAACGTTTCGGATATATTGTGAGCAAAATAAACAATAAAAATAAATAAATAAATACACCCAACAGTCACATACAAAGTCCTGACCCCACACTAAGATCGAATCTTGAGTCGTGGGTATCAGAAACTACGAGAGACTTTTCGGTCTCACAAACACCCAGACCCGAAACAAATCACAATACACACAATCCATAGAACAATTTTGTAAGCGAGAAAACCCTATGAATTGTTGTGAAATTTGGAAATTGACTTCCCAATGGCTTATATGATTATTTTCGTCCACATTCCACTAACCAGTATAACGGTAATGTGGAAAGGTCTTGTATGGTGGACTTTATCCAAAGCCTCGTCACATAACATGCGGAAAGTGAAAATTTAAGCTGTAAGGTGCAGCATGGATGTTTGTTACCCAGATTGCCATATTTTGGCGGCAAAAAGGAATCCCGGGAAAACAAATAGAAGAACTTTTATACCGATATTTTTTCCATACGGACGAAGCCGCGAGCATTATTTTTTTATAACTTGAAAGTTACTTGTTGTGACATCTATTGGTAAACCTTCAAAACTTTAACATGCACACATTACAGACACATAGTTCGTATAACTGGCGCATAGATGGCGCTAGTAGTTTACTTTAATTATTTAGATAGTGGTACTTTTCTATTTATTGCTATTAAATTAAATTTATATATTTTTTTACTTTTTACACATAGGTTTTTATTTGATATAAATTTATTATTGATTTTTCACATTTTAAGTGCCATACTCATTATAGTTCCTACTATATATCGTCAGGTTCCATTTCTACCAAAACAAAATTTATAAAAAATATTTAAATGATTTATTACATTTGTAAAATTGGGATAAAAACATAAAATATTCTAAGTACATTTTTAGTGTCTAATTATATTTTCTAATTTAATTATTAATAATTGAACATATTTAAATAGTACTGGTTGGTTAGAATAAATGGGTGACAAGAAAATTGAAAAGGCGGGAATTTTGTAAAAAAATATACTTTTCGTGAGAAAATAAAAAACATAAAGTTGAAAATTTACAATGTTTCATGTAAGTTACACTTTAAAAGATATTATTTATTACGAATATGTAATTTACATGTCGACTCCGATGGAAAAAATATCGAGGTGGCAGCAACACTGCTCCGAGTAAGCATGTATAATTTTATACACATGTAGGTCAATGAAAAAATGGCTTAGCACCGGAGTAAGCTCGTATGTATCGTGGCAAGGAACAAATTTATAATTTAAATGGCCTTCAGTGATTTATGTCACATAGGTAATGCGTACAAAACTGTTGAAAATGATACAGATCAGGTAAGTGCTAACGTAAAGTGCAATTTTCATTTGGTGTTGTAAATGTCGAACTGTCAATTTGACCCGAAATCCGGGTGTATTTGTTGATTAATTTTTGTGAAAAGTGCTCTATATGGACATTTGTGGACATTACAAGCGTTGTTTACGTAATATGTGTGAATAATATTTGTTTTGTGATAGTGCTGTTTGGTGTATATTCCGTTTCGCGTATGATGACATCAAAGAATGCACATAATATTTTTAGAATTATGTAGTTTGCACGTTAGAGGACAAAATAACAAGGTAACATTCGTAAATATACTATTTTTACGTCCTTATGATGACACACAAACAAATAAGCGTTTGAGATTGATGGTTATTTCAACAATATGCTTACAATGTATGATTGAAAGTGGAGTAACATTTATGTTAATCTACATATCTATTTGACTTATATTTGTCGTATTATCGGTTTCATTTCCATATGTTTGTAGTATTTTTAGTATACAATTGTTTTGAAAAAATCTTATACATGTTGGCTGTCAAGAATCTTGTGTCCAGTGTCCTTCAGGCGTTTTTTTGTAGTTCCCTTCACAAAAAAAAAAATGTCGCATTCTTTTCACACTTATGAATGCCTACTTCCCACTATCTATTTTTAAAATTCATAACACATTTATTTAAGACAATAGCTGAATTCATTTAATGTATACTTTATATGGTACATTGTAGCTTTAGGCAAAGAGCTAAATATCACCAAAAACAAAGTATGTTATATTGTACCATAGGAAAATACAAATATTTAAATTTCTTAAAAATCTCAGGTTCAATAAGACTTGTGTAAACTGACAACAAAATAGTCATTCTTGTCCCACTAGTGCAAACATCTATTTAACCTTTATTCATTCATAGTCCTAGCAAGCAAGTTACTCCTATACAAGTTTAACACATCTCTAAGTCTTTCCTGGAAAAATGTGTACAGTTTTAATAAAAATTCTAAATGTCAAAGGTCTTTTGTAAGTGTACAATGTCTAAAAATAAATTGCATTGATTTGATAATTGTATTTGAGATAGTTTCAAACATATTTAGTATGAAAATCATTTCCAGAATTGGTATTTGTTAATTAAACTGAATGATCAGTAAAACTGAATCTTATTTGTACTGGTTAGAATGTTTTATAATGAATTACTTAAAGAAATTAATTATTAACCTAAAATATAGTCATATTGCTGAAGTGACTAACAGCCTATTCATCATATTTGTTGGAAATTTATGCCATGCATACTACAAAACTTTTATAAAACAAGAAATCTCATAATTTGTTTACTGACCTGATAATCTATAACAGCAATTACTAGTTGCAAGATAATTTAAGTCAAAATGGCCTTAAATTAAAGGCAAACTTTGTATGCTGTGTGAAAATTATATTGCTGCCAAATTATACTACACTCAGTATGAAGACATAATATATGCTGATATTTTACACAACTTCTTATTAGAATCTGATTAGACATAATTATTTCAATTGGAATTATTTTACTTGCTTGTATAATACCTATACCAAATGCATAATTTTAACGAGATTAGAATATTCTAATAAACATGATGTTTTGTAAGTTTCTGTTACGGTATCAGCTCTTACTGGCCCATTGCTGACTGTAATCTTCTATATCCAAGAGTTTAACTAAGAGGTGTTATGTGGTTATGCTATAGTACTAAATAGAATGTGTTTTATTTTGACTGCCCAAAGGATTTTTGTTTCTATATAACTTTATCAAATTATTAATTTATTTCGTATTCATTATATATAAATATTTTGACCTTATTCTTATTTTTCTCTGAAGCTGGCAAAGCAATAGCAATTGATAAGAATGTTTTGTTTTCCTCATTAATTTCTTCATTAGTTAAAATCTTGTTTTTATTATATACAATTTTCTAAAATTATTTACAACATATTGTAATTGAAATTATATAAATGTGTCACTAATATAAAAGTGTTTCACAATTTCCAACATCTACTGCACAGGAACTTCTAACAGTGAATCAAATTATTGTCATTTTTCATATTCAATGGATAGGTATTTCCTACATGACAGCTATATTCTTGCAACCACAAACTTTATAGAAAATAATGGTAAGATTTCCCAGTATTGTCAAACATACAGAAGTTATGGTTTACCCTGTTACTAAATGGGAAGTAACAGTATTGTTTAAAAACCCTTTTGTTTATGCAATAGTTGCTGGGTATAGTCATTTTGTGGTTTTTTATATCACAAATTTCACTGTGGTTTCTGATTAGGCTTGGGCGATTTACACTCATTGAGAATATTTTTAGTACATTATAATGTAGAAATATTGCCTGGTAACACATGTTATAATTTTATTTTTCATAATTTATTTAATGCTTAGATACCGAAACAATAATTTATTTCTCTAAAAGTGTGAACCAATTTGTGCATATGTTGTAAGGATTAAGGTAATTTTTTTTAAGGGCAAAATTAATTACTTTTTTAACATGTACTTTTTAACATTACAAATAATTTTTCTTTGGACTCATATTCACACAAATGAAGTATTAACTAAGTGTCTCAATACATAAGGAATCTTATAGAAAACCAATGTCACAGGTTTGTTCATAATAAGACACAATTTTCGTCATAATTAGTCTACTTGGCAAGTCTGCAACACCAACATATTCGTAAAGTTGTAGTGTTTATTGCCTTGTTAGTTACTTCAGTGTATTAACTGTAGGCATTCAAATTAATTCATTAATAGGTGTTGTAAATTTACTATGATGTTGTTGGATACAGCTCTCAAGGTTTTGAATTTAAAGCTAAGGTATTGCTATTGGCAGCTTTTGTAAACTATAATTTGTAGATGTTTTCTTCATTTTGTCACTAAATAAAGTTTGTACCATGAAAGTCTCTTTTTTGTCATAATTTGTTTTAAAGGATATTATTTTGTTATTAAAACAAATATCAAAGTAAATGTTGATTACTTTTTACTTGATAAAAGTCTGTTTTGTCTCCTGAACTTCTGGGATAATTATCAATATTTATGTGTTTAGCAAAAATGTATTGTATAGAAAACTCTATTAAGAACAATTGCAGGCATATTTGGGGCAACTGCATTTATAATTGTGCACTGTTCATGTCATTCCACACCCAAAACAATTGTGTCCGTACACATTGTCCTAGATCTTGACAATAGGTTTGGTTGTATTTACCTCACTACTGGCCTTGAGGCCGGTAACTAAATCAATAATAATTATGAAGCTTATCTATTGGGGCTAGATGTTAGCTGCTTTTGTTTGTATACTTATAGCAAGGATGACATACAAGTATTCTTTAATAAGTTTGTATGTCTCAATGGGCTTTATAATAACATTTAAGTTTGATAATAGAATTCTCTAATTTGACTAAGATTGAATTTTCAAATGACCAGTTGATGACTCCAATGAGCTTGGAGCTATTTTTTGTCAGTCGTAATATTGTGCAATTCCTTATGTCATGTAAAGTTTTTACCACATTGTTATATTTAATGATGTTTAATATCTTTCCTTTTGTAGTTCGGGAAGTGGTTTTGTGTCATTTATGCCATCATGCTGGAACAACTTTATGATTCTGACATCACTATAGTCTCATGCTTATGTCAGAATAATTTAAGTCTCGTATCTCCTCTGTTCATAGAATATTCATATCCCAGATAGCGCCCAATATTCAGAGGTTCCGGACCAGTCATATCGGGTTTTGGGTTGTCTTTTGTATATCTGGATACGACCAAGTCGGAATAATTGCGCTGACCCGCGACAAATCTCTAATAAATCGGGAATTGCTATTATAGTCACCGCATAGTCCATTTTAGTCACTTAACGTGCCCTGAAATATAAAAAAAGATCGTCTACAGAATCGTGAGGATATAACGATATTAACACCTACAACACGAATGCCTAGAGTCAATCAAATTATTCTACGAGCCGATCTAAGACAGGCAATGTGGTTTTTGCTAGGACCGATCAATTGCATCTTATTTGCATAAGCGTTGAATTCCTGTCCCTCGTCAATGGTTACGCTTCGAAGCTCATATGTAGCTTGGAAATATTCATTACTGTATATTGGATTCCTCGGACTCTGGTTTACAGCCGGCCCTTTATCATGCTGCTGCACAGAAATTGACAGATTTTTAATTCAGAAATATCGTAACAAATAATACTTAGATTGTAAGATAGTTAATGAGAAATTCTAAACAATATCATATTTCAAAGAATTTTCCTGCTCAGTCAAACTAAAATAAAATAAAGTGGGCAGAGTTTATCTGGAACATTCTTATTTTGACTAAACAGATCGAGCGGGCTGATTGGAGATATTATCACATTTAGGCAAACATTTGACATGTTTGCCTAAATGTAACATGATATTTTTCACACATTTCCTCCCGTAGATAAAATCCTATTAGCGCAATTTGCATTTTTTTACCAGTGACCTAATGCTGTAAAAGCCATTGTGTTTTTCTACGTGATCTTTCTATGACGTGTGTGGGAAAATAATAAGATGATAATATATATTTAGCTCTCTCTCAGAGCGTTAGATTAGTACACATATACATACGAAAATTTTGGGAGTTTATTTAGGCAAATCAGTACTTAAGGAAATAATTTCTCCTTATGTTATAAATGTGAGTGTTTGTAAGGATGTGTGCAGTGTGGGCGTTACTATAGCATTACTGTCACGCAAAAACAGCTGGATGGATTTTGATAAAACTTAACAGTATTATAAGCCTATCTAACAGATTTGGTCAACTAGACAAACCTGAACACGCAAGCGAAATTGCGAGAAAAGCTATTAAATTAACAAATACACCCAACAGTCGTTGTCACGCCACTATGTCGAGATATTTCATGTGTAGTCAGTATCAAAAACAAGACCGCACCGGGGCATCTAGAATCGTATGAAGGCCAATAGTTCTCGGACCCGAACTAAATATTTAAAATCTTTAGAAATCTATACCAATAGGATAAAATTCAGAATCTCTTTTAGGTTCTGAACATCTGACGGAAAGAGAGTGTAATTTCACTGAATATTTTTATAATTGTAACTTGTTTTCAGTCGGAACGCATTATGGAAGAAAACTCGATCGTACGAGATCTCATTACTAAGATCCTCGATGAGACCGGACCCACTGAAGGGGGCGGGTGAGTTTTAGACTTTATTTATAATTTACAACGAGTATCTATAAAGTAGCTAAAAATATCAATATCATAGATTTTTCTCAGTTTCCTATGTTCGATCTGAATATAATAAGTTGATTTTTCAGTAATCCGTTTCTCACTAAGGTGTGTAAACAAAAATAGTATTACGAATTGACTGCGTTCGAAAACTATTAATAACCACATAAAAGATTTATGGAACAACAATTATTGAGCAAACAGAATTGTTGATGTAAATTTTGTTGGATTCAGATTGGTTGCAGATGACAAGTAAATTTAAATTCAGTTAGATATCTAGTATCATATTTACTCGGATTTGGATCGAAGCAGTACGTAGTAGCTGCAAATTAAGCGAATTTTTATACATTATTTCCTTGTTCAATTTCAGTTCCATGCAAACACCGGAAAAAGCTATAGGCTCGATACAGAGCGTTTACCCAAAAAACGATACAGGGAACACCTCATACATACCACCGTCATACAATAGCTACCAGAACAACCTGTACAATTTCACACAAAACGATCAAAATGGCTTTAACAATTACAACATGCCAAACGGCTTTGGCACGAACGGATTCGTCAATTATCCAGACAACGACGTCACCGCTTTACTAGGAATAGATCTTGTGACTGACGCCACTGATACGGTCACACCCGAACAGCTAAATCTGCTTCGACTGGCCGCACAAGAGATTGGCGGCGCGCAGTTCACGAATCCGAACAAATTCGACGACAAATTCTACAATTACTTTGAACCGAACCAAAGACACTCATTGCCTGAGACTAACATGTTCAACGTGAATTTCTCGCGTCCAAACAGTCTTAACCTGGACATGAATTTCAACGCCAACTTCGATTTCACCAACCAGAGATTCCCAAATTACAAGGATCAGAATCAGGATCCCGCTGAAATATTAGCGTATTTGAGTCAATTGAACATTTCTTTAGAGCGAAGCAGGGACGATGGGATGTTAAATGGAATGGATTTCAAGATGCCTTTGGATTTAAACGGGCATTACCCGAACGATTATAACAAGATGGACGAGCAAGCGAAATTCTACAATCGAAATTTTCCAAACAAATTTGATAACTTCTATGATATGATGCAGATGAATGACAGAAGTCCTATAGGTCAGAACTATGACTTTCCGAGTCCGCCTACGCCGGCGTCGTCAAATTCGATGAATTACAAACCTAACGGTTACCATCAGAACGAGTTTATGCAGAGACGTGATATGAATCAATTGATGCCGCGCGACGGTTACCAGGCGAATGGTATGAGTGAAAGGTCCAATTTTGATAACGTAGGTAGAGAGAATATGCAGCAAGTGGCATTGATGCGGCAGAATCATGAGTTGGCGAGACAAATGAGTTTGTTGATGAGGAATCGACCGCCGCCTAATCATTTGAATGTTGATGTGTTTCTGCATGAAAATACTTTCGGTTTAGGTAAGTGACTTTGCTACTTAACAAGTACTAGATTTGCTGTTAAAAATTTCAATTTTTAATCTTAAGCTTATTGTTTTGGGATACAATATTATCTGCGGTTTAAATGAAATATTTAACACGTCAGGCCAGAAATGGGCATTCCTGTTTTATAAGAAAAATAAAATTGATAACTTATTTGCAGGTCTCGGAGCGCTAATAGCTCCAAATCAACAAGTGCAACAGCAGGTCATATCATCACCCGTAGTGGATTTACCTCTCCTAGCGCCATTTTACGCCATGAGGACTGCGAAGTAAGTGAAACGTACTGTTTAGATTTTAAATTATTTATCAATAATTATAATCTGTATTTTCATGTAATTAGTGCTTGGCTGTAGAACGCTCTTTAAGTAATATTTTTAAGTGTCTGTCTCGAGAAGAATATCTACATTGTTTCAATACAGGCGCGACTAAATGCAATGTAGTCAACATTGCACTTGATGTTAAATGCATTATCCAAGTGAAGGATCAACCAAAGTTATAGATTTGTTTATTTTCGCGATTGACACAAATATTATATCATAAATATATCATAAACTGGATAAACTGAACGCGAAACTTGTCACAATTGCTTGAGTCAGTATGCCATCGTGAAAATATGTGAAAAGTAGTACCGGTCGAGCTGACCCATTAGCACTGTACATTTAACATCCAAAGGTAACTACAATTATTCTATTGTCTTTTAGAAGTCCAACAACAGCATCAAGCATCCTACACATTCGTCTAGATGCGTGTTACGAACAATGGAGACAGTTAGAGAGAGAACGCAAGCGTACTGAAGCGCGTCTCGCTCTAGCGTACCCGGGACGTGCGGTTTCATCATCTAATTCTATACCCGTGCCTCGTCTCCCGCCTTGTCCTACACGGGTTGACAGACTTACTGTCGATATGCTACGGGAACATACCAAGGTACTTATTGTAGTCTAAAACGCACTATACACCAAAGCTGCCGACCCGTGACCTATATTGGCAACTTTTTGTCGGCGGCAAGTTGGCGACTTCACTCATGACGTTGTGGAATGTCACCGGGCAACTGAGCTGTTTGCGTCGCCGACTTGCCGGCAACATATCGGCGGGCAACACGTGCGGGTGCTTGTTGCCGACATGATTATTTTCTTATAGGCTGCCAGGTCGGCGGCGTTCATGTGTAGTGCGCCTTACTTATAAAATAAATACTTAAGGTTCGATTGTATCAAAGAACGTTGACTTTATAATGGATGGGAAGGGACTTAGAAATATTTTTTCCTGGAAATTGTACAACATAATTTTTTGTAACCTTTTCAGTAAATCATTGATCATGAATTATCGGCATTACTTATAGTCAACAGACAATTCTTTTACAATCAAAAATACAAGTTTTAAACGCGCCAAAATCTCTCACAGGTACTGACACTAATGGGTAAAATGGAGACGCTCCGAGCAAGCGTGTGTGTTGCGAACAAAAAGCCGAACAAACTCGAAGACACGAAGATCATAGTGCTGAAACGAGGCCAGGGGAACGTAGTGGCCACTGAAAAGGACGAAGGTTTGGACCCAGCGACGTTCGAGCCGTCCACATGGCGAGATGAACTCAAGAATACCTTGGATCTGTGAGTGGTTTGGACTCTTTAGCAGTTATATTTCTATTAAATTCTATAATTTAATAGATATGATGTGTCTCTATACATTTTGAGTGATACGGCTGACATTTATTTTTAACGTGTTATGTTGAATGTTACTGACATTTTGGCTATTATTTTACGATGGTAATGTAATGCCAGTATCTACAGTTTGGCTGGGTTTGTTTAGAATGTGTGCGCACTCTCGAAAACATGTTTCCAATGTAAGCAACATGTACGCAAATGTGACGTTATACTTGCATGCAAGACTTGTTGAATGGAATCGCGCCTTTAGTGTACAGTATACGAGTATGACGTGTGTCCGTATGACGGGGTATTGAGTATGACAGTGATGTTTATATACGTGTATGACGTTGGTTCCATACGGTGATAGTATTGAGTATGATGGTGCTGTTGATATATGAGTATGACGTGTGTTTGTATGGTGACGGTATGGAGTGTGATGGTGCTGTTGATACAGGAGTACGCCGTGTGTCTGTATGGTGATGGTATTGAGTATGATGGTGCTGTGGATATGGGAGTGTGGTGATGGTTTGTGCGCAGCGGCACGTGCGTGGCGCCGCACCCCGAGGTGGAGAGCGCGATGGTGACGTGGCGCAGCGCGGTGTGCGCGGTGCAGGCGGCGCGGCGCCGCGAGATGGCGCGGGACCCGCGCGCGCCGCCACGCTCCGCCAAGCACGACCGTAACTATACTCACACTTACTGCTTTTTATTTAGTTATTCTTTATTCTTACACTGCTTTCTCCTTCTCTTATATCCATCTAAAGGTTGTCTGGCAGAGATCGTTCAGAGCGATAAGACCGCCTTTTATACTTTTGTTTTATTTTATCTCTTTATGTTGTTATTTTATACTAGTGTATAATGAAGATAAATACCTTTATACACAATATCACACACTATACACATACACACACAACTGTGCTTTAATACTTTTAAACTTTTTTTACTCAACTTGCGTGAGCCTATATTTAGCATTGTCTTTTTTATAGCTAAACACAAAAATAAAGAGATTAAGTCTCCCTAACTACAGAGAGACAGACATGTAAAACCTCCTTTCCCCAGTAAAAACGTCTCGACCTCTATAGATGTTTGTCAATGTGATGTCAACTTTTCAAAAATATACCCTATAACTTGCATTAAGTTGACATTACATTGACAAACCACTATAGCGGTCGGGACGTTAGAGTGGCTATAGAGAAAGAAAAAACAGGCAACCTTATTGGTTGAAGAGAGACCGAGCTACATCTAACCTCACTCTCCCCCCAGTACAACTGGCCGAGGCGGTGCGTCACCTGTGCTCGTGCGCGCGCCGCGCCCGCGCCGCCATGTGGGCCGACCTCACGCTCACCGTGGCGCTCGCGCACGCGCACCACGCGCCGCCCGCCGCGCCCGCCATCGCCGCGCACGCGCACAATGTGAGCGCTATATTACATTATACATTCATACAGGGTATCGATACCGCGACCGAAAACGAAGCCATGTGCCCTTATTAGTGACCGCAAAAAATTGGCCAATTTTTTTTTGGAAATTATTACTGATCTTCGTATTTGGGTGATAAAGAAATAGTTTCCTAAAATAATTATGTACACCTTTTTATTTTTAAGGATGCAATGGTACACTAGAGTTAAAATTACTATTTTCGTATTTTCTCAAAAACAAGGTTTTTGCCATGCAAAAAAAAAATCTCTTTTTCGCGTTTTTTTTCTTGCATTGTGTCTGTAACCACTAAAACTACCGCCTGGCTTCGTTTTCGGTCGCAGTCTTAATATACCCGGCATTTGTACTCGCGCCCCGGCTCGGCTTCGCCCCGGTTCAGATCATGTACTAACTGTTTTATATTAAAAATTTACGTGACTGTAGTCTTTTATACTACTTTTATCATTCCGTCCCGTTTCATCTCGAATTGTTCCGTCTTTTTTTATACTATGGCTCGAGCTATGCAATCCTATACATTATCCCATAGGTACATCTTGTTATTTAATGTATAGTTTTGATATTAGATTAGATAATTGCGAGTACTCCAAATAATTTTACATATATTTTTTCACCATTAAACCAACCGATTATACGCTAAAATAAACGATCATCAAAATAACGAATTGTTACAATATTCCATAACAATTGATTGCTATTTACAGAGTGAAAACGTCACACCACGCAGTATTCAAGCGGCACCTGCCATACTACCAGCGCCTGAGACCTCCAGCACCACTATCACCGCTCAGAACAACGCCAAACCAACCACCAGTGACGCTAAAGAGGTATTATACTTTACATCCTTCTTGATAAAGTAGGTAAGAAGTCTGACAATGTTGCCGTCTATAATCCATTGTTATGTAGAGAGAAAAAAATCAAAACATATTAGTTGGAGAACAATTCGTAACTAACCGTCAGGCAACCTGTATGGCAGTACGTCAGAAATCTGAAATAATGTGTTCACTATACTGAGATTTTTTGTTTGATATACAAGTATTTAAGACCAACAAATTATAGGTGCATTTCTTTATCTTGTAGATTCAATTCCACCTGTTCTCCAAGAAAATCCGTAATCACAAGTCTAATCCAATTTGTCCCCAGGAAAAGCCAGCAACAGAAACAAAGACCGAACCAAAGCCAGATGCGGCGAACAAGCCTGCAAACAAACAGACAGACAAGGACAAGAACCGTCGAACACAGTACAGGAAAGTGAATCAGGGCAGAAACGACTTCTATCAGAAGAACCAGAGGTACGACAACAGATTCATGCATAACAGGCATCCGTACCATTACTTAGCTACGGGACCTATTAATTAGTTTGGCACCCCTGACTGTTTGGGCAATCAAATTTACCCTTAAATTATTGATTAACACAGGCTTTTATTCAGTAACTTTGCCATGTATTTGAAATGGTTTTGATAAAAGTCAAAATGATGGTTGAAGTTAGTTGATGTAACAAGCCAAAATAATACTTTTATATTCGTTTTCCATTGGACATCGGTATCTTTTATCATTGAGAATTATGCCATAGTCTGGGCCTTTTGCAGGTGTAGACATACCTTTTATTTTTTTGTTAGGAATAATATTGTCCTTTATAATTAAAGTTGTAATAATTTCAAGTTAAAACTGTTTTGGGGAAATTTGGTTGCTTGGATGAATTAAGGTGAATTGATTGTCAAAGGCAAGTAGGTATGATAATATTGCATTAAATTGGTAAAATAAACCAAGCTTGGTCTAAATAATAATACGTATTAATTTGGCCGAATAATATACTATATTGAAGCTTCCATCGAATTCATTTACGCTTCACCAATAATGGGAGTAATATAAAAATATTATTGTCACTGTTTGTAATCTTTGAAGAATTGAGCAGTCAACTTATTTAATAAATATAAAATGCTGGAATTCAACCGATGTGTGTAATAGCTAAGCTTGGTATAAAACAATTACATCTGGTGTATCTATCAAAACGCTAGTTTTTAAAACCTAGGTATTATAAAATAAACTTCTATACACTGTAATGTTATCATACTATCTATGCCTGAAATTGATTGTGTCAATTTTTATGTTCTCTTAAATTATAAGGCAGCTGATTTCGAATCCATTTTGCATGAAACATGTAAAATAGCCCGTGCATTGATGTATGTAAGGGTAGCAAATAATTGCTCACCCAAAACTTCCAGTTCATGCTATGCATATAGTCCAAATGTACTAGTATGGTTGTTGCTCCCAACAAGGCAGCATTACGATATAATCCTGATGTAGGATTTAACAACTTAACAGACCATATATGGTCCAAATCCCACCAAAATAGAAAATATGGACCGTTCTTATTTATCAACGACATTCATAATATGACAGAGTGATTTTAAATGGGATGGAGCCCTATTAATTGCAATTTCCTAATGTCTAACAATTAAGGGGCCTTGAAACGAGAAGCTTTTAATGGGTAGTAGTGAATCGGATTCATATTATACGTAAAAATGATTCTGAAAGCCAAAATTTGGCTCGAAGCCGTACTATATGTTCAAAAGTTGAAAATTGCGCCTGTGAATGCAATTTGAAAGATTATCATATCAACAACAACAAAGTATATTTAATAATATTACGGTATGCACTTGGTACTGGAAATGCATTTATTAGTACACACGGTGAAATGTCATTGGTACAACCACTTAAATGAGTATTTAAATAGTTAACAGTAAATACGATATAATTATTTTAGATTAAATTAATCGATTCTTTAGATTGGACTGGACCCAAAGGTGTCAGCCTATTGAAACAATTTATTATTAGAAGCTGATTTAAAATAGAACAATATTTCATATTTTTTTTGTTTGATACCATTTTAAATGTTATAAAGTTATAGCTATCTTGAGTATCTTAATTAGAAATATTGAGTGGTATAAAGTGACCTCATTAGTTCCTACCCTAAATAGAAGATATTGGAACAAGTATTATATTAACTTTACCGTGTGTACAACCAAAACGAGAAAGTGTACGTAATATCAAGACTAAAACAGGTATATTAGAGACCACATATTAATATATGAGAAAAAAAATATATAGTCATACTATATGTGTGTAGAGTTAGATATCGCCGTTATCCCTACACCTTTGCGTATTTGTGCTTGGCCAGGTATAAGTATTACTCGTTCATTGGCTAGTATGTGGATGACACTTGCCAAAAATAACTGTTTTTTCAATGTCTGGTGTGAGAAAAAAAAAACGCCCCACCCGCGTAAATGTAAATTAAAATAAATATTTTTTACTCTCGATGTGGATGTAGAAATATGGTACAAATCGTAGAATGTGGTAGAATTTTTATTCTGAGTGTAACACTCGTAGATGACCCCGTAATTCCCCCCTTTTTCTAGTCAATGCATGAGAAAATGTTGGCTGAATGTTAGCGCTGTTCGCTCACACCGGACGCGAAAAAATATTTATGAAAACCTTAATTAAAAATGTGATGTTTCTACGTATAGTTAGAACTCTAGTTGACACTATTTTATTATATATCAAATTTCGTGCGAATAACATGATTATGACGTGGAGAAATTAGTTCAATGAGAAAATAATGAAGTTATGAACTTTAGCGTGTAAGTGTACCGGTGTTTAATTTATTTGGTGTAATATGGCTCGGTGTGGATATATTATTTCGTCAATTCTCGCGTTATATTAAATCAACATAATATATTGATGTTGGTAGATATGTAACGATAATGTTACGATGCACCTTGTGTTCTCTATCCGCTTATAAATGTATGGCGAAGCCAAATGTATTTAGGATTACGGCCAAAATGAATTGACTCGTCTACGGTCAATCGGTTTAATTTTATTTAAGTCATTATTTGCATACGTACAATAGTTAAGATGCGCATGGCGTACTACGTAGCCGGTGGCGGCTACACGGGATGCGTCCCGCGTACTACGCCGTAGCACTACGAAAGCAGTCCGCGTACTGTGTGCTACGCCTCGTATTGAATGGTAAAAGCGTGCTACGCAACTCGCGTATTTATTGTAGCATGCTTAACGCCTAGTACGCAATTCACATCTACAAGTAAGTTATTGGTCGCGTGCTACGATGCTCGCATCCGGAAACAGTGCACAAATCTGTCGTTATTAAATGTAAAGACAGGAAATAACCAAATTCTATATAGGTTTAATTCGACATCTTCCATGTTTCGTTTGTTAGATATAAGATGGTATTTAGTTTTTATTTTGTTGTGATTTATTTTTCCTTATTTCCAACTCGTTCACTTAAATTATATGACACGGTCGCACGACCGGTTTCTGTGAAGTTGTTTAGTAGATTTTGCATGTGATTTAGTGAAATCATTGATGAATTGAAATGATCTTATGAAATGAAGTGATTTGCCGTATATTTATTACAGTAATGTATTGTAGCAAATTTTCTTCCTCTAAAGCTGACCAGTAGTTGTAAGTTTAAAATTATTTGGAATATTTCTTCAATTCTTGCTTGCAAAAATTATATTGCTCTCCTATATGAAGTATACCAGAAGATATTTGATGGTTGTATGGGAAGCTTGGTATAAAAATATGAAATATTATACTTGGTGTGAGACATCTGTCGTTGACAATTTGAGCACATTATATGTCCTTGACTTATATGGACTGCCTCGGTGGCGTAGTTGTATTACGGTACGGTTACAAAGCTGAGGTCTCGGGTTCGAGTCCCGGGTCGGGCAAAGTGATATTGGATTTTTCTATTCATTATCAGTCCGGAGTCAGGAATTTGTGCCCGATATGGCGATAGGCTCGCCACCTATCACATCATGGGACGGAACATACCAAGGCGAAATGTGGGTGTCCTGGTGGCGCCTCTGCCTACCCCTTCGGGGATAAAGGCGTGAGTTTATGTATGTATGTATGTATGTATATGTCCTTGACGAATGAATTTAAAATATGTATATAGAGAAATGATTTATACATTTATTATAGGTAATAGAAAACTTCACTGAAACCGCTCATCGCGACGAAACAAATATATAAATAAAATCTAATTATTTATTTAGCATTGGTTAAATTGTAGTGCCTTTTTCGATATCATATTCCATGCATCCTAATTGAATTATAGATATATACTGGTGCATGATGTGTACAAAATTGTTGATGTTTTTCTTTTTTAGTTTTCACATGACATTCAAAATGGCATTTTTTCTCCAATGTTGTTAACGTTAGGCGGTGTTGGCTTGTGGTATTAGGTGAAATATATTTTTTATTGTATTTTTTAAAACTGGATTTAAGAACGGAATATAGGTTCTTTACAATTGGGGTTAGATCCTAGTCCACTATGGTGGACTAATAAGGATTGATACTCCACATATCTCTTGTTTTTTTTATTATTTTGAAATAGGATTTTTAAAGACCCAATTATAGAATTGCCAATATGTGGTAATTCAAAAACTCTTTTTTTGTTCCATTGAGCTTTTACAGTTTCTTTTTATAATAATATTCCGTGAATAAATTCTTTGTTAATTTTTCACCAAAAAATACGATAAAAATTATTGACTTACCACCATAACTTGATATCATTTGGGGTTGGTGTAAAAATGTTACTGATAAATATTCTATATATTGCTTGCTGTATATTAATATGCATAACTATCATAGCTGGTTCTTATGCATGGTCCAAGTCATATCATGGGCGTTTTGTATAAAAACAAAAATACTTCAAGATAGCAAAATTATTTCTGGAATTACTAATTATCTTATCCCTTATTTTCTTTGTTTATAGAATGAGTTTGACGCATATAAAATCCAAAATATTTAGTTTTAAAAAACACCAACCCCAAAAATTTGCGAGACGCTTCCATATTGATGTTATTAAAGATAATATATTTAGTACAATGAAGAGAATCGCACTTAGCTTTTATTATAGATGTAATCCAGAGTTTTTATTCTTGTTTCAAGTATATTATATAAGCGCAACATATGAAGTTTAGTTTTTTTATTATTAGAGTTAGTATATAAATTTGTTTCAAGTACCTATTTTTCTTAACTGTGACCAATTTGCAGTATAGAGTTGTGGCTGGGCCAATTCTTGGCTAGATATTCTTTGGAGGATGCTTTTTGAGAAGGCAAAATTAATTAAGTTCCCCTTCTGAAATCCCTAGAGCGCACGAAAAGGGTATACCAGTGTTATTGGCCATTCAATTCGGTACGAACAGACCGATCTCAATCAATTGGCATATTAAAAATCTTGAAAGCAACATTAAAACTAAGATGCTGACCGTCCTATTAATTTGTGACAAAATTTTCATTTCTGATTGAGTTATGCTTGTGAAATTATTATAATTGAATGAAATTATTAAAAAACCTACTTAATTTAATAAAATTGAACACATTCCAATGTTGATGATATTGTAACCGCCATCACATCTTGAGATGAATGTGTGAAATTGAGGAATACTTGCTATTCATTCAAAAATATATGTTTAAATTTTTTCTAACAATTGCCCAGCCACAACATACATACTACAAATAATTACTCTTTTCCAACGTTGCCATATGACAGAAACTGTTTACCTCAAAAATGTCTTGGAAATTGATTTGCATTGTGATTAGGAAAATAATTGAATTCGACAACGCGCAATTGTTACGGTACTTTTAAGATTGCACGGTTAGACAAATATTTAGATGAATCCTTTAGAGCTGAGTTATTAGCTGTCACAAATTTGGCTGTACTGAATATGATGTTGTTTGTCATATACGACCTAAGACTTTTGTGGGTGCAGATGTGCAGTTAATAATTAAACAATACAATTTTGACGATTATTAAGTTTCTTAAACCCCGTTGCATCAAGAAACTGAATATAATTAATTTTAAAGATGTCAACCCCATTTGGCATTTCACTTTGAGTTGTTAGCTTTATTAAAATTTGATCAGTCGATTTGTTCATAACTTAAAATTTGTTAGAGAAGATGATGCTTAAAAATATATCATTCGTTCTTTGAAATTCTCCTTATGTAACTTTGGAAAAAACCCTGGAAAATGACTTATATTGGCAGATATTGTAAAGGTTTTAAAAGTATGAAATTAAAATAAAACTTGACTATTGATATACCACTGTAGCTACTGCTTGTACCACGAAGGTCGTTATAAAATAATGTATTTAAACTAGCCAATTTTACCCAAAATCATATTCAGTTCAGCCATACATTTATTTACATAGTTAATATGAGAGATGAATTTATTTAAAATTTATTTATTAGAGAAAATATTTATTGTATAGAGCGCATTGGCTATGAGTTTGTTTGGAATTTAATTGCATTAGTGTTAATTATAAGGGACATTCTTAAAAGTGCCACTGTATGCTTCTCTCGAATTATTTAGCTGTGTTTGGTGGCATTGCCTTTCTTTTTAACCTTTAAATATTGGGAAGGAGCTGTTAATTATATATCTTTAAATAGGTAAAATAATAGTAATTATGCGATTTTTATATCAAAAACACACTTATGAAATATTGTACTATTTTCCTTTTATTTATTTTTAGTTGATATTTTTTCTTTGTTGAAAGACCATTAAAATTGTTAAAGGAAAAAAAAACTGGTGAGTTTATAGTTTTTTCGTATAATCGACTAAAATAGTCCATAATATAATATAATTTATTAATTTGTTGTTTTTTTTGCTATTATTTTGGAGAGATTGTAAGTGTGCACATGATGATGACATAATGCAGCACAAACAATAACTTGGGGATACTATTAAGTACCTGCTACACATTAAATGTAATAACAGCAAAACTAGGGTAATATGGTGTGATATGAATTGTATACGTAATGTTTATACTTTATACAAAAGAGATGCAATGCCACCAGGTTAGCTAGCCAACGAAGCCTAAAATTATTGTTTTAGCTCAATATCGTTCCTTCCGTCCATATTCGGAATTTTTCACATAGCATAAGCTTCCCAGATGCATTTCTACCCTACAAAAAGTAAACAAAAAACTCCACGCTTGTTTTTCTAACATTTACTAATTTAAGTTTTAAATATATGGAATTCTGAACTTTTCGACCAACGCTTACATACAGCATATCTATAAGAATTATTGTGTGATAACCTAATTGTAAAAATCCTTTAGTCCTTACGAAGATGTTTTTTCTATAATACCAAAACACTGTACTTAATTTATATAGTGGATGCTTATGTGGTATAATATAATAATACATATACCTTAGCACGAAATGATATGGTACGTCCTTTTGATCACATATGAATCGCTATCGACACGTTTAAGTATACATTGAGGTGCTAGTATGCGAGGTTTGGTGAGTCTTGATGTGGATAGTGGATTATCTACTGGTGATGTGCTTGGTGAAATATCTGCAAATTGGGGTAACTTTGTACCACTTTAGTATTGGTGTATTTTGGTACCCCTTTGTAAATGTTGGGATAAATTATGTGATAATAATGTAGAGACATTATACTTGAGAACATTATGAACAACTTTATGAAATTACGACCTTTTTTCACATATTACTGCCTGGTGGTGATTAATTCTTATTATCCTCCTCTTTTTTCTTTTAAATATGATAAGATAATTTTCGATAATTTCACAAAGCACGTCACCAATGAAAGTCAAATATTTACCTAAGAGAACTTTACGAACGCTAGAATTTTGTAGTTAGGAAATATGCATGATCGTATAATGTATAGCAGTTGTTATATTTTTTGTTTATTCTCTTATTTTTTGTTTGATCATTAGTCAATGTTTAGATAGATGAGATTTGTTAGGACCTCCGCAGTTGACGCCTTTGAGGCGATACGTCACAGTGTTTGCTCTACAAAATCCTGAACGTACAAAATAAACACACTACGCTAGGTAATTCGGCTAGGATGTTGTTTTTTTTATAGAATGTAGACGGTGGTTATTCGCAAGACTGGATATATGGTTCTTATTTTTATTTATTTTTTTGACTCTTTCACGCTTTGGATGTAAATTTTGACATTATGTCATAGGATTAAGGGGAGATGTGGGTATGATTAGGAGCTTTTTGGGAACTGTACCTGATTGTGCAGATCGTCATTCAATGCTGGCCTGCAAATTGCGTTTGAGGCCTTAATTTGGACGTAAGAGGAGATGGGGATTGAAGGATCGCGAAACTCAGTGTTTTTACTAATTAAATACGTTAATAATTTTAGTTTTTTTAATATACGCAGCTTTTGTCTTCTGCTATGTAGTTATAGGGTCGGTTTTATAAGGAATTGAACGATACTACGTCCATCCCAATGCGTGAAAGGGTTAAAAATAGATTCCACATTTGTTGTGTTTAGCGGTTCCTCGTACCGCATTTCGCGTTATAAGATGTTCCTGTACACAGTTGCTTCAGTCCCGAATCATCGGGATACATTGATTTATGTGAATGTGGATCAATATTAGAGCTTTATCGAATTTGATAATAATTTACGGATGAAAATATTTACAAAAAATATAAAAAAGAAAAAAAAAAAACAAAAGTATCGACGTGGTAGACGAGAACTCACTGTTAGATATTCCTGCAAGATGTGTATCGTAGTTGATTTTTTTTATCTATTTTAAAAAGATGCTAGATGTTTAGAGGAGAGTGGGGAGCGTTTGCCACTAGTTTGAGGTTAGGTTTAGGTGGATACGGCCCTAAAGCTTATAGAACGAATCTAAATAGTTTAATGTTTTTAAATATAACTGTGCATGGTTTAATGAATCCTCGTATAGAACAAATTTGTATTTAGCATAATCGTTGTGCCCCTTTTTCCATTAGCGCGGTATGATCGTTGTTATGCAGTTGCACAAAATACTCTTAAAATTTTAATAAAAAATAAATAAAAAATGAAACACATTTTTATACTTTGTGTACCGCCGGGGTATGGCCACGGAGTTTCATTTTACGTTAGTCGCGTATAGTATATGTAGTATGAGTGGACAATAAAGGTGGTTAGTCCTTTTAGCATATGTGATACATTTTGGGTCTCCGGGCCGAGCGGTCAGCCACCACATTTTATAAACTTACTCTAATATATTTAAGTTTTAACATCGCTTCAGAGTTGTTGCCGTTGCGGCGATGGTTTTCTATACGATATTATAGCGGATTTTAATATATTTTGAGCCATTGTTTAGTGTGCATAGTGAACTAATATTTTTGCTACTCGTCAAATATCGTACAGTGACCGTTTCTGTCCAGTTAATAAAGGAATGGCATCACGTTGTTTGTGTTTAATTGTATTTTTTTTTGTACACGCGAGGACCAAAATCTGGTTTAAACAATGTACGATGGATAAAAAGAAATGAAATGGTAATACAGGATTTATTTTGCCAGTTCCTCTTAAATGTAAGTGAGAGTTTCTAAAAATATTTAATAGTCTGTAAGTGTTGGTATATTATTTTTTACATTGTAGTTGTTCCGGTGTAAGTACAGAAGTATTAAACTCTGATCGTATATTTTTTTCTTTTTGTCACACGACCCTTGCCCCGTGCGGGGAAGGGTTCGCGCCGTCTGGATTTGTTTTTAGTGAATAAAAAAACAACAATGTAATTAGTTTTTAATTGTGGTGCTGAAATGTATTGACACCAATTATATGTTTATACTTGTTAATTTGTAACTTTAAGCGTAACACGGATAATGTATTGGGATGGTGAGTGCCGGTTGCTTTTTTTATTGTTAGGATGTATTTTTTTCTGTATACGCTTTACATTGAGGACGTAATGAAATAATGACATGTAATCCAATGAATATTTATATTTTCCTTAACCTGCAATATCTAGTTTTGTAGCCGTAAATGTAGATTTTTTTTGACTTTCCATATCTCGCTCTCTTTTTGACATTTAAGCGAGGGTAATAAATACATTCTCAATGTGCTGCCATCTGTATTTCGAAACACGAATGTTGTAAAACCGTACTCAATCGGCACCCAGACAAAGCAGCTTTTTGTAATATTAGTAATTAAACACAAAAATGAAATCTCACTACATTTGATCCGTTGAAATAATGTATTAAAAGGACGTTTCCGTTTGTAATGTATACGTGATGTATTTATTAACATGATGAATTGAGAATGTGTGCGTCATCGAGATCTGTGTATGACTTTAGCACCATCTGTTAATTGTATCATGAACCATATGATGATACCAGCATAAGGTTGATGCTTTGAACCAATCAGAATGCACAAACTGATATGACTCGAGAAAAGATTTCGTGCATTTCACCTGCCATTATTGCAACGTTTTTGTATTCAGAATAGATGAATTCATTGGTCATAATGATAACTTTATAATGGAAATGTTTTTCTTTTCGAGCAAATTGTTCACTGTTTTCTAATTTATTCAGAGGATTTGTAAATTTCTTTAAGTACGTATTATTGTGATTATCATTCGAAACAAATAATTGTTTTAGTACTAGCAATTGTTTATTTATTATTAACTTGTTGATGTTACTTCATATAACATTATGAACGCTGGTGTGGTTAAATTACATAATATTATATTAATGATGTATAGATCTCGATGAACATAATATGTAGCAAATACCTGTTACTAATGCGTGCGATATTAGCGCTAATTGTAACTAGCGGAAGTGCTAGAATAGCGTACAATCGCTCTTTGCTTGCCCTTTATTGCGTTGCGTTGTATGCAGCATTTTCTCGTATACTTTACACTGCCAATGATCGCGTTGGGTTTGAACCGTACTGACATAAAAAAAGCATGCCCTATGAAGTATTGTCTCCCATTTTATGTAATCTGTGTTAGATATCAAGCCACTCTGGTACTTGTATGAGAATTCCTTTAATGTGTGCATCAATGTGTAGAGTGCTGGAGGAATCAAATGTATTTAAAAAAAATTATTAAACTACAAGTGTTATGCATGATATACTGCAAATTACTACAACGAGTGGATCATAACGTTTATGTTATTGAGTAGGTATCACTGTAAAATGAAGATGGATATACATTTGATTCCTAGTAAATAAATAATATCATCGTGTAATTTTTTTTGGCTAGCAACACTGTCAAGTACGTGTCACACAACGCCTGCATTCATTTTTTTAAATACTGTTTCTTGTTATCGATGTTTTTGTTATTTAGATACGCTTGTAGGCGCAAAAACCACGTATTGAATTATAATTCAAAACAAAAATAATAGAATATCGTTCGCTAGTCCTTATCTCATCGTATGAACTTTGGATCTGTCCATGTAAATTTTATTAAAAATATAAAAATAAATGGAAAAATAGATGTTTTTTAAGATACTTAATACAAAATATTACTGTCTGTGGTGAATATCGAATTTTATGAGCTTATTAAATAACTTAATTCCGTGGTGTATTATATCGAGGTATGCTAAATTATATGTACTGATTTGATAGCGCACGTCTTGTCTCTAATTTGCTTTCGTAACATATTAATCAGTATTTTTTGGTTTTTAAATAAGTAAATGCATTGTGCTTACATATCAAATATAATGGTAACTGCGTATTCACAATAATTTTAAGTCTTTTTTGTGGTATTAAATGACTTGGGAAACCATTCAAACATATAGCTATACTTTAATATACAAAAATATTGCTGTCTATGAAGCTTCCTCTGTAACGTGTCCAAATAGGGATTATCCAGTCTGTCCAAATCTATTTTTTTCAGTAGATAATGCTAGTTTAGAACTAACAGTACTGTCCATATACCTCGTCCAAAGTATACTTTAAATTCTAGTGAATAAACGTTAGATAAATCTACACATCCCATTGTAGTAATATATGTGACGTAGTAATGATGCTTTGTCCAATTTAAAAATAACTAAACAGAATATATAATGAAATGCGTTCATAAAATACTGAAACATATTTGCGATATTTTTTGCACGAATGACAAAACGTTACTTACAACCTCTTTATGCACCGGAATGAATGTAGAAAAAAAACTTTTTTTTTTTTTAACAATATCACATTATTTGTTTATTTGTTAGACGTGCGTTATCGAACGTAAAATGCAGGTACTACACTAAAAAAGATTTTCAAAAAGTTTGTTACAAAGCTAAAATAGTATTTGATAAGATGCCAACTTAGATGCATTGGACCAAGGAATAATGTAATTTTAAGTGTAGCTCACTTCACATGCTGACGGTACATATAGCATTTTTAATAAATTACGGAGATTGGGCAATCTGTGGAATATTCTATACATTTATAGAATTGTTTTCGTTTACAAAATTATCAAATATCATATATTGCTAAATACACACTTTTGGTAAGCGAAAACGATTGTATATATATTTTCAGTTCAACGCATATCAATGATGATAAAAAGATACTTCGTATTTAATATTGCATTAAAATACACTACTTAATACCTAAATATTTTATTTTCTTTGAATTAATATGATTTGATACTATGTATGTAACGAGTAATCTACACTTTTCATTTCAAAATACCTAGTAAAAAAATATTATAAAAAATTGTATGAAATTCAATTTCGAATTATAATCCATTTTGCCCATTCTCCCTAGGAGAAGTTTATATTGATATTTTGACAAGACGTCTCCATTCGTGTTAGATCAATGTGTCTTTAAATTCTAAATGTTTAGATTACGCGGCATGAAAGCAGACTGATTTAATGAGCAGGTAATTTTGATCACTGCAATTTGATGTGTCGTTGGTTCTTTCAGTCTACTCGTACGAGCGACTTAAGTGACAGTTTTGGAAAAGTGAAAAATATTTGTTTTTTAATTAAATTGACTGATTGACTATGGTTATTTATTTGAATATAGTTTTATGTTTAATTGTTTGTGAAATTTTAAATGCCTGAAACCCCATGAGTTTTAATTTTAATCACGGTATCTCTATACTCCATATTTGTGTTAAATGAATGAAGAAAATGAATTCTAAATCATATGCTCAAAATAAAACAATGTTTTTAAGCATGTACTTGTTGGTAATATATTGTTATTTAATATGTTTGTATGGAAAAAATCCAGCGCTTTCTGACAAAAGTCGTTTATGAATTATGAAAGAATCAAAGACACAGATTACCGTACGTGTTTATTGTTGGATGGCAAAGCGTGGTCACTGTTAGTGATATCTGTTCTTATGCAGTATTATAATGCGGGTAGTTATGTGCAAAAAAAACTACTATTTAGTAGATTTTTTATTGTGGCAACATTGCCAGAAATGGTATCCCTAACGTACAAAATGCTGAATAATTTTCTAAATAGATTAGTACGCTTGACTGACTTGTTTTACTAAATAACCTTTAAAAGAGTTTGCACAATAAGTATTAATTTTGTTATACTGCCATGTACGCTATAGTATTTTTCTGTGCTCTTAGCTAATTTGATGTTTACGTTGAAAGGATAATGGGGAAAATGAACAATATAAATGAAAACGTAAGGTGCAAATTGTCTTTATTTCTTAAATGTTCGTAATTATTACAAATTAAATTACTTTTTAAATAACGCTTTGTCCAGAAAGAAATGGAAATTTAAGCATTTTGATTCTACCCTTCTATGTTCGAAACATTAGTGTATTTTTAAATTGTTTCAACAGATGGCGTTATTTAAAAAGTAACTGGAGCTTATCAATTCCTACCAAATTATAGCACATAACTGCCCGCAAATAATCAAATGTAGCTAAATGAAATTTGTATTCATTAGGCGTGTCGGTGTTACGGTATAGTTCACGCAATATTGTAAAATACAGTAACTAATTTGGGTTTCTAGGCAACCCAGGCGTAAAGCGACTTTTACCAAAAAACATAATTTTCCGTATTTAGTATGATAGCATAATATGCAATATCAGTTTTTCGCTACTGCCTCGGCTATTGCCTAGCCCTAAACCAGTTACTGTGAATAAGCCAACTGTATCGTTCAAATGTTGTGAAAAAAAATATTATATGTGTATGTTGTCCTTTCAAATAGGTTATCGTTTGTCTGGATACTAAGTAGATAATGCTAGATTCAGTCTTTTTTTCTTACTAATGGTTTTGTTAATGTTTTGGCACTGTATTAATTACCTTCTGATAAAAAATATATAATGAAATAAAGTGTTTTGTGCAGTTTTATTTGGTTTACAGCTCCCTTGGGTTTTGTTTTTCAGTGGGAATCTTTCGATAAGGTTCAGTTACATACTGTATACTATGGGGATTGTGATAGGCAATTTCTTACCTTTATTCTTTTCTGTAACATAGGACGTGCCAACTATGACATAGTCCATGCAATAATCTTAAGGTGAGTTACTGGTTTACTTGCACAACTACACATTGAAAGAACAAACGTCACCGTTTTATGGATGATAGAACAGGGAAACTGTTCCCCCTCAGTTTCCCTGCTTTCCCTGTAATGTTTTTGTAACTCCAGAAATCTATTGTAAATCCACCTCACAAATAAACCCTTACTCATAAAATAAGCGGTTGTCCTCAAGTCAGAAAGACCGACTAAAAATCTGCCACGCCCGAGTCAGTAATCCAACATACAACGGGTACAAAAACAATGGAATAGTAATAATTTAACATTTATTCAATATCTACATACATATACATTATTGGTCGTATTTCATAACTACCTTCCCCAGTTTACCCTTGGGAACATCTATCGATTTTAATGTATCTGTGACAATCCCTGTAGCTACGGTCACATTGTTCTCTCTGATGGTAAAAGGTTGGCCTAGAGTCATGACCATGTCTTCTAGTAACGTTAAATACACTTCCCCGTGGTCGCCTGGCATCATCATGTGTTGGGATGAATCTGAAAAGAAAATACTTTCTTATAGATGGTATCCACATCTGTGGTAAAACTAGAAATAATAGTGGTTTCTTAGATTTACGCGAATGTTACACATTGAAATAAAACTATTTTATACGATTTTATCGCAATAAGGTTTAATTTTTACATTTTGTAACTCCCCGCTCATTCAGTCCGCCCCGTGACCACGAAAGCTGTAAAGTACTCGAAACGTCGGGAAGTTAAAAAATGTAAAAATTAAACCAAATCGCGATAAAATCCGTATAAAATAGTTTTATTTCAATAGAAATAATAGGTCCAGTAATACGTCGTTAGAGAAAATGTAGGGAAGGCCTATATTCAGCAGTGGACTTTCTGTGGTTGATGAAAGAGAGAGGGAGAGAGAGATGTTTAAGAATTATTTCCTGACTATAGTAAATTTATTTTTAAATATTTCCCTCATTCTTTAAAGAATTCGCAGATCCAACGATGCCGCATGATCCATACAGATGGCTAGATTATGGACACCGAATTAATTTCTATGCGTTTTAAAATTTGTATAGTAAATTTCGGCGTTCCAAGACCAAAAGACCGTCATTATTTCTATTAGGCATTAAACAAAATATTTAACTAGGCTAGATTTAAATCTAATCTTGTGGATCTGCCAATTATTATGTCTAATATTGCAGGCTTTAATCAACCTTTGGGGAACAATAAAAACTCTTTCTCTATGGGTACATTGTAATACTAAAACTCACCCAAATCAATCCTACAGGCGATATTCCAAGTACCGCTGTACATTTGTTGTGAATACTTCGAGAACACAGGCTTCTTTCGCCCCCCTTCACTCCTAGTCAGGAAATATATCTTCGCTTTATAATGATTGCTCATCTGGAGACTTTTGGCGGCGCATAGTAACATCCCTGTTTCCACGGATTTGATCTTCATCCCTCTAAGGAGTACGCCTACGTTGTCTCCTGCTAATGCCTGTGGTTTTTAAATATTTTTTTAGTATTGACCAAACACAAAATACCGAAATATGAACTACTTCAAAATAAATCCATGCCTATATTAACTTACTCAGGACTGAGACTGTTATAAAATATTAAGATGAATTGTGCCATTTATAATTCATTTTAATATAGAAATTCAACATTGTTTACATTATATTATATGAATCAAGTTATTTTATTTTATTAATTTATTTATTTTCAGTAAACATACAGTGATACCATAACAAAGCATTGAGAACAATTATACACTAATTACATGTTATAGTAACAAACTCTAGTGAAGTAAAAATATGAGACTACCGTCTGATGCCATTCGATACTCTGTCTGGACGGCATTAGCACTTACCACCAGGTCCAATGCAGTCACTGTGCCGAGCCAGAATAAAAAAACAACATCAACTTGGTGTTCTATCGAACTAATTAAGGATTAACATCACAATATATTGGCGTGATTTAAACCGTGGTCATCTATGAGAATCTCGTTCTTTGCCAGACAGGGTACACAACAGGTAAATTTTGTATAGGACCACCCGAAATTGTTAATCGGAACTCCTTTTGTTCTTTTCGGAAAGAAATGTATTTAAAATCAAATACATAAATAAACTCACGCCTTTATCCCAGAAGGGGTAGGCAGAGGTGCCACCAGGACACCCATATTTCGACTCTATTTTCCATCTATCCCATAATGTGATATACTCACCTCAGTAACACTTTTCTTAAATATCTGTATATCCGAAAGCGTAGTTTTGATATTAAACCCGAAGCCTAGTAGATCAGCTTCATCATTTCTCTTCATAATACCTCGTTTGATAGTACCGACCACTACGGTCCCTCTACCGGGCACTGTGAAAGCGTTGTCTATGGGCATCAGGAAAGGAGAGGTCAAGTCTCTTGAAATGGGGGGTATGTATGCATCCATACTGTCAAGGAGTTTTCTTATTGACGGTGCTCCTGAAAAAAAAGAACAAATACATGGAAAAAGTATTGAAATTAATTTGATGACACAAGTCTCAATCTTGGTGTGGGGTCAGGGATTATTTAATTTCTTATCTACTTCAACTATAAAGCAAAACATCATGAACATATCAAAGACAATTCAGTATCCAAAATCAAAATTACTAGAATTCCTTTGGTGTTTGAAGTGCATATTTCTCACTTTAGTCTGTTAAAAGGCAGATTTTAGAGAGGATAAATATTAAGCATCTTACCATACTCTGACTCGTCTCCATTCAAAGCTTTTAAAGCAGACCCACATATAACCGGTGCAGTGTTGCCATCATATCCAAAATCAGTAAGTAGTTCTCGCATTTCAATTTCCACTAATTCAATCAACTGCAACAATAATGAACTTGTATTGAAAAATAAAATTCTATTAGCAAATTTTCTTGTTTAGTTGCCTAGGGGTTGAAGTTTCAATAATGGTACATCACATCTGCTTACCTACTCAGGGTTACATGTTTAAACTTTTGTACATATTGTAATTTGTAGATGAGAATTTCAAAAGAATTTATTTTCATAATACATCCAGGATCAATCTGGATATTTAACTAAAAATCAAGTTTACCTCGTTGTCAACTAAATCTGCTTTATTTATGAATATCAGTATGTATTGTATTCCGACTTGCTTGGCTAATAACAGATGTTCTCTTGTTTGGGGCATGGGTCCATCATTTGCTGCTACAACTGAAACAATTTTTAGATATTTATTATGGTGTTCATATAATTGTTTTGTATTTGATCTAGCTGAAAAATAAATTAAACCTTTGTTGTCAATATTAAAACTCTTAAGGTTATTATTGTACAGAAAACCAATTAAAACTCCCCATCAAGTACTGTAATATGGACTCAAAAGTTCCAAATGATAGAGTATAGTAATAGGCATGTTTAGTCACAAGATGCAAGAACAACCGTGTGAATGTGGCAAAAATTTACTAAACCTGTGTCTATTGCCTGAATTGGCCTGCCTGAAAAGGCCTGTACCTTTTCCAACATGTGACAAAGGGTTTTTTTAAGACACCTATATTCAGTAGTAGCCTTTCTGTGGCTGAAAATGATAATAATATTAAATAATAAACTCACCCAACACAGCTGCATCCATCTGTGAAGCCCCAGATATCATGTTGCGTACATAATCAGCGTGTCCAGGACAGTCAGTGTGAGCGTAAGTACGGAGCTTTGTGGAATATCCTATGTGTGCTGCGTTTATTGTTATACCTGTAAATAATTTTTAAGAATTATTACCAGCAGTTTAAAAATTTCCTTTACTTAAAAATTACATTAATAAAATAAAACAGATGAATCGCTTTTAAATTACCATATTAAAACGCTGGACATTTATCTATCCTATTTACTATTTAAACACAAAACATACAATTTGGCCTAAATCCAGGGTCTTCCTGCAACCATAACTACTTTATCTTATGTCTTAACTTTCGACCCAGCCATACGTTCTTCGTGCTGTGTCCTTCCCACTGCCACTACAACTTGCTAATCTTATGGGATATGTTGTGTCCTTACTCTTTGTTTACTGAAATATAAATGTCAGTAATAAATTATTGCGCATACCTCTAGCTTTTTCCTCCGGTGCCTTGTCAATTTCATCGTACGAAACAAACTGTGCAAGTCCATCTTTTTCCAATATCTTCGTTATAGCAGCCGTCAATGTTGTCTTGCCGTGATCTACATGCCCAATAGTACCTATATTACAATGTTTCTTCTCAACAATTTCTTTTTTTGGCTTAGTAGAAAAACTTACTCGAAATGTGCCTACAATAAACCTGTTTTTACATATTGTGCTTTTGTTTAGTGGGAATTTTAGAGTGAAGTTTGAATATAACGACCGTATTATAAGCCTGCCAGTCATGTTTTCTTTTTATTTGGTGTTTTCATCGAATTGGATTACTTTTTGAGGTTATGTTGTTTTGGATGTTACACAATTGACAGTCACAGCTGTCATCTGTGGCTGTCAGTATGACAGTCTATGAAACATAACGTTCGGAATTCGCGCAGAACCTTCCTCCTAAACAATAAATATATTTTTCATATAAATATAGCAATTATCATAAAAACTAAACCAAAAGGATTTAGATGAACAGTCCGTGAGTTTCAGACTTTCGTAATTATTCGACAATATTTTATAACATAATATAGTGAGTAATCACATTTTTATAGTTTCTTTTGATGATCAACGATCTGCTTCTGTGATATTCTATTTGGTCTGTTAACGCCGAAAAATAGTCGAATTCAGCCTCCGTGGCGCAGTTGGTTAGCCGCCGGCTGTGAGACTAGAGACCGCGGGTTCGATCCCCGCAACGAGACAAATATTTGTAGACCAAAAATGTGAGTGCCTCACAAGAGGCCTACAAATATTTGTCTCGGGTTTGGGTGTTTGTGAGACCGAAAAATCTCTCGTAGTTTCTGATACCTGCGATGCAAGACTTAATTGGTCTTAATGTGAGGTCAGGACTGTTGGGTGTATTTATTTAATTTAACTTAAAACACATAAATACTGCCGAAAAATAAAATACATCCAACAGTCACACACATAGTCTTCACTCTTGACCCTTCACTAAGATCACAGACTAAGGAGTAAAACTAAGATCGAGTTTTGAATGTAGGTATAGTGTCAGGAATTACGAGCCACTTTCCGCTCACGCCTCAATTCTTTAGCCAGGGAGATGTAAGGAAGATTGAGACAGCAAATGGACAGCATCAATTTTTTTATAACTTAGGTAGTAAAATATTTTTAAAACAAAATGGGCAAAATTCTTATTTTTTTCCCTGAATTTCATTTAGAATCAACGTAAAACAAGTAATTAGATAAAGGACTTAAATAAATACTTGTAATATTTCTTCAACATTTATTTACTATAATTCGTATAAACAGGCATGTCTTCCAATAATTTACCTTGAATAACCAAAGGTCCCCTCTGGACATATTGACGTCAAGCCTTAAATATGTATTTATGGTTAAATACAATACCAAAATGTCAAAAATCTTTTTACATTTTAATTAAGTAAATTATAACAATATTTAGATTCAAAATTTATGTTTTAGGTACAATTTATATTTTTAATGATCTTCATCAAATATCTTCTGAATATTCACATTCACATATTTTGAATATTCGAATATCTCTATATTTACTGTCATGGACTATTCTAATACATTTTTTGAATGTAATATTAATGGCACCATGGGATAAATTTCAGGCCAATATTTGCAAATTGGTCTTGATGGCTACCAAATTATACCATGACCCGTTCAAATATTGTTTACCATTATTGAAGCAGCGTGCGTCCGCTTGGATTCGATCCCGCTACCAAACATCACGGGTCCGATAAGTTATCCACTAGGCTACACAGCTCTTGTTAATATCGGTGAAATAGTTAAACAGTAACTGAGCTGATTTTTTCGTTTTTGGGGTATGTTTAAATCTGTGGTTTAAATTGTAATGTTATAATAAAAAGTATTTATAACTATATTAACCATATATTAACTAGCCATTATTATGCAAAAATTCTGAAATACTCTGATGAGCACGGGGCGCATGTCATGATTTCAAAATGGCGCGCTAATTTGAATTTCGCATGGCAATGCAAAATAGAAAAAAAGCTTTTCATTGGATAGGTAGTTTTTGACATTAGATATATTATCGGTGTTTCATTAACATTTTAATTATGTAATCTTTAAGATGATGGCAAAGGCGAAATTTATGAAAATTTGTAAAACTACGTCCAACTAACTGCTAAACATTATTGCTATTTTTAAAATACATGTCAAGGTTAATAAAAAGAAAATTTTGATTCTGATGTTTTATTCACAAATTAAAATTATAAAGATACCTGTTTTGTAATGAACAGAATTTTGTATATATTTCGAATATTGATGACAAATAATCTAGATAATTCTTATCTATATTAGCCCACAATACTTGCAAAGCTGGGCACTAGTCTGTTTCATTATTTAAATATTTCAGTGTTTAGCTTACTAAGATAACATATGGTTAGTTGGTGGAATTTGCATACCATTAAAAATCTTCCGAAAATCTCTGTCGTATGCGCGTTTCGTCACGATGTTTACTTTCACCATTAAAGTGCGTCGTAAATCAGTCAATCTTCACATGGATTCGAATCTGTGAATACCGCCTTGACAGCCGCGTTCTATCTGTTGCCAAAAGGCCACTATGCATTTTCTTAATAAATCTTAAAATTCATTATGCACTGCTTTATTAGAAACCATCAATTTAACCCAATTTACATAGCTGGGTGGACAAAACTTTAACTTATTTTAATATTATTTGCGTTTATATTAGGGCTAATATAGACAAAATAGCTTAATTAAGCACCTAAAAAATAAAAGGCAAGATAAATTTTATGCTACAATGATTACAATAAGTATTGACAAAATGAATAAGGCCAAGTCTATAAACATCAAAAAATATATATTACACTAATTAATATTAAAGTAACTGAATTTACAGCAAGTTAGATATACTGTATTCTTTATTTTAATGCCATTTTCGACAGTATTTATGTTTTTTGTGGTACATTTACGCCGATAAACAATAAAAGTCGTAATTGCAAAAGATTTTTCATGATTTGATAAAACAACTACTTAAATATTTGGTTACTTTAATACTAAATTTGTAAAATAATACAGGCTTTAACTTCGAATGGAACTCATATTTATCAAAATTTGGTGCTATTACAAGATTAATTATGAATATATTTTCCATTCATATTAAGCAAAATGTTGACAGTCTTTTTCATATTTATGGTATAAAGAATTACTTTAGCTTAATTGTGACATATTGGCATAACCCATAAGCATATTTATCAGCTGACAGCACAAAAATTACAATATTTGGGACAAAGATTCTACCCCTAAAAACAACCCTTTTACTCATCAAAATGTGGTTTAACCATAATAAGTAATTACCTACTTCAGAAGTTAACACTTCCAACTATCATACTATTAATTTACATTTAACAATAAATACCAAATACTTTTGATGCATATATTTTGAAATGGACAAGCATTGAACATCTTATGACTAAATTTTTTAATTATTTACATCAAATACAACATTAAAATAAAAGATCTTACGCTAATATGTTTTAAATGCAAAAAATAAATGAACAAATCAATTAACATATAACAAAATCAACATATTTTTAAAATACAAAATGTTATACAGGGTGCTTTAAAATAGCAAGTGAAGATTATAATATCTGTTGTTAACAAAATTGTATATTTCCTTGATAATAATGCTTTAAACTTCCCAAACATGGTAAATGTCTGTTAAAATTGGAATTAAGAATACAATGACAAAAAGTATGCCTTTTTTGAGTATTCAAGTTATCTCATTGTCGAGTTTAGAAAAAAAATAGAATATTCATCATACTGCCCATAAACACAGGCTCATGTGTGTCTAGATTGTTAAAAGGATTCCGAGATACTAATTATAAGCCTAGTAAAGCTGCAACTTTTCTTTAACTTTCAACAAAATTGACCAGAAAAGAGAAAAGAATTGACAAAACATTATTATTATATAGTATAATATTTATATAGTATATGTGTAACATATTGTTTACTTAGCTATGTGTAAGATGTACATATTTTTATTTTTTAACATCACTTCAGAAAAAAGCTTTTCATAATTGAATTATTTGTGCTAAATGGGTTTTTATATGTAAAATCTACATTTTTTTAGTAAACTATAGTATCAACAATTATTTACATATTTTTAATAATATCCTTTATGCAAAACTGTAGATAATTTGCAAGCCTATTTCTTTTTAAATAATGTTTAGCTGCCTTATAATACTAGTTTGTTAATTTTAAATTCAGTGACCTTTCACTGTATCTATATTTATTTCTATGTGAACAACACCAATGTATATTGTCTATGACCCTTAAACCCTTGACCGATACATTGAATTCTATTTTTTTCTTAATTCTAAACTGAAGTTATGATATTAATGCCTTTCTTTTAATTTATTGTGGAATAAGCCTTTTAATCATTACTTTAACCAATTTGTAAAGTCCAACACATCAGTAATTTCATGCATTCCCAAGTTAGAAGTTTATTCTGTATTTACATTTAAGTAGCATATTATTAATATATTTTTTTCGTTTGTTTTCACAATAAATAATCATAGTTTATTAATTCTATGGCCAAACTATCTCAATCAAATTCTTGATTGTAGATGAGGCTCATAATTAGCAAAAGGCAATTGCGGGCTAATATATTTTTTATAATATATTACAGTAATAAGGATATATTATAGTAAAGCAATGTAGTGGAGGCAGTGTGAATGGAATATTATCTAAATACAAAAGTATAAATATATTTCAATAGTATACAATTCATATTGATGTGAAGCTTAATTAACATTGAGATAACTTGATACATTCATTATATTTATGGGTTTTGAGTGTATTATAATATCTAGATCATTTTGGTTTGATGGATTGATCTTTTTTAGCAATGGCAAAACCAATACTTAATGATGTATTTGTTAAATTTACATTAAGGTTTTGCATTTAACATGCTAAGTTTTTAGCATCAACATCATTAAGTCAAACTTATCAACAAAATTACTTGATGCGACTGACCCTAAGATTACTAAGATTAAGATTAAAAATTACTATAATTCAAGTATATGTTGGCTTTTTTATTACCATCCTACTGGCTACCACTGCAACTGGAATTTTCAACAATCAGTTCATATTAAACCATTATTATGGTTTAGTCATAATTTTTTTAACATTTTGTAATGAATATTACCTGTTCTATGTCTTGTGAACACAATTCACAATACAAACAATTTTCTACATGCAATATGTAACACCTCGACATATCCTATATTTAAATATCCTTCCTTGTCTGAAATGATTTGCTATCTCTGTGTGGGCATTGGAAGTATTAAAGGTCATTTGCCCTATCCTTCAGGTGTCCATGTGTTGACAGATAACTTTTGACAGTGGAGAACAATTGGAGAACAATGCGCAACGTCATCAAATTTTTGACAGCGAGCCCGAAATGAGCTCTTGGACACCTGAAGTAATATTTAAACAAATATCACTCCTCAATTTTGCCAATGTCAAAAGATTGCTAAACAATAAACATCATGGGCGTCATTTTCGCGCGGATCTGATCCGATGAGATCCGCATGCTTCGCCGTGTCGACTTCTAATTTTCATCAACAAGTTTAAGACAATAAGGCTTATGTTCAATAACATTTGACGATTGATTTTAGTAAGCGACATAAATCGTCCATTCAAGGTAATTATAATATCAGTTTTAACTATCATCAATTTGAAATTAATTAAAAATTGCTTAGACTTTGACTTTATATAACATACCTTTTTGCCTCTTATGTCTAATTTGCAGTTACAATCTGTAATCTAAATGCATTTTTTTCTTTTTTCATGTTACTACAATACAGTTTTTGTTGTAGCATCGGTAGAACTTGTGGGCTTAAAACTTGGTATTTTGAACCAGCCACTCAGTGCTAGTGTTTTGGTAGGGCGCCATTATCGAAAGGGCGCCGTATTCTAGGATTTACTGCAACCTATATACCTATACCCATGTATTTTCTACGATTTACTACCTTGTGCTTTTATTTGGATAGTATTTATAGGGCGCCGTAAAAATCTCGCCCAGGGCGTCATAAATTCTACAACCGTTATTACCATTTACTCTAAACTTTAAATTATCGAGGTGTCACAGTCACTAAACAATTCATACACTTAACACTTGTCACTTTCACTAACACATCAGTCCAGTATGCACCGAAATATGCAGTACTTCTTAAACTGTGATCTGTACTCGCAAAAGCACAAGTTTCGGTGGTTTCATTGTTTCAACACCCTGTAGTGTAGCGTGAACTCCACGTTGGACTTCCATATGAAGTGGCGGACGGTGCGTAGGTCCATATTTGGGTCTAGAACCTGGAATTTGCGTGATTTTTCTTTAGTATTACTTGTATTATAAATCCTTTTTTTATTTTGGACCCTTTTGACAGAATCTCAGTTATACACAAAATAAAAATGATTAGGATTACGCTTTCAAGACTTAATTTAAATTTTGCTCAATCGATTTAAATTTTGCCATGTTAAAGGTACAGAAAAAAACCTTTAACCAAAAAACAAGTAACATAGAGAGTTGAAAAATACGATAGTCGAACATAAAAAGGAAGGCCTATATCCAGCAGTGGACCTCCTGTGGCTGAAGCAAGGGGGGGGGGCGACATGAAGAGGAAGAGAGAGAAAGAGAGAGATAGGTAACCAAAGTAATCAAAACTGAATCTCACCTGATCACAGCACAGCAGTTCAACCTTTTCCTCCGGAGCGTCATTAACACTATCTTCATTAGCGCTACCCTTCCCGCTGCCAGCACTGGCTCCGTTCACATCCCCACCGCCGACTATCTTCTCCACTACATGTTCAGCTACTTTGCGGCATTGTATGAAGTCGTTAGCTACTAGGCGGTCCTGTGAATTGTAGATGTTAGTAATTAGCTAGTGCACTGTTTCTCTATATAAAATAAATTAATAAATTCACCTAACAGTCACATACATAGTCCTGACCCCATACTAAGATCCAATCTTGTGTCGTGGGTATCAGGTACTACCAGAGACTTTTCGGTCTCACACCCAGACCCGAAACAAATACTTGTGGTCCACAGAAATATTTGTCTCGGTGGAGGGATCGAACTCACGACCTCTGGTTTCACAGCCGGCGTCTAACCAATTGCGACGCGGAGGAGTAACGAATGAATGAAAAACGAATTGTATATAATTTTTTAAAATAATAACATAGCTCATAATATATGTCCTATTGCAGGGCAAGGGGCTTCTAAACAATCGAGAGTTTAATTGAAACATGTTGTGACATATTCCACCGCAGTAAAAGATTTCATTTATTATCATGACTGTTGTTAATGAATTGCAAGATTATAATATGGCATATCGGTGTCTTCTCTGCACTTATCCTATAGTTACACGACAGTTGGCGCAATTTGACTTTTTCAGCTATGTTGCAGAATAATTTGGCGTATAATTTTACGATTTGCTGACTGTCTGATACCAATCAATTGGCTTTCTACCAAGCTGGCCCAATATGGTTGTTAGACGTTACATACTTCCCACATTCTTGTGGCGATATCTATAAAATATTAACAAAAAAAAATTAAAAATAATTTGTTAAATATTAACCATATTATCTACCTTCTTCTGCCTGTCCTGTTTACTCTGGCAGCTAGAATGAGGTAGTAAATAGAACGGCAACTTATTGAGTTTGGGCGCCGCCATTTCTATAGCAACATCGACCACCCAAGAAGGCACTGTTTCACCCAGAAGATTGCCTTCAGTCTCCCCACCTGCGTCACCTACCTGAAATATTTATATAATAATACACCCAATAGTTAGATACATAGTCCTCCGTGACAGTGACACAAATATATAAATAAATACACTCAACAGTCACACTCCTGACTCCATACTCTAAGATACGAGTATTGTGTCGTGGGTATCAGAAACTACCAGAGACTTTTCGGTCTCACAAACACCCAGACCCCGAAACGAATACTTGCGGGGATCGAACCCGCGGCCTTTTGTTTCACAGTCGGTGTCTAGCCAACTGTGCACAAATGCTTGAAAGTATTTTTTATATTACATTAAGAGAATATTATTCTAATTACTTTATTAATTGATCATACCTGGAGCCTGTACAAAGTCCTGCCTCCGACCTCACTGAATATAAGTGGGGTGTGGACCGGTACGCTGAAGAAACTGTTGCCTACAACCTTCTGTCCAGCCTCATTCACACGGTTAGGATGATTCCAGTGTTCCAGCAAAGCTTGCAGGAGTAGCGCTCCGAAGTTAACTTTCTGGTCATTCTCTAAAATGGAGACATAAATAACATAATTATTGTTACTGATCATATAAAAAATGTTAATTTTAAATGCAAATTTTCAGCTTACCGTGATTTTATTATAATGACTACATAACATCCTATTTTTTATATTGCTGTGTATTATTCAAATGCTACAGTAAAGTAATCTATGAATAGTGCTAGTGTATGTTCTACTGGCATTTTGGATGAAAATTATACATCTTTGCTATTAAGACCTATTGTAAAAACAATAAAAAATAAGTTTTTAGTGCCCTATATACATGCCTAATCGCATTTTTATCTATCAGTACTGCTGTCTGTGATGTACCAAATAAAGCATCCTAAAACAATTAAACAACAAGAAATAAGATAGCCTTTTAGATTTAAATTAGATTAGATTTAGATTTTGTCTTAAAAACATACATACCAGTAGTCAATCCAGCTTCCTTTGCGCTAACCCAGGCACTCAAACAATCCGTCTCATCCTGCCCTAAATGTATTGTCAACATTCCGGTCTTCAAATCAACATTGAACCAATTTGGTACATACACCATCTTAAACCGTTTCTTAACTTCCTCTTCATAGTCCACTTGTCCCAAGTCCTCGAGTTTACTAGCCTTTAATACATCATATAAAGCCACATTACTGGCTGTGTCTTTTGTCAATACATGTCTTTTGTCATTTAATATGGTGTAATGTTTTATAGCCGGACCTCCAGGAATGTTATACATTGGTTGCGTTTGATATACATTATTTGTATTGTAATTAGTTGTAGTATATGCCTCAGAGGAGAGTGAGCTCAATGGTGGCAATTTCCAGCAACGTACATCGGATTCTGAAGTTGATACCCACACTGCCTGCTGATCGGCGGTGAAACACAGTTTTAAAACTGGAGCTGTTTCTTCACAAACTATCATGAAGTTGTCAGGATTACGTAATTCAGTGATAATGACCAAACGGTCTCTTCCACCTGATATAATATGGCTAAAGTTGTCAGTAGCTAAAATAGCCCAGACTGCCTCAGAATGGACTCGTATGGTTGATACACAGCGTTGTTGTGACAATGACCACAGCTTGATTGTACCGTCTGAGCTTCCCGACACACACTGTGTACCATCACGGCTTATGACCAATGCTTTTACGTTATCGGCATGTCCTTTCAACTTCATAAGACGAGAACAGTTACGTGGATCCCATACACGGAGTACTTTTTCGGTGGAACCACTGACTAGGATAGTACCAGGTGGGTTCATCGCCAAACTGTAAATTGATTCTTTATTGCCCACAAGGCTTGAAGTTGTGACAGTATTATTGCTGGCAGTCAGTGCCGTTAAAGTATTGACATCCCATAGGAATATGGCCCGGTCTAGCCCAGCACTGGCCACTTGCTCCTTATCCTTAGCGTAGGCTAGAGTGCGTACGTAGTCCTTATGGGTCCGTAAAGTCGACATACAGAAACCTTTCGGCGCGTTCCATACTTTCACAGTAGTATCGGATGACGCACTAATAAGGTTCTTACCGCCGCAGCAAAGCACGATATCGTTTACCCAGTCGGTGTGGTGCTCCATACTCTGCACATATCTGTCCTGGGAACCAGTTCCTGTGTGCCAAACCCGAATAATTCCATCCCTACCGGCAGAGTACAGCCTGCCCGCTATCGGATCCAATTGGAGCGAGCTAACGCCATTTTTATGCCGCCTCTCCTCCTCATCACGTATCACGAACGAAACTTGTGTTTTCTTACGCATCGTGGTGCCCATTTTCCGACATTTTAATATGTAATTGATTGATTATATCGTGGAAACTGCACGGTTTCCACAATTTGTTGCCGATTTGTTTTTGACATTTACGTTTGACAGCTGATTCAATATGGCCGATTTTTATCTTTCGAGGCACGCTATTGGCTGATATGTTTTAATCTTTACGTAAATTAACCAATCAGGATAGTTCGTTTTACGTATAATTCGTTCGGAAATTGCAATTACCACTGTTAATAAAAATAATATTGTGCATTCTATGTAGTTTTGATATTTTAAAAATATGGCATACTAAGAATAATATCTAAAAACGGTATCCACTCTTTTATGTTCTGGATTGTATATCCTAAATGAAGATTGATATATTTCTACAATATATTTCAGTCCAAGACTTCTTTCACTTTCCAATTGCAAGCTCACAAAGTTATACCCAACGCCACCTTCTAATAAAAAAACCATTCCTAATTTTTCGCTCGTTTGATCCACACAGGCGATACCAGTAATATTAGTTCCTTCGGGATATTCAAAATTCAATGTTACCTGTCTTTTAAAAAACAGTAATCCATGTTTTTTCACTTCCCTATACGACATACGGATACCAAAATCATGTCCCAGATAAAAATCGTAGCTTGATATTGTCGTAAACACAAAAAATAACAGCAAAACACTAAATATATTGAAACTCATTATAAAAACGCGGTGAAATACGACGGCAGCGTAGATTAAACTGAATGCTGCCTTGAAAAAGAATGAAATGCAAACAAAGATGGTGATTAAGGGCAAGATTTATAAATGTTTAGGGACGAGTTTTTTTTATCAAATTTAATCAGTGCGAGCAGATTTGTTGCTATTTCGTTTCCTTATTATTTTAATGGTTCTAGAAAATAAAATAAAATCTGTTAATAGCTGGGTTGATCAACGTATGGAAAATTTCCTGTTAAAATAACTTGGTGCTGTTTGGGTTTAATTTTGCTATTAAACATGCGCAAGGAAGTGAAGGTAAACATCTTGAGGAAACCTGTATACCTTAGCGATTTTAATAATTTATATGGTATGTAAGGTCCGCCAACCCGCACTAGGCCAGCGTGGTGGACTATATGATCTATCCCCTCTCAATCCTAATCTCAATTATAGAGGAGGCTCGTGCCCTGCAGTACAACGTATATGGGCTGATACAGTACAATTATAAATTAAATCACGCTCTTATTTTCCCAGGATAGGCAGAGGTGCCACTAGTGTCGCCCACTAGGCATAACTTATTTACGTCCTAAAATGTGATAGAGGGCAACTCTATCGCCATGCCTTGCACATAATTCAGCCTTAGCTGAATAAGCAATAAGCTCAGATTGGTATCGGTATGCTATCGTTTATTAATAAATAATAATAAATAAATACACCCAACAGTCATGTGACTGACCCCACATTAAGATCAATAAAGTCTTGTGTCGCAGGTATCAGAACTACGAGCGACTCCTCGGTCTCACAAACACCCAGACCCGAAAGAAATTTTTGTGGGCCGCACAACAATTTATCTTGGTGCGGGGATCGAATCCGCGGCCTCTCGTTTCACAGCCGGCGTCTAACCAACTGCGTCATGGAGGCTGTCGACAGCATTTTGAGAGCATTCGTCCGATGCTCTTAATCATCCGTGCAGTTGGTCGAGAGCTGTCTGTAAAACGAGAGACCGCGGGTTCGATCCGCGAACCGAAAACCGTGATAAATGTTTGTGTGGTCCACAAATATTCGGGTCTATGTGACTGTTTGATAATTATTAGCGTGTACGAATTTTTTAATTTTTAAGTACTATTATTCTTGAAATAATAAAATAAAAATACGTCTTCTACTTAAATATGAGATAATTTGTGTTATTCTGATAACGCAATATTAATTAAACACACAATGTGTTGATAAGGTAATGACATATTCTTATTTATGGAAATACCGAGTTCTGCTGAACACAATCTTTTACTGGGAAAAACAATTATATTGTTATTTTACACAATATATCTGTGTTATTTTGTTGTATTTTAGGTTAAAATACTTCACGAAATGACGGTATGGCGATAGGCTCAACCCCTATCACATCGTCGCGTGGGACGGAACATACAAGGCGAAATGTGAGCGTCCTGGTGACGCCTCTGCCTACTCCTTCGGTGATAAAGGCGTGAGTTTATGTATGTACTTCATAAAGTGAATACTGAATACAATCCACCACTTGGTGTAGTCCAGACCATATTGAGTATCCATCAACATCGAATGATTATTTCTCGCCGGTCGACACATTATTCCGGCTAATTAGGCTGCACCCACGATGGCAGCGGGACGGCAGCAGCGCGGCGGCGCGCGGGCGTGGTCCACTGGCGTCAACTGCGTCCCTCTACCCGCGCTGCCTTATGCCGGCTTTATTTCAGCCGGGAAGCTTAATCCTTCAGATGTCCATGTGTAGACAATAGACTTTTAACAGATGCGACACAATGGAGAACAATTGGAGAACAATGGAGAACGACATAAAATTTTTCATAGCGAGCCTCATATAAGCTTTTTGGGCACCAGAAGGGTTGATGAACCCAAAACGGGATACACTTATGTAAAACACTATGACGGTCTTAAACCAATTACAGTGGTCGCTTTGTAGGCAGAAATGAATTTCCTATAACAATTTTATCGCCGTACGGACAGTTTCACTCGCATGAGATTTTTCTAACAAAATTACATTCTGGATGCCGCGGCCTGCTAATCGAACCCAGGACCTCACGATTCACATGGTATACTTGCTGTTAGTTGACGTATTACATTAAAATAGAAACAGGGTAAATCCATACACAATTTTAGTAACGTTTATCGCAGCATTATATTGAGACGCAAACCAAAGAATATTTTGTATAAGTACCCAAAGAGGTCTATTTAACCCAAAACCTGGAGAAGGAATAAATATCCTTTTCTATCAACATTATTTTTCTAAAGATTGCCTATAAAAACCAATTTCTAGCTATGCAAAATCTATTTAAAACACGTAAAAAGGAACACCCTTCACGCTCGGATAACTTCAAGGGTTGTATTTTGTTTGCTAAATCGTCTGAAACACTGGCAGGTGCGTTACGATCGTTTGATCCAACCGTTGGAGCTAGTGTATTGGATCAAATGTTTGAACAAGTAAACCAGTGTACAGTGTATGTAATATTAAGATAAGAGCCAAGATATAAGGCCAAGTTAGCGAAGTGTCGGACGCCCACCCACAAGGTGAACGGCAGACCTGGTTAAGGTCGCAGGAATTCGCTGGATGCAGGTCTTCCAACAGGTCTATGTGGCGAATGGCGATCCATGGGGGAGGCCTATATTGAGCAGTGGACTTCCTGTAGCTGAAGAGAGAGAGAGAGAGAGAGAGAGGGAGAAGTCCAAGTAACTGAGTTTGAATGGTGTGTAGTAATGCACATGGAAGATATTTTCCTCAGTTGATATAATTATGCAGCTTTATTCGAATTATGTAGATAAAGCTTGACTTGAAAAATAGAATCGAGTTTTAAATAAGAAAATTCCCGCATGTCTCATCAACAAATGCGTACGATTGTACTCTGCAACCTCTTTGTAAGGTACTAAGTTTTGTGTTATGGGAATCAAGAGACTTTTACGAAACATTTTTTTTATTGCAGCGTATGGCGTGATAAGCATGCCATTCGCCTGATGGTAAGCAATACGACCGCTCATGGACAGTAGCAATACAAAACAACAACCATGAATTACAATACAATGCTTGGCATTCCACTGCGCCTCCCTTCCTGAGACATAAAATGTTAAGTCGATGTAAGGAAATATTTGTACGTCACAAACATAATATTTTGCTTGCGTGCGAAGCCTTGGTCTTGTTGCACAGGCGGATCTGAAGCAACTGCAACATTGAGGCTACCAACTATCAAGAAGTCTATTTTGCGGATTTTCTTTCCTGCACTATACCGGGTATATCAAGACTGCGACCGAAAACGAAGCCAGGTGGTAGTATTAGTGACTTCAGACACAATGCAAGTAAAAATTCAGCAAAAAAATCGAGAACTTTTTTTTGATTTTTTTACTTATCGTCGTATTTTTATTTTTAAACATGCAATGGAACGTAAGGGTTTAAATTAGTATTTTCGCAAAAGCTAGGTATTTACCACCCAAACATGATGATTTTTAAAAAAATCTAAAGAACTATCTGTCACTGTTTTGACGAAATTTTTATTTGCATTGTGTTTGTTACCACTAAAACTACCACCTGGCTTCGTTTTCGGTCGCAGTCTTGATATACCCGGTATAACTGAAATCACAAGTTTATGTTATAATTTTAGCTCCAAACTCGAAACACGATTTGCTCAAGTATTTGGCAAACCGTTCAACTTTCCAGACAGTATCTTGGAGTTTATCTTGGGGATAAAAAAGGTAAAATTAATAGCACTTTGTTGGGTTCGGTATCGCGATGCGTTGGATAATATATCTCGGAATATTATACAATGTTATAGCTATGTTAATAGTACATTGCGTGTTAAGTGAGAGTTCTTAATGTACTTTTAAGAACAAAACAAGCAAGGTGATTCAATATTTTAATGATTACGAATATTAAGTGTATTGTTAGGATCTTTGTAAGAGCCGAGCTATGGTACAGGTGGTTGAATAATATTCGTATCCTTTTGGTTATCTACCATTCTATAATTGAATTCTTATAAATTATAGTTATGAGATCAGTCTGTGTGTTTGTGCCAATTGTTACATACATACATACATAAACTCACGCCTTTATCCCAGAAGGGGTAGGCAGAGGCGCCATCAGGACACCCACATTTCGCCTTGTAAGTTCCGTCCCATGATGTGATAGCGGGTGAGCCTATCGCCATATCGGGCACAAGTTTCTGACTCCGGGCTGATAATGATTAGAAAAACCCAATATCACTTTGCCCGACCCGGGATTCGAACCCAAGACTTCAGCTTTGTAGTCGTACCGTAGAACAACTACGCCACCGAGGCAGTTGATAGCCAATTGTAAGGTGATAATGTGACACATAAAGAGACGCCAAACGCAGAGGATTACGAACACATGATAAAAAGACGCATTTTTCAAATACCAATTAATCAAGTGAGGACAGCTTTTGCAAAGAAATTCTACTCTTATGCGAAATCATTTATTTACAATCGTATAAATAAATTTATTAATATCAAACACTTATCTGTGCGAGAAGCAAAAGTAAAAATTAAAAAAGGATTATTGGACTGGACTTATACTGACACAGAAAAATTTATGAAAAATTTCTTGTTTGAGTTTTTAGATTATTGATAGGCTATTGAATTTTTAGAATTTTATTTTGCTTTTTAGTCTCCCGAATTTATAACTATTATTATGATATGCAACTTTTAGATAATTTTGTATTTCTATAGATTGATTCAAAGATTTATATATGGGTTTAAGTTTTTAGAATTACATTTTTTTTTACTTTCTTATGAATGTCTATCTTCTCAAATATTGTTTTTATAGCTTTCTAGAATTTTGTATTTATGTGTTATTTTAGAGAAAAATGTATGAACGAGTTTAATTTATGTTTTTTTAAATGTTCATTTTTGTTTAATATCATTTTACGTTTTTGTAACTTTGTAATTTAAGTTTTTATTTGTTAATAATTCGTAGTACTTTGTCTATTTTAATATTAATACTTTTTTATTGTAATACTTGCGACAACTAACCAAAATTTTTAAAAGACATCTCACGATACAGGCCCTGCCTAGTGTGAGAAGTCAATACAACTATTGTAAAGAAATTATTCATTAATTAATTATTTAATTAAATTACTACTTAAGGAACCTGTAAAACAATTTCAGATAATAAATTTATTATATTATATTATATTCATAATCATCGTTCGCCGATTGATACTTTGTCCGGATCGCGTTGCGCTCAGTATGAAGTCATGCAACTCAATCTGTTTTTGACCAAAAATTGAAAAAATCTCCGGAGTAAGTTGATGTCAAGAAGCAGCCTATTGTTAAATTATAAGTTAAAGAAAAGTCATTCTGCAATATGTGAAACAAGTCATATTGCATCGGCTTTATGTAACTGTGGTATAAAAACAAACAGAAGTTTTTTTTCACATTCAATATTCACGTATATTTTACCATGCCAGCCTCCAATACCATTAAAATAATGACCAGGCAATACAATTACAATAAATAAACGCGAAATCATTTAAATCAGGGAAATGAACCGGCGGTGACATTATCTACAACACGCATTTCGGACGATTAATCGAAGCCCGACTACGCTAGGATTCTCTGAGCTGAAATAATTTACACCCCGGCGCGATCAACAGTTTCGGCTTAATTGCGAATGCTATGAACGTATTAGGTGCAGTATTGTACGATAATCGATTGTTTGTTTAGTCGATTATAACGTTAATCGATTAAGTGGACTTTTTTGGAGTGCGGTTGCGCCTGTGTTTGTGCATTAATGAGGGTGCCTTCTATGGATTATGGACTCCGCTATGAGAATTTAAAAATGGATTTCTTTATTATACATTTTTCGATGAAAGATTAAAAAGGAATACGTGTAAAATTTTATACATGTAAATGATATTTGGAAGATTTGCTTAATAAATAAGGTATGGCTGTATTATTTTCATGAATACACCATGATTTTGTAGTTCACATGGGTACTACATTAAAAATTATGAGTGATGTATGCTAAAATGGCTATTTTATTCTTATTTAGACTTCTAAACATTTTAAAGTAGCTATAACTCTATTTGTAATACTCTCTGTTTGTGGCCGTAAGAAGCTGATATAAAAACACAATCGATTCAAAAATACATAATCGACTATAAATTATTATAATCGATAAGTTGAAAAACGCCCATCTCTAGCAGAACTACTACTATCTCTCGGACCACTGAATACGAATACTCTAACGGCCGCAAATGTTGTATTTATTACATATGAGTGTTATTTCACCAAAATATCCGATGACCAATAAGCGTTATCATTATTCTTTTTTATTTACTTCTATGCAAGCCAATCAAGACTCCGACACAAGACTCGTTCTTAGTGTGGGATCAGGACTATGTATGTGACTGTTGGGTGTTTAAAAAAAAACTCTTAAATAAATACACCCCAACAGTCACATCAATAGTCCTGACCCCACACTAAGATCTAGTCTTGTGTCGTGGATATCAGGAACTACGAGAGACTTCTCGGTATCACAAACACCCAGACCCGAAACAAATACCTTCACACAAATATTTGTTTTGGTGCGGGGCTCGAGCCTGCAGCGTCACGTTTCACATCCGGCGTCTAACCAAAAGCTCCACGGAGGCTGTCAAATACTATATCTATAATACTATGTCTATTTTGTACTGTAATATTTGTAATGACGTGGTCATTGCCGCCACTGACCATCAAAGCTTGGATCATGGATGGGTTGTCGGCCCATCATATCAGGAGAGGAGCGAGATGGAAAAGTATTGGAAGTAGAAAGAGAATTGGGCATCCGGAAATCTCTTTCACCGAACAAAACGCGACAGCAAAGTGGTACCAACAGCATTTAACATCACAGAAATTGATCATCATAGAATTAAATGCATTTGATACTAAGTGCAGTTCAGATATTGTATCCACTGACGTGAAATGGTTATCTATCGTGGTTCAATCAATATAATGGAAACGCAACGCACTTTAGTCTTTAGTGGGCCCCTAATCACTATACCTAACGAGTTTCCCACTATAGTGTATATTGCTTCTACACTCTTTCTCTCTTACAAGCTATGAATCCCACAGTGATGAGGTCAGCTTTCTTCGTTTTTCTCCACTTCGCTCTGTTCCTGATGTCTTCGGAGACCTGACATTCTAGCATGTCCCTCCGCACTACATCCATGTAAATTACTTATACATCGATACGATTATTTCACTACCAAAGTCTTTGAAAGGTCTTCTCAAGGACTTCAAACAAAGACAGCCAACCTCCGTGACGCAGTTGGTTAATCGACGCCTGTGAAACGAGGTCACGGGTTCGATCCCCGCACCGGAACAAATATTTGTGTGAAGGTATTTGTTTTGGGTATGGGTGTTTGTGAGACAGAAAAGACTCTCGTAGTTCCTGATACTCACGACACAAGACTCGATCTTAGTGTGGGGTCAGGACTATGTATGTGACTGTTGGGTGTATTTATTTATTATTTAAATAATATTTTATTTCCACCCATATTCGTTCCCTTAAGACCTTTTAGAATAACAATACTTTCCTTTTACGCATCGCTGTTCGCGAAATGTTGCTTCGGAGTACAATTCTTGTCCGAAGGTAAAATATATGCTTACATTTTTTATAGCATTTAGTTTACTTCCTTTATTACGTAGCTTAATAAAACTGTTGTAGGAAAGAATTTTTTGCCGCACAAAGATAAATTGTGCCTATTTTATGTGCGTTTTTATGTATGTACAAGAGGCTTTATGAGAATTTCTACGGCTGTTAATAAGCTACGATTATTTTACTGGACAGATGGATTGATTAAAGTTAAAGGAAATCTCTGGATGCATTCAGATTCCAGCAGGTCGATGTGGAAACCCTCGGGAGGCCTATTCAGCGTTACCCTTTCCATGGTTGAAGAGGATGCCAATTGTACAGTGCAACTTGAGTTATTTCTTAGTATTTCAAGCGCTTGAGTGCATTTTACGGCCACAATTATTACAATATGAACTTGTTCTTATCTATACATATAATTTTGTAACTGATCGATGTCTGTACATGGAAGATAAACGAGAAAAACGAATATCTGGGGTCTGTATTAACGTAATAGATCTCAAAGCAATGATTTTTAGATTTTTTGTCTGTTTGTCTGTGCGGTTGTGCGCGATGAACTCGGAAACGGCTTAACGGATTTCGATGAAATTTGGGATGGAGGTAGCTAACACCCTGGATTAACACTTAGGCTACTTTTCATCATCATCATCAGCCCTTTTGCGTCCACTGCTAGACATAGGCCTCTCCCATAGCACACAGCCTGCCTATGTCCATTGTCCAGGAGGCTACTTTTACCCCCCAAAAATTAAGTGTTCCCGTAGGATGAGGAAGGAATTCCGATATATTTCTTACTTTTTATACTTAAAGGGATGAGATGGGACTGGATTTCATACTTGAGTGAGAATGAGACGGGACGGGCGGGATATAACGGGATGGGTCAGGACGGACGGCATAATCTAAATAAAGTTAATTTCAATTAATAAAGTGAATCACGCAGACGAAGTTTGTGGGCAGCAGCTAGTTATCTAATATATTATGAAGATGTATTCATATTTATTCTAAAAGCAATGAGCGTTTTCTAAATGTAGCAGTAAGCTCTTGATAAACTTGCTCTTATAATTATGTTGGTTTAAGCGTCTTAAGCGCAAGATCGCTACTTTTAATGACGCTATTTAAAACCCATCAAAATTTATTTTGTGATACGTAAAAGCATTTTAAATTTTATGATAGCATAATCATATAAATTAATGATCTGAGCTCTTAATATTGTAGACTGAAAACGCTCCATTAAAACTCATAGCTATCTACTTATTAGATACTTTTAAAAAGAGATGTATCTATAACCTAATAAATACACCCAAGAGTCTCATACATAGTCCTGACCCCACATTAAGATCAGTTATGTCTTGTGCCGTGCGTATCAGAAACTACGAGCGACTTTTCGGTCTCACCAAGACCCAGACCCGAGACAAATATTCGTGGGCCCCATAAATATTTGTTTAGGTGCGGGGATCGAAACCGCGGCCTCTCGTTTCACAGCCAGCGTCTAAGTTTGTAACAACCGGGCCAGTATTATCTGAATTACCAGTAGTCAATATCTACGAGAAAATTTTTCGGTGGTCAGAATGTATCAACATAATGAGGTTGTCATAACGATTTCTAAATAAATTCAAGCGAATTTGATTTATATGCTCGTATTTCCCTTGACTTTTTATTCCTCAGTCTACATGACAATAATACAATAAAATAATATTACGGCTCAAAAGAATTGAATACTTCAAGTTTTATGGCTCATGAATCTTTGTTTTTCATAAAGGTTTTTATTAATATCGTAAAAGCGTTTTCGGAATTTTGATTTCACTGGTTTCTGTCATTTTTGAGTATACTTTACCGTTATGTCGAAAACCATTCATGTATCGTTTCGGGTGTTAGTGGCAAATATTCTAAACGGATTTTGCTTTAAACTGGGAAAACGGATTTATTGGTCACACTACCCCTGAGGAATCGTGGATTCTACTCTCTTTCTCCCCCTCTCCTCTCACTGTACTGTACTGTATTGTATTGTACTGTATCAGCATTCAGCCCATTTACGTCTCACTGCAGGGCAAAAGGTTCCTCTACAACCGAGATTACGATTGAGAGTAGTTACATCATATAGTCCACACATGACTTCGAGAAGTCACAGGTGTATCGGTATATGTTTGGGTTTAATTTTGCGAACATTGGCAGCCTGTAGCAGTACGGTCCATTAACAACAGGCCACCATGCACTAAGTATATATCATCATCATCATCATCCACAGCCTGTAGGGTCCCACTGCTGGGTATAGGCCTCCCTCATACTATGCCACTTTGACTTGTCTTTTGTCAGTCGCATCCAGGTTCGGCCTGCGACTTTGACAATGTCGTCGACCCATCTTGCCGCCGGACGGCCAACGCTGCGCTTACCCAGTTTTGGCCACCATTCTGTAAGCGCCTTACTCCACCTGCCATCAGTGCGTCTAGCCACGTGCCCAGCCCAACTCCATTTGAGTCCCATGACGAACTGTCCGACATCTCGAACTGTCGTTCGTCGTCGGATTTCGACATTTGGGACTCGATCTTGCAACTTAATGCCGAGCATAGATCGCTCCATTGCCCTCTGAGCCACACCAATTTTGTGCAGAACATCGCGCCTGAGCGTCCATGTCTCGGCACCGTAGGTCATGGTGGGCAGGACACATTGCTCAAAGAGGCGAGTTTTTAAATTCTGCGGAATTCGGCGCGATTCTAACACGTCTTTTAGCCGTCCGTCCGTCTAAGTATATATATTTTTTAAATTTAGTCTCTATAGTTACTGGTGGTAGGTCTCTCATATGTGAGAGGCCGCCTGGGTAGGTACCACCCCAATGTCTATTTCTCCAACAAACAGCAGTGCAAATGCACTGTTGTGTTCCGGTTTGAAGGACATTGTAGCCAGAGTAACTACTGGACATATTGAGGCTTAACATCTTATGTCTCAGGATGGCGAGCGCAGTGGAATGCCAAGCATTGCCTTGTAATTCATGGTGTTGTTTGGTTTTGCTACTGTCCATGAGCGGTCGATCGCTTACCATCAGGCGAATGGCATGCTCGTCTCGCCATTCATTGCTATAAAAATAAGTTTAAAATTGTATAAAAAACCTTTGAAACGATACGTCAACTCCTGGATTAACATAAACTCGTTCTGTCTGTATCTATAGAACGAATGGAGCCCGCCAGGGTTACTAAAGTAATCCGATTAACATTTTAATAGATTTCCATTCGACATCATCGTTGTGATCTTCGTACGAAGCTCATCAGCATAACAAAGCACTGAATCGGATAGACATTATAAAAATCAATGGAAAAGCTCATGGGAATTTGGTTCGTATGTTCAGGAATTAGGTAGTGTATTCGCCTGGTGTGTTGTGAATTTTTATTATATATTTGCTATTTTGTAGCCGCAGGTATGAAATATTGTAAGTCCACAATTGTTAGTTCACCGCTATTGCTGTGCTGGTCTGTGGGTTCCTTCCCTTTTTATATCGTTGTATCGCAAAAATGAGCGATAGCTCTGGTAGTACAAGGTATGTTCATGGGGCCTATAATAAACAGTAGGCTGAAATTCAGAGAAATGTTTTATATAAAAAAGATCAGAACTCTTATCTAGTTAGTAGTTACAAAGTATTTGAGCCGTTAGTTTTAAACGTTGATAATTGTCCTCTGAAGTGTACGACTTATAATTGTTTTATTTAATTAATTGACGCTTTGGAACCGAAGATCTCACTGTATATAGGCTTTATCTAAATAACGATTTAGTTCTACAATAATTCAATTTGTTACTCAAAATAGACTAAAACAGTTATTCGAATCTAATTTTTAACTTATTCAGATATGTCATAAAAATACCTTGTAAATTAGTTAATTAAATATATTTTAAAGTTCTCGAATGGAGGCCACGTAGCGGAAAGCGCAGCGTAGGACGTCCACCCACAAGATGGTCAGACGACCTGGTAAAGGTGGCGGGACGTCGCTGGATGCAGGCTGCCTCCAACAGGTCACTGTGGAAATCTTTGGGAGAGGCCTATGTTCAGCAGTGGACGTCCTTTGGCTGATGGATGGATGGATGGATTTTAAATTGCCAGCTACATTATTTCTATTCTAAAAATATCATGTAAATTGGGCCAGTATTTCTCGAGTTGCACACAAACAGGGAGACTTAGTATAATATGTACTGTTACTACACCACAAGGACCCATCGATAACTGTTTATTTGCCTTTTAAATCCATTTGTAAGACCTTGAATACTTCGCCTTAAGTACTAACGTATTTCGTTGAAAGAATAATCGTAAACCTTTACAACGCGCTGCGAAGACTTATTTAAATAAACCAGTGTAAACTGGTATTGATTCATGTATACTACTTTACAGAAAGCGATTTCGCGCTGGCAGCTGGGGCTAAATAAAATAAATACACCCACACACAGTCCTGACCCAATATAAAGAAGTCTTGTGTCGTGAATCAGAAACTATTTGGTTTTAAAAACACCCAGAACCGAAGCAAAGGCTTGTGTGTCAAACATTTGTGTGAGTGGGAGATTGAATGCGCGGCCTATCGCTTCACAGCCGGCGGTTAACCAGCTGCGCCGCTGAGGCTAACAATACCTGTATATCAAGCAGCATTATCCCGGTTGATACGGCATAATATTCTTTCTAAGGCGACAAGGACACCAACATTTTTAATTCCAATCCACAATTGTTATAAAACTAATTTTTACATTTTTATCATCCGATGTTTCGATTACTTCTTTTCGTTTCGATATTTCAGCTTTCGTGGTCACGGGGCGGACTATCTAGTCCGTAAAAAATAGTTTTATTTCAATGTGTAACATTCCCGTAAATTTAAGAAAACATTATTCAATCCACAAATGTTTAAACGCCTGACAACTGTTTGCAATTGGATACGAATTAGACTGAGAGCGTCAAATTATACATCAGCTATGTATGATTTGACGGTCTCAGACATCACGTGTAATATTAATATTATAATCAGGTGTTAATCATGGACATGGATTTGGCTAGCATATCTGTGCCTATTCTCGCCATATTGACAGCCTCCGTAGCGCAGTTGGTTAGACGCCGCCTGTGAAACGAGAGGCCGCGGGTTCGATCCCCGCACCGAAACAAATATTTGTGTCGTCCACAGGTATTAGTTTCGGGCCTGGGTGTTTGTGAGACCGAAAAGTCTCTCGTAGTTTCTGATACCCACGACACAAGATCTTATTGTGGGGTCAGGACTATGTATGTGACTGTGGGGTGTATTTATTTATTTATATTAGAAGTTTGCCATCCAGTCATGACTGTCAAGCAAAGATACTATAAGATTTATCCGTGCACGAATGGCTAGTTATTGAATGTATGTATGTTATGTTATGTAGTATGTTATCAGCGTATGATTGTACATAATATATCTAAATACACAGAAACCTCTACAGGTTTCTACCCCTTGACACAAGGAGATTGGTGTTATCTTTGTACTTTATCCTGATGTTAAGAAGACGATTGTGAATAATCAAGCCGCTGGTTCGAGTCATAGACATTGCGGTGGTACCTAACCAGGCGGCCTCTTACATATTGAGTCCTACCACCAGTAAAAGGTACAATAGAGTCTTACAGTTGGGGCTTATCTAATAGTAACGCTGTAATGTAGCCATATCCTTTGTATCATTTTCATCGAAGCATACATACCTAACGCCACGTAACGCGACGCCGAACTCCAAACAAATCTAGTCGCTAATTTGATATATGGCAGTTCGGAATTACTGTTGTGTTGAATGGCAGTTGTTGTCTTAATGTGTACTCTTGAGAGTTGATCTGTGTGAATTAATTGTATATAGTAAGGGCCTATGTGTCCTCTTTGTGCGATTACGTTGACAAATATACGTCGTAGCCCAAGATTATTGGACATGAAATGTGTTTCGTTTGTTAGTCCGGCTGCTGATTTTGAGATCAGTTAATTTATAATAAATTTTGTGCAAATATAAATTTATACGTTTTAATATGTTTTCTTAAGCTTTGCATACATGTTCACAAGCGTATAGAAAATAACATAGAGATATCTACATCCAGAAACCAGTTCTGTTTGAGAGGAATAAAAAAGATAATTTTCGTTTTGTTGTCTATGCTTCCTTTGTTTATCGACAATCTGAATTAATTGACAATATCTACCTACAGTAACATACGAAGCCGCAAGAAAAGCCACTCGTTGTAAAATAGAAAAAAAAGTCCACGGTGTGTTGAAAGTGTGTCTGTATCAGAATTTACAACATACTTTTTGGTCAAAACACTTATACTTGAAACAATTTGTAGTTCACAAATTCCTGGCGTGGGAATTGAAACTGAGTCCTTTCCCCAGATGGCTTCTCAAGCAACTGCGCCACACACGCAGTCATAATTATAACCAGACAAAGCCAGATGAGGCTGCTAGTAAAGTTTATTTTTTGTTGAAATCTACGATGAGTGGTAAGTGTGCCTGGAATCGACAACATCGCCCGGTGCATAATTTCACAATAAAATACACCGAAATATGAGTTTAAATTTTACGTATTGCAGTTTAATTCGGGTCGTTCAATTCCCGTTGATTACTCGTTCACTGTAATTTTATTTCGACAATATTTATTATTTACGCTGAATTGTAAGATGGCCTCTGAACTCGTTCATTTTTGTATTATATCTGTTATTATTTATACCTTTTTTATGCACGGCAATGAATTTTTCACTATTATGAACGAATATTCATAATATGAATATACCATATAAATAGATTGTGTTACTATGAATGTCTGTTATTTTGTTGTACTCAGGTATGACTGTAAAGCTGAGGTCTCGGGTTCGAATTCCGGGTCGGGCAAAGTGATATTTGATTTTTATATTCATTATCAGCCGGGAGTCAGGAATTTGTGAAATATCACATCGTGTGATGGAAAATACAAGGCGAAACGTGGGTATCCTGGTTGCTACCAGGAGAACCTCTGCTTACCCCTTCCGGGAAAAAGGCGTGAATTTATGCAATCTCATGTAATCCCATCAGATATAAATAAACATACCAAAATTATTCGCCTAAACCAACACCAAGTTATAAATACATACGCTTTCAGGAAGCGAACGCATGTTAATGCGGTCTTGAACAGGTCATCTAAAAACTACAGCTGTTGAATTATTTATAAAAGCACTGCCTTCTGCTTCCTTGAGATGCTTTGATATCGGATTAATATCTTGTGTTGAATTGTGGTTTGTGTAAGTCAAATCTTTTCCTGATTTTGTTTTATACTAGGTTCGTAAAATAACGATTATGCTGCATGGAGTGGTAAGCGCAGTGCATCTTATAGAATCTATCAACGAGAAATCGCTTATCAAAGTACCAAGGCGAAACGTGGGTGTCCTGGTAGCCCCCCAACCTACCCAACGTGGGAAAAAAGCGTGATGTATGCATAGTGTTTGTGATGTATAGTTTCAATATTGGTTTTATGTGGGCATGTTGTTAGTCCTGATTAAATGGTCGAACTTGAAACGCGTTTTATTGTGCTTCTACGTGGACTTGCGAATATTACAGCATATATATGTAGTTATGTATGTATAACTGTGGTGGACAAGTTTGATTACACATTGACTGATTCTGAAATGTAACATCACAAGCTACGAAAATAATTGTATATTATTTGTGCAAACTATTATTATATAATAAGATTTCTAAACTATATTATAAAGAGGAAAGATTTGATTGTTTGAATTGAATAGGCTCTGAAACTGATTTGAAAAATCATCCCTAATGAACATAGGTGATAGAATATTTTCAAAAAATGAATCTGCACCCGTGCAGAGTCGAGCAGGGCCGCTAGTACTTTATTAAGGATCATCACTGGTCACTGCCCCTTGTGGTAATTGTAATGTCGCCAAAAAAGAGTATTGACCAACACATAATAGTCTTTCGCCACTCGATACTATTGCTAATCTTCTTTCTTCAGGCTATGGCCTATATTTTTGAGTTTTGCTTATGGGCTACAAAATCGGTTCACTGGACTGGATATAAGCCATTTGGCATTTGGCATTTTATATACACAAGCAAAGGTTGTTATCCATAAAGGATAGGCAGATCTTATTGTATTGTATCAGCTCATATACGTCCCACTGCTGGGCACGGGCCTGTTCTATAATCGAGAGAATCGATTGAGAGTGGTTAGGCCATACAGTCTACCACGCTGGCCTAGTGCAGGTTGTCGGACTTAACATACCATAGAAATTATTTAAATTTTCTGTGGTATGCGATGTTTTCTTCACCATTAAAGTGAGTGATGATTGACTATCAATACACACATAGCTCGGAAAAGTCAGAGGTGTGCCCTGGGATTTGAACCCATGACCACCGTGAACATGTTGGCAGTCGCGTCCTGTCCTTTACCAACAGGCCACGCACTCGCTAAATTAAATATTTTTTCTTAAGTGATCTATTAAACTACAAAGAAGAAAATCCAATCATTTAGAAAGAGGAATGTCTTGGCTCGCACAATTAAATATTTTAGCTTCCCATTAGCAATTCTCGCGAAAACTGCCCTAAAGTCCTATTTACACGGGGAGAGTTTGTCGCCTCGAAGATACGATTATCGTAAGGATATGAAAAGTTGCATCGTGTAAACATTTGTCAGAACGCAATTTTTTTTTAATCTTTTTTATTTTATTTATTAGAATCTCCAACGAAGATAACACATAACATATATAAAACTACATATTTATCCTTCTGCGTGCATCTTCAATTACAGGAGAGTACAGCTTGCATATTGCGATAATCTATGGCGGTTATATCATGCGATAAATGCATACGATTCTCGCCGCGAGAAACTCTCCCTGTGTAAATGGCGTTTAACTTAACCTTGATGAAAAAATATTGAAGAAACTAAACAGATGTTTTAGTTTTTGCTTCAGGCTCGTCCTTGGGAAATAATTTTTACTTTATTAATATATAATTTTTAGGTCTTTTATTGCTTTTATTAGTGTTCTTATAATAGACCTTGGTTGTAGTTAATTAAGATTGTTATAAAATAAATATCAGCCCATTTGCGTACACTGCTTAATACTAAATTCTGTATTGAAATAAAAAATATATACATTCTGTAATCAGGAGTTCGATAGAGTGGGCTTAGGCCATAGTCCAGGTTGGCTGTTAAGACTTAAGTATTTAAATAATATTTTTTTTAAATACATTTAAAATATAGACGATGAAGACGTGAATAAAAGCACTAAGCAGTAATAGTCATTTTGGATTTCTTGAGTTAAAAATAATATTATGAATAATTAATTAGAAACAAAACAATATATTGTTTATACAAAAACTAAAACATACTTGATAGACCCCATAAGCAAAGGTTGGTGAGAAGTTCCCAAAATAACCGACAGAGGGCCTCGTAGCATCCTATACGCAGTCACTGGCTCTCGCTCGTAGCCGAATGACGTACTACGCCGTAGCGCCGTAGCACCGTAGCACATCACGGACAATTACTGCAAACGTAGATACAAAGTTATTCGGACGCTTTCATTTTCTGCATTTTCAGTTACATTTAGTGCATAAGTGGGTGATTTGCATTTAAAAGTAGAGTTGAGTGACGCGCGGTGGGTGAAAAGTTTTTTTGAAACTTATGAAAATTCCAGTGTTCGTTTATGTGAGACGTGTTGCATATTCAAGTTTTCTTTGTGGATAAATTGTTCGAGGTAAGTGAACCTTTCTTGTGAATTTTAAATAGGAAATTTTTAATAACGCGTTGGTTTTTGAAAGAGCTTTTAGTTAGGTAACGCTTACGTGAAACAAATATCTTGTAAGTAAGTTGAAAAATAAGGAATTGTACAAATATTATTACGGTTTTAGAATATAATTTCATAGGTGGTGAAAATATTTGAGGCTAAATATATATAGAATTCCCATACATATGCTATATGTGGTAAATTTGATACTTTGAAAATATATTCACACTCTATCGCACATTAGGGTGGACAGATACTGACCTCGAGATGTTTAATTTTCCACTTAAATGGATTTTAAATACACTTTAGTTCGTTACGTAGAATACATAAACTAATAATTACATGGAAGTTGCTCACATATTTATACTTGTTACAAAAAATATTTTTAGTTTGTCGCTTACTTTAAATCAATATAATAGTAAAATAGTTTTTATTAAACTCAATATTCATATGTAAATATTAGTAAAATTTGTTCTGCTTAAAAAAGGAAAAATGAATGGATATGTTTTTTTCATTGTTTAAATACTTACTGTATACTTTTATCAGAACATTAGCTTTCTAACGGATAGCACCAAAACAATTGAATTAGTTTAATGTGAGTTGGTAGTCCGATGCAAATACTGACAATTATTATAAATATATATTAAATCAAAATTAAATTCGGCATGTTTCTCAAATGCGAGTATATAGTGCGATAGAATTTTTTATAATAATTATTACGAAATATAAATCAGATAAAATATTTGGTTATTAATGAATGGGAAATTATGTGTCTGTAAATTATTAATCGCCTATCATTTAATTACATTTAAGCGAATATTTATATATACGTAAATCTTTGATACATTACCGCATAATTGAAAACGCTTCGTGTTATTAAAATTATGAGCGTAATATTTAATTATTCAATAAAACATTATGATATAAGTTCCGTTTGACTATTGTAATTAACTATCAAATAATTATAAGCTTCGAGCGCTTATTATATAATTCAGTTATGAATAAATTTTTCATTAAAAATATTTAGAAAAACATTTCTTGAAAAATAAACTAAAAAATTTTAACATTAATTTCGGAGTTCTTAGTAACATTACGGATTAGTAAGTTGAAGTGGCAATGGGCGGGGCACATAGCGCGGAGAACTGATGGCCGATGGGGCCAAAAAGTTCTCGAATGGAGGCCACGTAGCGGAAAGCGCAGCGTAGGACGTCTACCCACAAGATGGTCAGACGACCTGGTAAAGGTGGCGGGACGTCGCTGGATGCAGGCTGCCTCCAACAGGTCACTGTGGAAATCTTTGGGAGAGGCCTATGTTCAGCAGTGGACGTCCTTTGGCTGATGGATGGATGGATGGATAGTAACATTTGGTATCTTGTATCAAGTTTGCCGCCGATCAATGAATTCCGTCGGAATTTGATTTCCGCGGAACAACAGTTTGATCCCGAGGAAGTAAGAGATACTCCGAAGGAATCTAATTAAATAATGGATACGATTCCAGCACACTTAGGAAATTGAGCCGGAACTGTGTTTAATAAAGCCATAAAGTAAATGAAAGGAATTGGAAACATTTCTTTTGGATAAAATGTGAATAATTTTATTTAAGGTCGTTCACGGGTCGGCATGTACAACAATTTAATTGGATAAAATATAAGCTACATAATAGCAATGTAAAGAAGCCAAAATGTGAACAATTCTATATACATACATACATACATAGACTCACGCGTTTATCCCTGAAGGCAGAGGCGCCACCAGCAAACCCATATCTCGCCTTGTATGTTCCGTCCCACGATGTGATGGGGGCGAGCCTATCGCCATGGGCATAAATTCCTGACTCCGAGCTGATAATGAATAGAAAAATCCAATATCACTTTGTCCTTCCTGGGACTCTAATCCGAGACCTCAGCTTTCTAACCGTATCGTAATACAACTACGCCACCGAGGCAGTGAACAATTATATTTAATGAATATACATATATGTGCATATTCATGTATACGTATGTGTATTATGTCCCATATTGTGCTCGGAACCCTTCTATGATTGTTCTACCTCTTAGCCGAACACACTGGTCGTGAGCTTGTTGGTAAATTAATAATTTTAATAAATCCAGCCTTTATTCCATGAAAAATATGAGTTTAAAATTGGGGCTCCATTGAATCTTAAGATAGGTTCAAAGATTTTATTGTAACGTAAACAAGTTACAACTCAAATTAACCTTTAAATATAGAGCAAATTACGTCACGTTTCGGACCACAGAGTCTAAATATAATTAATTTTATTTACAGTGTACTGAATTATATACATACTATACATACAATATGTACTATACAGGGTATATCCAGAATACGACCGATAACGAAGCCAGGTGGTAGTATTCGTGACTTCAAACAAAATACAACTATACATTTTTGTTTTGTATTAGTTTTCCTAAAAAAATGATGTATACCTTTTATTTTTAAAGACGCAGTGGTACGTAAGGGTTTAATTTCCTTTTTTTGCTAAAACTAAATATTTAGCATCCAGACAAGATGATTTAAAAAAATGTAAAAAAAATCTCTTTTTTTCGAAATCTTTAGTTGCATTGTGTTTGTAACCACTACAACTACCACCTTCGTTTTCGGTCGCAGTCTTGATATACCCGGTATATGTATATACATTAGTACGAAGTATTATATGTTACTTTGTGCTGAATTGTCATAAGCGCTATTTGATTGCGCACATGTTATGACCGAGTGTTGCATTAAGAGTCACTTAATTACAATTGGGTATTTGACTATCATCGAATTTTTGTATTATTTTACAGACAAGCAGAAGTGCCATTAAAACAAAACATTTTTGTGAAAACAGTGATAAAGTAGCTTGTAACATGAGGCAAATATTAGTATTTTAAATGAAAGAGTGGGGACGTAGTGGGGACATCTTGCCGTCTCTTTCACACCCGCACACTATAATGCATATTAAGAATAGTGACGTCACTAATTTTGTTTTACATCCCTTTTCTTTTACCCCCACTACAAGACTTAAAACGTTTCTAACTTTTTAAATTCTGAATGGATTTACAAAATTCTTTGTTTGTTAGATTTTGGTTATGGATACTTTTTGACGAATACAATAAAAAAAAAATAGTCAAATACCCAATTAAATATACATACATATATTGTGGTATGCTGGTCTTCTCACGAAGTTTTCCTTCACTACTCCATTTCTTTCGATTGTATCTAGCTCTTTGTTATACTAAGTTATACTCTACACTAAGTAAGCATCGTTGTAACCTGATTTTTTCTCACGCTACAGCAAGTATTGGCGTGCGATTTCACGATTGAACGCCGAAGTGACGTCAAACCTTTCGGGAAATTATTGATTCCCAAGTTATCTTTTACGTGCAGAATACTCGGAAAAAGTGGATTACCCAATCTGGGAAACTAGACCGAAATAACATTTGATATCGTCCATTACGGCCCAAACTTAAGAGCATAATATATTTTGCCACCACTTATTGTGGAACTGTTTGCCAGCCCACACATTGCTCCCTTTGTTTAATGCTAGGTTCCTTTTCTGTAAATATTAATTTTGATTAAATACGTTCTATTAATAGGCTAGCAATATCATCAAATTGTTTAGTAAGTATAATCATAGTTATGAGGTAGAAATTGTGTTAAATTATTCGCATTTAATATCAATTTCCTCGAATTGCTTCTATTTGGATTGGAAATATTACATATTTTTAAAGGAAGAAAAATAGTTGTATAAATTAGGAAAATGTTATCTAAACTACATTTAAAACACGATTTTACATAAAATTGCGCTTTAGAAATAACCCATAGCTGTGTTGATTATATGTGGTATAAAATGTCACTCTCCGGGCTACAATCTATCTCCATATAAAAACCAGTCAAACTTCAATTTTTTTATTGTAATGAATGGCGAGACGAGTATTCCATTCGACTGATGGTAAGCGATACAACTGCTCATGGATAGCAACACTATTTATCACAAAGCAATGCTTGTCATTCCACTGTGCTCGCAATTGTGAGACATAAGATGTTAAGTCACAATATGTCCAGTAGTTACTCTGGGTACAATGCCCTTCAAACCGGAACACAACAGTGCATTAACATTGCTTTTAACTATGTTATACTTATGAAATGAAAACCCAAGATGCATAGAATTATCGTTAATTCCCAAAAATGTGTAGGATATTAGCTTATAGAATAATCTTAAGCATTATTTCCTTTGATTAATTATATTATTTGAATTACAACAAATTTTTTTAATTTAATTAATATTTCGGAGAAAGAGTTTCCACGGCCATACCGAAATACGATTTCGTGGGACCTATGCATAAACTTATATTATATGTTTTTGATTTTTAATAAAGAAAAAAATATTACTTGGAGCGATAAGAGTAGCCATTGTCGAGATATTTTTGTATTTTTTTTCTATTGTATTGGGTCGGATAAAGAATCCACTAAAAAATAAAGGGATTAGTGAGAATCTAAGCGTTTTTGACTGTAGGTCAATATTTGGGAAAGTACCAGAAATTTTTGTAACAAATATATCCAAGACGTTTATATACCTTTTGATAAGAAAGTATTAAAAATATAAATAGCAAATACTTAAGGATTTTAGATATAAGGTCTCTGCTTTCTTTTTATTTTTTAGAGTAAAGGCTTACACGGAAAAAAATTGTTTTCAATAGTTAAACAATATCCCCATACATACATACATTAAATTATGCCTTATTCCCAGAAGGAGTAGGTAGAGGTGCTACCAGGAAACCCACGTTTTGCCTTGTGTGTTTCCTCCCACTGTGTGATAGGGGGCGAGCCTATCGCCATATACTGCATATATTCCTGACTCCGGGCTTATAATGGATAAAAATATCTAATACTATTTTACCCGACACGGTATTCGAACCCGAGATCTTAGCGTTGTAATCGTATATTTCGTATATACCGTAGTACAACTGTGCCACCGAGGCAGTATATTTAGGGATATAACATTTAACTATCTCTAGCATTTCATTAGATATTTAGTCCTCGGTGTTTACAATGGAAACTTCGAGAAGCTTTAGTCTAGACTACATATTTGCGGATGGTTTAAACCGCGGTCAAACACGGCTCATTTTGGAACTGAACCTGTGAACTTTCATGACCAGTTATAAGTTAGCTAACCCTGAATTGTTATTACATAGGACCCAAATAGGTTATTTGATTTTGATTGGCATTTTATTTACATAAGCAAAGGTTAGTAATCTATAAAGGATGGTCAGAACTCACTGTTAGTAGGTCTCTCATATGTGAGAAACTGCCTGGATAGGTACCACCGCAATGTCTATTTCTCCCGCCAAACAGCAGTGTAAATGCACTGTTGTGTTCCAGTTTGAAGGATATTGTAGCCAGAGTAACTGCTGGACATTGAGACTTAACATCTTATGTCTCAGGATGGCGAGTACAGTGGAATGCCAAGCATTGCCTTATAATTCATTGTGTTGTTTGGTTTTGATATCGTCCATGAGCGGTCGTATCGCTTACCATCAGGCGAATGGCATGCTCGTCTCGCCTTTCAATGCAATAAAAAAAAAGCTTATGTCACCCAATATTTTCTTCTATTTCAGTTGAGGTTGCATTACAGTCCCAGCGCCTATATGAGAGTTGTCATTGAAATAAAATTAATTGTACGGATGTTATTGCGAATTCGGTTTGGGGAAAAGTAATAGAATCGTCGGGAAGTTAAAAATGTACAAATTTAGCCAAATTCTAATGAAGACAAAGAAAACAAAATGAATTGTCCTACTTGAGAACTGAATTCAGAACTTTACGTAACACAACCCATTTAGGCAATCGATTACGCCGGCATAATTGATTCGACCGGCAATTAATAGCTATTCCCCGTCGGTGAATGCTCTATTAAGACTGCACTTTACTTACCATCAGTTATATTGAAGTCACTTTGTCACCAGTATAAAAAATATATAGGAGTTGTCCTATCCATTATATACATATATAGTTTTATACTAAAAAAATATAAATATGAAATATTTCCGATCAGTTTATCCCTGCGTAAAAGGCTAAACCAAAAACATGCTTTCCCATTTAATTTCATACTCAAAATGTCTACCGTATCAGCCCAAATACGTCACATTGAAGGGCACGGCCCTCATCTACAATCAAAAGTATGAGTAAGAGGGGTTAGGTCATGGAGTCCGTTATGCTAGCCTAGTGCGTGTTGGCGGACCAATATAAATATAAAATTAATATACCGGGTATATCACGACTGCGACCGAAAACGAAGCTGGGTGGTAGTTTTAGTGGTTACAGACACAATGCAAATAAAAATTTCGCAATCTTTTAAAAATCATTTTGTTTAGGTAGTAAATACCTTATTATTGCGAAAATAGTAATTTAAACCCTAGCGTACCCTTGCGTCTTAAAAAATTAAAAGGTGTACATCATTATTTTAGGAAAACTATGTATTTGTCACCCAAATACGACGATATGTAAAACATTACCAATAAAAAGTTTCTGATCTTTTTTGCGAGCACTTTAGATGCATTGTGTCTGAAGTCACTAATACTACCACTTAGCTTCGTTTTCGATCGCGGTCTTGATATACCCTGTATATGTAGAAAATATTATCGATCAGTTTATCCCTGCGTAAATGACCAAACCAAAAGCATACTTTCGCATTTAATTTAATACTAAAATATAAATATAAAATTAATATCCAAAGAGAAAATATTTGCGACCAGTCCTGCGTAAAAGGCGAAACCAAAAGATATAATTTCGCATTTATAATATTAGTAGGGATAAAAAGACGTAAAAGAAACTGTAGGTGACGTCATGCCGACGAAATCCGCCCGACTTATTAAATTTGCCGCTTTGAAAGTTATTGCTGAGCGCGCACAATGACACAAAATTCCCATTTTCTTTTAGAAATATTGACAGCCTCCGTTGCGCAGTTGGCGGAGACTACTCTGAAATAAAGGTTATGGGTTTTATTCCCGCTTTAAAATACATTTAAAATACATTTATGATATCTAGTAGTTTTAGTAATGGTGCTGTGAGAAAGAAACGTCTGTTGTATTTTTTTTTATATTCGCTCTAGGTTAGAACTGTGTGTGTGACTTTTGTTTTCGCAAAATGGCTTAAATACCCATGATATAGGTATAAAATTATACTAGTGAAAAGTGTTTTAAGATGTGGTAATAAAGTCCTGTTATAAAGTTTATATTCATTGAATAATCTTTCGTTTCCGCTCCGCAGAGATCTATCCATTTCATAAAAAAAAGTACTGTTTTCCGGCCGAAGTTATGTATTTTAATATACATACATATACAATATAAGATACCCTTAAAATGAGTAAATAATAGCATCAAAATTAATAAACGCCAAGCATTGCTTTATAATTCATGGTGTTGTTTGGTTTTGCTACTATCTATAAGCGTTCGTATGGCTTACCATCAGGCGAATGGCATGCTCGTCTCGCCATTCATTGCAATAAAAAAAAAACTATGTGGACTGAACTGCACCTACCATTGGTTGCATTGTCATATATGTGTCAGCATAAAAAAGGGAAAAAGAACAACGGCTATTCAAGCGCACTTAAGAGGAACATAACTATTAATTTCAAATGTTTACACTCGCTATCCAAGGCATGAGACAAGCATCTTTGTTCAACGCCATTTAGATTAAAATCGTTGTTTGTACACAACGTTTCAGGCGATGCGCTGCGACCCTTTGTTCCAGACTTTCAAAATGTACACATTAAATAAATAAATAATAAATTCACCCAACAGCCACATACATAGTCCTGACCCCACTCTAAGATCGAGTCTTGTGCCGTGGGTATCAGAAACTACAAGAGACTTTTCGATCTTACAAACACCCAGACCCGAAACAAATGCCTGTGGATCACACAAACATTCGTTTTGGTGCGGGGATCGAACCCGCGGCCTCTCGTTTCATAGTCGTCTAACCAAATGCGCCGTGGAGGCTATAAATTTATTAAAAAAAATATTTTTTTATGTTGCGAAATTAATTGTCCTACCCACCCCAATAAGACACAAGCTTTAATAAATATATGTAAATACACGTATCATTACCGAAATAAGTTGACCAAATAGGTCAACCAATTTCCTTCTAAGAGTATTAATATTGACGTATTATTTAAGTTACCAAACAATATTAGTTCTTAGCATTAAATATAATGTATGTATAAACAAAATAAATGGCTCACAAGACAAGCCAGAATATTTGCCCACATAATATATTCAGCTATTACAGGAAAGATAGTATCTGGGACATGCTGACGTCATATAAAATCCTGATTGAGTACGAATGTACTGCCTTGGTGGTTTATAGCGATTACAAAGCTGAGGTCTCGGGTTCGAATTACGGGTCAGAAAAAGTGATATTAGATCTTCTTTTATGCCATATCGAATTTGTGCTCGATATGCCAATTGGCTCGCCCCCCATCACATCGTAGGACGGAACACACAAGGCGAAAAGTGGGTGTCTTGGTAGCACCTCTGCCTACCCCTTCTGATTTTGATAATATTTGGTATGGAAGTAGATGATACCCACACATAGGCTACTTTTAACCCGAAAAAAAATAGACTTACCGGGGAATAACCAATGAATTCAAATAAATTTGCTACCGTTTAAATTCAAAGTGATCAAATGGAACAGCACGGGAATAGCGGTATAGAAGACAGCAGTCACGCTGATTTTAAATATAAAACCTAACTGTTTTATACGCGTAATATTCGGAGGTAGAATGGACCTAAAAAGTATCTGCACCCGAGCAAAGCTGGGCCGGATCGCTAGTTACTCATAAAATGTAGGCTGGAGTAATTGAATCCGACCGTATCCGGGTTATACTACTAGTATAACATAATATTGACATTACACGTGTCTTTTCACATGCTGTTATAAAAGAAAATAGGACGCGTAGTTCATTTAAACCGAGCTGTAAGCCAACCTTGTTTACTTTCTAAAATTATTCGTTTTGCAGTGGTGCTTTATTTGAAGGATTACGTCGTCGCTGGCAGCAAGCATAATATGCTATGACTCTTGTTTCCCGAGTTTTATTTCCCTATATGTTTAACGTTTTTTGTAAGCTGTTTTTGTAATACTACGTCGCAGCGACTGTAATATGCTTTGTATTTTGTTTCCTGGAATTTGCAACATTTTTATCAAACTGTTTTTGAAATGTTTTCTCTTTTTTTCTTTTTTTTTGTGTACGGCTGTTGTGTAATACTGTTCATATGCTGTACGGAACTTATTAATTGAGAGTTTGATTAGAAGAGCATATATCAATATCCACTTCGCTACATTTTACTGCTCTGCGCCTTCACATGCCATAGATGTTCTGGTAATGATCTATATGGTTTGCAGGTTTCTTAAAAATGTCTTCGTCACCTTTAAAATACTTTGTAGTTTGCTAATAAAATACATACATACATACATACATAAACTCACGCCTTTATCCCAGAAGGGGTAGGCAGAGGAGGCAGCGCCACCAGGACACCCACATTTCGCCTTGTATGTTCCGGGCCATGATGAGATAGGGGGCGAGCCTATCGCCATTTCGGGCACTAATTCCTGACTCCGGGCTGATAATGAAAGAAAATAATAAAATACTTTATTAAAAAGTCAGATATGAGACTTGGTATGTGACAAAATCGGCAATAAGGCACAGCCATCTGGCAGAGAGATATGCCTTAACATAATCAGTGTTGCAACACAGGCCGACCTCTCAGTAAATGATATCCGTATTCCCACAGTTCCATTAAGACAGTAGTGCAACATTGATCAGAAAGGGGCCACAGGGTCAGGTATTATGTAGAGTAAGCGAGTTTACAAGATGGAATGCCTTGCAAGAACTGTGGAACACCAGCTGTGTTGTGGTAATGTTTTACAGGAAATATTATGTAAGTTGCTAGAAAAGAGCATCTTCAGTATTCAAAAAGTGTATTTGTAATATATTATCGACATCATGCACTTTAGCGGTGAAGGAAAACATTGCAAGGAAAACTGCATGCCGTATAGACTTTCAAGAATTTGCTTTGTGAAGTGCGCCAACTAGCATTAGGGCTGGGTTGACTATGGCCTAAGCCCTTTCAATCGAACTCCCGGTTGTAGAGGCGCCCAAGCTCAGTGGCGCTTAATGTGGTCCTTTATTATACCGAGCGCAAATTAAATTAAAAAAGTACTTCGAAATACAGGGTAGGCTTTTGCCCAGCATTGCGAAATATAGGCCACAATCAAAAATCGAAAACCACTGACATATTACATCGACTACCGTTTTATGAACCCATTTTGCATTAAACACTATAGTTCACTATACTTAAATAAACAGAATAAATAAACAGTCACCCGTCTAACTCCGCAAAAATATTATACAACATTGTGAAAATAGAGTATCCGCGCACTCAAGTCAACAACAATAAATGACACAGTGGATGCATCTTATACCAGCAAGACGTAATAACACGTCGCGCGAGTTAACACTGCGACGTAAAATAACGTCAGCGTTGAGAAGATTAATAAAAGCACTAATAACGTTTACTTCAGCACGGCACAATTAATTCGAACTACTTTATAATTGTCTAGCGTTGTTCATTGCGGTTTTTGCTGGGAAGAATCTCGCGGAATATATTTGACCCAATTACTGAAGGAGCAATGGATGCGAACTTGGAGTAAATAAATCAGGTGCTTCTATTGCTGGAAATGCAATTAAAACAGGCATAATTGTGTCGCGTTTTTGATGCGGTTTTTAGCGGCTTCTGAGCGGAGTTTTTGGTCTCCGGTTGCTCTTTTAAATTTAATTTTGCGGGAATATTTTTGTGAGGTAGACAAGTTGGAATATATTTAAGTTTATCTAGTTTATGTACACGAAGCTTTATAATATTGATAAAATTATGTTTATACTCTCATTTAATATGAATTTGGTTTTGTTTCCTAAAGTAAAACTCTGTACTTTACATTTTAGAGTATATTTCAAAGCAGTATGCTTTTGTAAATATTTTTATGCTATTTGGTTTTGCGAAGATATTAAATGCTACTTTATAAGTATTAGTCTTAGAATCAAATTATTATTTACGTTGTAAATGATAAAAATAAATTATTAGGGACACCCACATTTCCAAGTTTATTTTCATCTCAATACTGAGTCGATGGCCAGACAGAAATTCCAATCTCAAGAAAATTTTAATATTAAGTATCTATTGTGTATAGTCTGGATGTATTTTTAGTATTATTGGAGATAATATCGTTCATTAATCCTTTTAGTTTTGAATAGAAGCGCGTGGGGTGTGATTATTTTCACAATTTTCAACTTTGAAGTAACGTAGGCGGTGGTGAGAATTTCCAGCCACGATCGTGATTTGTATTTTTAACAATTATTGTGTTGATGGAATTTCTTTTAATTTTACATAAAAATGTATATTTAATGTGAGATATGTTATAGATCTTTTATTACATACCTACCTCACATCAATATCTCTGAAAGGGTAGGCAGAAATACTAATAGTCGCAGTTTAGCGATTTTTCTACATCCTAATGCGTGCTAATCTATAACTGTGACGGCAGAGATTCCACTCTTCAATATCGCGTATAAGATTTATCAAATAAAATGCACTCAAAATAGAAAAATATTTTTGTTTAAGTATTTTGACACATTCAAGTATACATACAATATATACATAATATACACAAATTATTGTACATTATACACATCTTAATTAATAAAGAGAAATTGTCTTCTACAAAATGCATGTCGGATTCACATCCAGTCAATAATATGTACCTTTTTACTTTTTCTATAACATGTTGGATTGTACATAAATTTTGTGAATTGAATAAAAAAAAATTGGATTGGACCGTGGAATTGAACTCACATGCTCCCACTCGAGGAATGAGGCGACAATATTATGTATTTTCGCAAATAAACTTGTTACAAAGAGTCAACAGGTTCCAATTGAAAACGATCTATAGACGCCATCTTCTCAGTGCCTAACGTCTAGCGCAGAGGTTTTCAATCTTTTTATGTGCGCCCCTTATATCTTTTGATATTAAAAAGAGCCCCTTGTTTATTTAGCATCATTTAAATTTCAAATATGCTTTAAAATAAAATGACGTGTTAGTTTCTTAGATCATTTTGAATATTTTTAAAAACAAAATAAGTTAATAGCTAATAAAATTAGGTCTAGGGTTGTGCCCAATATTTCTGCTGATATAAGGCTTTTTGATTTATCAGACATCTATCGCAGGTGGGCAAAGACGTTTTACATGGTGCCCTCTTTGGCATTAAAATTCCGTGTCTTCCCGCAACTTTTTTCACTACCAATTGTAGTATATCATAAATGTATATATTTAAAAAATATTAAGTATATATAAGAAAAAATAACTGCTCGTCAATACATTGAACAGAGTAGGCAGAGCTGCCAATAGTCCCACCCACGGTTTATCGATTTGAATCATCTTCTAAGATTGTATAAAAGATAATACTTGAAATATCTAAATCAATTTTAATTTTAAAATAAAATTGTCTTTATAATAAAATTTCAACGCCCCCTATTTTCTCTAAGGCTCTTACCGCCCTCTGGTGCAATCGCAGACAAGGGGGCTTAATAACTTTGAGAATCTCTGCTCTGACATCTAACAAACTATTGTTTACTATCATTTGCGCGACGTCTGGTACACTCAGTCACGGGCGGCTAGTACCGTCAAGTAATATCAAGGATTTTACAAGTGATTGTCAAACTGTTCAACGTTTGAGGGGAATGTACTTGATGTCAAAGATTGGAGAAGGAGGTAAAATATGTACCAATAAAAATATTTTGTATATTATTTTGCAGGTTACGTTTGGATAAATAAAAATGGCAATTATGTAATTCATTGTATGTCTATATTATGTTATTTTTTAAATAATAATCATCATCATACACGATGTGAAAAAATCCGTTATATCTGTATTTCTATATACATATGTGTTCTATATAAATTTCTTTTTAACATGTGTAAATTTGGTATCTAGAAGATCGGCATAATTATGTGACTGACAAGAGATAGCTTTTTTTGACCCTCTATTTATATTGCATAAGTGCATCAAAAAGTTCAAAAAAGCTTTCTCTTTTCTCTTCTTATATCCTTTTTATGGCTGTCTGTAAAAAATGCCTATGGTGATAAGGCCGCTATTTTTTTACTTTTATGTACCTACTATTTTTAGTGTTTTGGTGTCCTCCATGTACTAAGTCTACAAATAAATAAAAAGGCCACATTTAGTATTGTTTTTTACGATTATACCTTCAACATCACGCAACTCAAATAAGATTTACATTTATCATATAAAATTCACCCACAGACTCAATATTTTTTTATATGATACCGTCCAATATTTTCATAGACACAGTTGGAAACTTATAACAAGCATTTTATTTTCGTATCGGTGGGAATACGCCCGGCCTATCTAAGTTATAAATATTTTATTACCAATATATTAAAGATTTCTCCGCGATTGTACGAGATCTTGCCAATTTAAGTGCGCGGAGAGTTTTTGCTTCGAGTGCTGTCTTTGTAAGAACTTTTCTTGTAACAAAATTGTGTTCGCTAACTTTTACTAAAGTTTGTGTAGTTTTTTAACCTCAATACGATAGGGGTCCATGTGTTTGACGTCGTGCTGTCGCTTTTTTATACTATCACGGATAGAAATATTTAATAAGGCTTTTGACAATGACATTGTTATAGAAAACGAAATATTTTAATAACGTTTTTTGAACTGATTCAATCACCGTTGATTTTTAGGTACTTATTTTTGATGAAAATTATAGTTTTTTCAGAGACTAATCTGGTTGCAAAAACGGTGTATGACACTTATACGAAATTAAACAAAAAAACCATCTAAAAATATAATATGATAATTAATTATCCCTAGAATACATTTTAATCTTTGCCCACCGTATTATTCATTTCAATGAGATATTTACTGCTGTTTCTTTTTTAAATATGTTAATTAATTATTCTGCAAACACGTTTAAACTGTCAGTTGTATTATTTGCTTCAATTCTATATCAGCCCATATACGTCCCACTGCAGGGCACGGGCCTACTCTACAATCGAGTGAATTGATTGAGAGTGGTTAGGTCATATAGTCCACCACGCTGGCCTAGTGCGGGTTGGCGGACTTACATACCGTAGAAATTCTTCAAAATCGCTGGTGGCCTGTTGGTAACGGACCAGACGCGGCTGCCTACATGTTCACGGTGGTCGCGGGTTCAAATCCCAGGGCACACCTCTGACTTTTCGGAGTTATGTGTGTATTGATAGAGAATCACCACGCACTTTAACGGTGAAGGAAAACATCGTGAGGAAACCTGCATACCGTAGCGATTTTGCTTCAATTATTTAGTTATTATTTTTAATAGCTATTGTATTAAATTGTTTGTCTTTCGGCCACAAAGGGTTTGTTATTTATAATATTCGCTATTTTCAACCAACTTTCTAATGTATCAGAAATTCTCTGAAGCAACGTTAATTCGTAAAAACAGACCCCATTGTACAGAGTAGTTTTTGAATAATATATTCCTTGGTTAAAATATTAAATTAATTTTTGGTTAATGTAGCATTATTATTCTATGTTTATTTGACACTAATTTTCAAAACCTTTTTAAGTTTAAATTATATATCTACTTAAATTGCATTTAAACATTATTTTATTAAGTTAATGAAGCATTTTCTATTATTTTTACATAAATATGGTAACAATAAGAAACTATATCAAATAGCATTGTCCGAACAATTCAGACTCTTCTAGTGTGGACCCAGCTTAACGTTGCTTATTTCGAGCTACGTCACTTTGACGTCATCATCATGGCCGCCAGCCGCAATAGCAATTTACGGGGCTTATACAAGCTTAGAATACATTAGTAAACCTAAGACTGGCCAATGTGCTTTTAAAAAAAGAACAAAAACAAAAACTGACAGTAAAAAGGTTCACAAAAAAGAGTTGGACCTAATTTATTTTTAAAACACATTAAAGGTTAACACACGCGGCCGGGCCTAATTTATGCAAGAAACAAAACCCGCCTTTTGCTAAAAGACAGCCTCCTCGGCTTAAAAGGGTTAATTTTGAATAGGGGCCGCATCAACCAACGTGAGGGTTATAATCCGCATGACCAATAAAACAGGCGAAAAATGTATCTCATTATTTTTTTTCTTGTCTTTTTATAACATTGGAGATAAGCCGCTGCGGAATTAGATTAATGTTATGATGGAGGGTTAAGGAAGATGTGAAATTCCGTGGTTATTAAGTCTGAGTGTATATTTACATATAATATGGAATGCGGAATGCTTGGCGCGATAATTGTCATAACAAGTAGGGAGATAGCGGTGTCTAAAACACGCTTAAGTTGTTTACATAAATATATTTGGTTTCTCTCAAGACATGTTTATCGCAAGGTTTATCGAAAGAGTAATAGCGCTATTATTACATATGTCGGGAAAATTGCTGAAAATGTAAAAGGAAAATAATAAAAACAGAAGCAAAAGAGGAAACGAGGGTTATTGGAAGTTAAATTTTATTAATGAAATATATCTTGATATAAAACATATTAAATGAAATATAAATATACCTTCGGTTTTCTTCGAGACAGTGGTATGACTCCGCTCGATTCAAGTAGTCCATGGTAACTACAGACCGCCTCTTCCATTTTTCATTTACAAATAATTCTACATACATACATAAACTCACGCCTTTGCCCAGAAGGAATAGGCAGAGGTACAACCAGGACACCCAAGTTACGCCTTGTATTTTTCGTCCTACGATGTTAAAGGGGGCGAGAGCCAATCGCCATATCGGTAACAAATTCCTGACACCGGGCTGATAATGAATAGAAATTCCAATATCACTTTGCCCAACCCGGGATTCGAACCCGAGACCTCAGCGTTGTAACCGTACCGTAGTACAACTACGTCACTGAGGCACTATACTATTAATTCTAATAACACAAATCTTTCATATTTCAGCTCATGTTTAATTGATTTCTTGTAGTTGTACCTCTCGATTTTCTGAAAAGGAATGACCGTGTTGAGTGTAAAATATAATGCTCCCTAAGCCGTTGGCTAGTCAAAGGACAGTTAGTCAAAGTGAGTCAGAAACTTGGTCAGAAAACTGCGAAAGTTATCAACTAGTTTAATTATTGAGCGTTATATTAAGCCGTGTTTAAACTTTGGCAGCTACTTGAAATTTCATACTGGCCACTGGGGAAATGAAATTCTCCCCTCAGTTGTGTTGCTAGCTAGTTTGATGACCTACCGGAGACATTTCTGTTTTCTATAAGTGCGATTTTAAATACTATACAGGGTATATCAAGACTGCGACCGAAAACAAAGCCAGGTGGTAGTATTAGTGACTTCAGATACAATACAAATAAAAAAATTGCAAAAAAATCGACCACTTATATTTTGTAATTTTTTACTTATCGTCGTATTTTGGTGATAAATACATAGTTTTTCTAAAATAATGATGTACACATCTTTATTTTTAAACACGCAATGGTACGTAAGGGTTTAAATTAGTATTTTCGCAAAAACTAGGTATTTACCACCCAATCACAACGATTTTCAAAAAATTATAAAAAAATATCTGTCGCTGGTTTGGCAAAATAAAATTACCACCCGGCTTGTACCATGTACTTTAATAGCTAAGAAAGACACCTGCATATAATAGAGATTTTCACAAAAATAAATACATACCCAGTAGTCAAATACATAGTCCTAAACTTACACTAAGATATAAGTATTATATCGGAGGAAAGGGAAATAATAAGAGTCATTTTTTGTATCAAAAATAAATAGAGACAAACCATGAAATATGACGTCTGCAAACCCGCAACCACCGTAGTAGACGAAGGACTATAAGCTCGTTCATTGTTTATTTATGCATCAGCGCTATGACTAATTTAAGTAGGTGCATAATAAATGGACCGGTTCTACCGTGTTATGACCAAACCTACGTAAAATCATCTTGAAATAATGATAGTTGGAAGTGGGGGATGGGTGTCTGCTGTGAAAGTGGTAGAACCACACCATTCTCAGCCATGACTCAGCATGAATGGGCAGTCTCGTCCGGGGCGGTATCACTGTCTCACGGGTTCTCTTCGCTCGAGTTTAAAGAAGAAAGAAATAATGAAATAATTCATTGTTGGACACTAATAAAAAATATATAAAAAAGGAGCATTACACATGAAAAATAATAAAAAATTACCAGCACTAAAAATAATGATTACTGCGCCAACAATGTACCTCGCATTCAGCTGAATGTTTTAGTACAGCCTATGCTGTACCGCAGCGCTGATTCTCAATGCGAGGTCCAGGTGACCTCCGGATGCTCAGTGTATGTAAACAAGTACAGTTTCGTTCGGTGAGTAAGGTTACCGGATGCCCCATACCGCTTTTCTCTTTCCATCCTTTTTGCCTCCTGATTTGATGGGCCAGCAACACATCCATGATCCATTTGTGAATTTTCATGGGCGGCAGTGATCACTTCAGCAGGTGGCCTGTTTGTTCGTTTGCCGGCCCTATGCTATAAAAATAATAGCGAACACTGTTCACGATGAATCATATAAGACCCATATGAGATTGATGATGATGAAAATTCTTATGAAATGAAATTGAAATGAAATGAAATTCGTTTATTGGTCACGTAGGCAATTAAATAGCTCTTATGACAAGTCAATACACATAGTACTTATTTTCTATTTACAAGATATTCGTTGTAATTTTTATATTAATTTTATTATATTAAGTATTATATTACTTATTACTATTACTTATTGAGTCTTACTCAATAAGACCCACGTGAGTGTGTTACGTTTTGGGTTTAGCCTTCGACCAAGCCGTCATAATTGTATAGACCGCGAGACCGCACGCTGTTGAATATTATATACATCCAATTTGCACTTCAAATCAGACGAATTGTAGTCATTTTATTACCAATATAAAAAATATTTTAAAATGTATTGAAAGAGTATTCAAATCAATGTATTGGATAAAACTGCAGTAAAACACAGTTTTGTAAATAAAAATGTTGGATGTAGGCCGCGGGGCTTTTGATAAAGTGTTGCCAGACGTGAATATATTGTGCGAGGTTTTATTTTAAATAGTCTTTTTGATATTTAGAATAAATAAGGAAGGAGAAGGAAAATAATAAATATATTCTAAAAGAAAATAAATATTTTAATTACGTTTTCCTTGTAAGTCGCTTAGAAAGTTAATGTGCAAGTAGCGTGTAGGAAAATTGCCGGCGTGCATATTTTATCAATCAAATCTGGATTATTTATGATATTTGGTATGGAGGCAGAGGTAGAAGAAGTCCATCGTGTTGCCGTCGTGCTATTAAAAATCTGTGATCCTTTTTTTGGCTCGTCATAAGAGGCAATGCATAGAGGTCATTGGAAGAGAGCCTAAGCAGATTGTTTGACTTTTTTCGCTTTTAGATAATAGGGTAGGAGTGTCGAGGTAGAATTTTTATATGATTTTTCTGCCCAGTGAAACAAAGGATAAAAGATAATATACTTGTGCAGTGATCTAAATTAATAAACTGTTCTTGATTAGCTTGCCACGTTCTCCATTGTATTATATTATAAGCTTATATTATCTTAAATTTAATTCAACGATCTTTTATTTGTATGAAAACAAAAACAAAATAAATAATACATTTTCACCTCTGGCAACACTGGGTTCTGCGGCGTTAATCTCTGTGTTACGGTTCCGGCACGCATTCCATTCGTCCAGCGACAAAGTTTGGATTGTTGGAAAAACATTCCATCACTCTCATTATTGACGTCGACGTGTAGATAAAGGACTTTTGTGCCCTTTTAACCATTCTGTTTATTTATTTGGCATAGAATTTGCTGATTGTTTATTTATTTTGGAAGTGTTTATTGTATTGTAGGAGTTACAAAATATAGACAAACATCAAGTCAAACGTACCCAAAACCTGAAGTTGATGAAAGTAGATGAATAAGAAAGTAATATGCCGGGATAGAGTAAAGTGGTAATCCATAGTTCTCTGCCTACCCCTGTAAGATTTATGTATTAGACTGCACTGCCTCGGTGGCGTAGTTGTATTGCGGTACGGTTACAAAACTGAGGTCTCGGGTCGAGTCCCGGGTCGAGCAAAGTGGTATTGGATTTTTCTATTCATTATCAGCCCGGAATCAGGAATTTGTGCCCGATATGGCGATAGGCTCGCTTTCTATCACATCATGGGACGGAACATACAAGGCGAAATGTGGGTGTCCTGGTGGCGCCTCTGCCTACCCCTTCGGGGATAAAGGCGTGAGTTTATGTATGTATGTATGTATTAGATGTTGTTCTGATATAATAATTAAGTAATCAATTACCTTTACCATTCTAAAGTCATAAACTCGTACATACTGCATTCAAAACAAAAATATGCGGAAATTATTCACTCAAAGCGAACATTTTTAAGCCTGTCGCAGAATTCCGCAGTAACTTTCGCCAGTATTTCGCTGGTACAATGATGTAAGGTCGAAATTGTTCCGGAATAGTTGGAGAGTTACCAAAAAATTGCACCTAACGTGTATACCAGGCCATAAGTTAGCATATTAGTGATTTTTAGTTGTGTATGATGCTTTTGCTTTGCGGTGGATATGAAAATCTAAATTCGATCCAGTTTTGGATGTTTTTTTGGAATTTTGTGTGGAAATTCCAGTTTCGACTATTGGGTGCAATTGCTGGAGTTTTAAGGGATTTTTTATGTTGGTGAATTTCAGCTAAGAGCTTTGATGGCGTGTCGATTAAGGGGTAAATATTGATTTCCATTTCGTTTTAGAATCTATGACGTTCATGGTGTGTTTTTTACTGCATAGCTCCGGGAAATGAGTAGACAGCCGGTAAGTGGTTACTGCCCATAAACATCTACATACATATCTATTTGTGCCCGTTATGGCGACCGGCTCGCCCCTTATCACATCCTGGGTCTAAATACACAAGGCGAACCGTGGGTGTCCTGGTAGCCTGCCTACCCCTTCTGGAAAAATGACGTGATTTATGTATGTATGTATAAATATCTACACTACGACCGTTGTCAGTTTCTGAAAGTGGTAGGGAAGGAAGAAAGGAAAAGAGGGGGGGGGGTGGTAAGGAAAATAATTATTGGGTCTCCTACTCTCACTTACCGAATGAAATGCAACAACATTCTCAGTCCACGTCAGTTCTTACGAGACATGAATACCCCGACCGAGCCAACCAATTTATAGCTTTCCCAAGACAAGCCTCTTACCGCAAAGCCAAAATGAACTGAAATCACGTTGGACGTCAGTCAAAATCACGTTTTCGAGTATCCAAAAGGCTTATTACTTGTGCAAATAGTTCACGACTTGTCCGAACTTTAGCAACAGAGTTACTAGTTGCAATCAAGGGTACTTGTTAAAGACTAAGGCTGGGTTAACACGGAGCGTTTTAGAACAATTTATGTAATTTGATGCTATGTACATCTAATAATTGATTTATGTAAAACCACATAATAATTCATAACTTAAAAAAAGCCGAGAATCATACACATTGAAATATAAATAAAATTTTAAGTCGAATTTGAAGTCGGTATTTTCAATTTTGTTTGTTAAATTTTCAATTTTCTTAGATTGGAGATTAGTCTATTAATCGTTTTAGAAGATAAATGAAGATTATAAATCAGAAGGCGGTGAAAAAATTAGGTGGGTGCTAAGGAATTATGAACACATACGCCCAAATACTGGAACGAAACTTAAATATAACTTGCGCTTAACTACGTTAATCCCGATTAAATGTACTGGCTAAGTGAGCCGTGCGCTGTTAAGAGCAACTTATTATTTGAATGTCGTTCCAGTATTTATGTGATCCACAGGTATTTGTTTCGGGTCTGGGTGTTTGTGAGACCGAAAAGTCTCTCGTAGCTTCTGATACCCACGACACAAGACTCGTTCTTAGTGTGGGGTCAGGACTATGTATGTGACTGTTGGGTGTATTTATTTATTTATTTTATTTATTTATTTTTTTATGAAAGTCATTGTTAGTGAATTATTTATTTTTATTTAAGAGGAAATAAAAATTTAAAAATATTTTAAGGCTATGTGTGTTTTACAATTAGAAAAATGCGACGATGGATGCAGTTAGGTTCTTCTTCTTCTTCTTCGAGTGACTCTTCAATGCTGAAGGTTGGCCGTCAGCTTCTTGTATTTTTCCTTGTCCTTAGCCAGGTGGAATAGTTGTTCAACGGTGGTGATACCAGTTAGGTTAGATTAGGTAATTATTAGAGTGGCCAGAATACAGAAATAAAAGTAGGTATATTATTTAATAACGGTATACTAAAATCTATCATTGTAATGTATTCTTTTAATAGTATCTACATTTAATAACGGAAGCAGCGCAGAAACAAGCTGATTTAACGAAAATTGATATCCGTCATATTATCAGACCTGAAACTTTCCAAGACAAATTCCAACCGGCTTATCCCCAATCCAGAAACTAAAATTTTTGCCGAGAAACGCTTTCCAACGTTTCTAAAACCTCAATAACTTGAGGTTAACCTCGCAAATCCGTATATATTTTTAAACCGCAAACCACTGCGGTCCTTTAAATCGCGTGGTTTGAAGCCGGCCTTATCTGGCGATCGACAAGGCGCCTGTAAGAAGTTTATAACGCAGTGGAAAGTTTGGCGAGTGGCCAGGTTTGTACGAGATATCTCGGGTCGACTTACAGTGGGACAAATTAAGTATGATACAGGCAATGGGGGTTTGAAATGAAATTTGTTTATTATTCATGCAATTAAGTAGCTCTTATGACAAGTGAATACGGAGTCTTCGAATCCGACGAGCGTGGATGCAAAGATTAATGACAGAGGATGAAGCGAAAGAGGTATTTAATATGTATAGACCGTAGCACTTGGCGCTCAATAGTCTCTGCCTACCCCAACGGGAAATAGGCGTGAGTTTATGTATGTATGTATGTATGACAAGTCAATGCATAGTACTTTATTTCTATTTACAAAACGCTATTTATATTAAATTCATTTGGTTTTCGGTAGTCTTCTTGTTTATTATTTATAACTATTTTATGCTAAATAATATATTTATTTTAAAATTTAATACTTACAAAATATTGACGTCTCTAGAGATTCTTAATGGGCCGTTGGGTCAAAAACAAAAGGCAGAAATGTTGGAGGTAGCAGTGTTGTAGGGTCCTCCCTTTGGATCCCTATCAGCCTGCCTTCAGCTTCACCATCGAAGGAGAAGATTTTCTTCATGTATTCTTTAAAATTTATACATACCGGGTATATCAAGACTGCGACCGAAAACGATGGCAGGTGGTAGTAATAGTGGTTACAGATACAATTCAACTAAAATTTTCGCAAAACAAGCGACAGATTTTTTATCGTAATTTTTAAAAATAATCGTTTTTGGGTTATTAATTTACGTAGTTTTGCAAAAAATTGTCATTTAAACCCTTGCGTACCATTGCGTCTTTATTTTATCTTCAACATTATTATTTTAGGAAAACTATGTATTTATCATTCAAGTAATATCATTCAATAAGTAAAAATTAAAAACAAAATATATTGACGATAGATTTTTTTTTTGCGAAACTTTTAGTTGCATTGTGTCTGAAGTCACTAATACTACCTGGCTTCGTTTTCGGTCGCAGTCTTGATATACCCTGTATAGAGACACAACAAGCCGAAGAACGGGTGAAATGGCGCTATTTGGAGGAGGCTTATGTCCAGCAGTGGGCAATAAAAGGCTGATGATGATGACGAACTAATTTTTTAGGTGTTTCCAAAAGCCTTAGCCGGGTACAGTAATAAAAGACACATTTTTCTAAAAATTTCGACTGAAATAAGGACACAAGTGAAACATTATGTTATGCTCAAAACTTGGTGATGTATGCAACGAGACTTCAGAACAACGTGGCGTAATCCTAAACTAGAAACAAATTTTACATATTTTACAAAGGCACTTCATGTAAAATAATTTCGTGTTCGGCTTTCAGTTAACTTTTTAAATCTTTCTCAGCCAGGCTTTAGGTTTTTGAGTTTAATTAACTTTTTTCACTGGAGATTAAATTTAAAATTCAGCGCTACGGAATTGTTAAGAGGCCATAATACTTCACACGTGGCGTGTTAGACATCGGATTATATTTTATTTTTAAAACTTTATTAAATTCGGTTAAATATTTTTTACCGACTTCAAATAAAGGGAGTTCTCTGTATGACACTTATGTATTTTAACAAAAATACTGATTCAACTTGGTGTTTTTCTGTTATTAGATATGACTAACGAACAAAATGAATGAAAAACTCACGCCTTTTTTCCAGAAGGGATAGGCAGAGGTGCTACCAGGACACCCACATTTCGCCATATATGTTCTGTCCTATGATGTGATAGGGGGTGAGCCTATCGCCATCTCAAGTACAATTTTCTGACTCTGGGCTAAAAATGAATAGAAAAATCCAATATCACTTTGCATGACCCGGGATTTGAACCCGAGACCTCAGCTTGGTAGTCGTACTGTAGTACAAATACACCACCGAGGGCGACCATGTTTATATTTATTACGAGTAGTATTTAGGAAACAAACGAGGAATATAAAAACAATAAAATTATGATACAGTAACCAGCGCAGATTTTAAAATAATGGACGACATTAGTTGAGATTTTTCTTAGATTTAAGACCAGCTGGATAATTTACCTTCTCTCTCTCTTTCTCTCTCTTCAGCCGTAGCAAATCCATTCCTAAATAAAGGTCTGCCTCTTGATGCAAAAAGATTAACGGTCTGTCATCAAAGTAATGCTTAACAAAGATTTTCGGTTCCCAACACACCTCCTATATCAGGAAGCCCAGGCGCTAACTGTCCGACAGTTATACATCTCTTGCGTCGTTTTAAAATTTAACTACATATTCAGAAACTCCCCTGACTTTTATAATTCAAAGTATTCTCGTACCATGAATATAAAGCTGCCCAAAATAAACACATCATTTGCCAGACGTTTTAGCCACTTCTCCTTTCCATACATATACAAAAAAATTAACTCGTCATGTTCTTTACGAAACCTCTCCAATCAAGAAATTAAACACAAATTAAAAAAGTACTTATTATCCCTAAATTATGAAACCACAGAACTGCTCTTAAGCCCTCAACAGTAACCTTTCCCTCTTATAATTTATAGTTGTATGTATGTACGTGTATGTATCTGTGTGTGTATATATGTGTATATGTGTGTGTATATATATATATATATATATATATATATGTGTGTGTGTATATATATATATATATATATATATTATATGTTTGTGTGTGCATGTATACATACATAATATGTACTTATTTTATTAATTGTTATACCGGATCTCATATAGGTAAATGTAATAACATATATTTCAAAATGTAAACATTAGATATATCTTTATTATGTTTTGTTATTAACCATAATTATTACCGATCAGGTTAATTTCTTACAAATGTAAATCGTTTTGGTTTCCCGCGATTCAGGTTCGCCTAGTGCGGGGACCGCTGTAAATGTTACTTTTTAACTCTGTACCTGTATTAAATAAATAATTTGGATTTGAATTTGTCGGAAGCCTGCATTCAGCAACTTACTAGGTCGTCTGTCCTTGTAGGCGGACGTCCTTCAACTTTGACCTTTTTGAAAGGGTTTACATACCCGTGTTAATTTTCAACTACGCATGTTTTCTCATAAATATATCCAAGCAACCTCGAAAACTGAAATACTTATTAATATTTCATAAAATATCGCAGGAAATATAACATGATTCGTGTAAAAATCTACTTACATTTTAACACGAATCGATCCCGTTCGGAATACAAACAAGGCGAGTTTGTTTTGCATTTCAACGCGATGGTACCTATTTTTTTTATGTGTATTCATATGCAAACGTGTTTAGATATCTAACTAGGATGTTTACATGTTGAAAGGCAATTCCTCAAATACATTTGTTTGAATACGCATGGAGTATACAAATGGTGACTTTCAGAGAAAATATTGCAAATAAATGTATTTTAATTTAATTTTCATTCATCAATTTAGTCACTTTTGGTAATGATAATCACAGTGCGGTCTGTACAGGCACTTATGAGGCACATTTCAGTGTGTTGTTAATTGTTTTTACGAGGTTCTATATGCGACTCATTTTTATGTATGTCTATGATTTTTTCAAAAACTACTAATCCGATTTGGATAAGGTTTTTATACTCTACGTATACAATACAGCAAACAAACAGTGGTTTTCTATTTATAAGTAGAAGAAACGGCTTTGGTGATTTCGTTCAGTGAGTATTTTATTTTTATTTTTATAAATGGCGAGGCGAGCTAGTCGTTTGCCTGATGGTAAGTGATACGACCGCTCATGGACAGTAGCAAAACCAAACAACACTATGAATAACAAAGCTATGCTTGGCATTCCACTGCGCTCGCCATCCTGAGACATTAGATGTTAAGCCTCTTTATGTCCAGTAGTTACTCTGGCTAAAATATCCTTCAGGCCGGAACAAAACCAAGCATTTACACTGCTGTTTGGCGGGAAAATTGCTTTGCATTTAAATTCTGATGGTGGAATGTTCCCTTTTGGTGGATACTGGATAGTCTTTTTATATCGCACTGCAATAACTATAAACATTGCATTACATTAACTTTATGATCCAATTATAAAATAAAACCCATATCTTAAATGGTCAAGAATTCGCGCAAACAAATTCCATTAATCAAATTTTATTACGGTCGCTGTGCTCTGGATAATTACTTTAATATAAGTTTCCTTCGGATACGATTCCATTTTTCGTACCATTATCTTTGTGGAAACGTATCTTCAGGATTTATGATTTTGATATTGCTTTTATTGTTCTAAATTTGATTCATTTTATGACGCACCAATGTGAGAATAGGGTAACCAGCTTATTTTATAGAAATAATATAAGCACAAGCTTGTATTCTCAAAAGGGTAGGCATAGGCGTCATCAGTGCAAACCAAATTTCGTCAAGATTATAATCGTTGTAATATGTGACGGATGGCGTGTCTATATACGTCGTCTCGGGTTCGAGTCCCGGGTCGGGCAAATTGATATTGGATTTTTCTATTCATTATCAGCCCGGAGTCAGGAATTTGTGCCCGGTAGCGATAGGCTCGCGCCCTATCACATCGTGGGACGGAAAATCCAAGGCGGAACGTAGGTGTCCTGGTTGAACCTGTGCCTACCACTTCTGGGAAAAAGGCGTGAGTTTATGTACCTAGAAAAGGTCGCGGGACGTCGCTGGATGCAGGCTGCCTCCAACAGGTCACTGTGGAAATCATTGGGAGAGGCCTATGTTCAGCAGTGGACGTCCTTTGGCTGATGGATGGATGGAAGAAGGTCAATATGAATGTCATGTCTGTAACATTTAAAGGAACACCGTACAATGACAAGGATAAACAGGTGATATGAAAGTCGCGTAGCTGAGAAAAATATCGCCCTCAGATTTATCGAGAGACGTGAAGTAATAAAGACTGAAGTCGGATTAGTGACGTCACTATGCTACAGACAGCGTGACAGCGCTTTTTCTACTATACTTTATTTGATTTAACAGATATTAGACAGCGTTTTTTATTGGGTTTCTTTGAGGTTCGAAATTTATTGGAAATTTGGCCGATATTGCGAATTTGTATGTGGGAATAACTTAACATTTTTATGTATAATAACGTGATACATCTATCATATACATAGTCCTGATACATTTGAATACAAGTCTTACGTCGTGTATCATAAAGTACAAAAGACGGTGTCACAAACAATCAGACCTGAAACAAGTACTTGAAAATTATACAAATATGTGTATTTATCTAGGTGCGGGGATCGAACCCACTGCCTCTAGTTTCACAGCATTCTAACATACCATACTTATTAAAGTATCTTGAATCTCCGAAAAATATAAGTAAATAATAAATAAATAAATACACCCAACAGTCACATACATAGTCCTGACCTCACACTAAAATGGAGTCTTGTGTCGTAGGTATCAGGAACTACAAGAGACTTTTCGGTCTCACAAACACCCAGACGCGAAACAAATACAAATTAATCTATACTTTTGAATTAATCAAAACTTCATACTAAGATTAGTTCGTTAATTAAAGCATTTGTTGTATGTTCCACAATTCGTCGAAAATTAATTTTCGCAACCTTCAATATTGCGGCCTACTGAAGATTTTGTGTTACATAATTAACGTCCTTGTGGATTCGTGGCTTTGTATGTGCGAGCTTTTAATATCGGCGTTTATATCTAGATTGGGAAAATCTAAACAAAATCTATTAACAAAACATGTTCATGTCGCGACATTATTTTTTCAAAGTGCATTATAGTGACATTGCCGTTTTAAGCATTCATTTTATAGTTAAAAGGTAAGATGCTTGATGTTAAGTAATTGTTGTAAGCACCCCACGCTTTATAACAATAAAATGAATGTATTTCAGCCCATTTTCTAATCTTAAACTCAATTATTTTGACATTTCAGTTAGATCTTTTACTCTTTTATCATACATACATACATACATAAACTCACGCCTTTATCCCCGAAGGGGTAGATAGAGGCGCCACCAGGACACCCACATTTTGCCTTGTATGTTCCGTCCCACGATGTGATAGGGGGCGAGCCTATCGCCATATCGGGCACAAATTCCTGACTCCGGGCTGATAATGAATAGAAAAATCCAATATCAATTTGCCTGACCCGGGACTCGAACCCGAGATCTAAGCTTTGTAACCGTACCGTAATACAACTACGCCACCGAGGCAGTCTACTCTTTTATCAATCGTAAATATAATTGTAACTTTTCCACGATTGAGTTTCAGAACGCTGCTAACAAGTGAAAGAAACAAAGGATATGGTGATTCTATGGCGCTGTCTCTTTTTAGCTTAGTTAGTTTGCGACTCACTTGCAATTCAGTATAAACATGGTCATGGGACGAAATAAAATAAATAAATACACCCAACAGTCACATACATAGTCCTGACCCCACATTAAGATCAATTAAGTCTTGTGTCGCAGGTATCAGAAACTACGAGAGACTTTTCGGTCTCACAAACACCCAGATCCAAGACAAATATTTGTGGGCCTCACAAACATTTGTCTCGGTGCGGGGATCGAACCCGCGGCCTCTCGTTTCACAACCGGCGTCTAACCAACTGCGCTACGGAGGCTGTCAAAATTATCACCTAGACTGAATTGCATAGGAATTGAATCACTAATACAACGGTGGTAAGGCTGAGCTTCGCAATCGTACCGTAGTACATCTACGTTATTGAGTATAGATGAGTGATAACATCGTCGATACAAGACAACATTCAACATTCAACGTCGTGGTAACATTAAACCGCTACGCACCGCTTTAATAAAACTTATGGTCCACTTAGACATCGATTAACGTAAATAATGTATTTCCTAAGGAAAAAAATACCATAAAATACTAATAAGTAATATAATACTTAATATAATAAAATTAATATAAAAATTACAACGAATATCTTGTAAATAGAAAATAAATACTATGTGTATTGACTTGTCATAAGAGCTATTTAATTGCCTACGTGACCAAATAAACGAATTTCATTTCATAAACGAATTTCATTTCATTTCATACAGCTATGTCGGGCAATACAAATTCTAGTAAGCAACGGCTGAAACCAAATACAATAAACTGGCGTGGATCACTATGAAAACTAGCCTTTGTGTACTGTCCTCGCTATCTCCGTGAATAGGAATATTCTACTACAAGTTATAAGGTCTCAGCAATACCATTCACAACGCAACACCAAATCTGTTACTTCATCAGTTTTCTATGAGACTTATACCATGGTCGAGCTAAAATAATACTTTAGCTTTAACAAGCCACAACTAGGCTCTACTAGTATAGTTCCTTTGCTATTCCAGTATAAAAGTCTCCTGCAATCTCATTCATCGAACAAAACGCAATAGCAAAGCTGTCAATTTTCTCTGAGACAGTTATCCCGGTCGAACCGTAAAATTACTATAGCAAGGCTCTACTGGCATAGTTCCTTTGCTGTACCAATATAAAAATAAAACAATTGACATTGGTATATAATAGCAATAAAGACAGACAACTTAGCTCTTGAAGGAAAAGTGTCTCGAGACGTTGAATTCGAAGCCAACAGGACTAAAAATCTAATTAGTTCTGTCTGTTGTTATTATACTCCTACTTGAAGACTGTAACATGAGTTTTAGACATGTCTGGGAAAAATATCCTATATTAGTTTTTGTAGATGTATGTATGTATAACAATCTTGAGAGTGTCTGTTATTAATTCTATCTTGTCGGAGGCCCAGTGCCCATTTTTTACATACATAATCACGCTTTTCCCCCAGAAGTGGTAAGCAGAGGTGTGGCCACCCACATTTCACCTTGTGTGTTCCGACCCACGATGTGATAAGGGGCGAGCCTATCGCCATATCGGATAAAATTGCGGGCAACGACATAAAGAACGTCTGCCGGGTCATTTACATAATATTATTTTACTAAGAGTAAACAAATGCTTATTTTATTTCACCAACCAACTAAAATAAATTACATCAAATCCACCATTGACGTCAACACTTTCGTTAAAAGGGCCTGAATAAAGGAGGAAAATTGCTATTTAGATATAAATCTGTATAATCAAGTTATTTTCTGGTTTTGAATGGGCCTGTTTGACCGTGGCTGGGTTTGTCACGCTCATTAATTTACCCTAATGCGGCAGTAGCGACATCTGTTATTCAAGGTCCCGAACTAGTTATGATTTAAAGGTTATGGTGATTTGAATTTAGAACTTTTATATTTTAAAGTTCTAATAAATAGCAAAAATTTTATGGGGAAAATAGTGAAGCATTATTTATCAATATGTCTTCAACCTGATGGTATTTTATTAGCCTGTAATCTCTCACTGCTGAACACTGGACTCTATAACCAAGAGTTCGATTAAGAGAGGTTAGGCCATAGCACCACATTGGCTTAGCCCAGGTTAGCGAACATCACATACCATAGAAAACCTTGTAATCATAACTAAAGTTATGCGGATTTTCTTTGTATATAGATGTCCAGAATAACACCTAAATGCTTCCATAAAACTACTGAAAGAAAAGTATAATGAAAGGGCAACTTCAAGCAAAGCTGCCCAAAGATTCTTTCAAGTTAAGATTAAGGTGAACGTTGATTGAACGCTCCGCTTTCTGTCAAAATTATACACCGATGGGCCCCGACGCGACGTTTTGATCGATTGACGAAAATTAATGAAAGTTCGCTAGTTTGTACCTCAGGCCTTTTTCAATTTGCCGGGTAATATTTAAGGTTCTATTTTTTACTTAAATTGTACATCAAATTTTTGATATTGTAATAGGCGTGCATTCATCGATATCAATGTTACACTAGATGAGACGTTCAGTACGAAAATGTGTCCCACGTACTTGCGGTGCATGCACCGCACCTGAAGCAGTCTGTTTCGTGACAGTGACAGTGCAGTACACCTTATCGGATACGTTTATAAGTAATTTATTTTGACTTTTCGCCGTCCAACCGAAAGCAAATCGCCTGAAATTACAATGTTGTAATAGTTCCAGTCAATGTACTAATTGTCGGTAGTGTGCTTTTAAAAATACGGGGGCACTAGTTTCTATGACGCGTCTCGTCTATCGGTAGCATATAAGTCAATGCGTGCATTTGTGTGCTCTCACATATGAGAGACCTACTACCAGTGAAAGTACATATATATATATATATATATATATATATTGACAGTTAACAGGAACCTCTTAACACAGCAAAACAATTCAAGACAAACAATTATTTGCAAAACTACTAGACATTACTAGTAATCTTTAAACCCTGACTGAGCCGTAGAAAACAGTAGTTAATCAAACACAGAAGGGTTGAGTTAATTACTAAAATTTACCGCGCCTAGGGTTGCCCAAAGATCAGGGGTTAATTGGCCGCACAAACCTCGGATAAAAACAGTTTGCATACCAATTTAATGTAGGCGTTTTAAAGTATTTTGTTGGGAAATTGGGCGAATTAAGAGGTATTTCAAATGTCTGAAATTTTAGAAGTTTTATCGTAGGGAATTCAGTTTTTGTTACTGTAAATAGTTTGCATAGTAATAAATGATGACCGATGCATTTTATGAATACACAATAATTGAATGAAGCGCTGCATACGAGCAAAGGTGACTGAAGAATTCAGCGGATTTGTGAATTTATCGTGATCAAAATTATGTATCCTACAAAGTGTCTTAATAACACACGCTATCACAAAAAAAATACATATTAATTGGACAAAGGGTTCTTGAGTTATAGCCATTCAAACAGAATATTCTACATTGCCAGCTTTTTCCTTCAATTTCACCTGCGTGAAAATGTGATATTTTATCGCAGTGAAAAGTAGCTTATATCCCTCTCCAGCCTTTCAACTATTCCTCTATAAAATATCACGACAATCCGTTGCCTCGTCGCGACGTCAAAGAGGAACAAACAAACAGAATTCGAAAATATATTTTGATTGTATAGAAGACAATGGTACAGTTTGCCAGCCCTTCTCTGTGTACTTAGGACAGGATATTAGGAGAATCTCATGACAAATCTTTATAATTACGTAAAAGCCTCTCGGTCCGTTAAATTTATCAACACGGCTTGTAAAATGTATGTGTACGCAAGTGTGTTCTTATTTATACATAGCTTTAAATACCTGAGTATTTCACTTCTGTACATAAATCTATAGATACATACGTATGCTTTACTATGTATTGTTTACCTTGTGTGTTCCTTCCCGCGTGATAGGGCTCGAACTTATCATATCGGGCATAAATTCTTGACTCCGGGCTGACAATGAATAAAAAATCCAAAATCACTATGCCCGACCCGATTCGAACTCAAGACCTCAGCGACGTAATCGTGTAGTACAACTGCGCCACTTAGGTAGCCATATAAATCTCCAAGAGTTAAAATTAGAGTCAAGTAAATAAATCCACCAGTATAATACAGTCTATAAAAGATTTTTGACTATTACAAAGGCCAGATTCGAAATAAATGTGTAGAATGGCGAGACGAGCGTGCCATTCGCCTGATGGTAAGTGAAACGACCGCTCATGAACTGTAGCAAAACCAAACAGCACCATGAATTACAAAGCATTTCACTGCGCTCGCCATCCTGAGACATAAGATGTTAAGTCTCATTATGTCCAGTAGTTACTCTGGCTACAATGTCCTTCAAACCGGAATACAACAGTGCATATACACTGCTATTTGGCGGCAGAAATAGTCATTACGGATATACACAATTTCATAGCATGGTATCAAGGTCTATCTCGAGACACTTTTCGCTCTTACAAAATCCAGAACCGATAATAATATTCCTAAATCATAAAAGGACCTCACAAACAAGAACATTGCAGACACTGTCAATTTAATCAAAATAACAAGAATCTCTACGGTATGTAAGTCCGCCAACCCGCACTAGGCCAGCGTGGTGGACTATATGGCCTAACCACTCTCAATCGATTCTCTCGATTGTAGAGTAGGCCCGTGCCCTGCAGTGGGACGTATATGGGCTGATATAGATAGATATAGATAGAACAAGAATCCGCCAATCTATACCCACGCAAATATATATTCCATATTAAAATCGGATATAGAAGTTATGGGTATAACTTCAAGGTACCCTTTGTAGTTATTGATGCCCAATATAAGATAACTAGTAGTATTGTTATGAATACGTAAGCGACTCATTTCGTAAACAAAACATATATCTTACTAAACTGGCCCAAATCCAATTAATGTTGATGACGATACAAATCTTGTGATACAATACGTCTTTGCGAAATTTACGAACATACTATTGATTATCTTGACTGGCGTAGATTTTGCTTTATGCTGACTAATGTCTCATAAGTTTTGCTGACTTCTTGGTTTTTTTTTAAATATGTAACCAAATATGTTGATGTTTTTTGGTACCATTTTTACTAGAAGAATTCTAAATTGGAAAGAGAACGAAAGGAAGAACAGAGAACCTGTAGGGCAGTAGGGCCAATTTATTCTGTACTAAATAAGTGAGTGGTGACGTAGTAGTTAATGGACATGCGTGACTTAAAATTAAACGAACGGACCTTTCGTCTCGATATTGTCGCTAATAAAACATACATTGTCCTGTACGTTTGAAAATAAGAGAAAATTCGCCCGAATGTTTAGAAGTATGGCCACGTGCAGGCATAGCTTAGTGTGGGCATCACAGTTGTTCCTATTTTGTAACTATGAGAGTATAATAAAGATTAATTTACTTTATTTTATCATACATACATAGACTCTCGCCTTTATCCCCGAAGGGTTAGGCAGAGGCGCCACCTGGACACCCACATTTCGCCTTGTATGTTCCGTCCCACGATGCGGGCGAGCCTATCGCAATATCGGGTACAAATTCCTGACTCCAGACTGATAATGAATAGAAAAATCTAATATCACTTTGCCCGACCCGGGACTCGAACCCGAGACCTCAGCTTTGTAACCGTACCGTAATACAACTACGCCACCGATGCCTATTATAATCCAAAGATGTTCAATCTACATCAATGAACGTAAACTATCTCTACAAGAAGCGAATATCTAGCTGTAGCTATAAATTGAACAGCGTATTTGAGAATGTGGAAAATGTTTGTTATCCGCGCAAATATGTACGTAGGTTTATCATAGGGTTGGGGCGGCATGCGCCAACTATTCCTGTATGGCGAAATTATTAGGTACTGCTCTATGCAAATATATGCGTGTGGTCTGTTGGTAAACGGACCAGACGCGGCTGCCAACATATTTACGGAGGTTGCGATTTCAAATCCAGGGCACATCTGAGTTTTCGGAGTCATGAATGTATTGAAAGTCAATCACCACGCACTATAACGGTGAAGGAAAACATCGTGAAGAAACCTGCATACCATAGTAATTTGCAAAGAACTTCTATGGTATGTAAGCCCGCCAGCCTGCACGAGGCCAGCGTGGTGGACTGTATGGCCTAACCCCTCCCAACCACAATCTCGATTGTAGAGGAGGCTTGTGCCTACGAGTGGGACGAATATATACGAGACGAAATCCTAAACGAATTTCATTTCAATAATCACTGTATGTAAACTGGTTTTAAAAAAAAACAACACAAGAGATTTTTGCGCGTGCTTCTCTAGTGAAAAATAAATAATAGTTTAAAAAAATTTAAAACACCCTTTAGAGAATAGAACAATAATACCCAACAATAGAAAATGTATTTATTTATTTATTTAACGCTTCATATACTGAAAGTATACAGGCGGACTTAATGCCTGAGGCATTCTCTACCAGTCTACCTTAGGGTGGTGAAGAAATGAAGCACAACAGGTGTAAAAATAGCTTATAAAGCATATACTTAAATTATAATAATAAAAAACAAGAAATTATATACCGGGTATATCAAGACCGCGACCAAAAACGAAGCCAGGGAAAATCCAACTAAAAAGAAAATAAAAATAAATTTGAATGATGGTCGATTTATTACATGTATTATTTTAAGCCTCTAAATATACACTGTAATCCCCGATCATTATAATAATATTTCAGAATACTAATTAGGTCTATAATTAAAATAATAATTGGAAATTCCGTCGGCGATCCTAATTAAATAACTATAATGAAATAACACGAGTATAAACCGGCCGAATTAGGTTACCAGCATTCAAACATACGGCCTTTTGTCTATCAATAAAAGCATAGTAAAATCAAATTAACATTGAATGGGTCGCTTAACATCTCTATTGAAATTGGGTGATTGAAATTGTAATACATTGGGCGGAAACGTTTATTCCACTATATGGTAAGCGTAAACTTTGTACATCCTAATGTTCTGTTATAAGCGCTCATTTCATACTAAATATTTATTCCGTCCGTCGATGTGATAAGGGGCGAGCCTATCGACATATTGAGCCAACTTTCGTAACATATAAGACCGAAAAAAGTATCTTGAAACCAAATCCGAGGTTTTCTGAAAACCCTATCGGCCACACACCATCACAGTAAAAACTTCCTTAACAGAACCACGCGTGCTGGCTTGCTGAGCCATAGCTGGACTGTTCAATCCATCTCGGCGCGAACCAAAAGGTTCTCTAATTCTTTTTTCTGCCGTACAGTCAAGCTGTGGAACGGTTTGCCATCACACGTGTATATATATATGCCTTCCTATAATCCTGGGTCCTTCCGCCGTAGCGTGAAGAGGCATCTCAGCGGGCCGGCATGATTGTATACTCTGGACGGCAATAGCACTTACCATCAGGTGCAATGGAGTCACTATGCCGTGCCAGAATTAAAAAAAAAACTATTACGAACTAACGCCCATCAAAATGATTTTCTCGCGCAAGTATTTTTTTGTCTCACGACATGAAATCCATAAATCTCGATCAACTATAGATAATGTTTAATAAATCATGTTCCAATACTGCTTCGGTAGTCGATAGTAAATTAACCCTCACACCGATTTCACGGAACATTGTTAACTGTATTGGGTATGAAAGGCCCTCGGCGACTAATCGCAAAACACCTTCATTAAACTACGCAATACTATAGGTATATTTGCTAAATGTAATTATAACACTGTTGAAGGGTTATGAATGAATTTGTTATTACTTACTTTATGGCATTTAATATTAAGGTTATTTTTACTATGACTGCCTCGGTGGCGTAGTTGTACTACGGTAGGATTACAAAAATGAGGTCACTGTGTCGAATCCCGGGTCGGGAAAGTTATATCGGATTTTATTATTCATTATCAGCACGGAGTCAGAAAGTGCCCGATATGGCGATAGGCTCGCCCGCTATCACATTTTGGGACGGAACATACAAGACGAAATGTGGGTATCCTGGTAGCACCTCTGCCTACCCCTTCTGGGAAAAAGGCGTGATGTTATGTATGTAGGTATAGAAAGTTGTAGTTTCCCTTACAATAAAGGGAGGTCGAAATGTCACTGGCATTCCAGCCCAGCAAACTTGAAAATATTGTTGTTGGCCTGTGCCACTAATCCTACAGCAGCATACCGATCGCAATCTCTTAGTAGCCGTCGCGCGCATTATCGACGACGCCGGATAAACTAGGGTGAGAAGTGCCCCAATTCAATTTAGCTACCACTGCAATATAAACAAACTATTTTGTGTTCAAAGTAAGCGACAGCATCGAGAACACTGCCCTGTAAAAATTATAAAATAAGAAAGAAAACACATTTCTAAAAAAACACTTCTAAAGAAACACATTTAAAATTAAAATAATCGTTATTATACTTTCTTAGTTACAACATAGGAGCAACTGTGATAGCCACACTAAGCTACACCTGTCACGTGCCCATTGAAAATAGCCTGTACCTAATCGTGCAGTAACACTCCACTACATTACAAATAGCATGGCTCGTTTTCGGTTTTTACATGGTGTCGGTGACATTACCGAGAGCAGGCTTCTACTGACGCATAACAGCATTCGACTTTACGCCGCATAACAAAGTTCGATTGCTGCAATACGCAAAACAGCACTCAGTTGTACGTCACGCATGACAGCGTCTAGAATACTCGTTCAACGCATTACGCATAACAGCATTCAACTATAATTTACGGCTGGGATAACCCAATGATCATCTATTATATAACTACCGCATAACAGCACTCTGCTACACATTGCGTAATGACAGTACGAAGAATACTTAAGACTAGCTGTTGACGCAACGGTGACAGCGCGGAGAATCCTAGCTTGCTGAAGTATACATACATTAAACTTAGCTGTACAACATCGGTAACATCATGAAAATGTCTGTGTACTACACTACGCATGACAGCACTTGGATATGAACCGCAATGGCAGTAAGACGAGAACTCAACTATTCCACTACGCATGTCAGCACTCGGCTATAATATGACAAGTTGACAGCATAAATAATGATCATTTAGTATCGCATTTCAGCATTATGCTGCATATTGGGTGACGAATTTCCAACAATAACAGCCCAAAACTGCCCATTTGCAGAATGAGTCAAAATAAAAGAATGTTCTTTCATTTTCCTCATTCATTATTAAAGAAGGAAAAAAATTAAGCAACAGAATTCATATTTCTCAGCTCGTAAGCGTCGTTAGGCTGACCCATAAAAATCAAATCGGTAGGAAAAACAATTTACTCGTATATAAATGAGTGGCATACCGTGGAAATTACTTTCATGGGAACATATTTCGAGGGCGTTGACTTTGCTTTGTACAGATCTTAATCTTATTTATTTTAAGGCGTTGAATTTGTTTTAGTGAAGTGTACTTACCAGAACGATTTATTGTGAAAGGCAACGCTACCGAAATTTACACCCCAAAATATGCGCGAATAATTCTTTTTTCAATCAAATTAGTTCTTTTTTTTATTAGGTTTACAGTACTGGTTACAAACAAATGACATTCATGAAAAAACAGTGATACAGTACAGCCTTCAAAAATTTGCAACCTTCTAGAAGTAAACGCGACATGCACAAACTAAAAATTTATATTAACAATAATATAGAAAAATTAAAATATAGAATTAAAGACGCGGTGCAAATCGTGTCTGAGTTAGATTATATATTTAAATGAATTAATCTTAGCTGAGGCAGGCGAACCATAAAAGATGGCATTCTTTCTTCAGTATCTCTTACTGGATTTATATTCCGAGCCCCACTTGTGATTTTTCGGAGCTATATTATGTGTATAGTATTGACAATCGTAATACTTACAGAGGCTAGTAGACAGGTACGCGTCGCCGACATTTTATTTATTCTTCGCCAACATGTCGCGCACTACCCACCGACTAACATCGTCGTTAGTTATGTTACTGAGATTTTTAAGCTGTCGAATTAACATGAGATTTTTAAATACTTGTGCGAAAACTGTCATAACTTTTGCGTGTCTACATTTCATGTAGCGATCGGCAACATTTGTTCACGACGTGAGTACAAAACATTAGTATTGTACAACACAACCTTAATTCTCAATTAGCAAACTGTTGACACTTAGGATGTAATCTATAGTTTTAATTTCTAATGGTAGTTACTTAAGTTTATAGCTAGTAAGGTTATATCCAGTTCTATTTATAAATTCTAATTAAAAAATATATTTGGTGGCGTTGCGAAAAGATGCCCTTACCTTTAAACTCGATTGTCATTTTTCCAATTCAATAGATCTTCATGGAAGGCCTCTTTGGCCTATGTTCAGCGGTAGACTTCTGGTGGCTGAAGAGTGAGGGAGAAAGAGAGATACACCAATACAATCCATCTCATGTTATGCACGTTCAATTGTTTTTGTGTAACATCATCAACTCGTCGTACCAGCCCATATACATTCCACTGCAGGGCAACGGCCTACTCTACAATCAAGGGTACTATTGATAGTGGTTAGGCCATATATTTCACAACACTGGCCTATTCCGCATTGGCAACTTTATCACCTCACAAACACGCAAATATCACAACATCCATAAAAAGGCCGAAAATAAATTCGATAAATATTTTACTTCGTGTCTCGCAGGCGTAAGTTTTGACGAATCGCTTCCGCCATTAAAAGGAAGGTAACATGTCTTCGAAAATAACCTATAAATGCAAAACTTGCGTGTCTATAAATAGGAATTGATTATTTATTGCAAAAATTGGTAGCACGAAAACCTGCAATAAAAGTCAGGAAGGTAGCCTAAAAACGAAGGTTTTGTACTTTTCATGCGACATCGAACTATTTTTATCACGGAATAAAAAATTGTGTTGTAATCATAACGTGATATAATTTCCTAAGTTTATTTATATGAATTTTATATTATACATACATAATAAACTCACGCTTTTGTGCCAGAAAGGGTAGGCAGAGGCACCACCAGGACACCCAAATTTTGTCTTGTATATTTCGTCCCATAATGTCATAGGGGGCGAGCTTATCGCAATTTCGGATTACTTCCTGACTCCGGGCTGATAATGAATAAAAACAAACAATATCACTTTGCCCGACCCGGGATTCGAACCCGAGACCTCAACTTTGTAATCGTACCGTAGTGCAACTACCCCACCGAGGTAGTATATGTATAATACTTGTACTAAATAGTAACAGTTACAAAGATTTAGCAAGTAATAGTTCGAATGAGGACGTAATACGAGACTGCGAAACCGATAGTCTGGGGTTAGATTGCAGATTTTTCTTATTAGGTAATTTTCCATAGATTTGACAGTGAAGGAAAACTTCATTAGAAATACTGCATGCATGAGAGTAATTCACAAGAATTTAGAATATACGTTTAGACTAGTTACCGCATTTGGTTCCTGTAGGTGACCTAAGACAGACCTAAAAAGAAGACCTATTCTTGAAAATGTTGGTGTTACGCAACCAGCTCTTCAAAAAATGTCAAATGTCACGTCCTCTGGCCAGATGGCGGGACTTGCACAAGAGGGCTGGCAGCGACTGGATGCGACCGGGCTCTGTGGTGTACCTTGGGAGAGATCTATGTCCAGCAGTGGACTGCAACGGGCTGATGATGATGATGATGATGAACCATCCGGTCGTGAAATTGTGTACAATGGCTGTAAATTCATACTTTCCCAATCTATAAATCATCATCATCATCATCATCATCATCAGCCCGTTGCAGGCCACTGCTGGACATAGGCCTCTCCCAAGGTACGCCACAGAGCCCGGTCTGCTGCTTTACGCATCCAGTCGCTGCCGGCCCTTTTATGCAAGTCGTCCCGCCATCTGGCCAAAGGACGTCCCACGCTACGTTTTCCAAGACGCGGTCTCCACTCCAGAACACGCTTACTCCAGCGGTTATCCGTTCTGCGACATATGTGGCCAGCCCATTGCCACTTCAACATACTAACTTTCAGAGCTATGTCGGTCACCATGGTTCTCTGGCGGATCTCCTCGTTCCGAATTTTGTCCTTCAGAGAAACTCCGAGCATAGCTCTTTCCATAGCACGTTGAGCGACTTTAAGCTTATGGATTAGCCCCACAGTCAGTGTCCACGTCTCGGCTCCGTACGTCATTACAGGGAGGACGCACTGGTTAAACACTTTTGTCTTCAGGCTCTGTGGTATATCCGACGAAAATATGTGGTACAACTTCCTAAACGCTGCCCAGCCCAACTGAATCCTCCTGTCGGCTTCCTTTTCGAAGTTGTGTCTACCCAATTGCATTAATTGCCCGAGATAGATATACTCCTTGACAACTTCGAGAAGCAGGAAGTTCAAGAAATGCTGCACAGCTTAAATGAAGCCTCCAAACGAATTGGTCTCCGGATGAACCTAGACAAGACGAAGGTCATGTTTAATGACCTCGTCGCTCCGGGACCGGTTATCATCGAATCTATAAATGGGCAAGGGCAAACAGAAGGAAACGTATATATTACAAATCCGTTATTGGCCGTATGATGAAGTTACCAATTATATTAAAGCAGAATTAAGAGCTGTGAATTTTTAATGATTTTTTTTTTTTATAAAAGTTTATATTTTTACTATTATTCCGGAAATCCTTTTAAGCATTACTTTCCATTCAAAATACACATCAAAATTCTCAACACATAATTGACCGTAAAAGATCATTAGAATCTACAAAACAATCCCATAATAATTATAATAAATTAAAGCGTAGACAAGTAGATGTAATTAAAGAAATTGAGATATTCCGCGGGCTGAGAAATGCGTCAGAAGCAAGGAATTCACTGGAAACTCCGTTTGAATATGAAACAGGTGAATGTACATTATAATTACGCGTATTTAATCACTTTAAGGAACTGAGAGACTGGGTGCTTATAGTAAATTGTTTTGAAATCTTCTGTATGTATGTTCTACACGTAAATGTAAGTCAGACGATGATTTTAATTTTATTATCGAGAAGGAACCAGAATACCTTTACGAGAATTTCTAGGATAGATATGTATAGTCCAACGTGACGAAATAGGTTAGGGTCGTAACTATCGATAGAATATTATTCCTGCTCTTTATGAACATAATACAGAAATAAGATTTTAAGTGTGTTTTCGCCCTGTCAGAATGGATTAAAAAGGGGAAAGGAAAGACCGAAGCAGGATAGAAGTTATTGTGCTTCTGCCAATCATAGCCAAACGAAATACAACAGCAAAGTCTTCGCTTCGCGTCAATTGTCTGTGATACAGTACTACCATAAGTTGTACCTGATCCCGTTTAGTTGCCCATATAAATCAATAAATAAATACACCCAAAAGTCACATACACAGTCCTGACCCCAGGTTAAGATCAATAACGTCTTGTGTCGTGGGTGTCAGAAATTACGAAAGACTTATCGGTCTCACAAACACCCAGGGCTGAGACACCAATATCGGTGGGCCTCACAAACATTTGTCTCGGTGCGAGGATCGAACCCGCAGCCTCTCGTTTCACAGTCGTCTAACCAACTGCGCCACGAAGGTTGTCATACAAGGCTGTCAGTTGCCCAAGCAGTATAGCTACTAGATTTTGAATATTATAGATTCAGGCCGTCAAACATATTCAACCCTACACTAACGAAAACTCATTAAAACCCATGCAAAGAAGAAGTACTGACACCGCCAATAAAGTTCCAAAGCGAAATCACCTCACACCCCTCCCAGTCCTCGGGCACTCCGAACAACAATTGAGAAAACAAAAAAACTTGTCGTGACCTCATACCTTCATACATAAGTGACAAATTGTGCTTGAGAGCGCTTTCATGAATAATTTTGCTGTTCCACCAAGCGCCACGGTTTCCAAGGGTCAAATTCTATAGCACTAATATTTATTGTGTTACGCTTTCTTGGTGTGATATACTGTAATGGTTGAGTGGATTTTAATTTTTAATTATTTTTTTCTAAACACAAGCTCATATCTGTTTCCCTGAAGAGATTGGTACCTGAAGAGAGAGGTGGCACTAGAGCTGTCCAGTATGCCTAACAATGTCCTAAGATGCAATAGAGGTCTTGCTTTCTCCTTCTCTTATACCCATCCCATGGTGGTCTGGAAGAAATTGCCTCAGAAACAGCAGCCGTTTATAATTTGTTATATTTATATTTTCTTTGAATACTGTTATGATTATTGTGGAAAATAAGTAGTAAAACAAGTAAACAAGGAGCGCGTCTATCGCCATGGGCACACATTTCAGTCCCGGACTATTCATAATATGGTAAATTTCCAATTTAAAAAAATTCAAACGCTTTTTTATTTGCATAGTATTTCTTTTCTTTCCTTGTCAACAGCTTTTCCTATTTGCGGTTGTAAATATTTTCCTCGTATTATAATCCTGGTTATTTTAATTGCAATTTATTTTCAATTGTATATTTAATCTTGGAGTGTAAGACTTGTCGGTAGACACATCCTACAGTAATAATGTCTAGACAGAAAAATGATTTTCACTAATAAGACAACAAGAACCTTAGTAATAAGAGGAGAAATCTTAATAACGTCTACTTTTTCTTCCCATCTTTTGTTGAAAGTATTCAGGGGAAATTCCTTAGATTTAATATAACTGAAGCCTCATTCATCTAGAATCGTGCTGAAGAATTTTCTACAATATTTAAGTTAATTTGCAATCTAGTTCAGTATTAGATGGTAATATTCTAGTTGCTATCTTTCGTTTGATACGAGCTGTCAATATAATAAATAATAAATAAATAAGTCATAAACATAGTCCTGACCTCACACTAAGATCGAGCCTTGTGTCGAGGGTATCAGAATCTACGAGGGACTTTTCGGTCTCACAAACACCTAGACCCGAAACCAATACTTGTGGATCACACAAATATTTTTTTCGGTGCGGAGATGGAACCCGCGCCTTCTCGTTTCACAGTCGGCATCTAACCAGCTGCGCCACGGAGGCTATCAAATTGCTGGAGTCAAAAATATTTGATGTGAAGACACGTGTTTTTGTCTTGAGCATACGAAATTAAGTATTTTTTCACAGCAGTAATCTTTAAAATATGTGTCTAGACCATCCATGCATTTACCGCACAATTGTTCAACACCTCACCAAATTTCTGACCCCAAAAAGGTATTGTACTTCACTTGCACACATTTTAACCCCTCATACTCCAATATTAAAAATATGTATTTCTAAAACATTATTAAAATCCAAATATCTTACTTCTTAACACTAGCTAAACATTGTAGGTTGGTAGTATAGTTTTTCCTAGATTTTTATTTCTTCAAGGGATACATTAATATAAAATAGACAAATAAATCATGATAATCGCTGACACGGCCGCTAGACGACTGACAAACATCGCACATAAACAACAAATAAAAATTAAGCTTAGCTGAAAAAATATTCTAGAAATAACTATTGTAAGATAAATTGCCCAATGCCGAGACGTGGGTGATATATATGGCAAGCCTTGACTGAATTTTTAGCACGAAAAAATGAATACAATGTATCTACCGGGTATATCAAGACTGCGACCGAAAACGAAGCCAGGTGGTAGTTTTAGTGGTTACAAACACGATGCAAATAAAAATTTCGCCAAAACAGTGACAGAATTTTTTTTAGAATTTTTAAAAAATCTTCGTGTTTGGGTGTTAAATACCTAGTTTTTGCGAAAATACTAATCTAAACCCTTACGTACCATTGCGTGTTTAAAAATAATGAGGTGTATATCATTATTTTAGGAAAACTATGTATATACCATCCAAATACGACGATAAGTAAAAAATTCCAAAAAAAAGTTGTCGATTTTTTTTGCGAAATTTTTACTTGCGTTGTGTCTGAAGTCACTAATACTACCAACTGGCTTCGTTTTCGGTCGCAGTCTTGATATACCCTGTATAAATAGCTGTAGAAATAAACTGTTTGAAGGACATTGTAGCCAGAGAAACTGCTGGAAATAATGAGACTTAACATCTTATTTGTCAGGATGGCGATGTGGAATGCCAAACATTGCTTTGTAATTCATGTGTTGTTTAGTTTTGTTACTGTCCATGAGCGGTCGTATTGCTTACCATCAGGCGAACGGCATGCTCGTCTCGCCAGGCACATACATAGTCCTTAGTCCTAGTCCAGTCAACACTAAGATACGTGTCTTTATGTCGGTCTCAAAAATAACGCAACGAAACAAATATTATGGAGCACACAAACATTTGTCTGTGCAGGATCGCAGCGGCCTTTCGTTTCACAGCCGGCGTCTAACCAACTGCGCCGCGGAGACTGCAATTACTCATTTAAACTACTAAAAGCATACATAATTTCCAAAAGACTACCTCGGTGGCGTGGTTGTACTGCGGTACGACTATAAAGCTGAGGTCTCGGGTTCGAATCCCGGGTCGGGCAGGGTGATATTGGATTTTTCTGTTCATTATCAGCCCGGAGTCAGGAATTTGTGCCCGATATGGCGATAGGCTCGCCCCCTATCACATCATGGGACGGAACATGCAAGGCGAAATGTGGGTGTCCTAGTGGCGCCTCTGCCTACCCCTTCGGGGATAAAGGCGTGAGTTTATGTATGTATGTAATTTCCAAAAGAATACCCTAGTCTTAAATCCTTATAAATCCTTTTAAAACTATCTCTCTGAAGACTTAATTATACCACAAACGTAGAAATTTTAATCCCTGAACATCTCATTACGTAGTTCACGTATCTCAGTCGAAATTAATTATCCTCGTGATTGAAGCAGGATTTTGAACTGAACCTTAATACCTGAGTTTAACGCTGCTTGGTTTGTGCGATTTACCCTGAATAAGTTCGTATGTAATGACTTTAATAGATTGGGGAGAGGTGGGATAAATGAAAATGTATTTTTAAAGTTATACTCATTTAAAGAATTTCTACGGTATGTAAGTCCGCCAACCCGCACTAGGCCAGCGTGGTGGACTATATGGCCTAACCACTCTCAATCGATTCTCTCGATTGTAGAGTAGGCCCGTGCCCTGCAGTGGGACGTATATGGGCTGATATAGATATAGATACTTATTTCGGTATTGTACTCAATGTCCATTTTTCCCGCCAAACAGCAGTGTAAATGCACTGTTGTGGTCCGGTTTGAAGGACATTGTAGCCAGAGTAACTACTAGACATAATGGGACTTAACATCTTATGTGTCAGGACGACGAGTGCAGTGGAATTTTGCATTGCTTTGTAATACAAGGTGTTTGCTTTGCTAGTGTCCATGAGCGGTCGTATCGCTTACTATCAGGCGAATGGAATGCTCGTCTCGCATTTCACCGCATTAAAAATATCATACCAGTATTTATTTTAACGCGCTAATCTGAAAAAAACATCTTGTACAGTTTGTACTTTCACGAAACAACGAATAGGATTTTTTGCATAGTTTATAAGCCGGGGAGCGACATAAAGTACTTTTTTCCGTGAACAATGCACGGTTGGTACGGCGGATCTAGAGCATAATCCAACGTGAGCAAAACGCGGCTTAAAACTTGTTTTTTTTACTACTGGCTAGAATAGAGACAAGGATATTGTATTTCTGATGGTAAGCGTCACGTCTGCTTATAAATAAATACACCCAATAGTCACATACATAGTCCTGACCCCACACTAAGATCGAGTCTTGTGTCATGGGTATCAGAAACTACGAGAGACTTTTTCGATCTCACAAACACCCAGACTGGAAACAAATACCTGTGGATCATACAAATATTTGTTAGGATGCGGGGATCGAACCCGCGGCCTTTCGTTTCACAGCCGGCGTCTAACCAACTGCGCCTAACCCAAAGAGCAAATAAACAAAATTCTTGCAATTATAATGTATCTCTGTAGGGATGAAAGCCTTGAAACGTCAACGATATCGCGAAGAAAGGCATAAGGACAATTCCCATGAGCAATGCGACGTTTCCGTTTCTTCCCGAATTTATTTGATTCCTACAGTTTGTAATATAAATTGGTTTCGGGGCGGCGCGTTTTGTATCTTTATTTTTTCGTAAGTAAACGAAATTCCCAGTGGAGGTCTGTTAACCCTGTGAAGTATAATTTGTTGGTTAGTTTTTATAGGCAAATTGTCATATTTCATATTTTTCTGGATAGTTGGACACGTTACTAGGCACGAATAACAGCGTGTAGATATTTTCGTTTGTTGTATTAAATGGCAGCATGAAGCTACATTCAAACCTATATAATCTAGAATAAGCACTCGATTATACGTAATCTCAGTGACAGTGTAGAGAATTACAGACCAAATTACAAGAGATAAAATAATTAAGGGATTAATTCCTTAGCGTTATCTTACATCGAGACATAAAATAGAATCAGACGACCTCGTAAATAAAAACCCCTAGATTTTTCCGTGTTCGTAATTAAATCACTTCGCTTAAGCGACTATTAGAGATTAAACTAAGCGCTTAATCGTCGGCATTAAGCGAAGTCCGGAGAAGAATTGTGTGCGAAGAGCGTTCAATGTCTTTGGCTTGTTGTTTGTTTAGATTACGTTGAGATAACTTCGATACTAGTAAAATAATAAAAATAAATAAATACACCCAACAGTCACATACATAGTCCTGACCCCACACTAAGATCGAGTCTTGTATCGTGGGTATCAGAAGCTACGAGAGACTTTTCGGTCTCACAAACACCCAGACCCGAAACAAATACCTGTGGATCACACAAATATTTGTTTCGGTGCGGGGATCGAACCCGCGGTCTCTCGTTTCACAAGCGGCGTCAAACCAACTGCGCCACGGAGGCTGTCAAAAAGCTGCTGCTGCAGTAAAAAAGATTTCCGTACGAGATATCCTTGCTAATACAAATGCGGAAGTGGGTTTGTTTGTTACTTTCGATCCTTAACTACTGGACCGATTTTGACGAAATTTTGTGTATACGATTTAAGGGGTACAAAAGAACATAGAGTGCTTTTTACCCCCAGAACAAGCTCTGCCACCAAGCGGTAAAATTGACATTTAGACGGTGAATAGAAAACAACAAAAAGGCATTTTTTTAAATCGCCAACTAGCATAAAGAAATTTGTACATTTTACATAATTTCTATGGTATGTAAAGTTCGCCAACCCACAGCCCATGTGGTGGACTATATGACCTAACCCCTCTTAATCGTACTTTCAATGGTAGCGGAGGCCCATGGGCCGTGCCCTGCAGTGGGACGTAAATGGGCTGATAAAATACAGAACATAAGTTGGTTAAACGCCGCCTGAGAAACGTGAGTGTGGGTTCGATCCCCGCACCGGAACAATATGTGTGATTCTCAGGTATTTGTTTCGTGTCTGGGTGTTTGTGAGATCGAAAAGTCTCTCGTAGTTCCGGATACCTACGACACAAGATTCGATCTTAGTGTGGGTTACAATGTATGTGAATGTTGGGTGGATTTGTTTTATTATAAATTACTTATATCCAGCATTCGATTCGACGACTTACATCGCATTAACCCATTCCGAATCCACGTAAGCTATCACACTAAGCAGCCATACATAAAATAAAAAATAAACCGAAGATTCGAAATTCAAACGACTCAAGATTAACATTATTTAGACGAAAATATCTGACGAATTTTATTCTTTTGTCCTTTATCACGAACTTCGCGAGCTCCGAAGTAATATTACTTCGTTTTTGACTCGCTTTTATGTGTTTCGGATGACGCAATTAATGCTCCGAGCTTTATTTTTCTTCTATTTCAAATGTTCTATAAATACAAAATTGTTTTGTTAATATATTATATTATATTATATTGCATTATATTATGTTTTGTTTTTCCACTTTCAAATTACTGTATAATGTATTGTCTGTCTATTAATTAATTAATTCATTTCATAGTCTAAATTATTAAATTATTATTATAATTTTTTGCTATTGTATAAAGATTTAAATTTGCATGCTGTGGTCTCCTGTAATTGAAGATCACGTCACAATGTAAACTATAATAATGCTACACCATTGTGTTTATTATATAATGCCGTGTATCCTTCGTTGGAGGTCCTTAAATAAATAAAATAAATAAATATATTTATTCACTGGAAATTGTATAATACATCAGCTCTTAGCTCATTTTGTAAGCCTTTGTTAATTGGTACTGATCTGGTGTGTTATAAAAATTCTATGTCAAATATCTCAATGTATGCCTGAGCCTAGGATTTGAGGTCGGCCAAAAAAAGCTAGCATGATGTCGCCAAAGATATGTGCAAGCCAATGGTCTCATAGGCGAGATGGAAAAGAAATGGCCAGACAAGCATGCCATTCGCCTGATGTTAAACGATATGACCGCTCATATACTGTAGAAAACCAAACAACACAAGAAATTCAAAACATTGCTTGGCATTCCACTACGCTCGTCATCCTGAGACATAAGATGTTAAGTCTCATTATGTCCACTAGTTATTCTGGCTACAATGTCCCTCAAACCGTAACAGAACAGTGCATTTACACTGCTGCTTGGCGGGAGAAATAGATATTGCGGTGGCACCTACCCAGGCCGCCTCACATTTGAGAGATCTGCCAGTAAAAGTGTTATATTTGTCATAGATAAAAATAAATAACATTTACAAAAATATAAAACGGAATAGCGTTACATCCAGCCCGTCACGAAACACATTATAACGAATCAGAACTCGATTTTTACCAACTTCATTATTCATGAGTCGACACATGGCGCTCGGTAATTCCGTGCGAAATTATTCATAGGTCTTACAAAATGAACGCGGATGCTCATTCCCAAGTACACGGATACGAAGCTGGATTAAGGGTTAGATAGGGATTTACGCTGCGTACTGGCAAATGAGATTTGTTTCAACAACCTGCTTATATACCTATATATATTCTTGTAAAGGTCTCTGTGGTATGGCAAAAATCTAATATCACTTTTATTTTTGGATTTTTATTTATTATCAGTCTGGAGTCTTTTTTTTCCCCAATGTGGCGATAGGCTCGCCCCCTATCACATTGTGGGATGGAACATACAAGGCGAAATGTGGGTGTCTTGGCGGGGCCTCTGCCTACCCCTTCTGGGATAAAGGCGTGAGTTCAAGTATGTATGGTAGGTGTAAGTGGTAGTACGTTGAGTCGGCGCGATGGTACTATAGTAGCACTGTATCAATGTGCTGTGTTTTTCCACTTTGTTTGGTAAATTACATTATAGGGACTCAAAAGCTGGTGATGGGACTTTTGTATACACTCGACTAACGACCACATTCCCTAATGGTGAAACAAAAGAAATCCTCACAATGTTTTTCTTTCTCTTAAAGTGCGTAGTAATCGATTATCAATTAATATTATTCCGAAAAGTCAAAACAGCGCCCTCAGAACGGGACCACCGTCTCGGCTGATGTCATTCTATTCGACAACCTCGTATGTTAATTATATTTTATACATATTTATTATATTTTATCATTTACGAAAAATGTACAGCTAGATTACATAATAACAGGGGGACGAAAATATTACGGGCCATTTAAAAGTTTTCGCAAATGGTATACAGTACAAAATTAAGCGGGTCAGTAGGGAAAATATACAGGGTATATCAAGACCGCGACCGAAAACGAAGCCAGGTGGTAGTTTTAGCGGCTACAGACACAACGCAATTAAAAATTTTGCAAAATAAGAGACGGATTTTTTTTTACAATTTTTAAAAATCATCGTTTTTGAGGGGTAAATACCTAGTTATTGCAAAAATAGTAATTTAAACCCTTACGTACCATTGCGTGTTTAAAAATTAAGCGATGTACGTCATTATTTTAGAAAAACTATGTATTAATCACTCAAATACGACGATATGTAAAAAATAACAAAATAAACTTTGACGATTTTTTTTGTAAAATTTTTACTTGCATTGTGTTTGATATCACTAATACTACCTCCTGGCTTCATTTTCGGTCGCGGTCTTGATATACCCTGTATAATAATATTTATTTATATTTTCACAACTTTCCTAGACATTTCCAAACTGTTCACTGAATGAAGATTCACCAAACAACATCCTAATGCCCAACAATCTTGCAAAGCATATTAATGGAATTTACTGGCCATTGCGGAGAAGTTTCCCTATTAATCCGAAAATAGATGACCTAGGCGATCTGCGTGAATCTAGGTTGACATGCAGCTTAATTAGCTCAATGTAGCTAACACGCCTGTCAGTACACATTCGATATTTCAGTAGTGTTTGGGAACTATTTAACCAGAGTTTTAGTATGCCTACATTTTTAATACGGATTTTTGTGCTACTATTACTATTTGACAAGTCTATATATAAGTTGATTCCTACTGGCTTCCCTTTTATACGTAAGTCGATCATATGTTAGTCTGTCTTATTTTTTGTCACATTTGCGACACTTTAAGAACATGCCTTTTCTCTGTCATACTATCAACACAATACAAGATTATTAAAACACATAAAAGGTATATCAAGACTGCGACCGAAAACGAACCCGGGGGGTTAGTGATGATCAGTGACTTCAGACACAATGCAACTAAAAATTTCGTGAAATAAAATTGACAATTTTTTTATTGAATTTTTTACTCATCGTCATATTAAGGTGATAAATACATATTTTTCCAAAATAATGACGTACGCGTTTTTATTTTTAAAGACGCAATGGTACGCTAGGGTTTAAATTACTATTTTCGCAAAAACTAGGCATTTACCACCCAATCACGATGATATTTAAACAATTGGAAAAAAATCCCTCTCTTTTTTGCGATATTTTTAGTTGCAATGTGTTTGTAACCACTAAAACTACCATCTCGTTTTCGGTCGCAGTCTTGATATACCCTGTATATTTACGAATACAATGAAAACCCGCCACGTCTTCAAAAATATTCCCTAACAAACAGAATATTCAGTTGAAATTACAACGGGCCTATTACACAAAGCCACTTACCTTTTATTACCTTTTAGAATTGAGCAGACGCTGCCAAAATAAAGCCCAGAGTTACAGTTTCAGTATACAGCTGAACGTTCGTTATTCTGAAACGGTTCTAATTAACTACCAATTGTCAGCAACTACGCTCACTCGAATATAAATTGTAATTTAAGAATATATTTTAAATTTAAATTGATTTGGTAAATATTATTTATTGTAAATATTTGACAGCCTCCGTGGCGCAGTTGGTTAGACGCCGGCTGTGAAACGAGAGGCCGCGGGTTCGATCCCCGCACCGAGAGAAATGTTTGTGCGGCCCACAAATATTTCTTTCGGGTCCGGGTGTTTGTGAGATCGAAAAGTCTCTCGTAGTTCTGATACCTGCGACACAATACTTAATTGATCTTAATGTGGGGTCGGGACTATGTGTGTGACTGTTGGGTGTATTTATTTATTTATTTATTTGGTAATTTTTTTGTAAATATTTCTCCGAGTCTACTGCCACGCTGGCGCAGTTGTACTAAGGTATGATTGCAAAGCTGTTGTCTCGGGTTCCAATCCCGAGTCAGACAAAGTGATATTGGATTATTTTATTATTTAACACCCCGAAGTCAGGAATTTGTTGTGCCCGATATGGCGATAAGCTCGCCCCCTATTACATCGTGGGACGGAATACAATACGAAACGTGGGTGTCCTGATAGCACCTTTGCCTACCTCTTCTGGGAAAAGGCGTGAGTATATGTATGTGTGTAATATCATATATCAAATAGAAATGGTTAAAAAATAAAAAATGACGTCATTTTTCTATAAGTGTAGTTTCTGGCTTCTGAAGAACACATTAAAGAATTCCTAATCATTAAGGAGCGATTTTATTTATTTTTTCACATCATTAAAAATAATAGCAGTATGTGCACGTAAACCTTAAAATGAATTTAGATTTAATTAACACCCATAGAGCCTTAGATTAATACACAGCCATACTTGCACGCGCAATAACGTGTCAACCAAAATAAGAAATTTTATCTTTGCCAATGTCTGGCAAAATACTTAAATCGAAAAAAAGTCACATTTTAATGAAAGGCTGAGCTGAGAATTCCATTAATCGATCTAAATCTTAAGAAAAAATTCCATCCATAAAGAAACCAATTGAGGGCCAGACAATTTCAATTTTAAATCCAGCGTTCTGATAACAAACACTTGTGTCACGTCTGGATGAGGTTATTTTTTTTGAGATCCAATACTGAAAAGGGCGAAAGTAGTCTGTCTGTCTGGCTGTCAAGAATACTTAGAGTTCTTTACGTCGAACTAGAATTACTAAGAAATAAACAAAAACGTACTAATAAGAACCTCTTAAAGATACTTCAATACTGCGCTTATAGGTCTATATTTTATTATTTTTGAATTGCTCTAGGTACCTACTCTTTAATTCATCATCATCATCATCATCAGCCCGTTGTAGTCCACTGCTGGACATAGGCCTCTCCCAAGGTACGCCACAGAGCCCGGTCTGCTGCTTTACGCATCCAGTCGCTGCCGGCCCTTTTATGCAAGTCGTCCCGCCATCTGGCAATGGGCTGGCCACATATGTCGCAGAACGGATAACCGCTGGAGTAAGCGTGTTCTGGAGTGGAGACCGCGTCTTGGAAAACGTAGTGGGGGACGTCCTCTGGCCAGATGGCGGGACGACTCTTTAATTGCCTATGTGATATTTCAATTCATTTCAATCATATTTGAAAAAATCAAGGACGAATAGTATAAGTATAGAATGATCGAAAAACCCAAATTAGGTTATAATTACATATATTTGCGTAATGTATTGTGTTAATTCGTATTGTATAATACGGAACCCTGCTTCGGGAAATGTAACCCGCCCTTGGCTGGTTTAATTTTTTCTGTTTTTAGTGCCCTGTGTCATTGTCACTACTCACTAATTCAAGTACTTCAACAATGCCAGACCCAGACGAATCGGTACCTAAAATATTTAATATTTTTTACATGAAATCATACTAAAATACCAATACGAAAGTGGTGACAATGGATCGTTGTGATATATGCCATTCTTCCAAGAGCATTTAATCTGTACTGTCACCGACAAACTCATCTCAAATTCTCCACATTACAATCTTTTTTACTTACAAAAATATGATCCGCCAATCATATTCAAATTCAGATTTAGGGTAATCCAAAACAAACGACTTAATAAAATTCAACCCACACATATTTACGTTTTATGAGTTTATAAAAATGTGTTTTATATTTCGAATAGAATTTTGGGACTGAAGATAAATGGCTACCATTTTGTGTTCAGTCTGCTGAGAACAAAGGGTGTAAGGAGAAGACTTTTAGATTTCACGGGATAATAATACTATCTACATAATAGGAGAACAATTTTAATTATCGTCTAAACAATATTGAAATAAAACTATTTTTTACGGATTTTATCGCGATTTGGTTTAATTTTTACATTTTTTTATTTCCGCCCCGTGACCACAAAATCTGTAAAGTAATCGAAACGTCGGGAAGTTAAAATATGTAAAAATTAAACCAAATCGCGATAAAATCCTTAACAATAGTTTTATTTCAATGTGTAACATTCGCGTAAATCTAAGAAACCATTATGTCTAAACAATAGTTTGGAAACCCGCAATGTAAAACGTTGAAAATTTTACGACATCGCTTATACAATTGACAGGCATTGTCATTTATTTTATTGCTGTGAATGGCGAGACGAGCTTGCCATTCGCCTGATGGTACCGATACAACTGCTAACAGACATTAGCAAAACCAAACAACACCATAAATTACAAAGCAATGCTCGGCATTCCACTGCGCTCGCTATCCTGAGACATAAGATGTTAAGTCTCATTATGTCCAGTTACTCTGGCTACACTACTTTCCGTCCTACGTCACTCTGAACTCCAATTTACATTGCGATATATTTTAATAATAAACTATATTTATAACATAGCATTATATTCGTCAATATTTGGTATTTAATCAATTATGTTACGTGGAAAATACAAAATAGCCAAGATATTATTTCGTGATTTTTTCAATTCTATCATCTTTATTGTAGCCATCACAGAAATCATTCGACTTTGTCGTGTAATTATAAATTTTACATTACGACAGCCTCCGTGGCGCAGTTGGTTAGACGCCGCCTGTGAAACGCGAGACCGCAGGTTCAATCCCCGCACGGAAACAAATATTTGTGTGACCCTCATTCCTTAGGTTGCGGGTCTGGGTGTTTGTGAGAGAAAAGTCTCTCGTAGTTTCTGATACCCACGACACAAACCTCGATCTCAGTGTGGCGTCGGGACTATGTATGTGGCTGTTGGTATTTATTATTATTTGAAAAGTTCGAGGTAACTTATATTTACAAAACACTCTCACATCGTACCAGAAGTAACAACTCTTAGAATTCGTCAAAAACAGCTGATTATTCAAAACAAGTAATGCCCAAGTGCCACTCACGCCGCGTCACAATTTGTTACAAGAAGAGGGGAAAAAGGTGCAAATAAAACGTTGAAATCTTGTCCCATTCACTAAAAGCCTCGGATTACGCGAATATTTCTTTAACTGGAATTTTTGCATCGCGCGTATTTTATCCAGAAAGGCTGTCAAATTTTTGAAGGCATACTTCTTTTGCCACGTATGGAAAAAAATTGGGAGTATTTTTGATGATGAGCGCTTACACTGACAGCTAAAAATCGACATGATGAACGTATCTGTAAACTGTCTCCCAAATCGTGTCAACTTATCTATATGCAAAGTACTTTCTGAAATATTCATACATCTACAGCAAGTCTTTATATATCAGTGGAGTTAAAAAACATATATTTATTCATAAATATACATGAGTGTGTGTGATTTCAAACACGATGGTTGAATGATAGGCCATTGTAAAAAATCGTGACAAAAGTGACTTTCATATAAAAAATAAGCATAACTTCTTACGTACGTATAAAATTACACACACGCTTTTTTTAAGGTCACACAGACCGTTTTGCGGTTTGATATCTCGTTAATTATGATTCTGAATGAATAAAAGAACAAATACTGAACATTAAGCGAATGTTAATGCGTTATATCGGCTGGAAGGAACGGTCGTTGTTTATTTATAGCGACCCGCACCCTGTGACCGAGATTTTGCCTGCTGCAGTATACATAACGGGTATGCAGAAGCAGTGACAGCCTAGAAAACGTATAAAAACCGCAATGGTTATGATGGTACTCGTAAATCGTGATTACAACAACGTAGTGATTGCTTGTAAACTCGCCACGCGACAGCCTCCGTGTCGCAGTTGGTTAGACGCCGCCTGTGAAACGAGAGGCTGCGGGTTCGACCCCCACACCGAAACAAATACGTAATGTCTTAGATGTACAGTAAACTTTTATTTTACTTTGAATAAATGAATCAAAACTTTACAATCAATAAGCACAAACAAAAATGCTTCTACCACAACACAATTTTTCATCCGATCGCAATCGTACAGAGCACTCGTCCACATTCCACATAAAAGTACTCGGCTAGCCGCAAAGACACCGTCGGTGACATGTAGAGGGCGCTTACACACAGTACACGCTTGTACACTCGCACCAATGACAATGCGGAGACCACTTTTCTACCGAACACTACACGGTTAGATGCAACGAAAAGCGCTTTAAAATAAATCCTTGCTAACATTTTGAAAGCATCAATGACAGCGGAGCGACACTAATCTACTGCACTACACATCACTCGAAGCTAAGGGACTTTGCACACGGTTTATTTATAACGCGAAGAAACAGTGTATTTATATGCGCAGAAGATTTAAAAGTTAACATGATTTAAACGCAATTCAGACGCAATGAGTAAACATTTGATCACATTCAACGCTGCGAGCGCGCTTTCGTAAAACGTGTGTATCCGGCGTGTTAAAAATACGCCGTGTACAAAGGCCCTTAATTGAGGGTCAAACGGCTATAGCAATACAAAAAACGATTATTGCAGCATAAAACAGTTCCTAATTTTCTTGGATTTAATTATCTGTTTAAAGTTTTGGTACCTCATAGACAGTGAATAGAGTATTCATCAAATACGCTGCATAATTTATTACTTGACAATAGTTCTTTGCACTGTCACTGTAGTACACAGTAACAGTGCAAAGAGCCACTGTCTTTTCACACACAATAACAATATGACGCGTGGTAGTGCAAAGCGCACGTACGAGTAGCAGCTGTAGCTAACAGCACGCGACTATAAACCGTATCACCGACAGCATAAAGACTAAAAATGACTTCACTACAAATATTTATGTGTATAGCACCATTGCACTCGGCTGTACATCAGTGACAGCGCAAAGTCCGCTATTACATGAAATGACAGCACTCGGCTATGCACGACTGACAATTAAATTCTACCAAAATACATGTAATAATACTGTTCATTGCAAACAAAACGTGGGAGGCAATATATAGTATGAAAAGGCTAATTGTGTTAAAGTCCGTTGTATCATAATGAAGTTATGATGTGCTCGAAAATAACATGTTTTGTTCAAGTTAATAACGCGGAGGGGTCTTAATTACATCCACCTAATTATTTCTCTTAATGGCCCTTTTATTAACTTTTGACTTTGCAGCGTTTTGTGGATCTTTGGATGAACTGTAAATTCTTTTGGCTTCGCAAACAGTTTTAGAGATTTTTCTTTTGTTAAGATCCCACAAAGTTTTTTTAGATATAATTAATTATGTTTTTTTCACTGGCAATTAATAAGTTTAAGACGATGTTTGTTAGAGCAAGGCTAATGAAAAGTTATCGCAGCTGAGTTTGGACACCTGGTGTATTTTACAAATACTTGTTTCAATCGAATCATAAATTTGTTGCATCGTGAATGAACTGTAGATATGCGTTATGATTAGGGCATTTTACATATAATAATAGACTTTCTCCCTCTCTCTCTCTTTCTCTCTCTCGTCAACAACAGGAAGTTGTTGAACATAGACCTGCCCCAAGGATATCCACATACATCTTTTGGGAGCAGCCTGCATCCAGCGAGTTCCTGCAACCTTAGAACCTTTGCACACGGGGTAGTTATAGCGTCGACGACGCGTAGAAGCCCAGTGCTAACGCGCGTTAAGCGCATTTCAGACGCAATGAGCTAAACCTTTGCTTAGTAAAGTTTCGGTCATCTACAGCGCCGTGAGTGCGCGTTCGTAAAATGCGCATCATGGGCGCGGCAAATATATGCGAAGGCCCTTAGCTTGGTCCATAGATTAATAGTAAATATACCGGGTATATCAAGACTGCGGCCGAAAACGAAGCCAGGTGGTAGTATTAGCGACTTCAGACACAATGCAAGTAAACATTTTTTATGAATCATCTGATTAAATTCAAAGCCCTTACTACCTTACTCGCGCAACAATTAAAAAATAATAATTCCACGTTTAAAAATTCATAGCTCAGTCTCATTATCCGCTCAAAGCCTCAACTCATCAAAGAAGCAAACACACCACATTAATTACGAAACACGGAATACATTATCTTAACAATTGTAGAATTCTGAAGGTCGGAGTAAGCGCTTTACATGTCTAATCTGGAGACTTAGTTCCGAATGTTATAATTATGGGTCGTGTTAATGACAGGCGGTGTAACAAAGATGTGAATATCTGCTATATTATTAACTCGTTAACTGCTATATTTATTTAACAGGTAGAAGCTACAATTGTAATTGTAAAATATAAGTAATTGAATTTCTTATCAGTGTTGGATATTCCATTTATCGACGAAGGCTTTACGGTACTTTTTATGCCGGTAAAATAAAAAACGGTACTAATATCTCAGAAAAAAAATCACGTAGAGACGCAAGCAATACAGAATACAATACAACAGCAAATTGTATTGTATTTTGAGGCAGGGTGCGTTGGGGTGACACCGTAATATAAGGATAAAAGGGGTAAGAACTTAAACTCCTGTGAAATATAGGAAACTACGAACTACTCTCACTATACAATTAGATGTACGAAGGACAGGAGTACGACACTCTACACGTCTAATCTCAAACGAGACTTAGTATCGAATGCTATAATTAATGGTCCTGTTAATGACAGGCGGTGTCAGCCGCTCACATATATCCTTTGTGCGTTAAATTACAGATTTGAATGTTAGGCAAGCATTATTTTACATGCATACATAAACTCACGCCTTTTTCCCAGAAGGGGTAGGCAGAGGTGCAACCAGGACACCCACGTTTCGCCTTATATTCGTTTCGTGCAGTTGTACTAAGGTGTAACTGCAAAGCTGAGGTCTCGGATTCGAGTCCCGGGTCGGGCAAAGTGATATATTCATTATTAGTCCGGAGTCAGGAATTTGTGCCCGATATGGCGAAAGGCTCGCCCCTATTACATTATTTTAAATGCATTATTTTAAATGCTATTTAGCTGATAATCGATTGGAGGTAAATGGTTGTGGAGACCACTTATTAATATATTATGTACGTTATATCTAAAATTAAAGAAATACACAGTTTTTACGGGTAATTAAATGTTTTAAAAGTATTATATGAAGTTGTTTCTTTAACATTTTTTTGGGAAGCGGGTATCCTCATATCTTGTTTTTGTAGTAAAGCTGCTATATTTTGCTCTCTTACTTCCAATAATATTTGGGTCTGGACGTTCGTGAGACAAAAAAGTCTGTCGTAGTTTCTCATTCGCCCCAAAACTTGTATAGTGTGACTATGTGGCTGTTGGCAGTATTAAATTGCAGCCGAGCGAAGCCAACTAGAATTTAATAACTAGATGAGTTGCTCCGTCATTGAAACTTAATATCCGAAGAAGCCCGAGTGCACCCGAGCGGAAAGCCGAGCATTGTCCATCACCCAGTACTTTATTAGTAGGGCGGGCCCGGCGTCTCGCAGTCGCCGTCGGACAATTCTCAAAATATCACTCTTAGAACCTTATCTGTCCCTCTCGCACTCACGCGTGTTCCTTAAAACAGAAAAGGAGAGGAGATAAGTAAAGCAATTACAGTGGCGGAAAGAATAAGTCACGCAGATTGTGTTTGCTTACTTTATTGCGGGATGCGCGTTTGCTGTTTTTATGTTTTTAAAAAGGAGGTTGGCGCAAGGAAGGGAAATAGCGCTTTTATAACCACGCGGTAACCATTACGTTTATATTACAAAAAAAGGACAACTCTCCTAAAATAAAGAAAAATAAAACCGTATCAGATTTACAATTTGTAATTGCAAAAAAAACGTACGTTTTATGTGGCGAAAAAGCAACATCAATTTAAGCATGGTTAAAATTAACATTACTTGAAAATGATACTAATTTTGTTTTTTTTTGCGTGTAATCGTGCCTCCATTTTTACATCAAAAAATCACACAGGGTAGGTACCACCGCAATGTCTTTTTCTCACGCCAAACATCAGTGTAAATGCACTGTTCTGTTCCAGTTTTAATGACATTGTAGCCAAAGTAACTACTGGACATATTGAGATTTAACATCTTGGCTTAGGATGGCGAGTGCAGTGGAGTGCCAAGCAATGCATTGTCGCTTACCATCAGGCGAATGGCATGCTCGTTTCACCATTCAACGCAATAAAAAAAAAACAAATTGATTTCCCAATTTGATCTTCGAACTCAACTTCACCAACAAAATTAAAATTATTGCTCTTATAAAAACAAGGTTTCTTCTCATATGAAGAATACTAAAAAACTCCATTACCCAACCCAATGGAATGTAGATTATGAACTCGCAAGAAACACGCTCCTCGCTCGTAACAACGATACTTATACCTCAGGTAAACATAATTATGGAGTATTACATGCCTTTCCTTCCTTCCCCGAAATGAGGGCATAATTTTGTCAGCCTCCGTGGCGCAGTTGGTTAGACGCCGACTGTGAAAAGAAAAGCCCCGGGTTCGATCTACCGAGACAAATATTTGTGTGATCCACAGGTATTTGTTTCGGATGGGTGTTTGTAAGATCGAAAAGTGGTTTGTAGTTTCTGATACCCACGACACAAGACTCGATTTTAGCGTGGGATCCGGACTATGTATGTGACTGTTAGGTGTATTTATTTACTTAATTATTTTATTTTATTTATTTATTTAATATTTCAACACACACAGTCATTAGTCATTACAGGTTTAGGTACCCAATTCGATCTGGCGGGACTATAACACAAATTACAAAAATAAAATAAAACAAAACAAAACATAATTACAATCTCACTACAACTAATAAATTAAGCTAACTCAATTAAATTAAGTATAACAAATAACATTTATTTAATTATCTCCCCTACCTCCCCTGTAATGAGGGCATAATTGATGCAGGGGATACGTGGGCACGTTTGCATCTCAATTATAGACGGGAATTTCTTTTGGGTATTATAGATTTCTGGTTAGAATCGTCTTTTACACTATTACAAAAAGTCATGTTATCAAGTGCCGTAGTGAGATTATACTCTCACTGAACATATTTCTATACAATAACAAAAAAATCGTAGGCAGAAAAGAGAAGTATTTTATATTGTATCAGAAACCACATGTCACATCCGACCTATAACATGACCAACATACAATATCCGACTTTAATGATGTAGTATCTGTATGAGAACTTTTATCAAAATGATTGCATGCTGTTCAAATTTACTTTTGTGTGCCTTTGAAGCTAGATTGGTCGTCGGAGTAGTGTAAACACATCCTTATGTGTTGCTGTCGAGTTCCGCGTTGTCATCGGTATTTTAATATAATGTTATATACAATGCAGTAACCGAAAATTCATCTCGTCACCTAGTGTTCAATTATACCTATACTGTGTGTGACTATGACATAAGTTCTCTCAATCGAACTCTCGATTGAAGAGAAGGCCGTGCTCCAAAGTGGTACGTATAGGTATGAGCTGGATAATTATTGTTAAATTATACAGAATGAACCACGAAATCCTGGTGTAATTTACATTCACACGAACTGAAGGTGTGAATTTTTCGATAAATTAAATTTTTGTTTGGATTGAATAATTTTCATAGCATACTTAGTGCAGTACATTATCAGCGTATAACCACGTACTTTATTTGACTGTATTGTGCTATACTGTCCGTGCTACGACTGGCGTAGCCGAACGCTGTCATGCGTAGCGCAGTAGATGAGCGCTCTTTGCGCTTACACGCACCATAAAGTACAATACTGTTATGCATAATGTAGTATTTCATCGTTCTCCAAGCTGCTACGGACTGTCATGCGTATTGCAGTAGCCTCTATTAAGCGGATTTTGTACTATCACTGATAACTATTGCCGTATACTGTTATACGTAATGCAGTAGATGAGCGCTCTCTACGCTGTCAACACATAGCTAGTGGTATTATATGTATTAAAGTGACCGTAAAGTACAAACATTATTACGTGCGATGTTTATTATAAAGTGTTAATTGCCAACGTTATTTTATCGCTATGCGTTTTCAAAAAGCATAATTTATCCACATTTGACGTTAATGAGAATTAAACTCGGTCCGCGATTGTTTGGCATAATTAATTTTTTGATAAGCCTGCACGCATTTAATTGTTTGTCAATGTAAAATCATTTATTCGGTTTTATAATACACGCGGAAGTTTATTGCTGATTATCAATTTCATATTAATTACAATTCTATTGTAATCAGTGTTACATTTTAAATAGAGCTAATGATGTAAATGTAAATTCATTGTTCGGATGATTATTCAACAGTATATTTAATAATTATTTTATTACCATTATTTATATTTATATTTTCACGTGTGAAGTAAATCATAAAAGTATTGTAATGTTCAGTTGGAGATCGGGCCAGGATCTCAGCTCACAGCCTAGACCAGTGCCCACTGAACCAATAAGACCTAAAACTTCTACCAATAGGAAAGATCCGATTTTTATCTTTTCATTTTTAGTTGTCAATATTTTAATTCTGTATTTCTTTAGCATACAGTTGTAACAGAGTGTTGTATTGTATCAGCCAATATAAGTCCCACTGCAAGACACGGGCCTCCTCTACAATCGAGAGTACGTTTGAGAGGGGTTGGTAAAACCACAGACATTCTTACAAATCACTTTGATATGCAGTTTCCCTCGCGATGTTTTCCTTCACCGTTATAGTGCATTATAAATAAATATAAATGCACCCAACGGTCACATACGTAGTCCTGACCCAACACTAAGATCGAGTCTTGTGTCGTGGGTATCAGAAACTACGACAGACTGTTGGACTCACAAACACCCAGATCTGAAGTAAATACTTGTGATTCACACAAATATTTATTCCGATGCGGGGATCGAACCCGGGGCCTCTCATTTCACAGGCGGCGATTAACTGCGCCACGGAGGTTATCTCATATAATTGAAAAACAAGATACATACACTCACGCCTTTATCCCAGAAGGGGTAGGCAGAAGCGCCACCAGGAGACCCACATTCCGCCTTGTCTGTTCCGTCCCATGATGTGATAGAAGGCGACCCTATCGCCATATCGGGCACAAATTCCTGACTCCAGGCTGATAATGAATAGAAAAACCCAATATCACTTTACCCGACCCGGGATCCGAACCCAAGACCTCAGCTTTGTAGTCGTACTGTAGTACAACTACGCCACCGAGGCAGACGACAAACAACGTCGGTATATATTATATTCATATTCTCCCGGATCGCAATCATCATATACACTTCAAATTTCAGCCTAAAATACACGATTTAACAAGATATATCCCTTTTCCAAACAATAAGAATCCCCTACTATGTAACCAATTGCTCATAAAGTTACCGTTTATTGAATTTTATTGCTTGCGCTTTTTCACGAGGGCCGCGGTCGCGCCGACAGCGGACAATTTAATGCACAGTAAAACGGTACAATTGATTCCCGGGCAGTTGACTTATATTTATAGGTACCAATGAAAGTGTATTTATATCGTATTAGGGTATAAAATGTTCCAGTAAAGTTTATTATATTGGCACTTTTTTTTTGGGTACGATTTTTTGATTGTCCGGATAAAGTTATCAGATAACTTAGTTATGACTTGACTAAACACAAAAGTAACAATTTCAAATAATGTTATTAATGTAATTGTTATTTTTAAGTTCACGTTGTCCATGTGTATCAGCGTTAGGCAACTTATAGGTCATTTTTCAATCCGAAAACTAGCGCAATATTGCTCAATTTGTGACCCGTGTACCCTACCATATTTTAAAAAAATATTTTTTAGTTGGAACCTAACAAGAAAAATATTAAACGACTCAAACCACCGGATAAAAACTTTAAAACCTCCAAATCCTGTGCCAGATCACTTAAGATTCCCCGCCCGCAGTCCCGCCGCGGCTCAAACATTCAATAGCCCCCATTCTAGGTCACCTAGAAGATTTTCTATACCTGAAGTGGGGTGCGAGAGCATAATAGCGCGATCCGTTCATTATTTAGGTCGTGGGCAGATTTGTAAGGGTACATTGAAACAGTAACTTAAGATATGAGGATTAATTTTCAACTGCATCAATTGCATAGTTTATTGAGATCGCAACACCAAATTTACGGTATATAAATTGACAGGAATAATACAAGTAATTGAGCAAGAAGCATTTGTGGTAAATGAAAATGAAAATAATTTATTGATTCCATTAAAATGTTAAACATAATTTAGATAGAATCAAATCCAGACCCGAAACAAATTGTCGGTTTTTTTTTATTGCACTGAATGGCGAGACGAACATGCCATTCGCCTAATGGTAAGCGATACGACCGCCCATGTAGCAAAACCAAACAACACCATGAATTACAAGGCTATGCTTGGCATTCCACTGCGCTCGCCATCCTGAGACATAAGATGTTAAGTCTCAATATGTCCAGTAGTTACTCTGTCCGAGTCCGCCCCGTGACCACGAAAGCTGTAAAGTAATCGAAACGTCAGGAAGTTAAAAAATGTAAAAATTAAACCAAATCGCGATAAAATCCGTATAAAATAGTTTTATTTCAATGAGTTACTCTGTGGTTACGCAAATATTTGTCTCTGTGTGAAACTATAACCTGCCTTTCGTTTACAGCCGTCTAACTAATTGTGCCACGAAGACTGTCTTAATACGGTACGTCAAACCACCGTCTCTACACTTAATAGAAACTGCAATGCTATTTAGCTATATTGAGATCTGTCACCTGCCGATTTAATTATGTTACCCTGTTCGAAACCAGACGCGATTATTCACCGAATAGTAATTAGCAGTATTGACAGCCTCAGTTGGTTAGACACCGGCTGTGGAACTAGAGGGCGCGGGTTCGATCCGTTGAGAAAAATGTTTGTGTGAATCACAAGTATTTGTTTAAGGCCAGTTGAGGCTTAGGTTCAGTTGCATAAACTAACTTTATTTTATTACTTGATACAAGTATATTTGAATTGCAGTTCACTTACCATCTATTAACCATCAGATCAGTATCACTTCGCCATGCTCTCTCTCTCTCTCTTCAGCCACAGGAAGTCTACTGCTGAATAGAATCCTCCCCCAATGATATGGACATCGACCTGTTCGAAGCTGCCTGCATCCAGCGACCTCCTGCAATATTAGCCAGGTCGCCCGAGAACCTTGTAGTCGGGCGTCCGAGATTTAGCTTGCCTGTACTTTACTAATATAAGCCTTTGAATAAAAACAATTTGTACTACAAAAGTCGTGTTTCTGAAATGTATTTTTAAACTACTTGTTTCTTCTTAGGCTAGCTTGAATATTTTGGATCAAAATAGCTCGAGTGTTTTTGAATTTGTTTTGTTATGTAGCATCTGATGTAATGTTGAGCTTTAAGACTCTTAAACGTATATTTCGTTTCATAAATCGTATATTTTTCGGAAGGTTCTTCTGGAATGTTAGCAACATTATAAATTAAACCTGGCGTCTTAAGTAAATAAACATGAATATTGATTACAAAAAAAATCTTACACTTAAGTCGATAACACCATTATGCATGTAACTTATTTCATACTTTTTTTCAGTAATTGGGTAATTTATTTTTGTGAGTCTTTCGTTTCGATAATCATAATTGGGCAACAAATTTGATCCAAATATTGGTTCCAGAGCGTCGTAGACAATAATCGCTTTACCAACTTTTCTCTTGGTCTTTATATACTACAGGTAATTTACCGTTATTATCCTCCCACTCGTTATAATAGCCAAATAGCTAACAATCACGTGAAACCATTAGTAACTTATCAATAATTCTAACGATAGGTTAAATACAATACTTAACAAGGACAAGCGGTAAACGCTGATGATATTTGTAAACGTTATATTATGGCAAAGTTGCTTTCGAAGTTCTATTGATCATAAAATCAATTAAGTTTGGTTCCTCGTTATTTTAGCAGTTATTTGAATTGGAATCTTTCACATACATACATACATAAACTCACGCCCTTACCCACATTTCGCCTTGTATGTTACGTCCCATGATGTGATAGGGGGCGAACCTATCGCCGTATCGGGCACAAATTCCTGTCTTCGGGCTGATAATGAATAGAAAAAACCCAATATCACTTTGCCCGACCCGGGATTCGAACCCGAGACCTCAGCTTTGTAGTCATACCGTAGTACAACTACGCCACCGAGGCAGCCTTCCGGAATCTTTCAAGTTCCGGATATGATTCAATTGTATAAATTGAATTTGGATTTTAGCATGTGTATTGATAGTCAATTACCACTAACTATAAATATGAAGTAAAACATCGTGTAAAATAAAATTGTGTGGTGGCCTGTTGGTAACGGACCAGACACGATTGCCAATATGTTCACGGCGCTCATTCACCAGTAATTGATACCTAGCCAAATGTCACGCATTTGGTTGATAAAATTAATTGAGTGCCTCGGTGGCGTAGTTGTATTACAGTACGGTTACAAAGCTGAGGTCTCAGGTTCGAATCCCGGGTCGGGCAAAGTGATATTGGATTTTTCTATTCATTATCGGCCCGGCGTGAGGAATTTGTGCCCGATATGGCGATAGGCTCGCCCCCTATCACATCAAGGGACGGAACATGCAAGGCGAAATGTGGGTGTCCTGGTGGCGCCTCTGCTTACCCCTTCGGGGATAAAGGCGTGAGTTTATGTATGTATGTATTGCGGACACATTTGAAAAATCACATTTATCAACATTCCATCACTTTAATATTGGTAATAGATCACCACGGGAAGCCGCGAACATCAGTTATAATAAATAGAAATTGAATTAAGCACCAATGCCTCCAAATTGAGAATCACTTTCCACAGGGAATAATAAAAAGAGCGTAATTCTAGGCCGCAAATTTCAAAATTCATAAAAAGAAAGTTTACGGGTTGTCATAAATTATAAGCGGTTACGAAGAGATGTTATACAAGCTGTGTTTAAGCATAATGTTATTAAAAGTCAATATTTTTGTCTATTACATTTTTATGGCACGTTAAAATGAGTATAAAGTTTATCTATTCATAATTAACAATAATAAATAGGTACACCCAACAGTCACATACATAGTTCTTACCCCATACTAAGATCAAGTCTTTTGTCGCGGGTATCAGAAACTACGAGAGACTTTTCGGCCTTACAAACACCCAGACCCAAAACAAATACTTGTGGTTCCCACAAATAAAATAAAAATGCGGTGATCGAAACGGCGACTTCTAGGTTCGCAGCCGGCGTCTAACCAACTGCACCACGGAGGCTGTCATTATTTCAATTAGTTGTACCTAACTTATCCTTATTATGATAATATTTTACTGAAATATATCTAACAAGCTTTAATATTTTTTTTACAATGGATGGTTGTCTGTAAGACATTGCCTTTGAGAGATAAGACCGCCAATTGTACTTTCTATGTATGCGATTTTCATTTTATTTGTATATTTTTGTGTGTGAAATAAAGTGTACATAAATAGATAAATAAAACGTTTTCCTATAGCTAAATCTTCTTTTAAGAAGCAGAAATTCCATATAAAAGCAATAATATCCAGCTTGGATATGAAACCCACAAACTAACGGCTAATTTCATATGCCACACCACTATACTAATGAATTATTTATACTGTAATATTGTAAGAATTTATTTCTTGTTAACAACTAACTTTTCCAACTTATCAAATTAAAGTACAAAGATATCAAACTTACAAATTCTCCGATGTTTTTCCAAGCCCACGCAAATTGGACCCATGGAATTTTCTTAAAATTAAATTCAACACAAAAAACCTCACAAAATGAACACAGTCCAATAATTGGCGCCAATAATTGCCAGCAATTATCGGAATCCATTTGCGATGAAACTTTTTTTATCAATAAAAGAGCCGATCGACCATTACTTACGTCCGCCATTTTGCGCCGTAGACGAGCGGGGAAGTTTTTAAATTTAAATTTGGAATTCTAATTCTCCCCGGCTAGATCACTGGATGAGAAAAGTCTGCCCGCTTTATTGCCACAGACAAGTCAAGGTCCCTAAATTTGGGGAAAAAAGGTCTGTTTTAATTTAGTTTTAGTTGGAGTTGGCAACAGAATGGAAGTTTATTATAGTTGGTACAGTAATTATAAACTAGTTTGTAACTTAAGTGCGGAATAATTGTGTTTATTTTTAACTTTAAACGAGGAACTTAATTAGAGTTTCAAATATGAGAATTCTGTGTTTTGTTAACGTCATTTATTTTAATGAGACGGTTGGGAATATTTTGTGCATTAAGTGAATTTGGTATTTACAGTTCGTATTTTGTTCTGTAAATGTTCTAATGATGTTATTTAAAGGGTCATTAAGAGAGCGAGAAATATAATTAAAATAAGATTTATTTTTATTCACATTTTTTATCAAACCATTCCTATTGCATATGCATAATTGTTATTTAGTAAAAGAAATTACCAATACTTTGTAATACCAGTATAAAAGCTAATCATTCTATTTTAATAACTATCTTGGCCTTAAAAAGCCTAATAATATTATTTAAAAACTATCTTGGCGTTAAAACAACTTTGATCAGAAAGAACAAAATTGGATTACGAAGCTCAACGTTTTAATTCATCGTTGACAGAAGCAAGTCAAGAACAAGAACAACTTAGATAAACCAATCAACTACACTCAGTTAAAAAGTACGTTAAACCTCCGACATTCATTTGTCATGGTAACTTTGATCGAATTATTCTGTCAAAGGGCAGAGTCTTAAATAATACTGCTGACTGCGGGGTCTGTATTGAACCGAGGGTAAAACGCAGAGTTAGTGATCCTCATTCATACTTAACCTTTACAAAGACCTCGGAATAGAAAATTACGCTAGTACTATTGGGGATTATTCAAAAATAGTTTTCGTTTACCATAATACAAATTATAAAATAATAATAATGAAATCTCACGCGGTAACAAGCTTCTATAAATAGTCTCGGTTTTTTAAATGATGAATTTGTATGTAATTTTTTTTGTGTTTTTGGAATTAAATATAATGATAATGCACAGAGACCGTTACAATTTGAGATGACTAATACCTCAGTCCACCCCGTGACCACCGGTAAATTATTGTTTCTTTTAATGTTATTTTACTTCTTCTCCAGATTGCTTTATCACCGGGTATAACGTAGGCCCTTGGCCTACCCAATATACAAAAAAAAGATAAACTGAATTCTTATATCGACGCGTGAAACTTTGTCAGCGGCTGGACACTCAAATCTGTTTCTCAAGTCACAGTATTATACCTTCTCAAAAATCTCATATTTTTTTAAACGCTAGGCTTCGTATAAGACAGTATTCAACACTAGTTTAAATAATATTTTATTAACTAGATTCACGTCTACAAATGAATTATGCCAGGATCAAGAACGGAAAATGATGCGAATCTACTTGAATTCTAGGAATACCTTTGAAATATCAGAAACAGGATAAATTTGAGATTATATTTAAAACTCATTTTCCAGTATTAAAATTTGATATTAAATTCTATGATAGAGAAATTTGAAGGAATAGATATTGTTTGAGGCATTGTAAGATATTTCAAAGGTTATTGACATCAAACCTTCCATTTTAAATTATGGTATAAAGAAGTCTGCCGTATTATTAAAATATGTTTAAGACCTTGTTAAAGACTATTGAACCTGATATCAAAACGGTAGGTTGTGGATTCAAAGTCAAAGCATACAATGTATTTACTCTAGATTCTAGAAGTAGTCTGGCTTGACGTCACCACCTCACAGAAACCTATAAAAAACTGCTGTACTGCCTCGTTTTGTTTGGTGACTTACGGCCACACTCAGAGACGTTTAATGTCAATTAAATTGTTCCTTAATATAGATTATCTTTGTAAAATCTACACCAAGTAATGATTTAATTAATAATAATTTAATAATTTATTTAGCAAAAGAAAATAACAATTTTTTTTTTTCTTAACACTAGATGCCATATAATTATTAACAGTGTTCTTTATTCACTGTCCTGCGCTAAGCTAGGCTTGTATTGCAGCGACAGTGTATCACAAATCACAGTTTCCCGGTTTATATTAGCCAACATTTGGTAATAGGCAGACGGCAAATAAAATAAAGTAGTTTTTATTTTTTAAATCTAATTACAAGATAAAGGAGGAACAATAGCTAATACTAATTCACTTATGGTATATAATATAATATTCTGTATGTTGAGAGTGGTAGTGTGCGTGTATATGTGTCAGTTAGTTGTGTGTGTATGTGTGTGTGTGTGTGTGTGAGTGCGAGTGTGTAAGTGTGTGAGTGTGGAGACTTATGCAACAATGTTCATTTTATCTTCGGTTTCGAGGTAATTAAGGTTTTGGAGCCAGGATTCGATTGCGCACTTTGCCTTGTGAGTAGACAGGTTTTTGAGTTTTAGTTTGTGGCAGATCTTGTTGTAGATGCATGGCAAAAGGAATTTAGGATGGCGTTTAGCGAATGTGGTACGTACTCTAGGGACTGGTGTTTTAAAAATTCTTTGTGTCGTTAGGGTTTCGAATTCGGGAGATTTCAAGGTAGCGCTGTGTATCATGGTCGCTGCTCTGACTATGAATAGTTGGCGCGCGCGCAATACTTTGGATTCGCTGTAAAGATTGTCAGTGTTATATCGAAACGGTTTGCAAAGCATAACTTTAAGAACTGCCCGTTGAGCTCTTTCCAGAATGATCATGGCGGTTTTGGCCGCGCCACCCCACACCCGTATGCAGTACAGAAGCAGAGACTGACAGAGGGCCTTGTATACCAATAGCAGTATATCAATTTGCGCTATATGTCTCAAACATTTCATGATGTATATGATTTTTCTAACCCGGGCTGATAACTTAGCTATGTGGATTTTATAGGAAAGGTGTTCGTCGATTTCAATGCCTAGGTATTTGATTGTGTCAGTACGCTGGATTGTACTGCAGTTACAAGACCGGTTGATCTGGTATGTGGGATTGCAAGTGTGTAATTTTATGAGTCGTTGGGATTGGGGTTGCGATCGACTGGTTTTGAAAAATGTTATGTATTTTGTTTTTGAGATGTTCAGTGTAAGTAAATTTTTGTTCATCCAGTCAGTAATTAATAAGAGTCCTTTTTCTGCCACATCATGTACTTTGTCCCAGGTATCATCTCGAAAAAGTAACACAGTGTCGTCGGCATAGCATATGACATGTGCATTATTGATAGTCAGGTTTAGGAGATCTTTTATGTAAATTAAGAATAGTGTTGGACCTAAAATACTGCCTTGGGGCACACCGTATTCTACTGTAGTTGTATCACTGCTTTCCGAACCAACTCTGACACACTGTTTTCGGTTTAAGAGGTAGCTGCTAAACCAGTTGAAGGCAATTCCTCTTATTCCTATGCTACTTATTTTCTGTAAGAGTATTGGGTGTGTGACGGTATCAAATGCTTTTGTGAGGTCTAGAAATATGCCCAGACAGTGTTTGTTTTGGTCGAGAGCGTCAACTATTATATTGTCAAGCTTTATCACTGCGTCTTCTGTCGATTTTCCTCGTAAAAAACCAAATTGTTTATTCGATATAATATCGTGTTTTTCAAGAAAGTTAACTGTTCTTTTGTTGGCTATTTTTTCCAGATTGATATTTTATTTTTTCCAGAGATAATTGACATTAAATATCTCTGAGTACTGCAGTTAGTGTGCCAGAGAATATAATGTTGCAATGGTGTGAGATTTTTTTCAAAAAGGAACCGTAATCCTGAAGTTATACATTGTTAATAGTTATTCTGTTCTTAAATTATATTTGTAATAAAGATACATACATTGAAAAAGGGAAGCCCTTAGGAATCGGGATATATGGACATTTCGCCTCTAATAACTGGTACCCAAAATGTGGTAAAACATATCTGCTTGGATGGTGACCATCAACTATAATAAAGGCACACTATTAATCTACAGACAGACTTCTTTTCACTATAAAAAGACTGAATGAGGTAATATGAGAAACGCCACAAAAGCACAGTTCAATATCTATCGACCCTCGTGAATAGAGGAGGAATGAAAGGGTCACCTCTTCAAAGAGATTTTCCAGTTCATTGTGAGAGATGCTTTGAGGCATTCTTTAGCATTCTAACTGAGACACAATTGCATCTAAGGTAGGGGTTTTAGCAAAGTTCAAAGCGAAGCGGTATTTTTATACTGCCACAAAGTGACAGTGCATTTAAATTGAAATTTATATGTAATTAATTTGTTGAATATATTTTATTTCATTATTATTTTATTTATTAAAGGACCTACAACGAAGGATACACGAACTTATACCCTTCGGGTGTCCAGGTGTAGACAATAGACTTTTGACAGATGCGATACAATGGAGAAGAATTGGAGAACAATGAGGAATGTCATACAATTTTTGACAGCGAGCCTAAAATGAGCTCTTTGGACACCGAAAGGGATGTCCAAAAAGCTGGGTCAAGGTCAGGGGCGGACTAAAAAAATTAAAAATCCAACTAAATCGGCGTTAAAATTAGTAAAATTTCTTTTATTTCAATGTCTAACATTCGCGTAAATCTAAAAAACCGTTTCACATTCACAAAGTCAAACATAAAACCTCCTTATTCAAGTCGATTAAGAACAAATAAAAACTACCTTTAACAGTCGACACAATAAACCCACATCTTCCAGTAAAATGCTTGAAAACCTGTCAAGTTTCCCAAACAAAATAACTCGTATACAATCCCGAATCGCCTTAGCATTTAAGTCGACACGGGATATAATCTACAAACAGCAAAGCTATAATTCACAGCGAAATATATTTATCAATGTCTCGCTGGCTGTCTGCGCTGAATAATGAAGTGAGACGACAAATGACAAAAAGCGATATTACAAAAAACGAGGGCTTGAGCGATCGAGATTTTATGAGTTCCGTATCACTTAACGGTGAAGAAAAACATCTTGAGGAAGCCTCTATACAGGGTATATCAAGACTAAGACCGAAAACGAAGCTAGCTATTATTAGTGACTTCACACACAACGCAATTAAAAATTTTCGCAAAAAAAAGTTTTTTGTAATTTTTACTGTAATAGTTTTCGTAAAATAATATTAATGTACTCCTTTTCATCTTTTAACAGGCAATGGTAGGCAAGGGTTTAAATAAGTATTTTCGCCAAAACTAGATATTTACCACCCAAACACGATGATATGAAAAAAATAGTAAAAAAAATACCGTCGTAATTTTCGCGGAGAAATTTCAGAGTTGCTGGTTCCGCCATAATTCATTTCTTCACCAGAAAAGCGATTAATAAATACAAACATTATCGCCACACCTCTATCCCATAGGGGTAGGCAGAGACCATGGATCTCCACTTTACTCGATCTTGACATACTACTTTCGCTTCGTCTACTTTCATCATCTCTTCATGCATTCTCGTCGGTTCAGGGTACTTTTAACCTAAAGCGATAAATAATTGGACTAATCACCATTACCTAAGTTGTGAACTTAAAAAGCTATGAGCTATGTTTTTTTTTCATACAAACGAACCCCCGCCTCTGCCAGCCGATCACTCATTCCACATAAAAGCCCTTCATAACACGCCTAATCGTCTCACACATTACGCTTTATCGCGAACGGAACCCAAAACGCGGCCGAAAAATTATCGCTTTAAAAATATATTTTCGTATTTTCGCGAGGAGAAATCAAGCCGATAGCATCTCCCGAAATAAAACGGAAATGAATGGCCGAGCGATATGGGCGCATTGTAGCTTGAATTCAGAAGATGGCCTTTAAAGTAGGAGACGTAATTGCGATGGAACAGTGACTTTATTATCATGTAAATTTATTCTGCATGCTGATCTATTGTAATTAATATAAATAATCTGTTTTAACAATAATTTCAAGAATGTTGTATTCACCTGTAATGATAGTACACAATGTCCTGTGTTATATTTTCTCAACTGTATTTTATTGTATATATGTAACTGTCGATGGTGTATCTAAGTGAAAAATAAAAATAAAATAAAATGAAAATGTCCGTATAATCAACCTGGTGGATATATATTTATCTGGTGCGTGGTGGGGGTTGGTAACGGACTAGACTCGACTGCCAAACATGTTCACGATGTTCGCGGGATCAAATCCCAGGGTACTCCCCCTACTTTTCCGAGTCATGTGTGTATTGATACTTAATCACCACGCACTATAACGGTGAAAGAAATCATCGTGAGGAAACTTGCATGCAAAGACGGCCAACACGCATTGGGTCAGCGTGGCGTGGTGGACTATATGGTCTAACCCCTATCAATAGTATCCTCGATTGTAGAGGAGGCCCATGCCCTACAGTGGGACGTATATGAGTTGCTACAGATACAGTATAATGCTGCCTTCTAATAATAATAAATAAATAAACCCAACAGTCACGTACATAGTCCTGACCCCACACTAAGATCGAGTCTTGTGTCGTGGGTATCAGAAACTGCGAGAGACTTTTCGGTTTAACAAATACCCAGACCCGAAACAAATACCAGTGGATCACACAAATATTTGTTTCGGTGCGGGATAGAACCCGCGGCCTCTCGTTTCACAGGCGGCGTCTAACCAACTGCGTCACGGAGGCTGTCAAAGATGATTCACTACTGGGAACTATTCTTAATGAAATTAAATTCGTTTATTAGTCATGTAGGCAATTGAATTGCTATCATGACAGTTCAATACATAGTACTAAATCTATATTTACAAAACAATAGATATTTATATTCAGGTTATTTGGTATTCGGTATACTTATTGTTGATTATTTATAACTATTTTATGGTAAGAAATAATGTTATTCAAGGACATACATTATTTGGGTTAATCAATGTCTGAGTGGAGTGAGTTACTAAACCGACGCGCAGCGATTTAATGTTACCGCCGAATCCAACGCCGCCCTGCCTGAGAAGACCCGGCGAAACAAATTCAGTGGGCTTACGTTTGGGCCTTGGAGCTTAAAGGCTAAAAACATGCATTGCATAATTCTAGTTCTTACCAGGAACTTGCTAAATGCAAACCATTTTGAACAAATCCCTATGGAGATGCTTGGGGAGACCATTGTTCAGCTATGGACATCCAGTGGCTGAAGAGACAGGGTTAAAAATACTTCCCGACTGTTAGGAAACTTATCTTCCCACGTTAATGATTATCTCAAGATTGTGTTATTTGCCTGCCTCGTTGGCATAGTTGTACTACAGTACGATACCAAGCTAAAGTCTAGGGAATTCGAATAGGGTTCGAATCCCGGGTCAGGCAAAATGATATTGGATTTTTCTATTTACTATCAGCCCGGAGGCAGGAATATGTGACCAATATGGCGATACTATACATACTTCATACCTCTGCATTGCAGTAATTTTACTGATAATACAAACAGGATCTACAGTTCTCAAAAGCTAATCTATGCAATTACATATAATTCGGTTGATGACTTGCATTTGTGTATCCAAGCTAAATGGTAATATGTATGTGGTAAAACATCGTCTAGACGTATAATGCAAAGTTTGAGAAAATTGGCTTCACACGATTACGTTTTAAGATACAGCTGAGTTATTCGCAGATATCAGTCTTCGAAAAACATATTGCCTTTTACTTTATCGGACGGACCGGCTGCGCATGTGCGTATATTTTTTAACCCTAGAGTTGAAACATTTTATTCCCGTACTTCATATTTTCTTGGTTTGTATCGACACTGACTTAAATACCTACCCATTCTTTAGCATCCTTACCTTGTTCTATCCCATCCCATGCTGTTCATATTATGAATATGCGCATTAACTTGCAGAAGTCCATGTCAAACTTATGAACGTTTCTCTAGCAATATGATATATAAGATTCAAGATTGTGACATTCTCGGAACACGGGTGTTTTGATTAATAAGCTAAAGTGATATTGAATTGTTGTTGTATTGATTTTACGGCGTGAAGAATTATATACATTATCGCACTCCAAAAATTCGAAGAATATTAAATTAAGCGACATCTGAAATAATAAAAATTATGCTAATACAATGCACATTACTTAGAAATATAATTCAATAACCACTATTGAACACTACCTACCATCCTAATGAATTAAATTCACTGAAATAAATTATTCAAAAACGATTTAGTTTCGGTAGTAAATAAAGAACTTTTATTGAATCGCAAGTTTTGACAGATAAGCGACTCAGCTAAGTTCTTGAAGTTTAATCATGGTACGAATTGAATGTATGAAAACGCGATTTGCGAACGATTTGCGATACAGTTTAGGCGCTAACCTAAATTTATTGGCTAAAATGATGTCATGGTACGAAAACACGAAGCGGTTTAGAATGGACTGAATTGCGTCGCACTAAGACGTCATGGTAAGGCTGCAGGTCTTGGGTTACCCCGGCTCGGGCAAAGTGATATTGTATTATTCTATTCATTATCAGCCCGGAGTAAGAAATTTGTGCCCGATATGGCGATAGGCTCGCCCCCTATCACATCGTGAGGCGGAAAACACAAGGCGAAACGTGGGTGTCCTGGTTGCACTTCTGCCTACTCCTTCTGGGAAAGGCGTGTTTTTATGAATGTATGTGTACTCAATTTGGATTGCGATACAATTACCATCAGGTATGTTAAATTCATTATATTATACCTATAAAAAAACCTTTAATGAATACAGAAAACATATAACCAACAAAATTAATCGAAAGAAATCCTTTCAGCCACGTAAAACAAACATTTTTTTGTCTCCATCGCATATTAAGCGGTCGTTTAAAGAAAATTCATAGCTCGTAGTCACTTTATTTATAAAACAGAATGTCGTAATTCACAGCTAATACCAGATTCCATATTGTCTAGACTCTTAATGTAGGTGACCTCAAATATATATTACGAAATGTGGCTATCGTCTGGCTTAAACTTTTTTACAAGCTTTTATTTAACTTGCAATGTTTGTAATTATATATATTTTACGTTTTTTTTTCCTGTGTTTTGTTCTGTAGGGGAATTGTCTATATCGCTGTAAAGTGTTGTGTTTTAGTATGTGGGATGATTTAACTGACAAAGGAGAGACGCCTCGCTATTTGATACGGTGGATCTCCCTTTGTCAGTTTTATATGTAGGTGTAGGGGAATTTTCCGGAGGAGCAGGACTACGACATAGCAATGCCTTCGTTCGCCCCTCATCGGCCCCCCTGGGAATATATTATATGTTAGAGTGGAATATTGCAACTCACTTAAGACGCAGATATCTTCAATCGATTCAGTTGAAAATCGATTTTTTTCGAAAGAAACACGTTTATAAAGTCAAAACAATTTTTTTTTGAGATGATGATTATTATCTTTAATAGGATGTCTTCTACTAAATATACTGGCTTACCCTAAGGATTTCCACAGCAATATATTAGAAGCGGCCTGCATGAAAAAATGTGGCAGTCATACATAAAATACGAGTAATGTTCTTGTTGTAGCGCCGGTCGAATATGTGTGATCCATAAATATTCTTTTCGGGCATGTGTATTCTGAAATCGAACGACATAGACGAAAAGTCTCTCGTAGTTCGGTCCTAGATCCCAGAGCGTTCTGACATAACTTATTTTCACATAGATGAAACCTTCACGACTTAGTAGCGTCTAGTATACTTTAAATACCTGCCTACTTGTGGAGCTTGCCCAGTGACACCTGGGCAGGTACCAGTTGAGAAAGGTAACTAAAAATATGAGTTATCTAACTTAAATTTGTATGGCTGATTTTTATATATATTTTGTAGAATACTATTCTAAACTAGAATTATAAAGTGTCAGACACTTTTCATGGACCACAACTTTTGTCAGACGCTTTAAAGCTCGACAAAAAATTTATAAACTTTACTTATTTATTCATGTCTGACTTTTAAATATGTTATTCAAGTAACTATTACAAACTTATATTTCATCAGTCAGACAAATTCGAGTGACCGAACATCCCCTAAACACAAAATTATTCAGCCGGGAGTGCGAGCGCGAGTCACTATGCGCATGCATTTCAGAGTATTAAATTGAAATATATTGAAAATACTTACTAATTTCAATCCCAGATTTTTGCATCCTTAATTGAATAAGACCATTTATTTAAAAAAAAAAAAGATTTATAAAGATTAAACCCAAGCAAAATGTATAGGTATATATATTTGTCAAGTTGAATCTTTTTTAATCTCTTTGAGCCATTTCGAATCTTTACAAATATATTTTTCTAATCAGGGATGATATTCAATATTAATTTGTGAATTAATAAATATTAAAGTGAATTTATTTATTGCATGTACTTGGGATAGTGAATATATGGAGCCATTTTGTTTTATAAGGAATTATCTTTATTTTATTGTAAAAAAGATACCAGTAAGAGAATATTTAAGAAAAAAATATTTTACCAATAAATATACATATAACTATGATTAATTACAGCAAATATTTGTTTATCTTTTAATCATCGCAATTATCGACACAGTCATTGGAATTTTCATCGTTCATCCAATCATGATATTGTCCATTCAAGTCATCCTCGTCGTCATGTTGTCGTTGCTGGCAGCGTCTTATGCAAAAACAGTTAAAAGAATTCAAAAACATAAAATTATAAATACAATAAATTTAAAACTTAAGTCAAAGTATAGTACCTGATTTTTTAGGGAATTCACTAATGTCTCCGGGCAATTGGTCACCATCAAACCAATGAAAGTGATATTGGTTTTCTTCTAGCCTGCACCCATTGTGTTCAGGAGTTAAAATGGTTGGTAGTTTTTCATTTGCGTTATTCCATATACTAGAAATGTAATTCGCTCGGAGAAATTGTTGAAATAATTCAATTTTACATGGTGGTAAATTGCTTGCATCAAATTTTTTCAATTTTTTACGATTGAATTCTTCGTTAATACTACTTACGCTGTAATTATTTACAAACAGCTGAAGTCGGACAGCATCAACATCGAATACTCCAGAAACAATGTAAATTTCGCAGATGAATTTCTGAATTTATTGGAAAAAAAAATTGTATAATATGCTCATCAGTACACGACTCTAGATCTCCAAACTGCATTAAAGCTTGCTGATATTCATGTCTTTTCATTAATAAATTGAATGGTTTTTTTTCCTTTCTTAAAAAGGGCGGGATTGAAGTCACATCCAGTCAATGCATGAAATCCTGGCAGTCTACACAAAGAGGGTCCTAAATGCTCGTAAACTTTTGTCAAATTAATATATGTTTGGTTATTTCCGGTGCCTGCGTTTAACCATACATTCGAGTCATCATTTTTCAAGTTATGCATATGTCCTAGCATTATTATAGCGATGTCGGTATTAGAGCATCTGATAACGAAATTTGCTTCAACCTCTGTATTAAAAACATGAAAAACAATTTAAGAAGGGGAACCAAATTGTTGTGAACATCTCACTCGCACTGAAATGCATGCGCATAGTGACTCGCGCTCGCACTCCCGGCTGAATAATTTTGTGTTTAGGGGATGTTCGGTCACTCGAATTTGTCTGACTGATGAAATATAAGTTTGTAATAGTTACTTGAATAACATATTTAAAAGTCAGACATGAAAAAATAAGTAAAGTTCATTAATTTTTTGTCAAGCTTTAAAGCGTCTGACAAAAGTTGTGGTCCATGAAAAGTGTCTGACACTTTATAATTCTAGTTGAGAATAGTATTCTACAAAAAATATATAAAAATCAGCCATACAAATTTAAGTTAGATAACTCATATTTTTAGTTACCTTTCTCACCTGGTACCTGCCCAGGTGTCACTGGGCAAGCTCCACAAGAAGGCACATATTTAAAGTATACTAGACGCTACTAAGTCGTGAAGGTTTCATCCATGTGAAAATAAGTTATGTCAGAACGCTCTGGGATCTTACTCTTGGTATGTTTTGTATGCTTAAGACTACATTTATGACCGTCGTTTATTTATTTTTCAAATGCCACAATCATAATCCACTTCAAAATAAAACTTTATCGTACCCTGAATAGCCCACAATTCCGTAATATCCGTAGTAAAATTGTTTTACTTTAATGCAAATATGTTGACAATAATTTGAAAGTCGACAGTGGCGCGCTCTGGGGACAAATACTGGGTAATGTATTTTGTCGCCTCCGCTGGAACAATAGGGTTGTCACAGCGTAATAATTTAGATTTATCAACTTGCGCTTGTGTAACGTCGTAAAGTACCCAAGAAGCCCTACTTGGGTACGGTTTTGATTGGGCTTATTTTGTTTGTTTGTTCTGTTCTGTGTGGATTATATTTTGGTGAGTACAAAGAAGTGATTCATATCGATGAGATAATTATCGTATGTTGAAATAAGCTACTCATTTCTGTTAATATGAGCATAATTTTTTTTAACGGAATGAAGCGATGGATTTTTATGCCGAATACACTATGTATATTTATATATTCTTACGGTTTGAGTATGATTAATTTTTGTTCATAAAATACTTGTCCTTATCTTTTTTATGGACGAGCATAAACATATTTCTTAATACATTCGTGTATGCTTCGTTAAATTTTTGTGGTTTCTTTGAAATTACCTTTCAATATAAATAATACCACACATTCTACTATAACCTTATTTAATATAAAATCCACCACAAACTCCCACTACCAATCAATCCCAATTTACACCATGTTTTACTGAAAAAATCCGACATATTTCGGCGTGAATAATTACAATCCTTAACAATTTATTCTATCTGAAATCTCGGCGTTGACAACCCTGGGGCTACGCATTGCGGCATTATGCAGGGAGCGCGTGTACTCTTTTTGAATTACAATTATTTTGCATTTTGTTTATAGAATTCCAATGGTATCTTGGTGATAAGGAATATAGGTATTTGTGTTTGTAGAATTCCATTCGTATCGTAGTGTTAAGTATTAATACTAAAATATGTATTTAGAATTCCATTCGAATCTTGGTAAGGAATTCGGTATGTTATTGGTAGGTCTGGATTTTAATGATTGTGAGAAAATTTTTAGGTAAAATGTATCTTCCTTAGTAAGAGAGAGAGAGAGAGGAGAGAGATTTTGAATATTTTGTTTTGTTTGATTACCTGAACGAACAATTACTTAGTATCAGGTTCTGAGAGGTAATTGTCGATTAATTATTTATTTGTAAAGTTAACCTTGACGAAAAATAAATTGTCTGTAGTTTAAGGCGAAGGTGTTGCAAAACTAGAAAGTTGTTAAAACAATTTGAACCTTCAAATAAATTACTATTTTCTAAAATTCTCTAATTCATGTGTTTAATCAAAATATTTTTGTATGGCTTAGATTTTAAGTACGTAATGAGTCATTGTTACTTGCAATAAAAGTTATTATTATTAAAACAACCAAATGCACTAAAACTCTAGCTACCAAACCCGTAACAAAAACGAATTTCAGTTGGAACATTTCAAAGACAAATATCCACGAGAATTAAACGCAACAACTCACGGAGAGGATTGAAAAATATTTCGCAATTTCGTCGCGAAACTTTCTGGAAACCTAGGTACTTTAGTAGTTTTGATACCTCTTGAGATTTTAGGGTTGGTAGTAAGGACGTGCTTATTTATAATAATAAAAAATAAAAATGCACCCAACAGTCACATACATAGTCCTGACCCCACACTTATATCAATTTAGTCTTGAGTACCAGGAACTACGAGAGACTTTAATAATAAATTCGTTTGGGAATTTTAAGCTGAATTATTGTGAATTGTATAGGTCGAGCAAATAAATAAATAAATACACCCAACAGTCACATACATAGTCCTGACCCCACACTAAGATCGAGTATTGTGTCTTGGGTATCAGGAACTACGAGAGACTTTTCGGTCTTACAAACACTCAGACCTGAAACAAATACTTGTGGTTCTCACAAACATTTGTCTCGGTGCGGGGATCGAACCCGCGGCCTCTCGTTGTACAGGCGGCGTCTAACCAACTGCGCCACGTAGGCTATCAAATGTGCGAATAGTAAATTCTAGGGTGGAAGATTTATGTCTTTAAATTCAAATCCTGGGTGTAGGAGTCCCGTGTTCAGTGCCCAGTGAACAATTGGGTATATGACACATTTTTTTTAATGTATTCGTCAAAAAGTATCCATATCCAAAATCTAACAAACAAAGAATTTTGTAAATCCTTTCAGAACTTAAAAAGTGCGCGGGTGTGAAAGAGACGGTAAGATGTCCTTGAAATGAAAATGAAATGAAAATAATTTATTGAATCCTTTAAAATGTTCAACATTGTTTAGATTCAGTCATTTTTTGAACTACCACCCGGTTCGGAAAGCGGTTTTCACTAGAGAAGAACGGGCAAGAAACTCTAGTGTTGCTCTTTTCAAAACCAGTTTACAATGTAGTGATTATTACAAAAATTACAAGTTGGTTTAAATCAGAGCAGTTCATTAATAACTTGTTATGACCTTACTACGTCCCCACTCTTTCATTTAAAATACTAATATTTGCCTCACGTTTCAAGCTACTTTAATACTGATTTCACAAAAATGTTTTGTTTTAATGGCACTTCTGTTTGTCTGCAAAATAATACAAAAATTCTATGATAGTCAAATACCCAATTATTATGCTATTGCTTAGGCTTGCAGGGCTATAATTTAGAACTGTCAAAACTTAAATTAACAAAAAAATGCTCAGAAATTACAGTTAAAACACCGCAAAATTCCCCTGCCAAAATATCTGCGCTGGATATCTTTGTGGCACGATTACACTGTACCGTTATTTATAACGATTGGCTCCAAGTGGCGACTTTATTGGTATTTCATGGTACATTTTTGTTGGCAGCCCGAGCGTGCGTCCGAATCGTAAAAACTACGCGTTGAAATGGAAGTTCATGTGATTTAATTCGTGTTTTTTATGTTTTTATTGATATGCAACCTTTTTGGTGGACGCGAGAGGATATGGAAAAAGTGGATACATGGAAATATTGTACGGTTTTTTTTTTGTTTTTTTTTTGGGAGTTGTAAGAATTTGTTACGTTTTGACTGATGACATTTGGCATAGATGTTATGTTTATGGAATTCAAATTGAAATTTTGATTATTCAAGATTGCTCAAATTAAGGGAATTTGAAATTAATTATACAATTAAACGTTATATAATTGTTCAATCAGGGAATAAAATCCTGTATATGGTTTGTCCTGTATTTATTAAATGAATACAACCTTTTTTGACCGACTGACGCTGACTACTCTATAAAAAATAAAATCAAGTATTTGAAAATAGAACTGAAGACGCTCGACATAAAAGACAGTAATGAGAAGCGACTGATAAGGTGGCAAAAGGATACGACGAAAAGTAATACTTAATCTTATTTATTTCACTATAAAATTTGATGAAAGAAACCTAACTAGGTTTGTTTTTTTTTACTTTTTTTTTTTGCAAAATATTAGTTGATGTCTGCGACTATTATTATAAGAGATCGTATTTTTTTACTACACCTTTATAATATCATTATGAGTAATAGACCCAGCAATAATTATATTATTTATATCAGTCCATATTTTAAATTGTAGGTTTCATGGAGACGAGCTTTGAGAGCTTCATTCTTGCGCAGCTTTCATAGGCATTCTAGTTTTCTCACTATGTTTCTTTTGTCGACAAAGTAAGTAATAATTAACTGTGAATGCATACTTCACTTTCAAAAGTCGGTAGCGTGTCTCGGACACAAATTTACCTTTATTTTATCAATCAAATCTGTATGTAAGAAGACTGTGCCTCATGTAAGAATAAATTAAGCTTAAACATGTGGAACTTCTATGGTTGAATAGCGGGATGAAAAGAGAGAGAGGGAAAGAGTAAGAATTCTGACAGCTTCCGTGGCGCAGTTGGTTAGACGCCGGCTGTGAAACGAGAGGTTTCGTTTCCCGCACCGTGACAAATGTTTGAGTGAATAGGTATTTGTTCAGGTCTGGGTGTTTGTAAGACCGAAAAGTCTCTCGTCGCTTCTCATATCCACGACACAAGACTTAATTAATCTTAATGTGGGGTCAGGACTATGTATGTGACTGTTAGGTGTATTTATAATATACAGGGTATATCAAGACCGCAACCGAAAACGAAGCCAGGAGGTAGTATTAGTGATATCAAACACAATGCAAGTATTAATTTTACAAAAGAAATCGTAATTTTTTTTTGTTATTTTTTTACATATTGTCGTATTTGAGTGATTAAACATAGTTTTTCTAAGATAATGACGTACATCGCTTAATTTTTAAACACGCAATGGTACGTAAGGGTTTAAATTACTATTTTTGCAAAAACTAGGTATATACCCCTCAAAAACCATGATTTTTAAAAAATCGTAAATAAAAATCCGTCACTTATTTTGCAAAATTTTTAGTTGCATTGTGTCTGTAGCCGCTATGACTACCACCTGGCTTCGTTTTCGGTCGCGGTCTTGATATACCCTGTATAAAAAAGGGCTATTGCTTCAGCTAATACCAAAGTTTTAGTTCTCCAATATTCAAACCTCAAATTTTTTGTTGCAGATTTAAATCACCACTGACATAAACATGGTAAGTGGCAGATGTGGTGGCAATTTATCCTCCGCCATCCATCACATCTGATTGATAGCTATAAACTTCCATCATATTTATCAGTCATGTTCGCTTGCCGGGTCGATGTACTCTCACTTTAAGAACGGCTTTTTCACTCCATCATTCGCATTTCTTAGATTTACGCGAGTGTTACATATTGAAATAAAACAATTTTTATGGATTTTATATTTTGATATTTTTCGGAAGTCCACCCCGAAACATAATCCGCCATAAAATTCGTAAAAATTAGTTTTATTTCAGTTCATTATTCGTTTAGTAATTTGAAGACGTTCAGGCTTACAATTTTGGCCTATAGAATAGATGTTTTTAGACTCATTTAATACCACGATAGAGGTAAATTAATTTGATAGCTGTTTATTAGTAAATTTTACATAAAATATTTGTTTTATCTTCACTCACAATTGAAACACAATTTTCGATTTTTTTTACCCGAATTCGCAGCAGTCCATGTTTTCACCTACCTTCAACCTTAGATCCTTATAATAAAGCAGTTTTTTAAATGCCCATATAATTTAAAGAGCTAGCAGCCTATCTGATAGTAAGCGGCCACCACCGATGGATTTTGGCATTGCCTTGGGCTGAGCCAAGCTGCTGTTTACACTTAAGAAGAGGAAATACTGGTGTGAGTCAGAGAAATTACACCCCTTTGGCGAAAGTTTACTAAGTCTCCCTAATTAGTTAAACGCCAAAGAACATCAAACATAAACTTAAGACATACTTCCAATAATTTAAATTTGAATGCATTAACCTCAAACTCCTAATAATTCACTGATGTTTAATTATAACATAAATAGCAACCATAGTGGTTTCTTGATGTCATCTTCTCATAACATATTTGTAACTTTATTAAGCACGTTAAATAAATAAATAAAAAAATGACATTTAATTTCAATTACAATAGTCGACGTCTGCAGTGTTGTTGTTTCACCATATTAGGTGCCTCGTCGAATTGTTTTCATGCAGCGTTCTTTTACAATATACGACCAACATGAATGCTTAACACATGATATTTCATTACCACTAATTATTAATGCTAGTGGTTAACGATTGTAGATGCTTCACCAGCCATGAGAACTAGGACTGATAAGGAAAAGAAAAGAAAAGGGACTCAAGTTGATATTTGGCCTTCTTCAGTCACAATCATCAAACCTAATATTGCAGCAAAGGCTTTCCTGAAAGAACTCAAGAACACCTTGGGTTCTTAGTAGCCTTCTAAGTCGGTCTTCAAATAAATAATAAATAAACCTACAGTTACATACATAGTCCTGACCCCACACTAAGATCGAGTCTTGTGTCGTGGGTATCAGGAACTACGAGAGACTTTTCGGTCTCACAAACACACAGACCCGAAACTAATACCTGTGGATCACACAAATATTTGTTGCGGTGCGGGGATCGAACCCGCGGCCTCTTGTTTCACAGCTGGCGTCTAACCAACTGTCTCACGGAGGCTTGTCGTTGTTGTCAAGATGACCAAGTATTATTTTTTTATCGGTACTATGCACTGTATCAGCTCACAAATGCGTACATCTGAACACGGGTCTCCTTACAATTGAGAGCTAGTTTGACAGTTCTTAGGTCTACCACGACAGTCTGCACCAACCTAGCGGACTTTGAGTTTTTTTCTTTTTCCAATTGTATTTCTCTTAATGAAAATACAAAGCAAGTGCACAAATTAATAAGAGTCTCGTTACCGCTGAGTGATGTCTCTAGACATTTGGAATGTTTCCAGAAGTGCCGTAGCTGGACAAATTAGGGACAAACTGCTACATGCGAAATATTGGACGGTAATTATGCTCTGTGTCTTCTGTGCTGCCTTTGTTTATGGGAGTTAAGTTGAGGTTGTTTTTCTGGCAGGATGGGATATTTTTGGGAGATATTCTCTATTAGTCCATATGGCAATGAAAGGGACATGTTGTATTATGGAGAATGGTAAGGCTTTAGTCAATTATCTACAACTAGTGACTGTTTCGTAGACACTTTACTAAGGGTCTTCGGAAGACATGACACAGTGAGGTATACAATTTGATATTATCGAAAAAATCGAAAATTGTTGAACTCTCAACAATAATCCGGATTTCTTTGCCATTACCAGATCGCGAACAGCGTCCTCCTGGACTGGTCTGAGGAACATTAAAAATGGCATTCTCCAGCGTATGTCCGATATAATCTGTATAGTCCAATGTACAGATTCTGGCTCTCATTGCACAGTAGTAGGAACCGGAAGTAGTTAGTGGTATTTTAAGGGACGCATTTATACAATATTGATAAGTTAAAATATTTATACTATTGTATAATTTCAGAATTTATGTGACTATGTACTATGGGTTATTGCACGAAATAATAGCATTTTATTTATTATTTCATTATTATATATTATAATATTTTTTCTTTATTAGGTAACTCTGTATCTCGTGGAACGTTATAGCAGGTTTTACCTATATTTAATGGTCGCCATTGCTGACACAAATATCCAACAGCATAACTTTTTGACACATTGATTCCTTTACTTCCACATCTCCTTGTATTACGTAATTCGACATTGGAACTTCTTGAAGTCGTGTTCCTTTATTAACATAATCCTATTTGGCGTCTAGAGCGCGTACGACGTTCGAATGAATTTACAAATGTTGATTCGATTTACTTCGCAACGAAATTGAATATATTTGGCAGATAAAGGAAATAAGCTAATTTGTATCCTGCCAATAAAATAAGCTGTAGTGGTTATGTTATTATTTGTACTTCTATTCTTGTAGAAACTTCTCTACATTGTTGATGTAGTTGTAGCTAATATTGCTTATATTGGTATCATGGTACATACATACGTTAACTCTCACCTTTTAACCTTGGAGGCAGAGATGCTACCAGGACACCCAGATTTCGCCTTGTACGAGTATGTTCCGTCCCACGATGTGATAGGAGACGAGCCCATCGCTTTATCGGCACAAATTCCGGACTCCGGGCTTATAATTAATAGAAAAATCCAATATTACTTTGCGGGACCCGAGATTGGGACCCGAGACCTCAGCTTTGTATTGTAGTACAACCGAGGCACTCAATGGCGCTGTGATCAATCTGTAGAATTTCGTTTCGTAGTCGGCTTTTTGACTTACAGCGTTTTTAAAAGCAGTCGCCCCCATTGATTCAAAAGCATTCCAGAATTCCACTCATTCAGCCTTTTAAAAATACTTTATTGTTTTAAAAGCCGGCGGTTGGTTAACGGCTGTCTCGATTCTACTCGATTACCCCGGGCGCAATACAAAAAAACAAGTACGAGTTGAACTGGCGAAACTAGGGTTTCGCAGCATGCAATTAAATTTTACGCTCTTTGAAGGTGGGATAAAGGTTTTGGCCCGAATGGCAAAGGTACACATGGGTTAAGAGCATTATATAAACCAAATTAAAATATTCTTTCTTCAAATAGACTTTCACACGATCTCTTGTATCTACACATGGTTCTAGGTCAGTGGGAAGTATATAGCTTTTCATAATAAAAAGAGTTTAAATTTTAGTTTCAGAATATACAAAAACTGAGCTTTTATAGAAGTGGTTCTATAAAAGCTCGGTTTTTCATGCGGAACCCTTAACAAAAAGCGTACAACTAGTAACACGACGGAGGGCGGGGTATTGTCCAGTGCAGAAGTTGCACTCGGCCGTTTTTATTTCGCGAGATGACCACGTAAATGCTGAGAACGAAACTTTGTAAAACGTACAAAGCGAGATATGTTTCAACGAGTTACGACTTGGGGTTTGCATTGTTTTAATGCGAATTATTCGTGTGTTTGAACAGTTTGTGTGAGTAGTTTTTGAGTCGAAAAAAATTGAATTTATTGTATTTGGATTTTTATTAATTAAAATCATCGTAAATCCGACAATTTTAGAAATTTAAAGAAAGTCAAGGATGCAATAATCTTTTCTCAAACCCATAATTATCTTTACTGTACTGTATCAGCCCATATACGGCCCACTGTTGGGCATGAGCCTTTTCTACAATCTACGATTGGGAGGGGTTAGGCCGTATAGTCCATCATGCTGGCTTAGTACGGACTAGCGGACTTTACGAACCATAGAAATTCATGAAATTCTCTATGGTATGCAGGTTTCCTCACGATGTTCATCATTCTTATTCGTTCCATAATAATGATCTATTTAGTGAAAATTCACCGACTATACGGATGAATAAAGTCGAAAAAATTTTAAAGTACAAACTGCTGCACAAACCCTATCCCCTGATGTGGTTTATGTTAATAATACCTAGACCCGAAACAAATACCTGTGGGTTACGCAAACATTTGTCTCGGTACAGGGATCGAACCTGTGACCTTTCGTTTCACAGCCAGTGTCTAACCGACTTCACTAGGCGCGAACTGCAGAATGTCCTATATTTTTTCAATAGACGACAACTTTGCCCATCGCCTTAAAAATGACAAAAGAACATCAAATTTCCATAATTTCTATTAATACTACTCAAAGGATTCATTTCGAGACACAATAAAATATATTTGTAACTTTCATCGCCTTTATCATATTAAAAATGGCTTTCTTTCGTCCACGACTTTGTTTGACATTATTTTTATTAGATTTTGCAATAACGATGTGTAATAGACAATTGAATTATGAAACCCACAGCGGTGTAGTTGGTTAAAACGATTGTTATGAATCGGGTCGTGGCCTGGGTTCAATGGGGTCGGGACTATGTATTACCCGTCGGAAATATCTGTGGACCTGAATAATTAACGTCATTCGAACATAAGTTCAGCAAATTCAAAATATAGGTTTAACAAATTGAATTAAAATAGAAAAAAGAATAAAAATAGAATTCGCATCCATCTCAAAACGTATTTTAATGTAAAATAACATAGTAGATAGGGGAACACAAAAAATGAAATGTGATTCGAATTCCAGCTAGGTTCACAGATATTTCCGACAGGTTATATATGACTGTTGGGTGTTATAAAAAAAGACACATGTCACAAACCAACCTCATTCGAGTACAGCATTTAGAGAACGCCATTCAGTCAAAAGTATTTTCACTAAGAAATATTTCGAACAAACAGACTCAACGCCCCCATTTTATATGCGGATGTAATGACGTAAGTTATTGTTTGCTTGTATTTTTGTGCTTAACGAACGCGGCGGTCGGAAAATTCATATCTGGAGTAATTTCGAATACTGTTCCCTTTTGTTGGCGAAAATGCTAAGAATTTTTCGTGAATTGGAATAAAATTTTCTGTGGAGTGTTGTCACTGATTTTAGTCTTTTTTCGTGTGGTATTAGGTTTGAGTGATAGTTAAGCCAATCTGCACTACGCCAGCATGGTGGATTATATGGCCTAACCCCACTCAATCGTATTGTCGATTGTAAAGGAAGCCTGTGCCCTGCAGTATAATGTATATAGGTTGATACACATATTATGTACAGACAAATAGTTTACTAAGTTGGTCTAACGTGACTGAACGAAAGGATAATATTGTTAATTGAAACATAAAAATACATCGACATGTACCAATGGTAGCCGATTTAACTTCATGTTAAAGATAGATTATCGAGATCGAGCGGTAACGGCAAACTACCCAATATCTTAATAACAAAACAAACAATTACACTTGTGCAAAACACCCAATATTCAACAGAAAGCAATTATAAGTTGTTGCAAGCATCGCATTGTGCCTCAACTATTCGCAAATGGACTGTGTCGGCAAGTTTTCCTTGTGTTTAATTTGATTTCGGCGGTATTTGCTCGGTCTATTTGTGGCTTTAATTCTAGGCAGTTGTCTTGCATAGTTCCGTCTTAAGATTCCTAGATGCTTGATGAGAAATTAATTTGAAGGTTGATTGTAATTTCGATGGAATGTTTTGGGCCGGAGACTGTCCCGCCCTCACACCCGCCACTGCAACTCCTGTAAGCCAGGATCAACAGCACGCATTTTAATGACACCGAGCATTGAAGCTCAGCGCGTCTCCGGGAATGTCTAACTTGTCTTTAACCCGCAACGAAATCAATCAAAAAGTTACATTTATAGGAGGAGTTGGAAATAAATTAATGTCCACTTCCCTCCCTAATAAAGTGTCTGTAATCACTAAAATTAAAACCGCCTAGCTTCGTTTTCGGTTGAAGTTTGGATATACCCTGAATGCCCTATTACACGCTATAGAACTCCTCACCATCATAAACACTCCCACATTGCTAAAATGAATGCTTTCTCTCCAGGTGCAAAGAGACCTGGCCAGATGAAATCTATGGCTCCCGAGTCGCGGGGCTGACAAGATGACACCGGCCGGTCTTTTGGTCTTCTGCTCGTTGCTGACTAGAACGTTATGCGTCATCGCTCCTCAGATACCAGGTCAGTAGTCTTTCAGTCATTTTTTTTTGTACAGACGCCTCAAACTGACTACAACGCAATGGTAGGGAAGACCAGATGGGTATCCACCAAAGCGAGTTAATTACAAGTATCCTAAACAGGTCAATACAATCATGCAGACTTTATCTATACTAATATAGGCTCACTATATACTCAGCCCGCCTCCACTGCTGGACGTATGCCTCCTCAAGTCAGCGCCAACCATCTCGGTCTTGAGCAGCCGTCATCCATCTGCTACCCGCCGCTTGTTTCAAGCCGTCGGTCCATCGTGCAGCAGGAGTTATAAGCTTATATAGGCTCACTATAATTTTTTTAATGGTCACGAGATTTGTTTTAAAAAAATTAATTATTTGCAAATTTTTATTGTTATGGTATTCATATAATTAAAATAAATAATGTATTTTTATGAGTAATGGATAAAAATGGTCAGAATGGGATGTAACGGGATAGGATGGTAAAAGCAGTATAGAGAACGACAGTCACGTTGTGTTTAAATATGAAACAGTACGCCAAATAATATGTTTTTGATGTAAATTGGAGCCAAAAAAATATCAGCACCCAGGCGGAGCCGGGCCGGGCCGCTATTTCAATATAAAAAAAATACTAAAATCGCTCACAAGGCACACAGTCCCCACTATGAACAAATATTGAGTTATTAACCCTGGATTAAGGCAAAGTAGAAATAAAAAATATCTAGTCCAAAAACTGTTATTTTTCTGTGATTAACGTTTAATTACAATGATATAGGTATTGTCATATTTTTATTCTTAAGTGCTATAAGAACTACGGAATAATGTTAACGCATGTTGTGATTTCCTTTAAATGAAGGATATAGTTTACTATAGATATAGTTTATTTTGTGTTATGATTAATACGGATATTCTTTGTGTGTATTCTTCGTTGGTAATCCTTTGATAAGTAATAATAAAAATATTTTTTTCATGAATTCATGCAAATGCTCCATCAGGAAGCCTTAGTTATCATTTACTTTTAATAAATTTTATTATCCTAGCATATTGAAGAAAGACTTTAAAAAATCCTTGAAAGTCTTTTTTTTGCTGAGCATACCCTACGTCACAACCCAGTAAAAGTATTTAAATCCACGCGACCTTTTATTACCATATTTAATCTTACATAATATAAAGAAACCTTAAACATGGTAAAAGGTAAAATTACAATATAATAAAAAAAAAATATAGCTCTAGCCTTGTTCTTGCAAATTGTCTCGTGTTTCCATTACAAATGACAATTCTTAGAAGTGCCCTGAGGTTCTACGCTAATGAGATTTTATGTAAGGCTTGCTAATATTTTTAATAAACATGCGGTTGCCAAAAGTTTGGCAAGGTTCTTAGGTATTTTTTTTATTATTAATATTCGCGTGTGGGTTTTCAGACTAGATTTACCAAGATTTTTTTTTTAATTCTTTGTTGCATTTTTCTTGTACTGACCGCTTAAAGTTAGTATCGACCGGCTGTACTCAATTTTTTTTATTTTTTATACTGGTACGAATAAATGAAACTAGTTTTACGGATTATTATTTTTAAATTCATAATTGGGTGTATTATAATTAAAAAGTAAAATAGTTATCTGTTAACACCTCAGTCCGTGACCACGAAGGCTGTAAAATCTACGAAACAACGGGAAGTTAAAATTAAACCAAAACCGCGACAAAATCCGTACGAACGAACAAAATATTCATAGTTATTTCTTACATGTCTTCAACAATGTGTATGGGAATTTTTAATGTATTTCCTTGAAAAAAAAAAGAAAATAGCATATAATACTAATAAATATTATAATACTTAATGACTACCGAAATAGCAAATTTAATATAAATATCATAACAAATATTTAGTAAATAGAGAATAAGTACTATGTGTATGGACTTATTTCATTGCCTATGTGACCAATAAACGAATTTCATTTTATTTTTACTGGAACGGCAAAGTGACCCTCTTTATACGCATGACTACAAAATCGCCTCGTCAATCTATCTATCTATCTATCTATATCAGCCCATATACCTCCCACTGCAGGGCACGGGCCTACTCTACAATCGAGAGAATCGATTAAGAGTGGTTAGGCCATATAGTCCACCACGCTGGCCTAGTGCGGGTTGGCGGACTTACATACCGTAGAAATTGTTTAAAATCGCTACGGTATGCAGGTTTCCTCACGATGTTTTCCTTCACTGTTAAAGTGCGTGGTGATTGACTATCAATACACACATAACTCCGAAAAGTCAGAGGTGTGCCCTGGGATTTGAACCCGCGACCACCGTGAACATGTAGGCAGCCGCGTCTGGTCCGTTACCAACAGGCCACCCCGTCAATCACTCCCAGTATATTACCAGTAGGTCACAAAGCACTTATTTTGCCATAATAAAACGAATATTTTGTGCGCAGACTTCAAAACCGGTGACAAGAAGGTGATCACCGGCCCGTTCTGGCACGAGGTGTTTACGGAAGCGTACGACGAGCCTGACGACGACGTCTCCACGACTACCACTGAGCCGCTGCCGTTCTTCGAGGATGACGCTTCTACCAACAACGTCACGGCGCAGCTCGGCAGCCGAGTGCATCTGCACTGCAGGGTGCATGATCTGGGGGAGAAGACGGTAAGATGCTTTTTTATTGCCCTTCGCGGGCAGACGAGCATGCAGCCTGTCTATTTCCCCCGCTAAACAGCATTTAGCACTGTTGTGTTCCGGTTTGAAGGACATTGTAGCCAGAGCAACTACTGGACATAATGAGACTTAACATCACATGTCCCAGGATGGCGAGCGCAGTGGAATGCTAAGCATTGTTTTGAGATTCATGGTGTTGTTTGGTGTAGCTACTGTTAATGAGCGGTCGTATCGCTTACTATCAGGAGATTGGCTTGTACGTACCGTCATAGATTGCAAAAAAATAAATGTACAAAAAAATGCCGATACGCGGGAATAATATTCGCCTGCGTATCACGTTCTTTACCAACACCGTCACAGGCTGTCGAGATAAATATCCATCAAATATCACAATATTATTAAATAAGATGAAATAGAGAGAACCCTGACAGCGAGCTGCAGCTAATTGGATTATGTTATAAATTGCAAGGAGCATAGACGGTCTTAGTTATTTTGTATTCTCAATTTATCTCGCGGATCAACTTCGTGATTTACGGGGTATATTTTTTTATTAGACGTGTTCTTTATTGCATTAGCGTATAAACTTTGTATTTTACTTTTTTCGTTTGGATTTAGAAGATTTAAAATTCGATTTGAGTCTTTCAGAAATAACAAGTTAATGATCCTGAATTTGAATACAACTGTATGTATGTATGTTTCATAATATTCTAATAAAACCAAACAGCAATTATGCAAAGGTGTTGTTTGAATTCCTGACAAAATCATGATATTAATTATTATTAAGGGGACGATAGGTATGGCTTCCGCTGCGAGTAGAAGTTCCTTTAACATAACAGAATAAACAAATAAAAAAAAAACATTTAAAATTCTGGTACATCTGCAGGTGTCATGCTTTACATTGCTTATTAAAAATAGAATACAAATTGTAAGAAACAGGCTCTCTTTTTCACACATATGTTTACTGATATGAACATAGACCTCTCAAGGACATAAACTACTCATAAAAAAACCTGAAATCATCATCAGCCTGTTGCATTCCACTGCGGGATATAGGCCTCTCCCAAGGTACGTCACAGAGCCTGGTATGCTGCTTTATGCATCCAGTTGCTGCCGGCCCTCTTGTGCAAGTCGTCCCGCCATCTGGCCAGAGGACGAATTTAGTAAAATTTAAATTTAGTAAATGTGAATATCAAAATACGAGTACATTCATTCGGTCAAATATTTGAAAATATTTCTCTGACATACATCAGCTAATACATTTAAAATTAGCAATAGATCTTAGCTCAGTACAAATTAATGTTTGAAGTTTTCAGGCCTAACATGAAGTACTCGTAGTTTGTTCTCACAAACTTGAACATCGAGCGTTAACTTGGCCTGGATATTTCAGTCTCGTGTTGTGGTTTGAAGCAAGCGTATGGCGACGTATCCGATACCAATACAACTCGATAAATGTTAAATTTTGTGGTTTGGCTACGAGAAAATCTAAGCTTGGACCTCCCTTCAGCATTTTATTTAGGGAAATTTTATAAGGCAATATTATTTGGTCAGCAATAAAGTAGTGTAGGGTCAGGACTATGTATGTGACTATTGGGTGTATTTATTTATCATTTAAGTGTTTGTACTTAAAATAAGAAAGAAAAAAAATCGCATAACACATAAAGCTAATTATGTAAATCACAGAAAAAAAGACAACAAAATTTTGGTACCCAATTAAATTGCCAAAAAAATGCGGATGTAAAAAGGATTAGTCACAATAAAAAATCACATTCCAGGAATTGGTCATATTTGGTATCCAATATAGTCGTCAAATTCATTTGAAAACTCTATAACTTTTTGTGCCTATAGAATATTGTGATTTAGTTGTAAACGAGCTGTTTATATTGAATTCTTTGATGTATATAAATACAGTATCGGAACAATATAATGTGCGTGTGAATAAATATTATATACCTATCCGAAAGGATTCGATGGTGCACAAAAGTGAAGTCACATTTATTTATATATAAGGTACATATGTATTTTATTTATTGATATACAGGGTATATCAAGACCGCGACCCAAAACGAAGCCAGGTGGTAGTTTTAGTGGTTACAGACACAATGCAATTAAAAATTTTGCAACAATAGCGACAGATTCTTTTATGCAATTTTTCAAATATCATCGTATTTGGGTGGTAAATACTTAGTTTTTGCGAGAATAGTAATTTAAACCACTGCGTACCATTCCGTCAATTAAAATAAAAAGGTGTACATTATTATTTTAGGAATACTATGTATTTATCACCCAAATACGACGATAAGTAAAAAAATACAAAAAAAATATCGATGATTTTTATTGCGAAAGTTTTAATTGCTTTGTGTTTGAAGTGTACCAATACTACCACAGAGCTTCGTTTTCGGTCGCAGTCTCGATATACCCGGTATATTTATTTATTGATATAAAAGTCATATTGAAAGGGAATTGTTGAGTTGAGGTCATGTGCTGGCGTAACTACTGTCGGGCGATTATACGTTATGCAAAACGGCAACTTGCAAAATGTCATAGGTCATTCGCCGAAAGCTGCTTCTAATAAGTCACTCTAGATAGTAGATATAGCTATTGATAATGAATAATGCATCTACTGCCTCGGTGGCGTAGTTGTACTTCAGTACGATTACAAAGATGAGGTCTCGGGTTCGAATCCCAGGCCGGGCAAAGTGATATTAGGTTTTTTTATTCATTATCAGCCCGGAGTCAAGAATTTGTGCCCGATATGGCGATAGGCTCGCCCCCTATCACATCATGAGACGGAACATACAAGGCGAAATGTGGGTGTCCTGGTGGCGCCTCTGCCTACCCCGTCTGGGATAAAGGCGTGAGTTCATGTATGTATGTAATGCATCCGATCGAAAACTATGTTATAATCAGTCGTCAATTTTAATTTGCATTGTAGATATTCCAAAAAGTTTATTGGTCGGTAATAACATACATACATAAACTCACTCCTTTTACCCAGAAGAGGTAGGCAAAGGTTCTACCAGGACACCCATATTTCAATCTATATGTTCCGCCTAACGATGTGATAGGGGGCGAGCCTATCGCCATATCGGGCACAAATTCCCGAGTCCGGGCTGATAATGAATAGAAAAATCCAATATCACTTTTCCCGACCCGGGATTCGAACCCCAGATCTCAGCTTTGTAATCATACCGTAGTACAACTACGCCACCAAGGCAGTCGGTAATTTCCATCACAAAATACTAAAACCTTCAAACCTTTCAGATATCCTGGGTGCGTCGTCGAGGCGAGGAGCTGCATCTGCTCTCCTTCGGTCGCCACACGTATTCAGCAGACTCAAGATACTCCTTAGCCTTCGAACACCCCAATGACTGGCGCCTGCTCATACAGTATGTGAGTGAGCGGGACGAAGGATACTATGAGTGCCAGATTTCCACCCACCCACCGCTTGTGAGACGGGTTCATCTTACTGTTGTTGGTGAGTGTTAAAACAAATGATTATTTGTATCGTCTTTATAGGAATGTTTAACTTCTTAATAACAATTTTGCGCTTCGCCGTCAGAGCAATTTTAACTACTTCTATATTACAATTCGAAGTTTCGGCTTCATATTATTGTTCTATGTTTTATACAAGATAAATAAATACACCCCACAGTCACATACATATTCCTGACCCCACACTAAGATCAAGTCTCGTGTCGTCGGTATCAGGAACTCCGTGGCGCAGTTGGTTAAACGCCACCTGTGAAACGAGAGGCCGCGGGTTCGATCTACAGGTATTTGTTTCGGGTCTGGTTGTTTGTGAGACCGAAAAGTCTCTTGTAGTTTCTGATGCCCACGACACAAGTTTCGATCTTAGTATGGGGTCAGTAGGCCAATTCACGTAATTAAATAAGTTCAGTTGCAGTGCAGTTGCAGTTAAGTTTCGATCAAAACAGCCCATTTTGTATTCTCGTAATTTAGAATAACCGCTGTCAGATACGCTCGCGTCAAGTTCGCGTCACGCGATCGCTTTAGCGTATTCTACGGCTGCGCGTTTTATACATGCGTGATTCAGATCGCAACCTGATTGGTACCTATTCATTTGACGTCTCCAATGACAGTTTAGTGCCACCAACGTGCAGCACATGCGCAGTATAAGCATATCTTACGCGCAGCTAAACAATTACAACAATACCATTTTGACGTACGTACGATTAAGACGTAAACCTAATCGAAACTGCATCGAAACTTGATCGGGGCGTCAATAAATTACGTGAATTAGCCTACTGGACTATGTATGTGACTATTGTAAATAAAAAAAAACCTTTTCCCACCGTTTTTTTTTCTCCTCTCCTCTTTAAATAAATAATAATAACAATAATCTTTATTAAACAATTAGTTTTACATTCCTTAATGCTAATTTAAGAAGATAAACTTTTAGGCACAATTAAAATAAAATTATAACAGCGGCCCCTACACTAGGCATTGCCTGTATTGTAGGTGACCAAATCACATAAAAATATATTAACAAATTATATATTAACGGTATAAATATATATAAATGCTAGCAACTCAATTATGATCATTGTTTCGTAGAAGTGCATGAACTGTGGCGACCAAAAACCCACAACTAAACTTGCCACAGTCACAAAGCCATCCAACTTTCATAGATGTAAACCTCTTACGCCTTCAGTCATAAAAAAGGAAAAAAACCCTTCCCAAAGCAACATAATCCGAGCGAAAACAAATCGACAGTCCGTAAGAAAAACTTAAATTAGTTTCTATCGGGAGCGACCTTTGCGAAGTTCGTGTTTTCAGAAGCGGCCACTCTAATATTTATTCTTCGCCGAACTGGAAACTTAAATAGTGAAAAGGTTTATGTTATGATGGTTATCATATACATAGTACATACATACATAAACTCACGCCTTTATCCCCGAAGGGGTAGGCAGAGGCACCACCAGGCACCCACATTTCGCCTTGTATGTTCCGTCCCACGATGTGATAAGTGGTTACTTTATTTTTCTAGCGACGCATTGTGACTGACCTGATGCTGAGCGCAAATGCCGTCAAATCGAATGGCATCAGATGGCGATCCAATGTCATTCGATACATTTATGCCGGCCTGCTGAGTTTTCTTCACACTACTGCAGAAGGGCCTAGGATTATAAGAAGGAGGGAACTCTCATTTTCCTATTTACATATCCATCCAAAGGTTGCCTGTAAGAAATTGCGTAGTGTGATAAGGCCGCCTCTTGTACTATTATTATGCCATTTATTTACTGTAAATCTTTCTTTTTGTGCAATAAAGGATTAATAAATAAATAATACGTGTGTCGGCAAACAATTCCATAGCTTGATGGTAGGGCATAAATAGAATTCGCGCGGTTTGAACCTTTCATTAGGCTAGTAAGCTATGACTTGGTGAAATTTGCTATATGAGCTATTGGCACTGTCTTAAACTGTATTTGGTTTGATGCCTGCCTTTCTCACCTCATTATTCTCTTAGGAAGTCTTGAGTTTGATTTCCAAGTTAGGAAATCTAATTTGGATGTGATTTTAGTAAGGTGAGTTTCCGGTTGAAAATTCTCTCGTGATTATATTATATTTCTTTGTTCGGTACCTAAAGGCCGTAGTGTGATTTTAAATATATGCTAATATTCCCCAAAAATCGGCTAATCAATGAAAAATATTTTAGGAATGCAGTTGGTAGTTTTAAAGATAATCACGTTCTGATAAAGTACCCCTTAAAGTACCCCTGGTGGCTTTATTAGGGTTACAAAAAGGGTAACAATATTAATCATCAAACAACAATGACCTAAAGAAATATTATCAACTTAAATACACGATATTTCACGTTTATTTACATAAATTATCATAGTGCAGTTACTGCAGAGAAAACGGGTAAACGGGTAACTGCTGAGTTATAGAAAGGCTTATACCGTCTTGAATGGTGTACCTCGTGAATGCATGTTACGATGTAAGCGCTAACAAAGCTGAAATATAATACGAGGGAATTAAACTGGGGGGTATGGGTCGAGAAAAGATAGGTTTGGGTATAGATATGGAGTTTGTAATGTAGTTTTAGGGCTGTAAAAACATCTCAGTTATAGTATCTTTGTAAATTTTTTTGGGTTCTAAAAATGGAATATGTTAGCTCTAAATTTCTATGTAAATATAACTTATAGGGCACCGATTAGCTTATGGGAATAAATCTAAGAATTCGATAAATCCGGATTACTTTCTAAAATAGTAGTTATAAGGATTTTTTTTATTTATACCTATTTTTCGTAATTTTTTTGCCGTACCTGGTTCATACTACGGTAGTCTACAGAACCCTTACAACTTCAAGAATCTCCCTAGCAACACGACGCGACACCACGAAATCAGCTATCCTTTGGGTAACCGGACGCTCTACTCCCAATAGAAGACTTAATTCAATAAGGAATTTTGCTAAGAACGGTTGTGGGAATTCCTAGGAAGCGCCTCTCCAATTTGGGTGGCCGCCAAAGTGTCTCAACGTTGTTATACAGATGCTTACCGTTATTTCCCAGTTAACAGTGCTTATAACTGCCATAGTCGAATTTACAAGTTAAATGAATCGTGAAATGGTGCTTGCGATGTGATTTCTTTGTTTTTATTTTGACTTGGAGCTGTAAAATTATGGACAGAAGCGAGGGAATCTGCGAGAAGGTAATATGTTAGAAAGTTAATGATCACTGTGGCGTTTTTAAAAATTTATATATTTTTTTTATTGCAGTGAATGGCGAGACGTGCCATTCGCCTGATGGTAAGCGATACGACCGCTCATGGGCAGTAGCAAAACCAAACAACACCATGAATTATAAAACAATGCTTGGCATTTCACTGCGCTCGCCATCCTGAGATGTTAAGTCTCATTATGTCCAGTAGTTGCTCTGGCTACAATGTCCTCAAACCGGAACACAGCAATGCATTTACACTGCTATTTGGCAGGATAATAGCATGTGCTATGTGTTATTAATCCGACATGCCATGATGACTATTCCCAAGGTAATATCACACCCCGACATACTTCTTTCGGTCCTCGTTTGGGTACCTGAAGGATAGTATGACTTCATCGTTTAAAAAAAGCTTCTTAGGTAACCAAGAGGAAACCCTCCCCAGAAAAAAAAAACCAATATCACTTTGCCCGACCTTGGATTCGAACCCGAGAGATTGATGTTATAATCTGCTAATTATCTCATTCTATTCATTATTAGCGCGGAATCATGTATTTGTGCCCTATATGGCGATATGATAGGGATATCATATTCTGTGTCCGAAAATACAAGGTAAAACGTGGTCGTCCTGGTTGCACCTCCGCCTACCCCTTCTGGGAAAAGGCGTGAGCTTATGTTTGTATGTATGTAATCTGCTTATAAGCTATTCCCATGAAACACCGCGTATATGATACACAAAAATATTTACGTCAAGTATTTTTCCAGAATTTTAATACACAAACCCCACGTGTTGGAAGATTTACAGTTCGCGTAATGGAGAAAAATATTTTCATGCCACGTCTGCCCGAGTTAAAATCACGCCTGTCTCGTGCGTTGCAACTTTATTCATATTATTTCATATGAAAATATTTTTGATGGGATTAAACACTAAGATACTTGAAATAAAACTATTTTATACGGATTTTATCGCGATTTGGTTTAATATTTACATTTTTTAACTTCCCGACGTTTCGATTACTTTACAGCTTTCGTGGTCACGGGGCGAACGTCGGGAAGTTAAAAAATGTAAAAATTAAACCAAATCGCGATAAAATCCGTATAAAATAGTTTTATTTCAATGTGTAACATTCGCGTAAATCTAAAAAACCATTATACTAAGATACTTACGTGATTTTTTATAGATTTTTTTTATTGCGATGAATGGCGAGACGAACATGCTATTTGCCTGATGGTAAGCGATATGACCGTTCATGGACAGTAGCAAAACTAAACAACACCATGAATTACAAATCAATGGCATATCACTGCGCTCGCCATCCTGAGACATAAGATGTTAACTCTCATTATGTCCAGTAGTTGCTCTGGCTACAATGTCCTTCAAACCGGAACACAACAGTACATTTACACTGCTGCTTGACTGGAGAAATAGATATTGTGATGGCACCCACCCAATCAATCTCTCACTATGAAAGACCTCTCACCAGTAAGATTAAAGTCAGAAAAAGTCAGATAAATTCACTCATATGCCAGTCAGTCAGTCATGACTGACAGGCGTGATAGTAAGTGACCGCCGTCGGCTCCAAATACAGTCAATTAGGGATCATAATAGAAAACTTACATAAACTCACGCCTTTTTCCCAGAAGTGGTGGGCACAGGTGCAACCAGGACACCTACGTTCCGCCTTGGATTTTCCGTCTCACGATGTGATAGGGGGCGAGCCTATCGCTATCGGGCACAAATTCCTGACTCCGGGCTGATAATGAATAGAAAAATCCAATATCACTTTGCCCGACCCGGGACTCGCACCCGAGACCTCAGCTTTGCAATCATACCGTAGTACAACTGCGCCACCGTGGCAGTCAAATTCGAATCATAATATATTATTCGGAAACTATGATGTACACGTTTCTACAGAACCACCTACATTTTACAAAATACAATCTCATCAAAACCATATCTAGTTAAAAGTTTTGATTATGTAATATCCTTTTACTGCGCCACGCTCAAGCAAACAGGAAAAATCTTCAGCAATTATATTCCTATTGTATTTCACAATAAAACCATGAAAAACCGACAACCAATTTTTTCGACACCTAGTTTTCTTTTATTTATATACAGGATGGTAAAGAACACACAACACCCATCGTTAACTTTACGGCAACATCCTGTATTTTATGGGGTCTGTCTCTGACGATATTGTATGATTTAGCGACTTTTGTAGATGTCATAAACTGCACTGACGTAACAGATCTGGTTGCCTCTTAACATTCTATCTGGCCAGTCCTTTGTGGGCAATGGATCTCAATAATTTGATGGTAAAAGAGGCGTTTTAATTTGAATACTTTTAAAAATGTGTGCCTTTATATTATTTAATGCTTTCCAAACTAATTTTAGCTTTGAACTGAATCAATAATTTAAAAATTGTGAATTTGATCATCTAAAAATGGTGTATTACTTATCACATATATTAAAAAGGCCTGGGAATAAATGCTCAACAAGAACTGTATTGTTAAAATTCACTGAGTTGTTATATCATATACGGTTTATATTATTTAAATATTGTATTTTCATAATATCCATTTTACGTAGAGAGGGAGTGAGAGTTTTTTGCGACTTTGCAAACCTGAAACATTCCGAAGCAATATCATAACTTGACCATTCACAAAAAGAAACAAAATAAATACATCAAAAGTTTATCTTCAAAAATGTTGAGAACCACAACCCATAGTCTCAACCGAACTGACAGGATGCAGAGGAGCTAACGCGTGTTTTTGGCACGGTATCAACCGTGTTCGCTGGGGAACGGAAAATAAAATTAAAAAAGTTGACAACCACTGATCTAGTTCTTGTAGAGGCGTAATTGGACTCGCGTAAGGGATTATCTTCGAAGGCGTTCACAAAAACCCTTGTGGGAGAAATAACAGAAATATTTTTGTTATTTTATTTGAGCAGTGTTTTTAGCTTAGATCGAAATAGAATAGACTGTTTTAGAACCTGGCTTTAGGAATTAATGTGGGTGTTAGTAGTTAGTTGTTATCGGTAATAAATAATAATAATAAATACACCCAACAGTCACATACATAGCTCTGACCCCACACTAAGATCGAGTCTTGTGTCGTGGGTATCAGAAACTACGAGAGACTTTTCGGTCTCACAAACACCCGAAACAAATACCTGTGGATCACACAAATATTTGTTTCGGTGCGGGGATCGAACCCGCGGCCTCTCGTTTCACAGGCGGCGTCTAACCAACTGCGCCACGGAGGCTGTCATAAGACAGGTGTCAGGTAATGACAGCGAAGGACAAAGTAGTAGGACAAATAGATGAACGATTTTATTGTGACAATAAGATAAGAAATATACATACAACAACAACTGAAATATCTATACATCGCAAGGAACTTCGACAATACGACCTCAAGATATTCGTGATTAACCCCCAGGGGCAGTCCATATCAATAACCAGGAATAGTTCACCATCCATGCGGGTAAATAATTTTAACCAAAGAAGGTTTTGTATAAAACTTTAATAATATTATATTCACTCCGCTAGTGAATGTTATAAACATTGAAATAAATAAATACACCCAACAGACACATACATAGTCCAGTAGGCTAATTCACGTAATTTATTGACGCGCCGATCAAGTTTCGATGCAGTTTCGATTAGGTTTACGTCTTTATCGTACGTACGTCAAAATGGTATTCTTGTAATTGTTTAGCTGCGCGTAAGATATGCATAAACTGCGCATGTGCTGCACGTTGGTTGGACTAAACTGTCATTGGAGACGTCAAATGAATAGGTAATTTACCAATCAGGTTGCGATCTGAATCACGCATGTATAAAACGCGCAGCCGTAGAATACGCTAAAGCGATCGCGCGACGCGAACTTGACGCGAGCGTATCTGACAGCGGTTATTCTAAATTACGAGAATACAAAAAGGACTGTTTTGATCGAAACTTAACTGCAACTGCACTGCAACTGAACTTATTTAATTACGTGAATTGGCCTACAGATCCCTCTTTATGATCAAATCATGTTTCGTGGATATCAAAAAGTACGAGTGAATTTTGACTCACACACATGATAAAATACAGAGTATCTCCAGACTTGCGAATGAAAACGAAGGCAGGCCGTAGTTTTAGTGATTACAGACACAAAGCATCTGTTAATCCTTTTTAAAAAATCCATCCCATGGTTGTCTGTAAGATATTGCCTTTGAGCGATAAGACCGCCAATTGTACTTTTTATGTATGTGATTTTCTTTTTATTTGTATTTTATTGTGTGTGTGCAATAAAGTGTATATAATAATAATAATAAAGCAATTAAAATTCTCAAAAATAGCGACCATTTCCTTTTTACAATTATTTAAGTATCGTCGTATTTGATTGGTAAATAATACCTAGTTTTTTCTAAAATAATTATTTAAACACTCGCGTACCATTGCGTCTTTAAAAATAAAAAGGTGTTTTTTTGGGGAAAACTATGTATTAACCACCCAAATATGTCGATAAGAAAACAAACTAAAAAAAATGTGTTTTTTTGAGAAAAATTATTTGCATTGTATCTGAAGTCACTAATACTACTACCTGGCTTTGTTTTCGGTCATAGTCTGGATACGCCCTGTATACACATACCTTTGAAAAATCAGCATCTGACCTGAACTCTCAACTGCCAATCAAACAGGCCATTGTCCACTTTATAGCACATATTTTTCTAGCTCTATAAAACTGTTTTTTATTTAGTTCGCAACAGGTTATAAAATATTCCGTATTCAGTTCAAATAGCTTTCGAATCGTGTGGAATAGTTTTATTTGAACACTACCTTTAACTGCGTGTTTCCCCGGGGTGTGTGGGAGCTTAATAGTTTTTCTCTCGTTTAAAAAAGCTTCAATATGTACTTTGATATTTTAGTATAGAATGTTTTATATATTTTCATCCTATGCGTAAAGCAATCCTTTTTATCGAAGTTATACGTTTTATACATAACGGAAATACGAGTAAGCTCACACCATAGGAACCATGTAATTGTTTATCCCTTGGTGCTTAACATCTGGTTTCTCCAGTTGTATATCTTTATATCGAATAATACCTCTCAGCTCAATATTTTTTCACCCGCTTTGCAGCGGAGGGAAGTGGACAATTATTTGTTTCCAACTCCTCCTATTTGTTTTTTATTTCTGATTAATTTCGATGCCGGTTAAAGACAGTCTAGTGTCCGTAAGAGACTCGCGAGCTCCGGAGCTCGGTGCTGACAGGAGTTGCAGTGGTGGGTGTGTGGGCGGGAAAAAAAAAGTACTAATTCCATAATTTATTGCATTTGATTAAAACAATTTATGCTGCACATAATAATGAATATGTAAATAACTGATTTAATCGAAACTGCTGAAATGCTTGGAATAGAATTCGAATTTTAGTTCAATTTTAATCAAATTGATTATTCCATTATAAAATAGATTGAAATTACTAATTCACAAAAGTTTAGAAGTCAGGGATTCAGTTGTAAAAAGTAGAACATGGATTAAAAACATGGAGTAAACAAAACCAAAATCCACTGAATTAATTTAATTATTCTGTAAAGTAAACTAAAAGCCTGTTTGCAATATTTGTGAGGCCCGCTTGTTAAATCAACAACTTACGCACATACATACATAAACTCACGCCTATATCCCATTGAGGTAGGCAGTGACTATTGAGCGCCAAGTGTTATCGTCCATACATACCTCGTTCTCTTCATCTATTGTCATTTATCTTTTCATACACGCTCGTTGGTTCCGTGGACTCCGTATCTACAACATGGATAAAAAAATATCCAATAAATGCATTAATATCAAAATCCATGAACTAGTATTTATATACAATATACAACATATAATGATATAATGATATACAATATTTTATATAGATTAAGTATTCACAATATACCCCAGATAAAACTCAGTTCAAAACCGGTCTCGTCGCCGACCCACATCATCTGATACTAAACAAACGCTATGAATTCTAATCGCCTTCGAGAGGCTATCACGAAAACAAATGTTTGCCTTGTAACATGACGCGATGGCGAAATGTATTTTTATAGCTTTCAGTGAACTAAATACGGGTGTTTGTGTGGAAATATATTAGAACATTGACAGCACTGACAGCCTCCGTGGCGCAGTTGGTTAGACGCCGCCTGTGAAACGAGAGGCCGCGGGTTCGATCCCCGCACCGAGACAAATATTTGTGTGAACCCCAAGTATTTGTTTCGGGTCTGGGTGTTTGTGAGACCGAAAAGTCTCTCGTAGTTTCTGATACCCACGACACAAGACTAGGTCTTAGTGTGGGGTCAGGACTATGTATGTGACTGTTGGGTGTATTTATTTATTTTACTAACCCGGGCATCAGTTCGGAGAATATACTCAGCCTGTCGCCGTCCACTGCTGGACGTAGGCTTCCCCAAGTGAACGCCAACCATCTTGGTCTTGAGCAGCCGTCATCCATCTGCTACCCGCCGCTTTTTTAAAGTTGTTGGTCCATCGTGCTGCATGACATCCACTACGTTTACCTAAGCGGTGAATACGGGTTTAATTGCAGGAATCTAGTCACAAACCATTATTGCGTTTATATCCTATTGGATCAAACTAGTCAAATAACGCATCATAACTCATAAACTCACGTATTTTTCCTAGAAGAGGTAGGCAGAAGTGTCACCAGGACACACACACCTAGCGTGTTCCGTCCGTCAGACTTTCATCGGGCACTTATTGACTCCGGGCTGATAGTGAATAGATAAATCTTATAGTGTTTTGCCCGACCCGGGATTCAAACACGAAACCTCAACCATAACCGCACTACAACTGCGCCACGGAGGCAGTCAAAGAAATAAATAAAATAAATAAGCAATTTCAAGCTGGCCATCATAATTGTGTCGAGCAGCGATAGATATCTTAGCGAAATATTCTCTATCTGCATTAAATTGCACTTATTTGGGCATTTGCATACTCATTTCATTCAGAAAATATGATTCAACACATTCAACTTGGGAATGAAGCCTAGAGTATTATTTCTCAAAGCTTGTTTACAGAAAATATTGACTCTAAGTACGTCTAGAGTCTAGACACAAAAACCTACCCTGCATTACCCTCAATTAATCTACCTAAATAGTTCTAGCGAGATAGATTACACCCAGACATGAGCTCGGGGCCTACAATCTAAGCACTACAGCTGTATCACATCATTAAGGTTAATTTATCTCCAAAAAAGGCTAAAATAATAAAATACACAATCCATTTGCCTTCACATAAGTCTAGTTCAGTTCATTAGGTTTGGGCGCCTTGCAGACGCCTCAGTACAGCTTTTGCCTATATACGTACAATATGAAGTAGCTTTAAGGATTTAGCTTTAATATTTATTTTACGAGAAAAATAACCCGCAATATATCGTAGCGCTTCGCTACGCGCGCTACGGATCTTCTACGGTATTATGTGCTACGTATCGTAGCTAGGTTATACGCTACATGTTTCTACGGCAACGTAGCCAATTATCGTGGGGCATTGTAAAAGATTACAGTATTATTTTTGTTGTATTTTACTTAATAGTTTTTGTTGTTCAACGGATAAATCCTATTTCTATTTTCTTTTTATACACTATTTACGGGATTTTTGGTAGCGAAGATTTTAGGATTTCTTTCTTCCAAAGCTATTATTTTCTATTTACCGAATGAAATTGTTTATCTGTGTTTGACAAGCCCTGTGGTATAAGCAGCTTAATGAATCAAATAGATAATACGCTCGCTTGGCAAAATAATTCTGTCTGTTTTCTGTTTAAAAATAACATCAAACCAAAACTACGAGTGCCTCTATTTTTGCATTACACAAATTTTATTTCAAGCGCATACCGGATATATTTAAATATACGCGTCTTATATCATATTTAAAATAGTAAAGTGCAATGCATCAAACCTACAATTTAACTTCGACTTCGATATCCCTGTTCTTATACTTGGCAATGTTCCAACTTATCCCTGACTTGAAGAATTCAGATCATGTACGTGCCATCTTATTCTGAAGGTATCGTTATTTCTTTATACATATGAAGTCCACTACTAAATAAGGCTCCTTCTAGAATGATCTAGGATGACCTGTATGGTGTGTTGTAGCAAATTTTATGTGAATGCTGATGTCTCGATTGACTGATCGGACAAACGATTACGGCTTTTCCACTAGAAAACCACATCAGAGAATTTTTTGTTCGGGACTGAAATTCATGTCTGAAATAACGAAATACTCGCCCTCTTACATCTTGGGTTGGAAGTAAGCTTGGCGAATTTTGACTGGGTTAAGCGGCACCTCTCCTTACCTTTCATGAATGTGTTTATGTATGTATGTAATTTCTATACATACATCAGCCATTACTTCCCCAATACAGGCCAAATGCTCTGTAATCACCTACGTTTCGTACTGTACTGTATCAGCCCATAACCGACTATTTCTTAGTACAAGCCTCCTCCACAATCGAGAGTTTGAATGCCAGGGTTAACGCCATAGTCCACCACGCTGGCCTAGTGCGAGTTAGAAGACTTCACATACCATAAAAAATCTTCTAAGATCTCTACGGCATACAGGTTTTCTCACGACATTTTCCTTCACCGCTAAAGTGTGTAGAAATTAACATAAAACATACTCCAAACTTTTTCCAAAGAATATACATGAACATTAATTTATTTAACACAATAAAGAGCAACGTATCACCTACAATTTAACACTTTTGAAATGTCTCCGATACTTGGCCGTGTTCCAAGAAGTTAAGTTGGATATTTTTGAAGCGAAACTATTATTGTCCGTGAGCTGTGGCGGATGACTGTCGCTGAATATTTACTTTATTCTTTATACTTTTGAAGTGAATAAATAGGAATGGGTTTTTGAATAATGTGTTAGATATTTTCGAGAAATGGAGTGATTATAGCATTTCGTGTTTTAATATTCTGAACTTTTTAGTTTTACTGCCTCAGTGGCGCAGTTGTGCTACGATAAGATTGCAAAGCCGAGGTCACGGTTTCGAATCCCATGTTAGTGATATTAGATTGAGTTCACTCGTAATTTTTAGGGAAAAAAAAATCGAAAATGCCCATAAACAATAAGAGAAAAATATCACTGTTCCATAGTAATGCATACAAAGATTTTTTGACCCGATACGTTCCAATCACGTTCCTAGTTTAATACGGTGTGGTGGACAAAGACCAATATCCAGATTTTCCAAATGACCGGAACTGTGACAATAAACTAGTCCAGTTAACAGGTTCCAACTTTATGTATCTCTGCGGTTTATCAAAACAATAATGACAAAATATACATTTCAGTAACATTGTATCCAATTACCACACTGGCGAAGCATTATAAGCCAAAATAATAATAAGCTTGGCTTATACCAGCTACACTACAAATACAATATTTGCAATTGACACAAACATTTGGTCAATTTTAAGTTAGGCAACATTAGTAATAATGATTATGTAGCCTTGTTGGCTAAGTGACAATGTGTATACACTTTGGTCTGTTGGTTCTGAGATTCGATTCCGGAATGGAACAATTGGTATCATTTTATTGGAAAAATTTATTCTCGATCGAAAATTGAAGCGCATTCGTAAATTTAGTGCCTATTTGACATGCGTAACTTTTAATTGCCAATTATTTTTTCAACAAAAATTTATCAAATTGAAATTGAAACAGAAATCCTAGTAATATTATAGGGGAAAAAGTTTGTGTGTTTGTTATGTGTTGACGCTAAAATGGCTGGACCAATTTTGATGAAATTTGGTATGGACGTAGTTGATACCCTAGATTAACACACAGGGTACGATTTATCCCAAAAGTGTAGTATTCTTGAAGGATGAACCAGAAATTCAAAATATATTTGCTTATCTTATATAGATGTATTTAGGGCAAGTAACAGTATGGGACTGAAAAAGCGTTATAGGCAGTTTAAATACAAAACAGTACGGGGATTAATATGTTTCTCATGTCGACTGGACTCAAAATGTGCCTGCATCCAGGCGAAGTCGGGCCAGGCCGCTAGTACATACATAAATCGGCTCATACACCCCACGCTGGTCTATTAACGATTGGCAGCCTTCACATATCATAGATATTCGTGCTCATGTTCAACACCTTATTGCGAATATGAGCAGTCTGCGCATCATATACTTTGGGAGTGTAGTCTTTGGCAGAATGAGCGTAAAACAATAGTAGATACTATGCAAATAACATCTGGAGTTGTATACTACATGGACCTTGTGGAGACTAGAAATAATTTCCGTGCTTTCCGACGATTTTGTCATACCTATTATTGGAATCAAGTATAACAGCTTACATATTAGGTCCCATTTAAATGTAATAATCACTATTCCGTGGTGCTTTACAGCTGGCTTCTCTGGCTGTAAATGTCTTTATGCGAGGTTATTTACGTCTTTAGTTCATTGTTTTGTCACCCGCTTTATTAGGGAGGGAAGTGGACAATAATTTATTTCCAACTCCTCCTATTAATTTAACTTTTTGATTGATTTCGTTGCGGGTTAAAGACAAGTTAGACATTCCCGGAGACGCGCTGAGCTTCTATGCTCAGTGTCATTAAATGCGTGCCACTGTTGATCCTGGCTTACAGGAGTTGCAGTGGCGGGTGTGAGGGCGGGACAGTCTCCATCATAGATATTCTTGTTAAGATTTATACTATGCAGGTTTTCTTGCAATATTCTCCTTTGTCATTAAAGAGCGTGGTGATTGATTATTAATACTCCGAAATGTTGGAAGTGTGTGCCCTAGGAATCCACCACCACCGTCAGACAGTTCAGTCAAAAAGATAATATATTCAATAATAATTCCAAATCTTTTGATCCTATTTCAAATTAACTAATTTGAATCAAAGGCAGGACGTTTCTTTGTTTCTGAGGGAATATTGAATTGAAAAGGTATTCCTTCTGTAATGTTTAAGAGATTTAATAGGTACTTACCCACGGTACATAGATTTCGTAACGTTCAAACGAACCGTGAAGGAGCGTTTAATAGGCACAGCTATTGGGCCTCTTATATTTTGGTTATTTTGCTTTTGAAAAATTAATTCAGGTTTGGATGTAATTTTCGATATGTTTTCTAATTAATAAGTTTTTAATACTGGTACGACAAAATATAACATTTCATTTACTATGTACAGCACGCAGTTACTTAATCGGTGGTCTTGGTTTTAAATTAATTAAACATACTTCTGATTTTTACGTTAATATGTGTATTGATAATCAATAACCATGCAGTTTAATTCTGAAGAAAAACTACTAATGTACCCTAAAATATAGAGATTATAAAATTACTTTTTAAGTATGTGTAGTCTACCAACCCGCCCAAAGCCAGCGTGGTGGACTATAAGGCATAACCTTTCTCAATCGTACTCTCGATTGTAGAGGAGGCCCGTGCCCTGCAGTGGGACGTATATGGACTGACACAGACAGTGCGGAGTCAAAACTATGTATGTAACTTGTAATGGTCACTGTTTAAGATTAATATGTACAATATTAACATAGAATACAATTCATATTTATCGGCTCGTTTGCTATACACCACGTCTTCACACCGCTCCATCCACAGATCTACATCTGTTCTTATTCACCCCTGGTTAGTGTTGTGTAAAATTCGAGACGACAGATGGAAAGAGTATGAATATAAATAAATAAATAAATACACCCAACAGTCACATACATAGTCCTGACACCACACTAAGATCGTGTCTTGTGTCGTGGGTATCAGGAACTACGAGAGACTTTTCGGTCTCACAAACACCAAGGCTCGAAACAAATACACATACTTGTGGTTCTCACAAACATTTGTCTCGGTGCGGGGATCGAAACGGCCTCTCGTTTCACAGGCGGCGTCTAACCAACTGCGCCACGGAGGCTGTCAATATGTCAATAATACACAACTGTTATGTAATTTTTGTTTTATTTTATTCCAATAGTGCCAAAAGTGGAGATAGTGGACGAGCGCGGCCGGCCTCTCCAAGACAAGTTCTACAAGGAAGGGTCCATTATAGAGCTGCGCTGTGTCGTCAGCGAGGTGCCGCAGCCAGCCAACCAGGTCAACTGGAAGCACGGCACACGCATGCTGAACTACGACACTAAGCGAGGGGGAGTCAGGTAAGGGTACATGTATACATAAATATATATTTTAGTAGACGTAGATCTTAAAATCTTAACTCAGGAATTATTTATATGACATTGTTGAATGTATGTGTCTAACGCCCGAATACTGGAACAACATTCAAATAATAGGTTGCTCTTAACAGCGCGCGGCTCACTCAACCAGTACATTTAATCGGGATTAACGTAGTTAAGCGCAGGTTATATTTAAGTTGCGTTCCAGTATTTGGGCATAAGTTCAGTAGTAAGCTACAGAAGGGCAGGTAATACTGCGATATTAAATTAAAATATAAACAAGCAAATTTTTGTAAATTTATATAATATTTTTTTGAGATAGCCTCCACGCCTCCTTTTCCATTTTACTTTCATCTTCGGCCAAAGCCGCCAAAGCCGCCAAAACGTTAATGTGTTTAATGACGCCATGGCTACTTCTGATACTACAGTGCTAAAATTGTTACTGTATTATATATAAGATATATAGGTATAATATAATTACCATTGAAAGTCTTTAAAATAATAAATAACACAAAAATCTTTAAACCTGACAAGTTTCTGAAATTGAATAACTTATTTATCAATAATTAGATATTCAGAAATGTTTCACAGTTATTGGTTTAATTGCACCCAATATTATACAAACGATGTAAAGTTTTATGTTTAAATTTTTACATAATATGTAGTACGAGTTGATCAAAGTAATTGTCAATATTTCTCTAAAAAAAAGCGAGAGACAAAAACGATTTAAGATCTTCCGATGGCATAGGTAAAGTATCAAGGATAAATGTCTACACGAGTCCAAAAATGTTTATAAAGAGGGAAATCCACTCACTGAATACCTAAGGGAGATACTCAAATAGAGGCTTAAGAGGTTATCCACATATTTGTGGAATCAAAAATTATAAAGAATAAAGTTAAAACTAAAAGAATCATTTTTTTCTTTCGTCTTTAAAGGTTCCATTTCTTTATTACGAGTTTATAACTTTAGAATGTTAAACGCAAGCATATATTTTTTTTATTGGTCGCGTTATTCACCTCCATTTTTTAGAATCACGTTCAGCGAAACCCCAAACGATCCCAAATTAAATAAAAAAGCTTTGAAAATGCAGAAAAATTGTATGCAAAATTAAAAATCAAATTCAAATATTTAATCTTCAAACAAAATTTTATCGAAATCCACACGGCGAAAATAAATTACAATTTCAATTTGTAACGTTCAACCTGATTTATTGGTATAACCCGACCAATTAATAAGGTCGGACTGATATAAGTTTTATTAATTAATTTACTTAAATCTGTGTTCTACCTAATTAAGGTACCTTATATTAAGTCAATAATTCACTGAGCTATCCGAAATTACCCTCGATATTATCTTGGAGTTACTATTATATATATATATATATATATATATATATATATATATATATATTATAAGAATATATAAGAATATATATATATATATATATATATATATATATTATATGTATATATATATATATATTCTTAAATATATGTATGTATATGTATGTTTATTTATTCATAAATTTATATGTGTTTATATATATATATCGTATGTTTATCATGTTACATATATGTAATAATAGTATTTGAATTAGTTATTTAATTTTTTTTGAGCATTTATTCTTTATTTTTACACTGCCCTCTCTCTCTCTCCTTCCCCTATATCCATCCAAAGGTTGTCTGGCAGAGATCGCTCAGAGCGATAAGACCGCCTTTTGTACTTTTATTTTATTTTATTTCTTTGTGTTGTTATGTTCTTTTGTGTACAATAAAGATTATACAGATTATAATCTTTGTGCTAATTAAAACAAACGAAGAGTCTATTCGTTTTAAAGTAAACTTGTAGATTATATATTTGTGACTTTTTCTGCATAGTTCTTAATTTAATATTTGTTATAATATTTATTATATGTTAGCATAAATAAATAATGTTTTATGTGAGGTAAAAAAACGTGCCTTGGCTAAAACTCAGTTTGAATATTTTTGCATACATTCATACATAAACTCACGCCTTTTTCCTAAAAGGGGCAGACAGAGGTGGTACAAGGACACCCACATTTGGCCCTGTAGGTATGTTCCGTCCCGCGATGTGATAGGGGGCAAGCCTATTGCCATATCGGGCACAAATTCCTGACTCCGAGCTGATATTGAGTAGAGAAATCTAATATCACTGTGCTCGACCCGGGATTCAAACCCGAGACCTCAGCTTTATAATCGTACGTATTACAACTATGCCACCGAAGCCCATTTTTAAACAATTTATATTACTTAGAGACACTTCATATTATATATTTTTAGGTTTTCGATAACTTATGTATATACGATCAAATAAATAGTTACGTGATTCACCCACAAAGTAATTATTTTAACCTTATTCCATACATATTACATGCGGAATTTGACCTTGATGAATGGTAATACAGTTAGAAGTTCAAATGAATTATTTTTTAATGTAATAAGCGCGTGTTTGTAGAAATGTGTGCGTAAATGATAAATGAATTATGTATTTTCATAAGAACTACTTTGAAATACATTTAATTTATGTGTTGAATATAATTTTATATTCTTTTTGAATTGTTTTAGTTATTATTTCTAATTTCACTTTATAGTCCAAAAGCTGGTATCAATATTTGGATTTTTTTATTTATTTAAAACTACCCCTAAAGATTTAGCCCCGCTACTTATTAGCCAGGTCTGCAGCTCCGAATCGGGGTATAATAGGAGAGGTATGGGACAAGTTTTCAGCTTACCTTTAATATCTACCCAAAAAATTCTGCCATCTCTATTTGTTGCGCGTAATTTATCAAATAAAAGGTTTCGTTTAGCTAAAATGCGATTTTCTAACTTCCACATATGAATATTATAATACTATCAAGCTCTTATAGGCTCAATATTGAATTTGAGCCTCCTCTACGATTGAGTGGGATTTAGGTCCTTTTCATACAGTACCTAAGAGCCATTGACACATATTTAATGCTAATTTGACGCATTGTTTAAGATATGTTTTTATACGCTTTTTATTAGCTTCAGACGTATGTATGTTAGTATGTAACGGAATCTTTGAACATGATTTTGACCCCCTACGTCGGATTAACTCGAAATTTGGCATTCTTATTAAGGACCGATGACAATTCAATATATAAACTAACAAATGAAAAATAAATAATAGTTTAAAAGAACTAAATAAATACGCTTTTATAGAAAATCCAACTAAAAATAGAAAATAAATTTTAATAAACTTGAACTAAAAATAGTGTAAGAAAAAATGATTTTATTGTAAAAAAGTGTGGGGTGCATGGTATCAACAGTTCTAAATATTTTATGAACAGATATGACTAGGAGGGTTATTTTGATAATATTCTGAATAGCACCCCACGCTTTTTATTACAATAAAATCATGTTTTCTTACACGATTTTTAATTCAAATTTATCAAAATTTATTTTCTATTTTTTAGTTGGATTTTGTACAATATAAACAACAAGCATTTATATTCATAATCTAATATTATTAACATGTCTGTTGATCATAGAGTCCTGTAATTTAACAAAACAGTCAATTCATTTTCATATTATCATGACACGTCATTTAAATCTTTGTAAAATATTTCTCTTCTTGTTGTAAAGTTTATTAATTAGTAATTAGTAAATATATATTCTTGTACATACATACACTGCCTCGGTGGCGTAGTTGTATTACGGTACGGTTACAAAGCTGAGGTCTCGGGTTCAAGTCCCGGGTCGGGCAAAGTGATATTGGATTTTTCTATTCATTATCAGCCCGGAGTCAGGAATTTGTGCCCGATATGGCGATAGGCTCGCCCCCTATCACATCATGGGACAAAACATACAAGGCGAAATGTGTGTGTCCTGGTGGCGCCTCTGCCTAAACCTTCGGGGATAAAGGCGTGAGTTTATGTATGTATGTATGTACATACATGTGGTTTCAACTACGCCAATAATTGTCCAATGTAATATCATTAAGTGAGAAAAACTATTCTTATTATTTTGATAACAGCGCATTCGGCAAAGATCGAATACGACCTTAAAACATTTTTCTAGCACAGCAATATACAGGTTGTTTTTTTTATATTTAAAGAAATCAGCTTTTAATAAAAAAAATCATTTTATTAGCTACATGCAAACTTTAGAGTATTTAAATAAGAACTTTGATAAACTTACACCGTGTACAGTCACTGTTAGTGGACCCAATAAATAAATAGCGATAGTAACTAACTGTCAAAAGCCATCGCAATTCCCTTTGAGAGTGTCTTTAATATTAAATAGCTCGGGTAAAATATACTAGAACTTCGGTTCAATTCCTATGTTTTTCTTCGTAAATTGTTCGTTGGAATAGTTTTTGCTATTTTTCAGATATCGCTTTCACAGTGTTGGGGATTATATTTGGTGGGATTTTTCTTCTTTGTTTTAAAGATTTCTATTAAAGGTTGAAGGTTGAACAGTTTGGTGACACTGTTGGTGCGGCTTGATAATGTAATATAATAGTATAGAAATATACATACAAAAACTCACGACTTTTTACCAGAAGGGGTAGACAGAGGTGCAACCAGGACACCCATGTTTTACCTTGCGTGTCCCATGATCTTTCTTTATTTTTTTCCAAATATCAGTGATATAAATTACCGAAATAATTAAAAGTAATATGAACTACTATTATACTACTATATCAGCCCATATACGTCCCAATACAGGGCACGGGCCTATTCTACAATCGAGAGAATCGATTGAGAGTGGTTAGGCCATATACACACAAAATTAATAAGCAATCCCAATCCCTATCTAAGGATCGATCCGGAAAATAGACCAATCAGAACACATCAAATGTGAGCGTGTCGGCAATACCTTGAGCCCATTGGTTTATTTTCGCGATCGATCTTTAGATAGAAACGAAGATCATTTAATATCGGCCAATAGTCCACCACGCTGGCCAAGTGCGGGTTGGCGGACTTAAATACCGTAGAAATTCTTTTTTTTTTAAATCGCTTCGGTATGCAGGTAAAAATAATATGTAAAGATTATAATTTCGATTTTTCGGAACTTACAAAATAATAGCAAAGTCCTACGAAACTACATTAATAGTTTAACTGTGGGGTCTACAATTTTAGCATTATAATTAAACTAATACTGACAAGGTTAAATAATATTCATAGGTCCGGTTTTCATTAGAATTTATTTCAATATTAAATCTTCGGTAATTATCACATCAAAAACTCGATACAATATAAAGTTACACAAATCATGAAAATGAAAATTTGTATCAAAGGAAGCTTTAATATTGAAAGCTATTTTCAACAACAATATTGAATATTAAAACCTAAAATCTACTTACGCAATAAGAAATAATTTGAAAATCCTTCAAAATTTTACAATTAAATATTACATCGACCCATATTTATTAATATTGGAAACGGGTTTCTATTACAGAAAAATATTTATTTCATCACCAAATTTTTATACGGTTCTGAGGGTTATGAGACTTAAAAGCCCTCGAAGTGTTTGATAGTAAAGAATTGAAGGTCATTATAAAAGTCAATTATATAACTATAGATTCGGGTATATTTTTATTATTTATTAACCCTCAGGGGTACTTATGTAAATAATTTTTGGTATTACAAGTGAACGCACGGAAGATCCTTTTGACAGCCTCCGTGGCGCAGTTGGTTAGATGTCGGCTGTGAAAAGAGAGGCCGCGGGTTCGATATCCGCACTGTCACACCGTCTGGGTGTTTGTGAGATCGAAAAGTCTCTCGTAGTTCCTGATACCCACAACAAGATTCAATCTTAGTGTGGGGTCAGGACCCTAGTATGTGGCTGTTGGGTGTATTTATTTATTTATCCGCTTATCTATGACAACTTTAACTTAGTTACTTTTAAAGGCAACACGAGGATGCCAATGCTTCACTGGCGAATAGTGAAACTGGAATGCTCCGTCCACGGTCCCGAGGCGGTTTATATTGCAAACTGTCATGCTCCCACCATTACTCTACCTGTGGGTATAGAAACAGAACCACAACCGGGTCTACTGCAATAAAATTATTCCCACAACTACACGTAGATTGCTTAGGGTTTTACAATTGGCTATTTGACTAATTTCTGAAAAGTGTTTTAAAGTCTAGATATAATCACTATATACCTCTTCAAACTATTAATTTATTTTTAAAGAGTTGTTTATAACGAATAAACATATTTTTCAGTTTTATCATCATATATGTCACCAAAACGGTAGGTCACGTGACTTTGAAAAAGTTACGTCACGCTTTATAAATGGTGAATGATCTTAGTGGCAGAGATGAATGAAAATTGTAAATCGTGACATCACACGCTGCACAATGACAGCTTGTCGTGTTTTGTTACATTTAATCAACAGATAAAAAATGGCAAACTTATTTTAGACATTTTAAATATTTATAATTTAGATAAATGTAAATAAAAATACCTATAATTATTGTTTACCAAAAATCTATCATATGCAACACATTTTATAATTTATTGCCACAACAGTCAAATACCCAATTGTTGTAACAATATTTTTGTGAAACATTTCAACTTTACATAAAATCGCCACGACATAAATTTTCGAAAAGTCACTTACAAGTCTGCACCCAAATACCTCCACACAAAACCTTATTCAAGAAACATTCGTAACCGCGTGTGACGATTACCGGAACCTTAAACCGAGGCACAAAGGTTTAACCACGTTCCATCGCGCGATAAATCTAAACCACGAAGGGTAAGGGCAAGTTCACAACTATGCCCTTCCAAGAGTTGGTATCCGATAATAGATTGGGTCGAGTATTGTGGCTTTTCTATTTGTACACTGTGACATGTTTGAAACCACGTACACACAGGGTACAAGCAGTTCGGATATTGAAAATTAAGAAATTATTAACGGTTTGCCTACAAATAGGTATAACTTATTATTATTTTATTCTTTACTGCACATAAAATGAACTATAAACAAAAGAGATATCTAATATCTATGCATATAATAAATTACAAATAAAAATAAAGGGTACAGATGGTGGTCCTATCGCTCTAGGCGATTTCTTACAACCTTTAGAAGGATGTAAGAAAAAGAAAAGAAGAGAGGACAGTCTAGACTCTAGAATATAAAAAATACAAGCGCCAATATAGATATTGTTTTTATTAAAAAAAAAATACAAGTTATTTATAAATTATTCGATAAATTCTAACATAGTTGGTATAGCCGATGTGCTGGCGTAGGTTTTGCTAAGGATCTGGTTTGGTTGCAAAATCTACAGGGGGCCAGGTTTGAAGGCCTAAGATACTGGAAACGGGAGATTAACAACTTTCCTCTTTCTTAAAAAATTGATATCTGAATTTTGATGAATGTGGCAACTATTATTATTTTAAAATATTCTAACACTGCGATAGCTTTGTATTTTAATGACGTATAAATACACCCTGTATGAAAATAGAGCCCCTGTATATGATATTTGAATAAGCCGCGTGTTTGATCCCTTTGCGTTTTGGGTTTGGTTATAGTAAGACCCAAAAGTTTCTTGTAGTTTCAAATATCTTCGATACGAAACTTGTAACTTGTGGGGTTAGGGCACTTTGCGTAACTATTGAAATTATTATAAAGGATTTCATTGTATAATTTTTTTTATAGTAACCGGTATATAAATCGGTCAAATAATTACATAAATAATTTTCATCATTATTTTTTTACAAAACACTTTTTATCCTAAGCTCCATTACTGTATCTTAGTAAGTAATAAGACAAATATATCAATTCCTTTAAATACCAATTACACAATATAAAAGCATCATCTTAATATGTACCAATTTGGTCACCATCTAACAAAAAACAACAAAAAGATTTTCTTGCGACTTTACCGCCATCTATTTTCATTTGAAGTAAACTCGCAATTACAGTTAAACTACAAGGTCCAGTAAGGCGAAGAATTGAAGACATAAACAATGTTTTCCACAGAAATGTTTTACTATCAAGACTCATGCATTAGTCTTGTTTGCTTCCTGTTTTCATGCCAGTGTCTCCATTTTATAACCTATAAATCCTGGCTGGTCATATTTCTACGGATAAGTAGGGATAAAAATGTATGACTTTTTTATTTACGATTATTAACCTCTGCAGTCTCTCTGACTATCGGAGTAATACGAAGTTGCTATAAAAATCCTTCTAGAGTAGATAAGCATCTATACAAGGTACATCTAGACTGCGAATGAAAACGAAGCAAGGTGGGAGTATTAGTGAGTTCAGAAACAAAGAAAATTTTCGCAAAAAAAATGACAATTTGTTTTGGAAGTTTTTACTTAACGTCGTATTTATGTGGTAAATACATAGATTCCCTAAAATAATAATGAACACTTTTTTGTTTTTAAAGACACAATGGTAATAAAGCGTATAAATTGTAATTTTAGCAGATAGGTATTTACCACCCTAAACAGAAAAAAAACTGTCGCATTTTGCGAAATTTTTAGTTGCATTGTGTCTGTAATCATTAAGACTACTACCTGGCTTCGTTTTCAGTCACAGTCTTACATATTTTTCTAAAAACTCTGAGGAATTGATTTGACGTTATATTGTGCAGATTTGTCCATAGCAGAACTGTTTTGTTGAATTACGATACCGTAGCTTCGTGGTTACTATCAACTCTGCCCTCACCATTTCACTGTTCATTGCTAATTCCTTTTGCGTATTAACAAGTTGGTAAACGATTTTCAGGACCATGTTTATTTCTTCTAAACTACAATGTTCACTCAAGATGGACAAACCAATAAAATGTAGAAGAGAGTGGGTTAATGCAGGCGTTTTTCGAAAGTTCGAAAGAAAAAAAAAATTGTAATAGGAATCCTAAATTGAATAGTAGAAGTTTCTACTTAATTGACAGTATCAGGAAACTAGATACCAAATACAGGCTTCCGTCGAAGAATTTCATAGGGAATATTGGAGGCTCTATAAAATATCATACTTACATAAACTCACGCCTTTATCCCAGAAGGGGTAGGTAGAGGCGCCAACAGGACACCCACATTTCACCTTATATGTTCCGACTTCCATCCCACGATGAAATAGGGGGCGAGCCTATCGCCATATCGGGCACAAATTCCTAACTCCGGATTGATAATTAATTGAAAAATCCAATGTCACTCAGCCCGACCCGGGATTCGAACCCAAGATTCAAAATATCATCATTGTTTTATCAAATTAATAATAATAATTTTTTCCAACAGCGTGAAAACGGAGGCGACGGCGAATGGCGCGCTTTCCCGCCTGTACATAGCCAATGCGAACAGAAACGACTCCGGGAACTACACGTGCTCGCTCACCGACGTCGCCGCGTCTGCTGTGTCCGTGCATGTTTTGAGAGGTGAGGATATATTGTATTCTTATGTATACATGTATATATTCCTTGACAGCCTCCGTCGCTGAGTTGGTTAGATTCCGGCTGTGAAACGAGAGGCCGCGGGATCGGTCCCCGCACAAATGTTTGTGTGATCCACAGGTATTTGTATCGGGTCTGGGTGTTTGTGAGACTAATAAGTCTTTCGTAGTTCCTGATACCCACGACACAAGACTCGATCTAAGTGTGGGGTCAGGACTATGTATGTGACTATTGGGTGTATTTATTTATTTTATTTATTCCTTAAACAGGAGACGCAGAATCTGTAATAAGTATGCTTCACTGGGGAAATTTACAGTAAACATGTATGCGCGCCGCTGACTGATAAACATTGGGGAGCCCTGGTCTATCTCAAAAATTACGGATCCGATTTCGATGAAACTTACACAGTTCCTTATTTTAGTTCCTTAGTTCTTTTTTCCTTAGCCTCGGTGGCGTAGTTGTATTACGGTACGGCTACAAAGCTGAGGTCTCGGGTTCGAGTCCCGGGTCGGGCAAAGTGGTATTGGATTTTTCTATTCATTATCAGCCCGGAGTCAGGAATTTGTGCCCGATATGGCGATAGGCTCGCCCCCTATCACATCATGGGACGGAGCATATAAGGCGAAATGTGGGTGTCCTGGTGGCGCCTCTGCCTACCCCTTCGGGGATAAAGGCGTGAGTTTATGTATGTATGTATGTAATTCAATTCAAAAGACTTTTTGAAATCCGACTTATACTTTTTGAGATATGCGTGGACAAACATACCGTGGACAGTTACATTTATGAAATTTAGCACACGTGTTCAGAAGCTGTTATTGACTAACATATCCAAAAACTGTGTAATTCTGAAAAACATACATACAAGTCGAATTGATAATCTCCCCTTCTGAAGTCGATTATAAAAGGAATTTGATAACATTTAAGGAAAATATTACAAAACACAATTATGAATTTTCATCTCGTTCGATATTACATTTCCATTTCAAATAACATTGGATATTACTTAATTCGAAATTTGATATGAATACCTGATATTGAAATTGAATAATTGTTTCTTTCTATGCGTATAAAAGACCTTGACTTCTTTGGATAAGTTTCTATGGAAATCTTCGAGCAAGGCTTTGTTCTTCAGAGGGTTTTCTAGAGCTGGAGTGGCGATGACGCTAGGGTTGCTTACTGCCAAATTTTGGGTCCCAAATAAGCTTGGAGAACTACGGGTGTGGCATTGATACATAGCCCATTCATCATAGCCCTTGTGGTACAGTGGATTAAGATCGTGGTACAAATACCACGGGTTCGATCATGATACCGTGATAAATGTTTGAGTGATCCATTAATACTTGTTTCGGGTCTGGATGTTTGTGACCCTCAACACAACACTTGTACGTATTGGCTTAGGACCATAAGTGAATGTAGAGTGTATTATTTATTTATTTATTTAAATCTTTATTGTACACAAAATACACAATACAATATACAAGAAAAATATACATAATTAAAGAAACAATAACAAAAAAAAGTACAAATGGCGGTCTTATCGCTCTACAGCAATATCTTACAGACAACCATGAGATGGATTTAAAAGAAGGAGAGAGAGAGGACAGTGTAAAAAATAAAGAATCAAAGCTAAAAATAGTTATTAAATATATATAAATACACAAACATACTATACATACATAACAGTTAATCATAATTAAATACATGTATACATATATAAATTAATAGCATATCTTCCTACAAATCCTAAGGCTAATATACCTTGTCCCCAGGTGAGAATCCTCTCGCGATGCAGCGAGGCAGCGCGTCGACCTTCTCTCATCCACTGCTCCCTGCATCGGTTCTCTTCATCAGCTGACAGTTACTCGGCGCGACGTCGCGCCTACATTAACTTAATAGCAATGTAAGCACTATAACCTTTAGATATTGTGGCGTTGACGGAATTATTCTTTAGGACTTTATTTTTAAGTCAATGGAATTCATTTACATGGCCTTGAAAAAGTAATGAATCAGTGATATCGATGGAAAGCAAATAAAGATCATTATTGAGACAAATTTAATAAAAAGGAATAAATGAGAAACATGGAACAGAGCAATAAAGTGATATACAATTATTTGTGTTATTTAAGTTGTATTTCATAAAGTCTCTATGAAAAGCATTAGGATGTTTTGTCAACATATTTTCAGTTGCGCCTGATAAAAATTATGAGCAATCTGTACTATTGAAGTCATTGCTATAAATTTCCTTCGGGCGTTTTGTTATTTTTCGTGTAATGCGAACAATTGCACAATAAGTTTCATGCTTCCGTTGCGCTCGCATCTTTTGAATAAAAATTGTACATTTCTTTTCAATTACACTTGCTATATGTAAGTCATTTTACTGTTTTTTTCATCATGTTTCCTACGAGGCATAATTACCCAGGAAAAGTGTTACATTAAACCTCCAATTAAAATGGTGCGGAAAGGCGAAACTCTTTGTGGATTTTTTATGTCGGCCCACAAAGAATTTACTACCTACACATATTCTGGCGTTACTTTAAATTCATGTCAGTGTTATGCTAGTATGAGACAAGAATTGGACTGCTCTAGATATATTTATTTACAAATTCAGAGTTTACGATACTAGATTACTTTGAAATATTTACTTCTGTATTACAAAGCGGATGGGAAAAAATCTAATTCCAATTTTAAAAGACAGACAAACAACATACGAATTTATGGGTTTTATGGCTCCTTTGAATTTGTCAATACCTCGGCTTACGTACAATGGTGCCTTGCGTTTGAACCGTGACCTCCGATTTGCCAATCTGCTCCTTACTATAATACTTTCTTTTTCCCGGTCTACAAAAAAATATAAAAATAAATCCAGCATTATTCCCACGCATTATGATTTCTTGAAAGATTTCTCTCATATCTCGCCATGACCATTATCAGCGTATTAAACCGATACCACGTGACGTCATAAAAACGCCTGGCGTGTTTCACGAGACCGTAAAATTGTCGTAAAAGTAACCAGTTGTTGAGGGTAGGGGCATAAAGTACGCGAAAGTGGCCGCTGTTCGAGCATCAAACGGCTGCGTTAGTTAATAGCGCGTTTATGGAATACCCCTAATTGTTTCTCAACTGTTGCTTTTAAGTATGTGGGTGAAAACTGGAATTCGGTTGTGGAGAGGGAGGCTGTAGGTTCGATTCCCTTAAAGAGGAAATTGTGTGTTCTTCAAATAATAGGAAGTTGTTATGATTATAAATGTTGTAGTTATTGATACTTACTAAACGACTATAAATATTAATTTGCAAGGATGTACATAAAATGTTAAAAAATAACTTTAAGCCTGAAATACATCTCTTATACATTATTTAAGAAACTTTATTAACTGTTGTGCAATTAATTCAAGTTTTACGTAAATTTATTCTTCAGTAGGTACAGCTTAAAAAAAAAATTTGGTGGAAGGAAAATAACAATTTCTTTAAAGGCCACGTATCAAAAAACTTTAGAATAATTCTGTCAGCGTGTTTAAACTTAAAATACTCTTGTTGTATAAAGTAAACTGTATGTGCTGTTTCCTTCGCCAGTTTGCGGGAAGTTTGTTTATAAGTTTTATTTTAATTTAGGTTTAAAATGGCAGCGGTTGGGTCCTTCTTGGAAGTGTCGAATTATTTCTTATGTTCTTTTTCTTTAATTAATACTAATTGTAGTTTTTCTTTGTGTTATATTTTGATATCAAAATACTTGTATTTTGATGTTCATTGATTAATCAAATTGGATTAGTATTACACAGATTCACATGAAAACTGGACCGTGTTTTACAGAAATAACTAGAAAAAACATAGATCATGGATTGCGCATATTTATCAGCTTAAACTGGTATAGAAATGAGAGAATCAGAGGGAAAACAGTAACACTACTTGTATCAAGATATGCACAGCAAAACCTATATCTATATTTTTTAAGACTGGTCAATTATGACCTCATAAAGGTCAAAGGAAGTCACTGAATGTATGGCGTTTCCATAACAGACAGCCTCCGTGGCGCAGTGGGTTAGACACCGGCTGTGAAACGAGAAGCCGCGGGTTCGATCCCCGCACCGAGACAAATGTTTGTGTGATCCACAGGTATTTGTTTCGGGTCTAGGTGTTTGTGAGACCGAAAAGTCTTTTGTAGTTCCTGACACCCACGACACAAGTCTCGATCCTTTTGTGGGGTCAGGGCTATGTATGTGACTGTTAAGTGTATTTAATTATTTATAAGGTCGCTGTGTACATCTTTTGGGGACGCCTATATTCAGCACTTCCTGTCGCTGAAGTTGATGATTGCGCAATACCTGCACTATGTCTGTGGTTTTTGTTAATTATACATGGCATTATAGACTGCGACTGAAAACGAAGCCAGGTGATAGTATTAGTGACTTCAGACGCAATGCAACTAAAAATTACGCATGAAAGCGGCATTTTTTTTTGCAGTTTTTTAATTATCGTCGTGTTTGGGTGGTAAATACCTAGTATTTGCATAAGTTGTAATTAATACCCTTGCGTACCGTTGCGACTTTAAAAGTGAAAAGGGTGTAAACTGTAAATTATTATTTTAGAATACCTATGTATTTTTCACCCAAATACGACGATCAGTAAAATTACAAAATAATAGACAATTATTTTTTATGAAATTTTTATTTGCATTGTGTCTGAAGTCACTAATAATACCACGTAGCTTTGTTTTCGGTCGCAGTCTTGATATACCCAGTATATTATAATAATCAGCAGATCGAAATTGAAGAAGGATTTACTCGCTGCAAATATGAATAAAAATGGCAATTTTATTTCACGTATACTTTTTATGACAGTCTAATGAAGATCCGTAATTGTACCATTAAAGCAAAACTCTTCTGCTTACAAAATATTTTGTAAAGTACTGGGAACTATGCTAAACAGACAGTAGTTTTCCAATTTATAGAAGTATTTGATTATGAGTTGATTCCTTATCTTTTCTTTAAATTCTCCTTAATATTACTTTGCTTTCCGAAATACTAAGAGAAATCTTTACGATGATGTTACAACATTTTATTTTACCGTAAAATTACACCATAATTGTTTACATAGTGCAATGATTTTAAAATCAGAATAGTGTGGTTTACCATCAAATTAAAAGTCAGCATTGGCTAGGCAGCAAACATACTATATTATTTTAAAATGGTAAAAATGTTCAATCCCAGCTAAACTATCATTTACTTCTATAAATTTAAAAAATACAACAACCAACAAATCACAGCAAACATTAAAATTATTGCGAAAAAGCCTTAAAGCATAAAACCTTTACGACCTCGAACTGTTTGCCGTAAATCCGCTCTTTAACAATCGTAAAATATTTTAGAATACGCTTAAGGTTGAATTTATTGCAGATACCAACGATAGGCTATCGCGTGACCAGAATATTACAAAATATTTTGTAACTTTAAAATTACGGCGGACTGTACCCTTATCGGTTCTATAAACATATAACGATATACCACGTAACGAATGTTTTTGTGTTTAATTACCGCGGTTTTGTTATCAATAGTAAGGTATAAATTAATGTTTGTGCCAAAAATGTGTTTTGTTAATTTTATTGCATTAGTTTTATTAGAAAGGTTAACAGGAATTGGAACAGTTAGGCCTAAATAACATCAGTATTAATTGGTATTTTGTCTTTAAATTAGTTGTTATTCTGTATGAAGACGCGAAAATACATACAGAATTTCATTACAATTCATGTTGCATACGAAATAGATAAGTAATACATTATTTATAAACGACCCTATTCATAGACAGTCTTAAAATCTATTTTCTTTATCAAATGTTTTGCATTCTTCGCTCAAACTAAATTTAAAAGTCGTTCGAAAGGGACAAAACATTCGATAATTAAAATAGGTTTTAAAATTGTCAATGAATAAAGCCGATGCTTAAAGGTAATGATATACTGTGATTCAGGTCTCAAACTAGGTAACATTGATCTTATCGCTATTTGTGATTACTAATAAACTAGACGATTGTTTGACTAGAATATGTGTTCAATTGTAAGACTACAAATCATATTTCAAATTTTTTTTGTCAGCCAAAAAGGCTTTTATAACAAAGAAATAAAAATATACTCTGTGAAAAAAACTAATAAAAACTGCTTTTAGCAGCGTCCCACTACAATTTTGCGTTTAGTAATTGCTGTGAATTTTCCTCAATGGAGCAAACATTTATTTTGTTCATTATACAAATATTTGTGCCACAGGTATATTATTACAAACAAAAATTACATAAATGAATACATTCTACGTGAATAAAATTTTACTCGAATATTGTGTGGTGCAATTAGGTTCCGAACTGTTTGGGTTGATACCAGCCGCTGAATTCTTTTGCCTCATTACGCCGAAAAAATTGGGTTCTTATCTCATCTGGATGGATGGCTCGTCTACAATGATGACGCGAAATTTTCTCCCTCATACATCCTTGTGAAAACAATTTTTTCCAGCAATATTTTTAGATTTATTTATCGATCTTATGAGATGAGCCTACACTTTTCTCCTTTCTCTAGTATTGTTGGTATTTGTATTGATAGTCAATAGTCGCTCTATAACAGTAAAGGAAAACTCTTGAGGAAACCTGCATACCATAGCGATTTGTAAGAATTTCTATGCTAAGTAAAGTCCGCCAACTGACACTAGCCCAGCGTGGTGGACCATATGGCCTAACCCTCTCAATCGTATTCTCGATTCAGGGCCTGTGCCCTGCAGTGGAACCTATATTGGATGATACAGTATTGTTGGTGGGCAACTGTTCTCATTCACCATTAAGTGGCTACCAGACAAACTGCGTGTCTGTCTCTTATTCAGGCTTTTCACTTTCTATACAATTGAGAAAATACGTAACAATTCACCGTGCTGATCTTTAGAGGGGACCCTCCTGGATACATCCATATATATTTTTATAAAGTCCTTTATGGTATGCAGGTTTCAGCAGCAGGTTCCTCACAATATTTTTCTTTACTGTAGAATCTTCTTCAGCCACCAAAATTCGATTGCTGAATAAAGGCATCTCTCAAGGATTTCTACAGATAAAATAATTGACAATGCGGCAGCTTTCTGGAAATATTTACTTCAACAATAACCAAAGTTGGTTAACGCCGCGTCAGTTAAATAGACCGACAATCAACGAGAAGCTTAAGAGCACTAAAACGGTTTAGATGTTTGGCTCATACTCAAAAAAGTTCTTCTACCCCTGACACTATTTGGTCAACAAATTGTTGCGTTGGAATAATGCCATCCACGTCATAATAAATATACGCCTTGGGTATCTGGCTCTTTATTGCAAGCTTTTGTGGTCAGAACTAAGTTAGTTTTGTGTGGCTCTTTGAAGTTTTTTTTTAATGCTGGAGTTTTTTTTTTTCTCTTTACTATTTTATATCGCTTACCATCAGGCGAATAGCATGGTCGTCCCGCCATTCAAACACGTGCCTCTGTTTATCAGAGTTATCCTCAATCGAGCAATATAAAAATATATTCCAAATTATGCAGTATTTACTTCATCCCCACTTTATGTGCCTTTTGCCATAAATACCAAAGCTTGCCAATGCGTGTAGGATTTCCAAATATTTTGAATGTTTTTGGGCAACCGTAGCTACTTACCAACCAAAAAGATTTATATATTTTGGTATTTTGCTTTTGATTAATTTTTGTTACGTGGTATCAGAATAATATGTAATGTAAATAATCAATGTATATATTAATAACATTTTAGATAGATAATAAAATGTACCGTGTACTCATTATCACCATTGTATCTTTGTGTTTTTACCTATGCCTTGTAGTTTGCGATACATTGCTCGTCTAATAATATCGCGCAAGTTAATTCAGTATTTAGAAGCAGTAATGGACTCTAAAATATATTTTTCTCTTCTTGGTACATTATTTTCAGGATGATACCTCATATGGTTAGCAACGTAATTTATTGTAATTATGAAAAAAATATATTCATGAAGGTTCGAATATTTGTATCAGTTGTTTTGCTACCATAGTATACTTATTCTATTTATTTACATTTTGACATATATATAAATAAATAAGTATACTATAAGTATACTATTATAATATTATAAAAAAGAGATTCACACAACAATGGCTCGAGGCCTAAGCCACTGGTGGTTAGGACCCCAAAGTGAGGAACCTCCTCACTATACGTGCCGTGTCAAGCAATACTACCTTCTGAATCTGGCTCTTGACCAAACGGCCCATTGAGAGGCTCTGTAGATGTTGGTCGAGGCAAAGGAGTCCATTACTATTATACAGTTAAATTTGCGCGATATTAGAAAATCAGCTAGGAATGGCGAAATCTCACTAATATTTATATTATTTCTCAAGGGGATCATTTATTACTCATAAATTCAATACTTTATAAAATGGACAGTGAAACTATCTGTTCAACTAAACTTGTGTATTTACCGTTCAGGTAAAAATCAAAATAAAGGTTATCGTTGTTTTTTTTTTGGAAAAAAGGATTTAGTGGGATTTCGCCGTCCTTTCATAATATTTAATACTTCATATTATCTAATAAAGGATTTTATATTTATTTTTAAGGGTTCTGATGGAATAACCTTTATAAATTATTCTGTTAATAAAAGATATGCGTTTTTTTGGACAATAATTTTACTACATTTATTTTTTATGCGAAGTTGAATGTGTAACAATGTATTTTTTGGATTGAGTATGTTTGCATTTCATTTTGAGATTTTAAATGAACAAATATTTATTATTTTTCTGATGTATAAATTATTTCGTGGCAATTTATTTATAATAAAAAACATGGAATTGAATTGAATTTTTTTCAAACAATTCCAACCTGCTACCAATACTTCAAAAATAGTTGTAAAATATTATGTTATACGCCATTATTATTTTTATAAATACTTTTAAACCTCCTTTGTTAATAAATAAACTTATTAGTTCATTTTCAATATTTTTGCCCATTTTATATACACGTACATTATGAAAATATTCAAACATACAATAAGCCTCATTGAAATCTGTAATTATGTTTGTAACCTTATCACGGGGGTCCTGATTTATATACATATAAATACACTACTCACAAAAATTAAAGGATATTTTTTTTGATCAATTTTTTTGGTGCTTTTTTGAGAGATGTATCTTGGAGAAAATTGATTGTTAAGAAATTCGGAAACTAAAACTTGGAAGCTTGAAATGTCTATTTTGCAGATATGTGCTCTATTACTTGATTCCTTGTGAAGTTGATAAGCAATCGTAAGAAAACCAACGAGAAAAAAAAATCCAAAATTTTTCTGGATTTCAAAACCTTGCATTTACTTGGGTAGTATTTTTTTGGTGACATCATTATAGAATTCCCGTAGATAATTTAATTGCCTTTACTTTGATATACCATTAACCTCCGTGACATGATTTGGAGCTGACTTATGGTAAATCAAAGTAAAAATGGCCTATCACACTTTGACATTGGATTACTCTATGAATATCAATCATGGGGAAAACAAAATCAGAATTTTCGTAACTTCAAAACATGTTCTATAAGATGGTATTAAAGTCTTATGATAATGAATAGTATTTCTAAGTAAAATTGTTGACTGAAAAAAAGGTAAAAAAACGGTTATTTATTGATATTCGGAAAACACTGCATATCTTTGGATAAAAGAAACGAACGAAGGATATCATCGGTAACTTTTCAACCTTAAAGTATTCTAAAGACACTCTGAAAATTTCAAACTGCTCCGATTTGATTATCTTAGTGTTCGGAAGGTTTGAACTTACTGTATTCGTCAAAATTGTCGTAATAAGCATTTTCCGTATGTGATCGATTTTTGTCACTTCAGAATGCTTTTTTTGGTGATTATCCATATTCTTTTAATCAAATGATTTTTTCTAACGTTTTCGCTATTCTCCGCAATTGTAAAAAAAATACTGGCACTGTTTTACTATAAATCCGACCACGCAACCTCCCAGTAGTACGCTTTGGGTAACGCTAATGCCGGCGGTAAAACAGTGTCAGTATTTTTTTAACAATTGCGGAGAATAGTGAAAACGTTAGAAAAAAGGATTTGATTAAAAGAATATGGATAATCACACAAAAAAATATTCTCACGTTACAAAACCATTAGCATGCGAAAAATGCTCATTACGACGATTTTTGCTGAATACAGTAAGTTCAAACCTTCCGAACACTAAGATAATCAAATCGGAGCAGTTTGAAATTTTCCGAGTTTTTTTAGAATACTTTAAGGTTGAAAAGTTACCGACGATATCCTTGGTTTGTTTCTTTTATCCAAAGATATGCAGTGTTTTCCGAATATCCATAAATAACCGTTTTTTTACCTTTTTTTCAGTCAACAATTTTACTTATAAATAATATTCATTATCATAACACTTTAATACCAACTTATAGAACATGTTTTGAAATTACGAAAATTCTGATTTTGTTTTCCCCATGATTGATATTCATGGAGTAATCCAATGTCAAAGTGTGATAGGCCATTTTTACTTTGATTTACCATAAGTCAGCTCCAAATCATGTCACGGAGGTTTCTGGTATATCAAATTAAAGGCAATTAAATTATCTACGGGAATTTTATAATGATGTCACCAAAAAAATACTACCCATGTAAATGCACGGTTTTGAAAACCAGAAAATTTTTGGATTTTTTTTTCTCGTTGGTTTTCTTACGATTGCTTATCAACTTAGCGAGGAATCAAGAAATAGAGCACAGATCTGCAAAATAGACATTTCAAGCTTCCAAGTTTTAGTTTCCGAATTTCTTAACAATCAATTTTCTCCAAGATACAGACTCTCAAAAAACACCAAAAAAAAAATTGATCAAAAAAAATATCCTTTAATTTTTGTGAGTAGTATATATACTTCCTTTTTTACATAATATTTGGACATTCATTTGAAATATGGAAATTAAGGTAAAAAATCTCAAGCCAAATAATCAAGAAACTTAAAAAAACCAATTCAGTAGCTATTATGTATTATATTTGTATATAAATCCGGGCTCTATTTTATCGACTCATACTTCGTCTCTCGTATCTTCGTGTTATCTCAAACTATGTACTTATTGTAAGGAATACGGCAGCGATGTTATTTCTAATAAATGACATGGAAATATACGTTACGAATTATTCTGTGGTTTTATTTATATAAGATAGTCCTGAAAAAATAATTGTATTGTATTGTACTGTATCAGCGTACGTCCCATTGCAAGGCCTCCTCTACAATCAGAGTACGATTGAGAGGAGTTAGGCTGTATAGTCCACGTCAAATTTAAAACCAATCCTGATTATTGCAGTATTTATTTATTTATTTTATTTTTATTCTTTACTGCACACACAAAATAAAACAAAAGGCATACAATATTTTACAGATAAAATTAAAGAGTACAGTTGGCGGTCTTATCGCCCTAGGATGGATATAAGAAAAGGATAAGAATAGAGGGCAGTATAGAATTTAAAGAAAAAACAAGCTCTTATAAGGGAATACATAAACAAATAATTTATAGTGAATATATACACAATATATGATACATAAATTTACAAATAAATAAATACATAATTAGTACGTAGTTACGTTTCAGGTTCTGTGTCAATCAGGTTTCAACCAGGCCAGCATAATTGTGTCGCCGAGCATAAGATATACCCCTGAACTGACTGCACTGGATTAGAGATTAGCAGACCTACTCTGGCAACTCGATTTCATTTGGTTTATTTACATATGTTCCATCGAATGCCACTGCGATTAACAATACAGAACAAAAAGGTTTGTTTTCGATCTTAATTGTAATTAAAACGTAATCGAGTTTTAAGAGAAGGCCCACGGTCGCATTGGTTAGTAAAAGGCAGTAGGTTACTCTGTCTTCGAACCTGCGACCCATCTGATGATCCTACAAAAATACACACATCAATTCAATTTAAATCTATACAGCGGAAAGCTTCGTTCTGACAGTTAATAAATAATATCACAACACCCGTAATTTGGATTGACTGCAGTGAATTTGTTCATATGAAAACTGGCAGTTTTGTTTTATTTAGTACCCACACGAACATTATTTTGGTGTTGCGAAAATGAAGACTTGCGAAATTTATAGATTCTAGTTTTTGCTGGTTTTAGGATATTCTAATATCATAATAGTTGTCTAGCATAACATAACATAAATATATAGCTCAATATGATAGCTTTTTAAAAAGTTATTCAGTCCCATACCCACACATGATTTTTACAAAGATACTAATAAGCAAAAAAGTATTATAAATACTATGTTATATTAAATTCAATAAAACTAAGCTATACTCTATAGGATTTCACAATAATAGATAGTGGAGTATAAAGTAATAAAGGTATTTATAATATTAATGAAGCCATTGGAGCGAAACAATCAGGCCAATTAGTGAATTACCGTTTAGCCCCGCATTGCGATGGGGATTAAATCATTTTGACGCAGAAACAACGTAAATGATTACGGATTTATTTTCCGAGGTCTTTTTATCAGACAGTCCGGTGGTGCAGTATTACTACGGACTATTACAACGCTAAAGTCTCGGGTTCGAAGCCCGGGTCGGGCAAAGTGATATTGGATTCTTTTTATCCATTATTAGCTCAGAGTCAGGAATTAGTACCCGATATGGCGATAGTCCATTTCTCCTATCACATCGTGGGACGGAACACACAAGGCCAAACGTTTATCCTGGTAGCACCTCTGCCTACCCTTTCTGGGAAAAATGCGTGTGTTTATATAAACATGACGTATGTATTTTACTTATTTTTTTTATTGTATTCAAAAAGTATCCATATCTAAAATCTAGCAAACAAAGAATTTTGTAAATCCATTCACAATTCAACAAGTTAGACACATTTTCAATCTTGTAGTGGGAGTAGAAGAAAAGGGATGCAAAACTAAACTAGTGACGTCACTAGTCCTGATATGCATTCCAGTGTGCGGGTGTGAAAGAGACGGTGAGATGACCCCACTACACTCCCACTCTTTTATTTGAAACACTAAACTTTGCCTCATGTTACAAGCTCCTTTAATACTGTTTTGACAGAAATGTTTTACATACATAAACTCACGCCTTTATCCCCGAAGGGGTAGGCAGAGGAGCCACACATTTCGCCTTGCATGTTCCGTCCCATGATGTGATAAGGGGCGAGCCTATCGCCATATCGGGCACAAATTCCTGACTCCGGGCTGATAATAAATAGAAAAATCCAATATTACTTTGCCCGACCGGGAATCGAACCCGAGACCTCAGCTTTGTAACCGTACTGTAATACAACTACGCCACCGAGGCAGTCGTCGTCGAATGTTTTAATTATTGGTATTTGTGTTTGTACGCTAATAATACAAAAAGTCGATCATAGTAAAATACCGTAGTAAGGGATCTGAATTATAATATCAGCTGCAGACCGCTTCATCAGGTTACAGTGAAGATCCTTGGCGAAGTACTATGTTTAACAAAAGACTACCTGTGGTTGAAGAGAGAGAGAGAGAAAGAAGTTATACTTATTCATGTTTTGATTTAGCCATTATGACGTAACGCAGATCGTCTGTGCCCCTAGCCGGAACATTTTGCAGTGCGTAGTTGTATTACGGTACGGTTACAAAGCTGAGGTCTCGGGTTCGAGTCCCGGGTCGGGCAAAGTGATATTGGATTTTTCTATTCATTATCAGCCCGGAGTCAGGAATTTGTGCCCGATATGGCGATAGGCTCGCCCCCTATCACATCATGGGACGGAACATACAAGGCGAAATGTGGGTGTCCTGGTGGCGCCTCTGCCTACCCCTTCGGGGATAAAGGCGTGAGTTTATGTATGTATGTAATAGAATAGTAATAGTAAAATGTTGTATGGGAATTTAAACAGCGCCATTGTGAGCGTATTTGGAACTAAAATTTCACAGCGGGAAACGTTTACTTTACTATACGAGAATTACTATACGATACTTCAAAATGTTCCGGCTAGGGGCACTGTCTGCCCATAAACAGGAGCAAACCATTATTATATTCAGCACTAAATGACAGGACTGCGCTCTTGAGATATAAGGCAGTAACGCCCGAATACTCCATCGCCATTTAAATATTAAGTTGCACTTAACTACCCACGTCCTACTTAATCAGTACATTTAACCGGGCATTGCGTAAATAATTGCAACATAATATTTAAGTAGCGTTTGAGTATTCGGGCGTAAGTCAGTTAAAATAGCCACATACAGAGCTCTGACCCCACACTAAGATCGAGTCTTGTATCGTGGGTATCAGAAACTATGAGAGACTTTTCGGTCTCACAAATACCCCCAGGTGTACAAAATACCTATGGATCACACAAATATTTGTTTCGGTGCGGAGATCGAACCCGCGGCCTCTCGTTTCACAGGCGGCGTTTACCAACTGCACCACGAAGGCTGAACTGAAACACTACAGTACGTACACACTTCTCCTTAGCGGAAGAAACAATAAAAATAGACGTTTAAACTGCTGTTTACATGTGAGGGAATTTTTTCACCTACTGAAAAAGTGTCATTTAGTGTTCCGTTGACCGTTGAATCTAGAGAAATATAAATATAATCTCAAATATTAGTCTCGGTAAGGGGATCGAACCCGCCGCCTCACGTTTTACATTCGGCGTTTCACATTCAAACCATTTATTTTGAAGCCTCTATAAACAAAAAGGGATGGACATTAGCCCTCCACACAACAGTCAACAACATTGATCCAAGATTGCATCAACAATACTATTTATTCAACAAAGCAAATGGGTGCTCCTTGGAAACCGTATTCTCGGAAACAAGTCTACATGCTACCTCTAAATTTCCAATTGTTTCTCTAGCAAACAACGAGATTGTGCTAGTTGGTTAGTAAAGGTAATTACTAGGAAAACAATTACCTTCCTCCCCATCCATAACCTTCTGTCCTCAAATGACGAGGTAATTTTTCAGGTAATATATTTTGATAAATGAATAATAGGTAAAACTTTTATCGGAAATCGAACATTAAAATATTTTTATAAGTATGTGTGGAATTAGATAACACGAAAGCTGTAAAGCAATCGAAACGTCGGGAAGTTGAAAACAATGAAAGATTAAACCAAATCGCGATAAAATCCGTAAAAATTGTTTTATTTCAATGTAACATTCTCGTAAATCTAAGAAACCAGAATTAGATAAGTTAGACCACGTGGATTTTGGTTGCTGGGGTAATTTTTATGTACAGAAGAAAATTGACTACTGGGATATTCATGTTACCGACATTATAGTGTACACGAGCACGGGAGATAGTAAGATGTTTCCACTACACACCCCATTTGTTTTTTAACTTCATTTTGAAGTTTCAAAATATAGTTTTTTTGTATTTATGCGCCATTTACACGGGGAAAGACTCATTTGTTTTTTAACTTTAAAAATATTTTAAAGTTTCAAAATATCGATTTTTTGTATTTATGCGCCATTTACACAGGGAAAGACTGTCGCGGCGAGAATCATATGCTATTATCACATGACATAACCACCTTAAGATTATCGTGTTCTGACAATGTTTACACGATGCAACTTTTTTATATTCTTACGACAAACGTATCGACGATTAACTCTCCCCGTGTAAATGGGGCTTAATGCGACATCTAATTAATTAAGAAATAATTAATTTTGGGTGACAAATCCCTATTCTTGCATGATGGACTGAGGCCAAAGCCTTACCAATTGTAGAGAAGGCTCATGATCTCTAATGACGAGTAATTGACTAGGAAAATCAATATTGCATTTTAACGCCAATTCTCCACCCAATACATACACTCTGCAGCCTACATAAATAATCAACGGATCGTGTTAAAAATTCCATCTGTACCGCGCTGAGGCTAGTCAAAACCAATTTATTTAAAAACATTTCTCGCTGACGAGTACGTTAGTTTTCCAAAGCCGGTTCTATGCGTTCATTTTACACTTTACAATATTTTTCGCGCAGCTATATTATTCGACCAACTGGCGCCAATGGTTAGTTCAGAGTTTAGTGTGAATTGAATGGAAAATACATTTGTATTCAGTTTTATATGTGAAAATAAAATCTACGAAAGTTCAACAAGTGTTTAAATAATATTTCATTTTCATGTTAGCAAATTCATCTTTAATACAGACTTTAAAAAAACGATCTATAAAAATATGTTTTTTAAAACAATATGTCCATTTGCCATTGTTGGATGCAAGCCTTTAACATGATTAAGAGGAATTTTGAATTTTATCCACCACGCTGGCCTGGTGAGGGATGTTTTAGGTCACATATCGTGGATATTATTGGAAGAATTCTCCATTATGCGAGATTATTTCTGATTTCCTTTACAATTTCTCTCTTCAGTAATAGTAAGCCAACGGCTAGGTAGAGGCTCTTCAAGGATTTCCACCATGACCTGTTGGAAGCGGCCTGGATCCAGCGACTTCGTGCAGCCTTAGCTAGAGCGTTTGTCCCTATTGTACTCTATTTATATACTGGAAAGGTAAAGTGACCTTACTGACACCTGATGGTAAGTGTATTGGGTTCCAAACAGAGTATCAAGCGCCGAGAAAGTACTATATTGTATCAGCCCGTACACGTCCCACTGCAGGGCACGAGCCTTCTCTACAATGGAGAGCACGATTGAGAGGGGTTAGGCCATATAGTCCACCACGCTGGCTTAGTGCGGGTTGGCGGAATTACATAGCATTGAAATTATTACAAATCGCTATGGTATGCCGGTTTCCTCGCGATGTTTTCTTTCACAGTTATAGTGTGAGGTGATTGACTATCAATACACACATGACTCCGAAAGTAAATAAATAAATAAATTTCTAAATAACAGCTATGCTCTATCGTATGAACAGTACCTAAGCAATATATTACGTCGCAAAGCAGATAAGTGAAAACATTTTATCGCCATATTTTGCGAGAAGCCAATAAATTTGGTCGGTAAACAGTCGTGCTCCCATACTCGTGTTTACGACCGTAAATGATCATCAATGTTTATGCGTTCAAGTTTACATTTGTAGGTGTTTATGGACCTATTTATGCTGGATGTGACAAGCCGAAGACAGGATGAAATGGCGCTATTAGGAGGAGGCCTATGTCCAGCAGTGGACAATAAAAGGCTGATGATGATGGACCTTCTTAATGTAAACTAAGGACAGAATATCGAACCTTATTTTCTTTATAATGAGCCGTATCGCTTGATGGTAAGTAGTTACCGCCGCCCGTGGACATCGCTACAATATTTAGATCTTAGTTGCATCACCAGCCCCTTAAAATAGAAGGGGAAAAGTAATAGGACGGAAGAAAGAAAGGAATTTTGAGCCTCTGGCATATCGCCCGATAACCGCTTCCAACAGGTCGAGGTGGAAATCCTTGCAGGAGGCCTATGTTCAGAGAGAAAGAAGAAGAAGAAGAGAGAGAGAGAGAGCATGTCACCGAACGAAATATGACAGGAAAGCCAATGTTTCATGTCGTTTTTATGTAAGACAGAGGTACCACCCTGGTCGAGTTGACACATTCCTACCACAGTCCAAGGTATGTGTAGTATAGCTCTCTCACTGTTACTTATAAGTAAAATACACATAAAAATAAAAACTCGCGACGTAGTATACTGTTTGTCTTTTAAAATACAGATGCAAAAAAATATTGCGTTATTCAACAAGCTACTAGGAATTATGAACGAAAACAGCGTTCTACAGTTTTTGTGTTATTACCAGAAATGTGTGGTATTGTGTCTATTGCGAGTTTCCCAAGAACTGAGCAATACGTGAAAATGTTAAATATTACTGCGGATTATTGAAACAATTTTTTATATTATGAAGTAAATGCATACAATCTGCGTAGATCGGATAGCAAAAACTAGTTACCTTTTTAAATAAACTTTTTTGAAAATTAAGGGTAGTCAAATTGTAACAGTCACTGAGCGGATGACTAATACCTTAGTTCGCCCCGTGACCACGAAAGCTGTACAGCAATCGAAACGTCGCGTCGGGAAGTTAAAAAATGTAAAAATTAAACCATATCACGATAAATTCCGTAAAAAATTGTTTTATTTCAAATGCATACAATTTTAAAATTTGAATTCAGTGTGAACGAAGGAGACAAAACATTCGATACCTAAAATATGTTTAAATCTTTGAATAAGGCCGATAGTCCGCACACTCAGATACATGTATTGTATCGTTGATATTAGAAACTACGAGAGATTTTTGTGTATCACAATAGGCATTCGAAGCAAATATTATCTTTACTTTTGTGTATTACATTACACTCACGCTTTTTCCCCGTAGAGGTAGGCACAAGGGGCAGTAGTGTTTACCACATTGCCTCAAGTTTATATATTATATCCTAAAACGTGACAGAGTGCAAGTGAGTACGTATAATATGAAAACCATATCTAGACGAAAAACTATTACAAGTAAATGATAATTGTTTTTATTGATTCTGCATAAATTAATTATTAACATAATAGAAAAATAAAAACTTTCAGACTTATTGTAAAGATAGAGTTATCAGTATGTTTTCTAATAATTATATATAAGCGTAGTATTAAAAGAAGCAGATGTACAATCGGTACAACTCAATCTATTCACATTTTCTGTGTCAATATCTAAAATCTCTGGCCAATTGCAGCGATTCCATTAGTACCACCCATACCACTCCATGGTATGTAAGTCCGCCAACCCGCACTAGGCCAGCGTGGTGGACTATATGGCCTAACCACTCTCAATCGATTCTCTCGATTGTAGAGTAGGCCCGTGCCCTGCAGTGGGACGTATATGGGCTGTTATAGATAGATAGATAGATACCACTCCATAAATCTCAGGCACCGCTTGCAATTAACTGCTCAGAACTTTAGCATCAGACGTCCAGCATTCTTTCTTTGTCACGCCGCTGAGTTATTCCATTAGTGCGATCGAGACTGTCGATTGTTAGGTCGACCGTTTGAGTTTTTTTATTTGAGAATTATTGAGTTGAGTTTGTATTTGGAATATAGGCGTGTATCGCTGTTGTAAGGTAGTAAGATAAATTATCTCTCATTATGTCACAAGGATGTTTTTAGATGTATTTAAAAATGCATTGGGCACGTAAAGCTAGCGTGGTGGACTATATGGCCTAACCCCTCTCAATCATACTCTCGATGGTGGAGGAGGCCTGTGCCCTGCAGTGAGACGAATATGGGCTGATGCAGACACAGAAATGTTTTGAGGAACTAACATTCGACCGGCTTACTTACCTACATGTTCCATCAGTGAATAGTCTGAAATCCGTCTAAATTCAATTTTCTCCGAGATTTTCCAACACCTCTTTGAGAGTGGCTTGTTCAATGTACCCATAACACCCTGATGCATGTTAGTTGTTTAGAAACATTCGGTTTATTCAATTTTCAACTTTTTTGCTGCTGTTTACAGTTCAGATTGGTTTGTGTTGTAGGTTTTGTGTAGGGTGACTACGATGGTAAGGTTTGTAGGTCATTTTTATATAATTATAATATTATGTGTTTTTTGAATATCTTTTTCATTTGCGCCATTATTGAGTAGCCTGTTTTATCATTTGCGCGGCTTTTTGCCGTATTATCTAACAAAAATATGTATATTGGATACCAAGATGATCGTCCTTGAATTAAACCCAATAATTTTTATTAAGGCCATTTTAAATTGTATAATATGATGCTTCGTACCGGCACACGAAGCGCCAAACTTTCGTCTACAATGTGGACAGATGACCCATCTATGTTTGCAGGAAGTCGCTGTTTGCAAGCCAATTTCAACAGATCAGTCTTGGAACCCTTGTGGGAGGCATACGTATCGGTATGGACTTCCTGTGCCCATAGAGAAAATGAGAGAGATAGAGTGAAATACATGCATCCAATTGCTCACAACTGCCGATTCTTCTTTTAAATGAAACAGTCTTAAACTCGTCATGAATCGTGGTTACCCCACAGTAGGAAAGGCTCCGAGGTGCATAGTTAAATAAGCAACGTTTGTAAGAGGCGATGCAGTCGACAAGTCGACTCGACTTGTGTGAATTTCTTTCCCTCTATTTAAGTTTAAATCTTGCGTACAAGTTTAGATTATTTTGTGGACGGTATTATATTTGGGAGTAGAAGTGACATTTAATTTGATATTTTTGTTGCAAATAGGTCATGATTTATGAATGTAATATTTATTTATAAGGAGTTCAATATTGCAGAGATATGCTGGTTACAACAGGTCTTTGCGAAGACCCTTGTGGAGTCCGATGTTTAGCAGTAGACTTTTTGTGACAAAAGATTAGTATGGTCATAGTGAAGTGACGACTGCATGATGCAAATGCAGTTCTGACTGAAAACATTAACATCGATAGACTGGTGAGAAATTATATAATGAAGATTGACTCGTGGATCTACTTCATTATACGAAAGAACCGTCGGTTACTGCATCCAACTTGTAAATGAGTTGTACGGTACATAACAATAAGTGATAAAGGGTATCGCTCTTGGTTTTTGACACTTACAAACAGGCGAGCTATTTGCTCGTCTCAGCATTCTTACTAATGAAAAAAAAAATCGATTATCCGTTCATTAGCTTAGTAGTTTGATATGGACAAAAATATCCACGAACAAACAAATAACTTTTTAATTTACTAATTGTTAAATGAAGGTAGCTTTCGTAACATTCACTGAGCGGATGACTAGCACCTTAGTCTGCCCCGTGACTACGAAAACTGCAAAGTAATCGAAACATGCAATAAAATCCGTAAAAAATAGAAATGCCTCGGTGGCGTAGTTGTATTACGGTACGCTTACAAAGCTGAGGTCTCGAGTTCGAGTCCCGGGTCGGGTAAAGTGATATTGGATTTTCTATTCATTATCAGCTCGGAGTCAGGAATTTGTGCCCGATATGGCGATAGGCTCGCCCCCTATCACATCGTGGGCGGAACATACAAGGCGAAATGTGGGTGTCCTGGTGGCGCCTCTGCCTACCCCTTCGGGGATAAAGGTGTGAGTTTATGTATGTGTATGTAAAAATAGATTTATTTCAATGTGTAACATTTGTAAATCTAAGAAGCCATTATCCATTAATGTTCAAATATTTATTGATTGTCACCATAATGTATGGAAATTTGTAATGCACGCCACATTCCTATGTCATGCCTGGTAATTTAGGGTAATTGGCTATTTGCATCAATCGCTCACTACATCAGCAGTAGGTACTTCACTATTTATACTTGTATCCATATTCTAAACAGGCTGTGATTATTTTTCTAATTGGTAAATTGATTAACACTTGAATTTCCCTCTGAAAATGGATGGAGAAAGGAAGAGATAAAAGAAATCAACGATAGAGGTATCTAAATAAATTGCATTGATAGACTCCGAATAAAATTCAAAACCTGTGCTGTAATCTTTTTTTTCCTGCAATTAATTGTGAGACGAGCATGCCATTCGCTTAATGGTAAGCGATATGACCACTCATGGACAGTATCAAACCTAAACAGCACCATTAATTACAAAGCAATGAATGGCATTCCACTGCGCTCGCCATCCTGAGACATAATATGTTAAGTCTCATCAATCAGTCTCAAAATACCCAGGAATTTATAAAAATACCGCCTAATTTTGAAACCAGTCTCAATTTCAAAAACAAAAAACGGAGCAGTTTCGGTTGCATAGTTAAATAAGCAAAGTTTATTTTCTGATGCAAATATTCAACTATGAGAATTTTATTTTGCAAATTTTTATCAAAAGACTTCGCGCTTTATTTTTATACTAATATTCTGTATTTGTTTAAGTTTTTAAACCGTTATTTTTATTGGTTTTGCAGTTTATATTCGCCTGGAGGGTGGTACATTAGTGAAAACTCTCCTTAGTTACTTGAATGTGTAGCATTCCGGGTCCAGCTTGATATGTCCTGTTTCAATCAGAATAGTGTATTTTTTTTCTTTATTTAAAGCAAGTTCAAGATCATAGACTAACTTACATTATGAGTAATAATAGACATTGAAAACTTAATACAATCGATCAAAATATTATTTCGACAGCCTACGTGGCGTAGTTGGTTCGACGCCGGCTGTCAAACGAGCAGCCGCGGGTTCAATCCCCGTACCGAGACAAATGTTTGTCAAGCCCTCAAATATTTGCCTCAAATCTGGGTGTTTGTGAGACCGTAAAGTTTCTCGTAGCTTCTGATACCCACACAAGACTTAATTGATCTTAATGTGGGGTTAGGACTATGTTTGTGACTGTTGGGTGTATTTAATCTTAATAAATATTATTATAATTGTGTTGACCAACGAGAGATAACCATTTACTGGTGGAAAATCTTTTTCGATTGTAAAGGACTTCATTGAATATTTTATCTATTAATTCGGCCGAACTTGTCTTAGACGTATACTGTGGACACATTGTTTTGCCCGTAAATTAAATTGCATCTGGAATTTCGAATCAACTTCGCTAGCCTGTAGGCTAATTCACGTAATTTATTGACGCGCCGATCAAGTTTCGATGCAGTTGCGGATAGGTTTACGTCTTAATGGAACTTTCGTCAAAATGGTATTCTTGTAATTGTTTAGCTGCGCGTAAGATATAAATAAACTGCGCATGTGCTGCACGTTGGTCGGACTAAACTGTCATTGGAGACGTCAAATGAATAGTTATATACCAATCAAATTGCGATCTGAATCACGCATGTTTATAACGCGCAGCCGTAGAATACGCTAAAGCGCTCGCGTGACGGGAACTTGACGCGAGCGTATCTGACAGCGGTTGTCTAAATTACGAGAATACAAAAAGGGCTGTTTTGATCGAAACTTAACTGCAACTGCACTGCAACTGAACTTATTTAATTACGTGAATTGGCCTACTGATCAATATTTTCGTCACGCTTAGTGAAATGTATGGTAATATACGCTTGTATTAATATCCTATATTATGGTTTACTATCTATCTATTCAGCCACAGGAAGTCCACTGCTGAACATCGGCCCCAAGGATGTCCACATAGACCTGTTGGAAGCCGCCTGCATCCAGAGACTACCTTCAACCTTAACCATGTCATCTGTCCACCTTGTAGGCGGGCGTCCGACACTTCGCTTGCATATCCGTGGCCTCCACTCCAGAACCTTTCGGCCCCTAACGCCATCAGTTCAATTATGGTTTTAAATATTCATTATTAAAACTAATAAGACCGTGTAATTATTTTAATTACGGTTTACGTTAATGATTTCCTCCTCGGCATTCATATTGGCTTGGTTGATTTCGTTGTCTAGTCATACAATATTTTAGATAATATTTCTTTTATTGGTAAAAGTTGTTGTTGCAGCATCTCCGTGAATTTTATATTTTCAGTTTATTATTTTAGTTCTTATGTTATAATCACATTAATAAACACAAAAAGTACATGTGCCATCATAATTGTTGTAGGTGCTTCTCTCTGCCAACTGCCATCTCTGCCAACTCCTTCTGGAAAAAAGGCGTGATGTATATACAGGGTATCTCAAGACCGCGACCGCAAACGAAGCCAGGTGGTAGTATTAGTGACTTCACACACAATGCAACTAAAAATTTCGCTAAAAATACGTAATTTCTTTTTGGAACTTTTTTTCTTATCGTCGTTTTTGGGTGATAAATACATATTTTTTCCAATATAATGATGTACACCTTTTTATTTTTAAAGATGCAATGGTACGTAAGGATTTAAATTACTATTTTCGCAAAAACTAAGGATTTTCCACCTAAAGACGATGATTTTTAAAAAAATGTAAAAAATAACCTGCCGCTTTTTTTTTTTTGCGAAACTTTTAGTTGCATTATGTCTATAACCGCTAAAACTACCACCTGGCTTCGTTTTCGGTCGCAGTCTTGATATACCCGGTATAGTCCAATAGGAGCAACATCACTCAAAGTATATAATTACTAAGCATTGCATGGCGTACAACGCCAGCCCAGACCGCTAGGAGTCAGGTCCCTAAATGCCTGGTAATCACTGGCTACAATACCTTGCAAGCCACAATACAATCGTCCTTACACATTGCTTGGCGGGAGAAACAGACAAAGCGGTGGTTCCAACCCCGATGGCGTTCTACAAATAAAACACAGCGCAATCCATAAAAATACCTGCAAAAAAAAAACTTGTGTAATAAATAGTTGGAATATACAACGACGCGACTACAGTAATGAAAACATGGTCAAATTTAAAACCTGCCTAAGATCTTTATCATTCTGCAATGTTTATTCTTCAGATGATGCTGATGCCGCCTACAATTCATTCATCGAAATATTCCAACTATTTTATGATTTATGTTTTCCTATGATCAATGTAAAAATTAAATCAAGAAGGAATCCGAATTGTTTAATACCTGGTATAAAGCGATGCAGTAAAAACAAAAGACATCTTCTTTGGCAGCAATAATTAAAGCATACACAATACAAGGTATTGATGAGACTAATGCTTGTGCGAACTACAATGATTTGTTTCAGGTCTGGGTGCTTGCAAGACTGAAAAAGTCTCTCGAAGTTTTGATACCGTACCTACGACTATTTAAATAAATACACCCAATAGTCACTTACATAGTCCTGACCCTCCACTAAAATCAAGTCTTGTATTGTGGGTATCAGGAGTTTTACGAGAGACTTTTCGGTTTCACAGACACCCAGACCCGACACAAATACTTGTGGTTCACCCAAACATTAATTGTTTCGGTGCGGGGATTGAACCCGCGGTCTCTCGTTTCACAGCCAACTGCGCCACGGAGGCTGTCAATTCATGAGACTGTTGGGTTTTTTTTTAATATTTTTTATGAATAGTTAAATAGTATTCATAATAATATGCTTTTAAATACATTCAGTTACATTTGAGAAACATATTTGGCGTCTAGTGAACCAAAAATAACCAGACGCTTTTTAATAAAATCGTGATAAGTCTGCACGCGAGGAAAGCCGGGAAAAGAACATTACTCACAGAAATATAAATATTTTAAATCTTGGAAAGAATTTTTATAATTATAATAAGCATGTGTGGAGCGGCAAGGAAAATGAATAAAACGTACATTTTAAATTAGTACAAGTTAAAGTAGGACAAAATTGTAACGAGGGCGTGTTATATTCGAGGTTTTAATAATTATATAATATTTTAATTGTAAAGGAATAAAATGTGGAGAATTGTGTTTAATTGTAAAGGAGAAAAATACCTGCATACTAAAGAAATCTTTACAAAAAACCTATCATGTGTGAAAGCAAACTTGAAATAGGTTAGTCGGTGACTATGGCTTATCTTCTCATAACCAAACTCTCAATTGTATTTATTGAACTTTACTTACAATAGTTCTTCTATAATTTTTACCCGACTGCGAAAGAAGGAGGCTTATGTTTTTCGAGTTAATGTATATTAAATTAGTATAGGGCATGGTAAATATCCGACAAAATGAAAAATATCTAGCAGAAAGGCAAACACCGTCACCTCGCACTAAAGAAATAAATGGCTTTCATAATTTCCTCTCTAATTACATGTTTTTGTCAAAAAACAACTGCCCAGTCACTGAAACAAACTGTTCTCCTTCCTTCACTTTCTTAAATATAAATGTAAGTGCTTTTAAAGCCAACAACGGGGTGAATCGGATTTTAAGTAAATCCGCGTGGAAAATCACGTTGTAGTGAAATGGACGTCCAGCTTTATTCAGTTCGGGTGTACTATATAAATATATATAAATAGAAGGCACAAGTATATACGCTTTACTTGTCCTATATAAAGCTTACTATTTATTTTATTTTTATTTATTTTACTGCCTCGGTGGCGCAGTTGTTCTGGTATGATTGCAAAGTTTAGGTCCCGGGTTCGAATCCTGGGTTGGGCAAAGTGATATTGGATTTTTCTATTGATTATATTATCAGCCCGGAGTCAGAAATTTTTGGCCGTATTGTCGGTAGGCTCGCGGCTTCCGTGGGACGGAACACACAAGGCGAAAAGTGGGTGTCATGGTAGCTCCTCTGCCTATCCTTCTGGGAAAAAGGCGTGAGTTTTTGTATGTATGTTTATTATTTCAATGATTTGACAGCCTCTTTGGCGTAGTTGGTTAGACACCACCTTCAAACAAGAGGCCGCGGGTTCCATCCCCGCCCGGGACAATTGTTTCTACGATCCACAAGTATTTGTGTCGAGTCTAAGTGTTTGTGACACCGGAAAGTCTCTCGTAGTTTCTGATACCCACGACACAAGACTTGAATCTAAGCCGAGGTCTAGACTATGTACATATGTATATATAAGACGGTTGGCTGTATTAAGTATTTAATTTAATAATTATCTGTTTCATTATTCGCAGTCCGTTGTTTTTTTACACTTTTTAATTCTGTTACAATCAATTCACGTTTTTCCAAAACATGTTAAGTTGAAATCAGTTTCGCGCAGAGCATTTCATCATAATAGTTGTGAGGTCACAATAGACAGGAATAATCTGACACACTTTAATTCATACATTCTTCAATATAGACTCGTGTCTGTGGCGAGAATCATATGCCATTATCGCAATTCGCATGCCATAACCGCCATAGATTGTTGTGTTCTGACAAACGTTTACACGATGCATCATTATTATATCCTTACCATAATCGTATCTTCGAGGCGAGAACTTGACAGCCTCCGTGGCGCAGTTGGTTAGACGCCGCCTGTGAAACGAGAGGCCGCGGGTTCGATCCCCGCACCGAAACAAATATTTGTGTGATCCACAGGTATTTGTTTCGGGTCTGGGTGTTTGTGAGACCGAAAAGTCTCTCGTAGCTTCTGATACCCACGACACAAGACCCTATCTTAGTGTGGGGTCAGGACTATGTATGTGACTGTTGGGTGTATTTATTATTTATTTATTTAGTAACTCTCCCCGTGTAAATGAGGCTTTAGGATGCGTGAATTATTAAACTCCTGACTCGGATTGTGCCCACGTTGGATGGCCTGTCTGTGCGAACTGTTTTTTATAGTTTTTAGCGATTTTATGTAGGATTATTTTCGCCTTCTATGGATGACTTTGAGATCAAATTAATTTATACAAAATAAGAGTCTACGGCGAAAACATATATTAATTCCTTAAAGGCAAAAGCAAAGGTGCTATTAATGCTACTCATCGTGTGCCGATTTTGTGTCCCTTATTATAATTGTAATTTTAAACCATTTACAAGGTCTCCTAACAATTCGTAGACAAAATGTCATTGAATTATTATATTCAACAGTTTAGACACTAGGTATAGTTACTAAATATATTTGGAAAGGATAATTTTTTTTACTGCAGTGAATGGTAAGGCAAGCATTTCATCAGCTTGATAGTAAGCGATACGACCGCTCATGGATGAGTAAAACCAAGCAACACCATGTATTACAAAGCAATGCTTAGCATTCCACTGCGCTCGACAACCTAAGACATAAGATATTAAGTCTCATTATGTGCCGTAATTACTCTTACTAAAATGTCCTTCTAACCGTAAAACAACAGTACATTTTAATAAATAAATAAATACACCCAACGGTCACACACATAGTCCCGACCCCACATTAAGATCAATTAAGTCTTGTGTCGCAGGTATCAGAGCTACGAGAGACTTTTCGGTCTCACAAACACCCAGACCCGAAAGAAATATTTGTGGGCCGCACAAACATTTCTCTCGGTGCGGGGATCGAACTCGCGGCCTCTCGTTTCACAGCCGGCGTCTAACCAACTGCGCCACGGAGGCTGTCACATTTGCACTGTTGTTTGGCGAAACAAATAGACATTGCGGTGGTGCCCACCCAGGCGGCCTCTCACATATGAGAAACCTACCATTTAGTAGATATATGTGTACCTATATATAAAATATTATTTATTCAATTCCGACGTGGCACCAAACTTAATTTTATTTTAAGTATTTCGATTGGTTCGTACCCCTCGTCTTGTAGATCAATAACCTTATATATAAGTTTCATAAACAAAGGGTTATGGTTGTGAAATACACACCCAATTTTCTCAAGAAAATTATCTTGGAAACCCATTTCCCACCTCGCGGTAAGCTGGTTCCAATCAATAAAATTATGTAGGTGTTATCGAATGTAAACATGCGATCTGGCCATATAAATATTAAGTAATTTTATATGAAAGAAACTGCCTATGTTGCAGTCAATTCAAATCAGACGTTTTGTAATAAGTCTAGATTTAAAAAAAAATGTAATTTATTTTGTAAATTTCCTTTTTATATCATCGTTTCCTAGGGTGGTTTTGCTATTCATCAACGTTAAAATACACTATTGTTTATAAGTATGTTTATTGAGACACACAAATCAATATTAATTGTTAATGGTCTAAAAGATCTATCTTAGATATTATCTTAGACATTTAATTATAAAATAACATTCAACCAGTGAGACCATCCATCTTGCAGCATTTCTTATTAAGAAACTAAAATGCTTGTTAGAAGTTACTCAGTGTAATGAGTTACTATGATTGATTGCTTCGGTACAGTGTTGAATAATAAAAATGTACAAGCAATATAATTGTTGATTTTACATTTACGTTGCTCTTTTATTTAAATAGTTAATAATTATTTTTATTGTAGTTGTTTCAAATTAAACTTTTCACATGGCAGTTTTTTTGTTAAATAAGGCTTTTGAATGTCGCGCGGGATTGATTTTCTATGCTTAACTTCTAAAACTGCTACCATTGGCAATGTTTTATCACTTGTTCAGTTTCATCCTGACGATTTATTGACAAATAATGTTTTGGCAAGCTGTTGACAGAAACAACAGCTGCATCAAATATGACACGTATCTAATTCTGCCTGCGAAATTGTTAATTTTTTAAAATATTATTGCGTAATTCAAATATGTAACATGCTTTCAAGAGAATGTGTATTTTAAAAATAAAAATAATTAAGAGTGATTCTTAGATAATATCTAAGGAATCATCTAAGGAAATATCGATACAAATTTTTTATTTATAGTTATTTTACCAAATGACTGGTTGTATAATACGTCTGCAACATTCTGTTTGTACTTATTTAATAGGGTGAGCACATGTTATTATTTAGTAGATATGTTTTTAGTAATATTAGCCTCTAATGTAGTAAAATAATTTTACGAAATGAAATTAGTTTTCACATTAAACTTTGTTGTGCGTTTATTTAATTTAATCTTTTGTGAAATATGATATTTTTGTTGTTAATAATTTATTGTGAATTAGCTTTGTGAATTAGAATGAGCTTATTTTAATTGTGTAAATAATGTGTTATATTTAAACTTGTGTACATTAAATAAATAATTCTAAATTGAAACCTGCATTTAATTGTCTTAGGGGAATTAATAGGCTGGCTAGGCTATGAATTCTCATAGCCTAGCCAGCGTGGAGGACTATATGGTCTAACCACTCTCAATCCTACCCTCGATTGTAGAGTAGGACCGTGCCCTGCAGTGGGACGTATATGGGTTGATACATGATTTTTTATAAAAATGCATCTGAGCAGGTCAGCATAATTATTTTTGGACAGAAAGAAGTCAATGCCGTCGATATTTAAAAGTACGCAATGTTTATAATCTAGCGTTTTAGGTTCGTTTTCAAGCACGTCGGCATAATTATGCGACCCAGCAATCCTCTATTAGTGTTTACTCTTTACCATTAAGGGCATTGTAGTCACTTTGTTGTACCAGTCTATAAGTGTCTTTGCCCCTTACTGAACTTTTTTTTGTTTTTACTGTATCAGCCTATAATGGCTGAGCACAAGACTTCTCTACAACCAAGAGCTCTGTTCAAAGGGTTTAGGCCAAAGTCTACCACGCTCGTCTGTATTTGTATTTGTAACAGCCTGTATACGTCAGTGAACGGGTCTATTCTACCATCGAGAGTACGATTGAGCGGGGTTAGACCACATAGTCGACCACGCTTGCCTAGTGTGGGTTGACGGACTTTACATACCATATAAATTCTTACAAATTGCTATGGCATCAGTATGTAGGTTTCCTTACGATGTTTTCCTTTTACATTCACGCTCTTCTAGTCCCATATTATTCTTAATACACAAAAGAGTCTCCAAATCGCCTAATGCATGGTCACCATACATCTTTGTGTTGGTTTGTACACCCAATCTCGATTACATTAGGCTTTTTGCGGCGGTTACTTTATCTGAACATTATATTCTGTGTGTATAAGGGAAACGTTGTTAGCAAACTAAATTTCGCGAAAAAAATGTGAACGCGAAAAATATTAGGATTTATTTTATACTAGGTTGTGTAGCTTCGTCTTCATGGTATTATTTTTATAAGACATAGTATAAGTGTGTCACGATCTGGGACGAGTCATGATTTCAGAATTGATTGTTTTATCCTCAAAGACAAGTGGTAGAGCCACGCTGTTGTCAGTCGTGACTCAGCATGAATAGGCATGCTTGTTCGTGGTAGTACCACTGTCTCATAGGAGACCGACGTGAGGTGAAAGCTTGGCTGTCACGTTTCGTTCGGTGAGTGAGATTGCCGGATGCCTAATTCCCCTTTTCTCCATCCTTATTTCTTCCCGCTTCCCTTCCAATTTTATGGTCCAGCAACATATTTATGATCCACGTTGTGGATGTTTATGGGCCCGGCAGTGATCACTTGCCATCAGGTCAGCTGTTTGCTCGTTTTCCGGAACTATTGAATTAAAAAATGGTTTCTTAGAATTACGCGAATGTTACACATTGAAATGATACTATTTTAACGATTCTTTTTACTAAGCGGATGACTAACACCTCAGTTCGTCCCGTGACCATGAAATTTGTAAAGCCATCGAATCGTTGGGACCTTAAAACATGTAATGATTGCGTTAAAATCCGTAACAATAGTTTTATTTCAATGACCTATTATCACTCGAATGAACTATCTCTCGCTGAACTTCATTAGGTTGACTATAATATTATATTTGCCTACAACATCGCATACTATGACCGCTCAATGTTCATTAGACCATTTCATCACTGTCCATTGCCGTAAAATATTACGTATTTCATAAAATATGTTTCGCACGATACATTTATGGGGCAGTCATAATATGCGGCAGTATACCAGAAACACTACGTCGTAAAAAAAAAACTGTTCCCATCATATCGCCACAACAGAAATAATTCAATTCATTTTATAATACATACATGTGGGAATAGTTCCTTTAGGTTCAAAATCAAACAAAGATTGCTTCAATATTCTTCAGTTTAATTTTAATTGTTATAATTCGTCTTGTATCGTCTTTCAAACTGTTCTCCCGTATTCCGTCCTTTCATATTTCAACATCTTAATCATTTATCCTCTACCTCTTTTACTCTTTAATACTTTCATTCGTTATCTCTTTCACATAAACTACGTTCCATGTCAGTAATTTTAACGTTTCATTCGACTCATCTTTCATCATAACATTCAAATCCTACATACATACATAAACTCACGCCTTTCTCCCAGAAGGTGTAGGTTCATGTGCTACCAGGACACTCTCGTTTTGCCTTGTGTGTCCGTCCCACGATGTTAGAATGGGCGAGTCTATCACTATATCAGACACTTTCTGACTCCGGGCTGATAATTAATATAACAATCCAATATCACTTTACCCAACCCAGAATTCGAAGCGGAGACCCCAGTGTAATCGTACCGTAGTAAAACTACACTGAAGCAGTTCCTTTTATAAATATTCAATAAATTAAGCACAAACAAGTGTGCATTGTCGATAAATACAATTCCACTTTACGTAAATTTCACGGGCGCTTATCATTTGTATAGTTCATTAATATGAATGAGTTCCTATCGAAATATTTCTTTATAGCACGGACCTCGTAATTACGGGCGAAATTATTCAATTTCGAAAGGGTTTTACGTCCAGTAGAAAGGGTTAAGGCTTAGATGGTGAATGAATTATTATATTTTACTTTTATTCATAGGTACGGCAAATGAGCAACGTGTTACGCGGTGATAAGTGAATTACTGCCATGAATATGTATAATTTTTGGATTGTAGTTGTGTTGCGCGCCTCTTTTGGAAGGAGAGGAAGAAAAATATGGGAGGATGGAAGGGCTATTGGGCCTCCGGGCACAAGGTTTCTGACTATTTTCGATTTTATTTTATTTTATGTACAAACACAGATGCATTTAAAATGAAACATTTCTGTTAAAACAGTATTAGAGTAGCTTGTAACATGAGGCAAATATTAGTGTTTTAAAAAGAGAGTGGGAGCGTAGTGGCGTCATCTTACTGTCTCTTTCACACGCGCACACTGTAATTCATTTTAACACTAGTGACGTCATTAGTTTTGTTTTGCATCTCTTTTCTGTCGACCCCATTGCTAGATTTAAACGTTTCTAACTTGTTTAATTCTGAATGGATTTACAAAATTGTTTGCTAGATTTCGGATATGGGTACCTTTTGTTAAATACCTATAATAAAAAATGGAGTCAAATACCCTATTTTATTTTAATACCCTAAATCCTATAGCAAAACTATTGTCTTATGTCGGTTTGCTGTGCAATATTGTTACAGCACACACCCACTGTTGTATTCATACCTCAACAATCGATTTCGATTTTACGACCTACGCAGATAGTCGAGCATGCTGTTCGCTTGATGGAAAGCGGTACTACCGTTCATGGATCTTTGGAAGTTCAGTAGTCTAGCACCACCAGGTGCCTACCGTAAACCGAGTGAAAGGGCTTAGTGTAGTCCACCAAGCTGGACTATTGAGTTGCCGGACTTCACATAGCATACCGATGAAAGTTTTGCAAAAATCTCAATTTTTTTTTCTCACGATGTTCCCTTTCAGCGACAGCCTCCGTGGCGCAGTTGGTTAAACGCAGACTGTGAAATGAGAGGCCGTGGGTTCGATCCCCACACGGAAACAAATATTTGTGTGATCCACAGGTATTCGTTTCGTGTTTGGGTTCTTGCGAAACCGAAAAGTCAATTGTAATTCCTGATACCCAAGACACAAGACTCGATCCTAGTGTGGGGTCAAGACTATGTATGTGACTGTTGGGTATATTTATTTATCTCTAAAAATACATAGACTTGATATTCCGACCCACTAACTCATGGTTTGAAACTATAAGCTCTCTTTACTAACAGTAGTTAACATTACGAACCGTGAACACGGACGTCAACACGCTACATTGTACGAAGTTAACCGAGTGGTTTTGTATTCATAACACTCATTATTTCGGCGTCCAGAGTGTAGTGGAATATTTGAGTAGCCCGAGGCTTTTAGCTAAACTTATGGTGTTTTTGCACCAGTTTAATTATGTTTGGCCTGTTTTGGAGGCGATTTGTTGGAATGTAATTATTACGCTTGTCGACGAGAGAAAAGGTTTTGGTATATTAATAACACATGGTAACTGTATTGCAATTAAAATAGATAATGTATAGAAATCTATATTATGTGCAGGCTGTTCACTTGATGATAGGTAACTGTCCATTTTGTTGTTCTGGCACGACAAAGAGACTTCATTACACCTGACGGTAACCGCAATACGTCCAGACAGAGCATTGAATTGCATCAGATGGTGGTTCCATGTATTTGGACACAATAATGCTGGCCTAAGCTGCTTCTTCACGATACGGAACTACAACGGAAGGAATTAGGGTCACAGGAGGGATACATATGCCGGCAAACTATTCTACAGCTTGAGAGCGGGGTACAAAAATTAACAAGCGTTGGGCTTGTTACCGACCGATCATTATTTATTATTATCACGTGCTGCATGGAATTGTACTACACTCGTCGCCCCGAGTCAGTTTATTGTTCAGGTCCCTCGATGCCGGTAATCACTAGTTACAATGTTCTAATAAACGGAACAAATCAGTGACTACACACTGCTCCTTGAGTGGAGAAATAGACATAGCTGTCGTATTCTACGGGGTGTATACCGATTGCGACCGAAACCGAAGCCAGGTGGGAGTTTTAGTGACTACAAATATTATACTAGTAAATCTCAAAAAACCTGACGAGTGGTTTTTTCTAAAATAATAATATACACCCTTTATTTTTAAAGACGCTATGGTACGCAAGGGTTTAAGCTATTTTGCAAAAACTACGTATTTACCAAAGAAACACGATGATACATAAAAAATTGCAAAAAGCATCGTCGCTTTTTTGCGACATTTTTATTGGGATTGGGATTTAGGTCGCAGTCAGAAAAATCTTCGTAGCTTCGTAACTGAGGTACCTACCTAAAATAAAATTTTGAGTAAATAAAAACGTTTTTATCCTAAACAATCAGATAGATAATAATTAAGTAATGTTAACAGTCACTGTGCAACATAAATATATAGAATACTATAATATAGGTATTTATATTTGAAAAAGACATCCCCATCCAGATTCAACGTGGCAGTTATGTAACATATGTCATCTAAAGTATTATATGTTTTACAACTCCAAGAATCAAACTTACAACCCGTAGTATCACTGAATCTACCAACTAAGCCACAACTGTCTCATAATGCTCATCCCCCTAGTCATTGTTTACACCCGTGCATTATCCTTAAGCAGTCTTAATAACCGCATGACGACAACAGCTCCTCGTATATTCTAAAAGGTAATTTAACTAATGTTTCTCATTCGTGCTTCAATTTAGCCCGACCGGTTTTTGTACACTGCGGGCCATAAAAACTGGTATACAATTAGTTTGTATTTTTTAATTTTGGTTAAAATTTGTGGATAAAGACAGAAATATGATGGTATAGTGATACAATTATTTAATCGAAAGTGGGGATTAGTTTTGGCTGTTGCGTGTATGATAAAAATGGTAAAAACAAGTATTGTTTTAATAAGTTTGAATATTTGTATGCATAAAAAATCTTAGTGATTATGTTGTCAATTTATTCAAAATACCACCCCGTCTCTAAACTCTACATAACACTATTTAATTAAGATTAGCATATACAAATATATTACGTTGCTGGACATATATATTCTTTTATCATCTAAGTTACATCTTTAATCATAGATAAATAAACTTGAACTATTCATCAAATGAACTAAATAATGAACATTCACCCAACATTGATAATACTGGCGAAACACAATCCTCTGCATTACAGAGTTAAATCGAAATATAGTTCTCCTAACCTAAATCCACGTGTTTACTCACGATACCGCATTGGCTGATACCGGCTTGTGTAATCAAGAGCCACCCTTTGGGAATCAGACCATTCGCAATAAGCGGTTCCTATTTCCAACCATACGTACGTTATCGTCAATCGATGCTCCGATATTTGAGTGCATTTGTAGTTATTGCTATGATAAAGGTGGGTTGGGAGTTTAGAATGAGCCAATAATAGGTCAAAACGTTTTATTGAAAATCTTTTTATTATGAATAAGTTTATTTACATACATACATACATACATACATACATACATAAACTCACGCCTTTATCCCCGAAGGGGTAGGCAGTGGCGCCACCAGGACATCCACATTTCGCCTTGTATGTTCCGTCCCACGATGTGATAGGGGGCGAGCCTATCGCCATATCGGGCACAAATTCCTGACTCCGGGCTGATAATGAATAGAAAAATCCAATATCACTTTGCCCGACCCGGGACTCGAACCCGAGACCTCAGCTTTGTAACCGTACCGTAATACAACTACGCCACCGAGGCAGTATTAATAACTCCGCTTAAATTATTTGTTTTAAAATACGGGTTCATAGATGTTTTTATTATTAGGCAAATTTTATACTCGCACCACAAAGTGACTACAATACAGTACCTAATATGTGCAATGTATTAAAATAGCTTCTTCTGTGCCATAGGCCACATCTCTAGTTTGCTCGGTCTTAACATATTATTATTATTATATTTTATTTTATACAGCACACAAATATAATGATAAACATAAGAGATATTAGAAATAAAAATTATTATAAAACATACATACATAAACGTCACGCCTGTATCCCACAGGGGTAGACAGACTATGGATCTCCACTTTGCTCGATCTTGACATACTACTATCGCTTCGACTATTTTCACTAACCTCTTTATGCATTTTCGTTGGTTTAGGGTGCTTTGAACATATTATCATTTTGGCTAGATCCCCTTCCATCAACCATTGTATATTTTTCAAATCAGACATATGGCATTTTCGTAGTGTTCAATAACCATAGTAAAAAAAAAAATAATAAATACACCCAACATTTTGTCCCCAACTGCATCTAATTTTTAAAGCATGTCTCGCCCATACTCACGAGATGTTACAGCAAAAAGCACACGTCCCACGCTCTCGTTCTTTACTTTCTAGCAAGAGGTTAATCTCCATATTAACTTCACGAGTACCTCTCCTAACTTTATGCTTTATAATCGACATTAGCTTTCTGTGAATATAATATAGTAAAAAACACACGCATTCTGCATCGGTGTTTCCTGAGCGCTATGACCTGTCCTTCTTCAAAAGAGGCTTAAAGAGAGTACTCTCCTTAAGGTAGGCAGCGACTTTGTTGTGCTGGACCCCTGGCACTGCGAAGGTTTAGGGGCAGCGGTAGCCGCTTAGCATCAGGCGGGCCGCTAGCTCGTCTGCCTATAACAGTTATAACAAAAATATGTTCCCAGGACTCCCGCTAGTACTGACAGTTTGTTGAGCTAATTTCCAGTCCAAGATGGGATAAAAATTTTCAATCCAGATAAATAAAACAGTTTTTAAACCTAGCATGCGAAAACTGGGCCTAAAACTCACGACCTCCATGCCCTGCTGTGTTACGACAGGTACTTAGAAATCCTTGGAGAAATCATTTTCACGGGTCTTACTGTGACTGAAGTGAGAGGAATACACTGCTATGAGACTAGCGAGACAACGACTTAATATGTAGTAATACAATGGTTTTGACTACAATGAGTGAGCCACGCAACATTAGCCTACCTGAACCTACCTGTTTACTTTATTTTTGTAATTTGTTTTATTAAAATAATGTATTGAGTTGTATACGAATTTGTGCCCAATTTGGCGATAAACACGCCCCCTTTCACATCGTGGGACGGAACATACAAGGCGAAATGTGGGTGTCCTGGTAGCACCTCTGCCTACCCCTTCAGGGAGAAAGGCGTGAGTTTATGTATGTATTCTCAGAATAATTCTACAGGATTAGTAAACCGAAATATAACCATCCCTATTGTCCTCGTAGACAAAGGACTTTCGTAATCCTAAGTAATCATTGTCGCTATGTGTAATACAATACGAGGTATGGACGGGGACAATCCACCTTCGTCAGAATAACTAACTGACATGACTCGTAATAGACCCCGCTATACCCTTCACGTGTTCGAAAGAAGGTTATTTTTCTTACTTCAATATTTTATTTAATCGCACTCCGAAATTTCTTGATTTTTTTATTGATTGCAATTATCTGGTTCTTCAAAACATAGTTGAAGGTTAAATCGGTTTCCAGAGGTTTTTTTCACTTTTTTAATTTTATTTAGTCCCACTTCCTTTATCGAATCATTATTATTCATTTTTTGTATTGCAATGAATGGCGAGACGAGCATATCATTCGCCTGATGGTAAGCGATTCGAACGCTCATGGACAGTACCAAAAACAAACAATAACATTAATTACAAAGCAATACCTGCCATTCCAACTTAGGGTACTTAATACTTACTTGATAATATGTTTAACAGTACCTAATTCTTGAGAATTATGATAATACATATGTACATAAACGTCACACGGACACGTCAAGGTAGGTAGAGACTATGGATTTCCATTTTGCTCGATCATACATACTACTTTCGCTTCATCTACCTTCATCGATCTCTTCATGCATTCTCGTAGGATGTATTCTTTTAACAGTACGAAGGGTAATTATGATAATGATCTCGAAAATAAAGCTAAAGATGATAAGTTAAGATTTTTTTATTAAAAATCAAAAATTGTAGTTTTGCTTTATTAAAATAGTCTTTCACAAAGTCTTTTCAATCGACCACTTAATATCGTAGCTGTGAAGTATCTCATTGTTTCTTTCTTATGTCCTTATTTACTGTGAAATATTGAAGATATCCTAGTCCAGCAAACCGAGAAACCAAGTTAAAAACTATTGACACAGTCTCCCTCTTCTTAAGAGTCATTAAGTCCCCCAGCTGACCCACTTGGTAAGTTCCAACAAATTGATTTTATAATGTAACCGTACAGAGACTCGAAGAAATTAGTTATCAAAAACTTTCCACCGATTCCATTGCTTCGATCGGATGAGCATCCTTAGAAATAAATAAATTTTGTTTATGTACTAATGCGGGTCTTTTGAGGTCAGTAGTTTTGCCTTCTACTTTTGTTTCAGCATTTGCAGAACGAGACAGCTCATGATTTCCGATTAATCTGAAACCGTTTTTGGGAAACATGTAGTTTTGAAAGCCTCCGTGTTGCAGTTCGTTAGACGCTGGTTGTGAAATGAGAGGCCGCGGGTTCGATCACCGCACTAAGATAATATTTGTGAGGGCCACAAATATTTGTGTTGGGTCTGGGTGCTTGTGAAACTGGAAAGTCTCTCGTAGTTTCTGATACCCACGACAGAAGACATAATTGATCTTAATGCCGGGTCAGGACTATGTATGTGACTGTTGGGTGTATTTATTTATTATTAAATTTAATTATGGAGTATCTCGAAAGTAGTCTTTGAAAAATTTACTTTGCGTGATAACCCAACTTTGGAAGAAACTTTAAGGTTGTAAGACTAGTCGCCCATATTCCTTGATATTAGACTATGTTAAGTTAATTGAGTGCAATGTTCTCCACACAATTCTGACAAACGAGCAAGCAACACATCTAATTGTATGTGATCATTACCGCTCATAAATATTCATGAAACCCAGAGGTGAATAGGGGCGTTGTCGATCCAAAACTGTTGGGAATAAAAATAACAAAGAAGAGCGTAAATTGAATTATTAAAGCTCTAGACAAAAAGAACATCGGAAGACGATTATTTCTCGCAAGACATAATATTGACAGCTTCTGAAATTATGCCAGTACAATTAATAAAGATAGACAGACGATCTGCTAAAGGAAGCAAGAATTTTCAACCTGAAGGCGTTTTCGAACAATTCACTGTGGGAATCTTCAGGAAATTTATATTAAAATATGAATTGTATGCCAGTGCTAACCCGCAAGGTCAGCGTGGTGGACCACTCTCAATCGTACCCTCGATTGTAGAGTAGGCTCGTGCCCTGCAGTGGGACGTGTAACGTACAATACAAATAAAATACTTCTATTGGCTGAAAACTATAATAATGATCTTAAATTAGTCACATTGTATCGCCCTAAAAATTGGCCCACTAGAAACCGTTTAAAAGTTGCCCGCTTGGAAAAACCCAGCGTTTGTACCGGAAAGCCATTTTGTTCTAAATGTAAGTCGCGTGCGATTGGATGGGCGGGTACTATTGTTGAGGCTCCTCTCACAAACACTTGCAAGCCTCAGCTCAATATAAAAGTATTGCTGGGCTGGATTTAGATAATACTTCTAATGATTATTAATTTTTTGGATGTTCGAAGTTAGCCCATTAAGAGTATGACCTTAAAAAGAATGCAAGTAGTCGCCGGATAGAGGCAGGATATTTTTTAAATCATGGCAGACTATATCTCTTACATACTAACGTAAACATCACGCGTTTTTTTAGAAGGTGTAGGCAGAGGTACCACCAAGACACCCACTTTTCGCCTTAAGTGTATCTTTCTACGATGAGATAGTGGGCGAGCCTATCGAGGGGTGAGCTTGTCTACTACATTTATTTATTGGAAATATTTAAAGAGGGCAGTTTAACTCCTACGTGCTCTGCTAAAAATACGTGAAGTACTAGTGTGCTTGACACTAGAATTTAAACTTAATATTTGTATAAATATAAGTGGAACTTATTGACACTGAATACTATTTAACTAAAATTACCAAAAAAAAATCGTATAAATTGTATAAAAATTAAATATAGAACGTATAGAGATATGCCCTATGATTAAAACTTAGATCTTCAACCGTCCCTTAAATAGCCTATTTCGCTCCCAACAACTTTGTCACTGCACTCTGAGGTCATAGTGATTCATAATTTGGACAACAGTAGACACAGCTCCAGTGGCGCAATTGGTTAGCGCACGGTACTTATAGCGCAGTACGTGAGCAATGCCGGGGTTGTGAGTTCGAGCCTCACCTGGAGCAAGATTTTTTAAATTATATGTATGTGTACACTATGTAGTTCCGGTGTATAGTTAGATACATGTTTATTAGAAAAAAAAACACCAAAAAAAAAGTACCAATATGACCAATTATTGTGTATTTTTTTGTCGTGTTTGCACTGTTAATTATTTTAGCATGGTTAGTTTTTATAAAAATATAGAATTGTTTTATTTCATTTTATGGAACCGAAGCACAAAGACAGTTTGTGTTAGGCTAATCCTTGTGAAATGTTTTGAAAAATAATTCCGTGAGATAAAAAATTGATCGTAATGCTTTATTTTGATTTGGGAAAATATGATTAAATAATGGGTTTACCGACTAAATTATTATCAGTTTATAAAATTTATATTTTATGTGTGATTTAAATTCATATTTATTTACAAGTGTGTTTTTAAGCTAAGGATCCACGGTTGAAATGACGTAATTATACTATTATATTAAATTAGTAGTGTAATCATAAAAGATTAAAATATTTCGTTCATTATTTATTTATTTGCGGTTTTCCTTTTTATATCTACCCCGTGTTTTGTCTGTAAAAAATTGCGAAGACAAAAACGACGTCACATTTTAAAAAAATCCTTTTTTTTGTGTGAAATAAATTATAAATGACGGAGAAATCGGTGAACATACAAAAGCAATACTTAAAATCGAAAATAAAACATCCTTTTTGATGTCGTTAATTAAATAATATTATAACAAACCCAGGTCCAAACCCATAGTGGGTAAATTCAGCCCTGCACACGGAAAAGCGTTTGCTCCGCTTAACAAATGAACGTTGCAAATCCGTGATTTTTGACAGCAGGAATTAAAGGGGTTGAGCAAACTTTGGAGAGGAATAACTCTTAAAACGTGAATTTTTATTATATTTTTATTTGATTTGATAGGTCGGCATTCTGTAAACGTAAGAGAATATTGCCATTATTATTCATCAAGTAGGTAGTTATGACTGCCTCGGTGGCGCAGTATGATTGCAAAGCTGTGGTTTCGGGTTCGAATCCCGGGTCGGGCAAAGTGATATTGGATTTTTCTATTAATTATCAGCCCGGAATTAGGAGTTTGTGCCCAATATCGGAGACTCGCTGACCTTCAATGCTCAGTGTCATTACAATGCGTGCCAGTGTTGATCCTGGCTTACAGGAGTTGCAGTGGCGGGTGTGAGGGCGGGACAGTCTCCTATACATAACTATTACATATACACTACTAAAATCTATCAATGTGCTGCGGCACAGCATAGGCTGTACTAAAGCATTTAGCTGAATGCGGGATCCATTGTTGGCGCAGTAATAATTTTTAAGTGCTGGTATTTTTTTTTTGTTTTTTTTTTCATGTATAATGCTTTTTTAATTTTATTTTTTGTATAATACTTAATGCTTCTTTTTTGTATGTTTTTTATTACTGTCCAACAATAAATTATTTCTTACTTTCTTTCTTTCTTTCTAATGTAGACGAAATGTATATGTCGGTTTTGTACGGCTAACAATCGAGGGAACGGTTGCTCGATAGATCAAATATTGGCACAGTATGGATTTCATTTTGTGGCCTTGTGTGCGGACCGGGTAATGTTCCATCATTGAGCGATATTTAGCTGCTATTATTAGGACTTCATTTGTGTAGAAACGGTCATTGTGTGAGGCCAGTTTGATGGGTCATATTTGGTTCTATATCACCCCATATACGTCCCACTGCAGGGCACGGGCCTACTCTACAATCGAGAGAATCGATTGAGAGTGGTTAGGCCATACAGTCCACCACGCTGGCCTAGTGCGGGTTGGCGGACTTACATACCGTAGAAATTCTTTAAAATCGCTACATACTATAGCGATTTGTAAGAATTTCTATGGTATGTAAAGTCCGAAACCTGCATACTGTTTTGTAAAAGTTGCTATGGTATGCAAGGTCCGCCAACCCGCATTGTTAGACCAGCGTGGTGGACTATATGGCCTAACTCCTTTCAATCGTAGTCTCGATAGAGGAGGCTCTCGCCCTGCAGTGGGACGTGTATGGGCTGATACAGTATGTTTCCACTACTAGGTCCAATTTCCATAGGAAAACGACCGATCCCCTTTCAATGTGCTTGTGCCTCGTAGCAATCTAATCATGTTTCAAGACGATCAAGCTACGTTTCGGAATCCCTTTGCACTATTGATATCGCGTTATCCTCTTGATCTTAGATGCCTAGCTATTTACTTAGGAATAGAGCAAACAATCTAAGACTTGCAAACTTACACGGGGTTTCGGATATAAACAAATAAATGAAAAGAAATATTATCCTTGCTATGTAATATCATAAAATATGCGGAAGTGTGTATGTATGTTCCGTTTACACACTAAAACGGCTAAACTGATTTTGATGAATTTTGAAAATTTAAATAAGAAAATGATTGAAAAATTGAAAAGACCCGCACATTTGTGTCGATTGGCAATATAACTGTTTTTGGAGTTGGTATCCTATTAGGACGGCTATTTACTTACCAGTAATTATAGAATAGTCATTATTTAATTATATAGAAAACTGGATTTGCTCACGGTTTCGTCTGCGTGAAAAGGTTTTTTATGGATAAAGGCCCTGCTACATATTTTCCCGGGATAAAAATTGCTCTATAGCCGTCCCGAATAAATAAATTATCCACACTAAAAGATTATTTTAATTCGAACCAGTAGATCCTGAGACTATCGCGTGCAAAGACACAAACCATTCAGCTTTGTAATATGATAAATAAATAAATACACCTAACAGACACATAGTCCTGATCCCACATTAAGATCAATTTAGTCTTGTGTCGTGTATCAGAAACTACGAGAGACTTTTCGGTCTCACAAACACACAGACCCGAGACAAATATCTGTGGACATTTGTCTCGGTGCGGGGATCGAACCCGTAGCCCCTCGTTTCACAGCCGGCGTCTAACCAACTGCTCCACGGAGTCTGTCAAAATATATATCTATAGGTATAGTGGTCTCATCGACCACGTGACAGCGTGAATATGCTGTGAATCAAGATGCCCTAGATTCGACTCCTAGATTGGGCACTAACACACTTAGAAAAAACTGATATGAATTTATCGTGATTGGAAATCGTGCCTGGCATGGCGACTAGTTCGTTCATATTGTGATATGAGGATGGAAATAAGGTCAGCGAAATGTAGACATCTACAATGAAGCATCTGTCTACCCTCCAAGATATAAAGGCGTGAGTTCGGGCCCTCGTAAACACTAACAGCAGTAATAAAAATAATCTTCAAAACCAAAAACCGTCCGCCCAAATACTCAGACAATACATTTATGTACATGATCCCATACGGATAAGGCGCTTACATTCTCGCAAATTTTTTACCAAAACTTCCCTAATGGGCCATAAAAACTTACGCGATAAATCAACCCATGTTTTGTATGCGACGTTCAAAACAAAATAATCGTTACTTATATAAAGCTTTTTAATGGCTTTCCTGACAAATATTATATTCCGAATGGCGCCATAAAATAGTTGAAGTAACATATTTTCGTGTGTTTTGTAACGTATGAATAGCGTGTTTCAACTTGTTGGCATGTGTCGACGTGTGGGGTTTTGCTATTTGATGTAAGTGTTTATGGTAGTCCTATGTCCTCTGTTTTGGTATTTTGGACTCGGATCGAAAGTAGGTACCTACCTACTTGGCGCCTCACAGCCTCCGCAGCGCAGTGGGATAGACGCCGGCCGCGGGTTCGATCCCCGCATGGCAACAAATGTTTGCGTGAACCACAAGGATTTGTTTCGGGTCTGGGTGTTGTGACCGAAAAGTCTCTCGTAGTTCCTGATACACACGACACAAGACTCGATCTTAGTGTGGGGTCAGGACTATGTATGTGACTGTTGGGTGTATTTATTATTATTTATTTGATTTATTACTACTGTGCTACAAAAATCGACGTGAAATAACTTTGTTGTCGGCATTCAATTCCTCAGTGAGTTGCTAACAATTAAAGTATGTTAGTCTAACCTTCCATTCCTCAACGATACGGAATCTTAGATTCTTCAGATATTATACGATGGGTTGTGGTGCTAATATTATAGTGTAGGTACATGGTACATGTCTTTTATAAATTATTTTTACATCTTTTACTGACGAACATATCAGATTTCGAAAATTCGATATAATTATCTTTAGAAACAGGACGTTTAATGCTGAACATAGCCCCAAAGATTTTGAAATATTACTAGCTTTCTCCATCCAGAGCCTTTTTATGTAACTTTGGTTAGTTCTTACATCACTGAATGTTCGACGTTTTATATGTTAGTTTTACCGTCAATCTCGCTGTCTGTCTGTAGCAGCCCATATACGTCCAACTGCAGGGCAAGGGCCTTGTTTATATTCGAGAGTACGATTGAGAGGAGTTAGGCTATATAGTCCACCACGCTGCCCTAAAGCGGGTTAGTGGGTTTTACCATCGAAATTCTTATAAATCGCTATGTATGCAGGTTTCCTCACGATGTTTTCCTTCACTGTTATAGTGCGTGGTGATTGACTATTAAACTGTCAATAGCTATTACTATCTCCGAGTTAAGGAAAAGAACAAGCAAATCCCAAAAACACTGCTTACGGTCCATCCCAAAGTTAATTCCGAACAGGTAAACATCAACTGAGTAAGTTCTCAAGATACCTCGTGCCAATAAATTGGATTACAAAAGTGGATAAAATTTAATCCGAAGCGTATTTCTAAAGTACGGTCAGAGAAATTGACTGTTTGTAGGCAATTTGCGTGATCTTTTTGTGGCGAATAATGTCTTAAGTTACCAAAACAAGTATTAAGTTTTTCTTTTGTGTTTTAATTCCCTTTTTCGTGTATTTTTAATAGAGCAGGATTTGGACCAGATCTACTTATTATTTGAAGATTAATAGTAGAAGGTTTGTGTACTTGTTAGCTTGTAGGTATGGTTTATTTGTAGTATTCCTACTATAAATATATCGTGCTTAAAATGACGCGTTGTAGTTCTTAAAGCTACAGTCATTGAGTCAGTTTTGACCAGGTACTGGAGACAATACCTAAAGAAGAAATCCGACGTGATGTAACAGCTTTGTGGTAGCGTTTTGTGCGATTAGTAAAGATCAATACGTGTCAATAAACAAATTTTATTTTATTATTATTATTATATTGAGATGTGTTCGGACAACGCCCACCATAATACACCATGGTGGAAAAAACGACGCAAAGTCTTGTTTCAGGTTCATTCTACACATATACACTACTCACAAAAATTAAAGGATATTTTTTTTTATCAATTTTTTTTGGTGTTTTTTGAGAGTCTGTATCTTGGAGATAATTGATTGTTAAGAAATTCGGAAACTAAAACTTGGAAGCTTGAAATGTCTATTTTGCAGATCTATGCTCTATTTCTTGATTCCTCGCTAAGTTGATAAGCAAGCGTAAGAAAACCAACGAGAAAAAAAAAATCAAAATTTCAAAACCGTGCATTTACATGGGTAGTATTTTTTTGGTGACATCATTATAAAATTCCCGTAGATAATTTAATTGCCTTTAATTTGATATACCAGAAACCTCCGTGACATGATTTGGAGCTGACTTATGGTAAAATTAAAGTAAAAATGACCTATCACACTTTGACATTGGATTACTCCATGAATATCAATCATGGGGAAAACAAAATCAGAATTTTCGTAACTTCAAAACATGTTCTATAAGTTGGTATTAAAGTCTTATGATAATGAATAGTATTTCTAAATAAAATTGTTGACTGAAAAAAGGTAAAAAAACGGTTATTTATGGATATTCGGAAAACACTGCATATCTTTGGATAAAAGAAACAAACCAAGGATATCGTCGGTAACTTTTCAACCTTAAAGTATTCTAAAGACACTCTGAAAATTTCAAACTGCTCCGATTTGATTATCTTAGTGTTCGGAAGGTTTGAACTTACGGTATTCGTCAAAATTGTCGTAATAAGAATTTTTCGTATGTGATCGATTTTTGTCACTTCAGAATGCTTTTTTTGGTGATTATCCATATTCTTTTAATCAAATCATTTTTTCTAACGTTTTCGCTATTCTCCGCAATTGTAAAAAAAATACTGGCACTGTTTGACTATAAATCCGACCACGCAACCTCCCCGTAGTACGCTTTGGGTAACGCTAATGCCGGCGGTAAAACAGTGCCAGTATTTATTTTACAATTGCGGAGTATAGTGAAAACGTTAGAAAAAAGGATTTGATTAACACGTTAAGTGCGAAGCGAGGCCTAAATCACCCCTGATGCAACTTCCCTGTGGTGCGGCAAGCAAAAAAGTGAATTTCTCTGTCGTGCGAATGGCATAGCTTTGGTTTGGTCCAGTGTAGGAAAGAGATAAATATATATTTGAGATCACTAATGGTTCCGGACTCGGTGGTGTACCTACCTTGGTACCGGATGTCTTAGGCCTCGTGCCGCACTGAATTAATATAATTTTAATGCAGTGCGGAACGAGGCTAAAACGTCCCATATCCCCCCTGACCTCGTACCGCACTCAACGCGAGCTTCCCGCTAATAGTGTTGTGCATCACGTCGATTGGAGAGCACGTCCTTTTACAGCGCCGAACATGTCTAAACGATGTCGGAAGAAGTTAACATATATATTGAGATTTTTATAAAAAAAGTATATTGATACTGATTTTTTAATGTTAATTCAAGTTCTAATAATTGTATTTTTAAAGCCCGAGGCAGAATAAATAGGACAGTTTCTTTTCTACTTCTGGTTGCCTTTTTTTTTCTATTCTGTGAACCGCATTAAGATTTTCATATACAAATAGAAAGATAAACCTTATGCATAAACCGTAATCCATTATTTTCCAATAATAAGTCTGTAATAGGTGCCTCTTAATGGTACAGAATGGAACGCTTCGTGCGCGAATCCGACTCGCACTTGGCCGGTTTTTTTTTCTTTATGGCGCCTTCAAGCACAATTTAGATTATTTAAAAAAAAATGTATCCTTTGATAGCTTTGTGTTGTTTTGCCAGGTTTTGCCCTTAAAACGATCTAATGAGATATAATTGATCAAAATCGGTCAAGTCGTTGCGTAGTTAAGACAGTTTAAAAACGTCGATATTATTTTTCCCATCACTAATCGCAGCGAAAATTTGCCCTATTTCAGTGCGTTACGAGGTGTATAAGATCCCATATTTTGTTTTGCTAATAATTCCTAAACTAGCCATCAGATCCCGGGGCGACGGTGGATTAGGGTTCATCAATTCACTGTCTATATCAATAAGGACCAAAATTCTCATTTATCTTTGATTTCGCGCCAGAAAATGGATTTTAGTCTGTAAAAGGAGGTGGGGTCTAATAGACCGCGTGTCGCCCTAACGTCTGGTCACGGTACGGGCCGATTATACCTCGTGCCGCAGGAACGGAAAGTATGCAAAAATTGGTGCCGCAGCTAACGTGTTAAAAGAATATGGATAATCACTAAAAAAAATATTCTCAAGTTACAAAATCATTAGCATGCGAAAAATGCTCATTACGACGATTTTTGCTGAATACAGTAAGTTCAAACCTTCCGAACACTAAGATAATCAAATCGGAGCAGTTTGAAATTTTCAGAGTGTCTTTAGAATACTTTAAGGTTGAAAAGTTACCGACGATATCTTTGGTTTGTTTCTTTTATCCAAAGATATGCAGTGTTTTCCGAATATCCATAAATAACCGTTTTTTTACCTTTTTTCAGTCAACAATTTTACTTAGAAATACTATTCATTATCATAAGACTTTAATACCAACTTATAGAACATGTTTTGAAGTTACGAAAATTCTGATTTTGTTTTCCCCATGATTGATATTCATGGAGTAATCCAATGTCAAAGTGTGATAGGTCATTTTTACTTTGATTTACCATAAGTCAGCTCCAAATCATGTCACGGAGGTTTCTGGTATATCAAATTATAGGCAATTAAATTATCTACGGGAATTTTATAATGATGTCACCATAAAAATACTACCCATGTAAATGCACGGTTTTGAAATTTTGATTTTTTTTTCTCGTTGGTTTTCTTACGCTTGCTTATCAACTTAGCGAGGAATCAAGAAATAGAGCATAGATCTGCAAAATAGACATTTCAAGCTTCCAAGTTTTAGTTTTCGAATTTCTTAACAATCAATTTTCTCCAAGATACAGGCTCTCAAAAAACACCAAAAAAAATTGATCAAAAAAAATATCCTTTAATTTTTGTGCGTAGTATATATGTCTCGTTTGGATTAGACTGGCATATAAGTCACTTAAATATGTACATACAGCAAGTCACACCTTTTTTCCCAGAAGGGGTAGGCAGAGGTGCTAACACGACACCAACGTTTCGCCTTGTGTGTTCTGTCTCACGATTTGATAGAGGGCGAGCCTATGACCAAATCAGGCATCAGTCCGGATTTAGAATTTATGCCCGATATTATAAATAATATATTAAATGCCATTATTATCAAATAATGAACAAAAAATCCACTATCACTTTGCCTGAGCCGGGATTCGAACCTGAGATCTCAGCGCCGTAATCGCACTGTAGTTCATCTACGCCACTAAGGCAGTCAAGTTATCGTTTATAAAAAAGAACCAAATCTATTTTGCTGACTATACCAAAAAAATTCCCGCAAACTGCCTAGTCACAGCTTTTCGTTCACGGGGAAATGTTTAGATATTATCTTTAGATTGACGGGGCCTGATAGTTTGTACTGGCCTAACCCTCGGAGTCAATGACAGACGTCTCACAAACAAACTTAGCGAGAACTATTACGTGTTTAAATTGATATTGACGATAAATTGTAAGGATTTATTGCTATAGTTAGTTACAGAGGAATTCCTGAGATTGAGGCCGTTGACTTTATCGTCGGTACTTAATTTATTTCCAAAGTTATGGCGTTTATAGTTAATTGATTTTTATTACGTAACATCGCAAGAAAATTCTATGTAACTGTAAATATGTAAGATATCATCTTTAAGAAACTTATGACCCTAAGATTGTCTGGTTGTCTGGAAGAGATCGCTTATAGCGATAAGACTGCCAATTGTACACTATTTATTTAAGTTTTCTATGTTTTATTGCCTCTGTACTTTGTGGTGTTCAATAAAGTGTTGTGTATCTGTATCTGTATCTAAGATCTATACATAAGTGTTGTAGTAATTACATTTGACCTGCTGTAAGTTATTTAGAATGGAGTAGATAATAGTTTTGAAATCGAATGCACTATGCTAATGTCTATCATTTATTGTCTTATTTAATAATTTTATTCACTTTTCAATAATTTTATCAATAAAAATGTGTGTAAAATCATAAGCATTTATTGTATGTAAATAGTATACAATTTTATTTATGTATTTCATCCAACAATTATTGAAGTTTAAAAGAGTCGATGTCTGTCGACATCATATTTGCTGAATAACATTTAAATTTCTATTTGAATTTTCTATCGGACTATCGTCCATACAAATTCATGTTATGCAAAAGGAATCGTTCTCGATACTGCAGCGTATGTGATACAAAATTCTAGAATTGATCGCTTTTGAACCGGGTCGTAGCGTTGAGAAGGATTTAAGTTTTTTTTGTATTCAGATAGATGGCGAGACGCCATTCGCCTGATGGTAAGCGATACGACCGCTTATCGACAGTAGAAAACAAAACAACACCGATGATTACAAAGCAATGCATGGCAATCCACTGCGATCGCCATCCTGAGACATAAGATGTTGAGTCTCAATATGTCAAGTAGTTACTCTGGTTACAAAGCCCTTCAGATTGAAACACATCAGTGCATTTACACTGCTGTTTGGCGCGAGAAATGGACATTGCGGTGGTACCTACCCAGGCGACCACTCTCATATGAGTGACCCACCACCAGTATATTCTATATCACGGTAGGCATTAAGGCTGGCGTAAAACCTAAAGAGATGAGACAGTTCCTGAAATAAACAGCACTATCAAAAGTTTATTTAATCTCACTATACGAAGTAGCGAAATAAAAAAGGATTGTGTAAATTCTGATGGCTAATACTTTGACGAAACAACTTGCATTTACGCCAAACTTTTCAATTATAAGATAAAATTCATTAAATAAGATCTAACCTGTCTAAATATAAAAGTGACACAATTAAAACTTGTTAACCATCGAACTTATTAACGAAACTGTCAATTATAAATAGCCCATATTTTTAATCGACGGATAAATATTGAATGATAGAAAAATCTGTGGTAATTTATCGACAAGGAAAGGAAAATATCTAGCCAGTCTCATGCTTTGTTCATCATAAACTCGTGTTATAATTTTGTGCGGGTAGCGCCGCTCTGTCATTCCTGCCCCGGACATTATGTGGGCGCGCATTTTCTGGCCGATGCTTAGGCGGATATGGAATCGGGCTTGGCCTAAAATAGATGAATTGGCGATATTTTTACTTGTCGCTTTTATGTGAGAAACCGCCTGGTTTCCTCCGCAATGTCTATTTCTTAATAAACGGTAGTGTAAGTGCACTGCTGTTTTCTGGTTTGAAGGACATTGTAGCCAGAGTAACAACTGGTCATAATGAGTCTTAGCATCTTGTGTCCCAGGATAGCGAGCGCAGTGGAATGCCAAGCATAGCCTTGAAATTATGGTGTTGTTTGGATTTGCAACTGCCCATGAGCGATCGCTTACCACCAAGCGAATGACATGCTCGTCTCGCCATTCATTGAAATAATAAAAAAAATATAAACACAAATACATTGCTGAGCAATCGCCTGAAAATGAAAGTTCAATTGAGAGGCATTAGGCCATATTCCAATATGCTGTTTTAGTGGAAGTCGGTATCAAGCAATATCAATTGTAAAACAATCCCCCGCTTCAGACTTGCGACCTTCGCCTTCTATATGATGATGATATTCGATGGTGTACGCATGGTTTCTACACGTCTACGTAATAGCGTCGATTTATTTTACATCCAAGCTGTCCTTCATTGGGCCTTGTTATGCGGTTGTCTCAGCGGATCACTCATTCTCCCAAATTTATCGTTGGACGAAAAAGGTCCGGTATTTCAGGCTCTCGGTCTATATATTAGTTTATCTTCGGTTTGATTGACAGTTGTTTTTTGTTCTTAATTTATTGGTTGATACTTTTCTTGTATCTGGTATTGGATTAGGAGTCAACTTAAGTTTCCTACAACTTTGTTTTGTTAGATGTTTGTAGAGTTTAATTCAGGTTAAGTTATGTTTTTTTTTTGTAGAATTGTAAGACCTGAAATAATTTTAGGAAAGTTAACGTCAATTTTACATTCGGTGATGAATTGTAGTACATCAGTAAAGACTTGTTATTATTAGTGAGTGTACACACAGAAGAATTTTGCCAATACATCATAATGGACGTTGATGGACGTTGGATGACGTTGAATGGATGTTGCACTACTGTATAAGTATATACTATAAGAAGACCATTATAAAATTAAAAAAATATTACAACTTCCAATCTTATCTCCACAAATATACGCATATTCTCACGCCTTTCAGAAGGGGTAGGCAGAGGCGGCACCAGGACACCCACATTTCGCCTTTTATGTTCTGTCCCATGATGTGATAGAAGGCGAGCCTATCACCATATCAGGCACAAATTCCTGACTCCGGGCTGATAATGAATAGAAAAACCCAATATCACTTTGCCCGAACCGGCATACAAACCCGAGACACCAGGTTTGTAATTGTAGGTACTGTAGTACAACAACGCCACTGAGGCACAAATACATCTTAATATCTCCCAAAAATACCCGACTACTCAAGAACAGTTTTTTACGCCTTAAATATTCAAGAATCATTTCCGAAAGGCAAAAATGTTTTCATCAAGAAAGTGTGCCGGGATATTCCGATTTATAGCTAAGTACAAACGCCAGTAAACCGGATTACGGCATCGCGGCGTAAAACAATTTAATCTCAAAAAAGGTACATCATATCTTCATCGCGTGTATTGGATTTTTATAGGAATTTTGTTCCTTTTAAGATCGGTTCGGTTCATATTAATGACTTGAGCGTAAACATTCTTTGATAGTCGAGTTTGTGATGTAGCGTTAAAATGACAATTTTATTAATAGAAAAAACATAATACAGTACGTACGCTATGTTTTTATCTTTTTATCATTATATTTCTTAATTCATTTACCTGGATTAGCATAGTTTATTTCTACATTGTTACATTGTATTAATTAATCTTAATCTTTAATTATTTTTTTTTCTTCTTTTTCTTTGCAATGTGTTAAATATTTTTAAAACTGTTTTTACAATTATTGGGTTTTGCCTACACTGCCGGCAGATGGATTGTTTATAGTTAATTTGTTTTATATATATATATATATATATATATATATATATATATATTTTTTATTGTGTATATTTATTTTTATTATAAGCTACGGCTTTTATATATATTTATATATATTTTTTTTTGTTAAGTATATATTTAAGTATTGTCTTTAATCACATTAATGTCTGTGCACAACTATAATAGTGATAGCGAAGAATTCTTATCAGCTTGTAGTGATGACAGCTTTGTCAGTATTCCCTCACTTGCTGACACTCTTTCATCTCAGTTCTCTACCGTCCCTGGGAATTTTAATGTGGTTCACTTCAATGCCCAAAGTATTCCGGCCCATTTCCCCGATATGCTGGCTAGTTTTGACTGTACACATATACATGCTATTCTTGTTTCAGAATCATGGCTTAAACCATGCCTATCTTCTTCTTCTTACTCACTTCCTGGGTTCCACCTCATCAGGAATGATCGCACTGAACGTGGTGGAGGGGGTGTTGCTATCTATCTCCGTACGCAATTACAATATTCGATCATTAGTGCATCACCGCAACCCCCGCCACTAAATGCTGGTGAACATCTTTTTGTTGAGGTGGAATTCTCCCTCAAAAAACTTCTTCTCGGTGTTTATTATTGTCCCTCGCTTCGCATTGACTTTTTCTCATCCTTTGAAATTATTCTCGAAAACCTAGTTCCTTCGTACAGTCAAACCATAATCATGGGTGATTTCAATACCTGCCTACTCAAGGCCGATCGTCGCTCTTCTTCCCTCTTGAATGTTATCCAATCCTGTAACCTTTCCATTCTTCCGCTTTCAGCCACTCACCATTCTCCAAACTGTACTCCTTCCCTTCTTGACCTTATCCTTGTCTCTTCCCTAAACCACGTCGCGAAACATGGACAATGTTCCGCCGACGCTTTTTCCTCTCACGATCTCTTATTTTTGTCCTACCGTGTCCGTCCTCCTAAATCCATACCTAAAATCCTCCTGCAGAGAAATTTTCGGGGTATGGATATTGATAGCCTTCGTAAAGATGCCGACAGCATTGACTGGAGTCCACTGTTCCTTACAGATAGCATTGACGCTAAAGTTGAGTTATTTAACAGCCAATTAACCACACTGTTCGATAGACATGCACCAGTCAAAGCCATCAAGGTGAAACACCTACCAACGCCTTGGCTCACAGCCGAAATTAAAGACTTACTTGCCAAAAAAGCGGCAGCTAAGTCCAGGTACAACCGACGCCCTAATGAAACAAACTGGCTAAAATATGTAGCTATACGGAATCACTGCACTAAGGTGTGTAGGAACGCTCAACGCCGACATATCCACAACTCTGTCGAAAACGGAGACCCAGCTAAAGTCTGGAAATTTCTTAAGTCATTGGGAGTGGGTAAATCTCAACAAGATTCAATTCCCAAATCTATAGATTTAAATTCTTTGAACCATCATTTCTCCTCTCCGTCCTATTTCCCCAGGACGATCAAAGATAACACTTTAAAGCATCTTTCTACCTGTAAGACTCCCGATTATTCTTGTTTCGTTTTCAAACAATTTGCTATGTGTGATGTTAGGAGAACCATTTCGCTCATTACATCGAATGCAGTGGGAAGTGACCATGTCAGCCGTAATATGATTCTTCCTATCCTCGACGAAATCCTTCCTATTATTACCCATATCCTAAACCATTCCATCTCCTCAGGGATCTTTCCGATCGCTTGGAAAGAAGCCCACATCATTCCTATACCGAAAAAACCAAATGCCTCTCTACTTTCCGAATTTCGTCCTATTTCCATACTTCCATTTCTGTCCAAAGTCCTTGAACGCCTAATCCATAGCCAATTTAATGGTTTCCTTTCCAAAAATAGCATTCTTAATCCTCTCCAATCTGGATTTCGTCCCGGACATAGCACTACTACTACTCTGACTCATATTACGGATGGCATTAGGTCAGGTATGGAAGAGGGCAAGCTGACAGTTCTAGCGTTGCTAGACTTCAGTAACGCCTTCAACACTGTTGATTTCGATGTATTACTTGGCATTCTGAGTTCTCTTAACATATCTCCAATGGCGATTGATTGGTTTCGAAGTTACCTGTATGGACGTCGGCAACGCATCCGTGTTGAGGAGAGTCTTTCCTCCTGGTGCACTGTGAATGCTGGCGTCCCTCAGGGCGGCGTGCTATCTCCTTTACTCTTCGCTGTTTTTATCAATTCAATTACTAATCATCTTTGCTCCTCCTACCACCTTTATGCAGATGATCTCCAAATCTACACTCGAGCACCCCTGGACAGGCTAGCTGATGCAATTGCGGCAATTAACGTTGACATCCAAAGCATCTGTGATTGGAGCAAAGCCAATGGGTTGAAGGTTAACCCATCTAAAACTCAGGTCATTGTTGTCGGCAGCCCCAGGATGATTTCTAAAATAGATTGGGATCTGATACCCTCTATATACTGTGATGGTATCATTATTCCTTACAGTGATACTGTCAAAAACCTTGGTTTGTATCTTGATAAATCCCTCACCTGGGGCCCGCAGCTTTGTGAGCTAAGTAGAAAGTTGTTTGCTTCAGCACGGTCTTTGCGAAGGTTACACAATTTCCTACCCGTTACCACGAAGATTTCACTTGCGCAAACACTTCTTCTCCCCATCCTTGATTATGCAGATGTCAGCTATCTCGATCTTACCGAGAACCAGCTTAATAAACTTGAGCGTCTCCAAAATTTTTGCATACGCTTCATATTTGGCCTTCGCAAATATGATCATGTTTCCGAGTTTCGTGTTAAGCTCAAGTGGTTACCCATACGACTTCGTCGGAATACTCATATCCTTTTTCTTCTTTACAATATCTTGTTTAATCCGTTAACTCCTTCATATCTCAAAGATCGTTTCATATTCCTGCATGATTCACACCAAAAGTCCCTGAGATCGTCAGAGAACCTGAGGTTGAGAATGCCCGTGCACTCTACGACGTTTATGGACAAGTCTTTCACTGTGCAAGCTGTCCGATTATGGAACGCACTTCCTGATGCAGTAAGACGGGCACGAACACTGTTGTCCTTTAAAAAAATGGTTAAAGAGCATTACTTGTCCCTTTAACAGCCCAATTCATCGAGTGAGTGATTGTTCATATTTTTATTATATAATATGCTATAATTGTGTGCACTTATGTGTATATATAAACGTATGTATTTATTTATGTATATATTATGTAATATATATGTTTATTTATTTATTATATTAGTATGTTGCATATTTTATATGTCTGATACTGTGTCACTTGTTTATTCGTATATATATGTGTATACGGAGCATCTATTAAATATTATTTTTATTTTATAGTTATTATTAATATGTTTTTAATAAGCTATTGGTGCACTATTGACTGCCCTCTCTTTTATCCTTCTCTTATTTCCATCCCAAGGTAGTCGGTAAGAGATTGCCTCGAGCGATACGACCGCCTTTTGTACTATTATCGAATGTAATGTTTTATTTGTTAAGCTTAAATATAGTGTACAATAAAGGATATAAATAAATAAATAAATAAATACGCTCCTCTGTAGGGTTCTGGCCTTCTTTACAATAGGTCGATTGAAAGGGCTTAGGTTATAGTCCATTACGCTAGCCGGTGCAGATTAGTGAACTTCACATAGTATAAATAATAATAAATAAATACACCCAACAGTCACACACAAAGTCCCGACCCCACATTAAGATCAATGAAATTTTGTGTCGCAGGAATCAGAACTACGAGAGACTTTTCGGTCTCAGAAACACCAAGATCCGAAAGAAATATTTGTGGGCCGCATAAACATTTCTCTCGGTGCGGGGATCGAACCCGAGGCCTCTCGTTTCATAGCCGGCGCCTAACTAACTGCGCCACGGAGGCTGTCCATAGAAAATCTTGTTAAGATCTTCCCGGTACGCAAGTTTCCTCGCAATATTTTCCAATGTTAAAGTCAATGGTAATTAATTATCATTACACGTCGATAAGTCTGAGGTGAATCAGAGAAATAATTAATTAATTATTCTAATAGAAGTACTTAATAGCGGATAATGCCATTTGTAGTATGTAGTTACAAACAACTTCGAACAAACACGTCATGCTCGGTAAAAGCTTTTTACACATTCATATCAATTAGAGATGAAATGCAATGTATTTTCACTCGTATTGTCTGCTCATTTTAATATTTACAGTTGCAAAAATATTTCATAATGTAAATTAAATGAAAAATCAAAATTATTTACCGCCCATTTACATTTATAAATGTTAATATGAATGCAAAAAAGAATGTTTCCGTGATACATCCAAAAGCAGTGACATTATTACTTAGAGTCAATTTTCAATGTCCTCTCTTTCTCAATCTCTCTCATCAGTTCACTGCTGAACTGCCTCCCCCAAGGATCTAGATATCGACTTGTCAGAAGTGAGCTGCATCCAGCTTAAGTGGCTTTAAATGTTCAGATAAAAATAATTCATGAAAATGACTGAATATAAATAACACAATTTGATTGTTTTATCATTAACAATTATTTGTTCATTATCTAAATCCGCATTAATCTTTTATTTCAGTTGAAAACTGGCCATGATAAAGATGCAAAATATCTTGAACATTTTTGAATAAAGAACACAATTTTCAACACATTCATGCGCCACAGTGCATTCAAATTAAAAGGAACCGCGCGGTAATTCGCAAAAAAATCGCGGTAAAAGCAACCAGAGTTGAAGATCGGGATCCATCGACAGGTGGGAAAGCATTGTGACGTTTATTTAAAAGCCGGGTGCACATCGCACGCATTTGGCGCGGCGCCAGAAACATCTTTATAGCGACAACACACTGCCATCTTGTGTTTATTCAAGCCTATTGGATGTTTATGCAGGAAGGAACCAGTTTTTTTTATTATTTATTGTCTTTTTATTTTGGTCGAATACTGGAATATCTTGTGTCCCCTACTGGATTTTTTCTGATATAATAGGTCCGGCAAACGAGCAAACAGGTCACCTAATAAGCGATCGCTGCTGCCGATGAACATCCACAACCTTTGGATCACAGATATGTATATTGCCGGCCCATTAAATCGGGAGGGAAGAGGAAAGGGCATCATGCTGTCTCACTCACCGAACGAACCACGACAGCAAAGCTTTCGACTTAACGTCAATTTTTTGCAAAACAGTGGTACTGCCCCGGACGAGCCTGGCCATTCATGCTGAGTCATGACTGACAACAGCGTGGCTCTGCCACTTTTAAAAATAATGTGTATAATTTTTAAAAGTGTTCGTATTGTTTATGCAGGAAACACGAATATTTATAATGAAGACTTGGAAATTGAATAATATTTTGTAAACATAAGGTAACACATTAGCTAATGCAGGATAAAACAAGCAATATGACTTTAAAATTAATGCTTTAAAGGGATTTTTTGCTTATTACCAGGTTTACAGGAAAAAATATTATAAAATGTAATCTTTTATTTGTACCAAAAGTAATACAGTAAACCAGTAAGCAAACCAAACCAACAATTACATTCGTTGTCGACAGAAAAATTTAACGCAAAAATATTGGATAAAAACGTTCAACAGACTTAATTAGAAATTGGACTGTGGCTTCGAGGACGATTGATTTGTCTTGTTTAGGCCAATTACTTGGTAATACAAGTTGATTTGAATTTATTACGTTCATTAGTTTGAATTGATTAAGTTGGTTTAATTAGTGTTTAGCTATGGCACTCTGGATGCATTCCTGTGGATAATTCAAATTAATAAACGTATTTTTTTTTCCTACATAAACTCACGCCATTATCCCAGAAGGGTACGCAGAGGTGCAACCAAGACACTCCCATTTCGACTTGTATTTTTCGTCCCACAATATGATAGCGGTCGATCCTTTCGCCATCTCGGGCACAAGTACTTAAGTCCGGGCTGATAATGAATAGAAATATCCAATATCACTTTGCCCGACCCGGGATTCGAAACCAAAACATCAGCTTTGTAAGCATTTGCAATATTATATTGTCGAGAGGCTATAGAAGTGATAAGTAGTATTGACACTAGTACCATCCAAGATTATTTGAGATTATTTAATAGGGGGCGAGTTTATTGCTATATTGGAATTGCATTCCAACTCTGGGCAACTCATGTGATTTTTTCAAGTGACGTGGATTACCAAACTTGGTATTTAGACCCAAGAACTTATGATCAACATCCTATATAATGCTAATGCACTAATGAAGCGACAGAATTGTGCACGGGCCGGCAAAAATATTATGTCAGATGCTTCATCTCATCAGGTGCCCTATAGCCACTTTGTTGAGTCAAGATAAAAATCACAGGTACCGCTTTATTAAATAGTACAAATAGTTTAAATTCCCTCATTCTTTACGCCAAAGTCACCGAAGTTTGGCGTTTCTCATTAATTCCGAGGAGCGTTAACTGTCAAAGTTATTTACATCAAAAGAAATCCCTTTTGATGTAAGAAAACCAGTAATTAGACGCGTTTTGGGCCACTTCGGGCTTAGTGATGATCCGACTAATGAGCGTAAGCTTGGATAGTGATTCTTCTGTGAAACACTGAATGAGATTTAAGGATGAAAAGTTGTAGCTGAAGTATCAGATAAATTGTGTTTACTTTTCATCCGATTGCCTTTGAACAAAATCGCTTCAAAGTGAGAATGACGAGCTGTTTGTTCCTAGTAAGCTTCACACGCTCATAAATAGGACAATAACCACTCAGAATTTATTACTTAGCACTCCATTGCATTCGTCACTCAAAGCAAGTAGCCACAGTAGTGTAAATGCACTGTTGCGTTCCGGTTTGACATTGTAGCCAGAGTAACTACTGGACATATTAAAACTTGACATCTTATGTCTCAGGATGGCGGATGCAGTGGAATATCAAGCATCGCTTTGTAATTCATGGTGTCGTGTGGTTTTCCTACTGTCCATGAGCGGTCATATCGCTTATCAGGCGAATGGCATGCTCGTCTCGTCATTCATCGCAATAAAAAAAATTGCCGCGTCATAAATCTCTTTATGTCTAGTTATTACTAGTTACATTTTCCATAAGCTTTCTCACTGGTGTATGGCGACAAAAACAGATGCAGCATGATACCCATACAGACGGTCTCCGTATTTTATTTTTTCAATTTCACCACCCCGACCACCATAATTTTTCGTTGACAACCTTCATACAAAACTAAAGCTCATACTTTGAAATATTCTAATTTCAGTACATTTATTTTAAGGGCTTGAATTATAATGAAATCATAAAATTATACAAACAAATAGAATAAGCCCTTTTAATATTTTAATCATAACTGGGTAAACTTATAATGGTAAAACATCAGAGCAATCTCGTGATATTCGTTTAAGAGTACTTCACGTATGTTATTTTTAGGCATATGTTCTGCAAAATAAACTTGAGATAATCGTAGTGTAAACAATAATTTAATTCCCCTGATATTGTCATATGTAAGTCTTCTTAATCCAAAAATGCGTAGAATTACTACATACATAAACTCACGCCTTTTCCCGAAAGGGGTAGGCAGAACTCCCCTGGTAGCGACCAGGACACTCACGTCTGGCCTTGTATTTTCCGTCACTCCATGTGATAGGGGGCGACCCTATCGCCATATCGGGCACCAATCCTGACTTCAGCCTGATAATGAATGGAAAAATCCAATATCACTTTGCCCGACCAGGGATTCGAATCCGAGACCTCTGCTTTGCAATCATACTTTAGTGCAACGCGCCACCGAGGCAGTTGAATAAGTATTCACATTTGAAATATGTTTCTTTCTCTCTCTCTCTTTCTCTCTTCAGCCACAGGAAGTCCACTGCTGAACATGGGCCTTCCCCAAGGATCTCTACATCGACCTGCTTTGTCTGATATTACTTAATTTTAGGTCTGATTAAAATATAACAGATGACTGTGGAAATGACGATGAATTGTAAGATCTGGAGCAATAATTTCAAACAATCTCTTCCGTGAGGGTTTCAATGATTTGAAAAAAGAATTGGTTGCATTTTAAATTTCTTCTACAATTCTCAACTTTCGATTACACAGCGATTGTCATCCAAGGAGTGAATTTCCCGAAACGAATTCACTCAGAACTGCAAAAAACATTTACCACGCGTTCCAAATCAAAGAACCCACACGAATCGATGCTGTCCTCTGATTAGGGTTGTCTCTACAATCGGACCCTCGGTACCTCCACTTATTCAAATAAGGGTTGGATGCGTTTAGAGGTCCGAATTTTGCGATATTCTGTAAACATCTAGGGGCTTTTTGTACCTCGTAATAGTTTCTTGCTACTATCTATTAACATAATGTTGGATCTTTAAGAAAACCCTTTGGGCGTATTTATAGGGTCCGCTTTTAGTTGTGTATTTGATATTTTCTTTTAGTATTTTTAGTGGCTTTATGGGTTCTGAAGGATTTTATAAGTATTTTATAGTAGCAAATTGAAAGGTGGTAGAAAAATAGGTAAATATAGCCAAGTTTTGTTTAGATAAAGTATCAACTGGTCGGCAGTGAATACTGCAAAGATTAGGGGAATCAAATAATTGAAATGGAAAGGAAGGCAGATTTAAAAAAGTATCGTTCATTCACCACTTGAAACTAGTTTCTACCAACTAATCTAACTGTAGAATTTCAAGTTTTCATTTTATCTACTGTATTCAGAATTTTGTATCTGTATCTGTATTAGCCCATATACACCCACTGCAGGGTACGGCCTCCTCTACAATCTAGAGTACGATTGGGAGGGGTTAGGCCATATAGTCAACCACGCTGAAAGTCAATCACCACGCACTATTCAGAATTACGCCATTAAAATCTATATCAATCCGATTACAATTGGCAACACTGAACGCAACAGTTTTCAATTTACAACATTAATAAAAAAGGCTGGTGCAAGCTTGAAACAAAAAAGCCAAAAGCTAGATATGAAACATTTCCTGGCGCTCTGTGGCATACCAGACATCGACACGGCATGGAAGAGACAATAGCAGAGCACCCGGAGCACGGACAATCGCGCGCCCAGCTCCGCGCGACCTCAATACTGACGCCGGCTCAATGCTGCTTCTAATGCTCGCTTTAATATATCAAGTCCGCGAGATTGCCTGGCTAGTAATTGGTATGTGTGTTTTGTTTTTATTGTGTCCATCTAGATTGGTGTTTAGAATTTTTTTATACCATGGAGCACTGATTTTAAATGCTTATCGTTAGTTAAACTCAGTCGATTTCAACAATGATTTGGGAGTAGAAACATTTTAATTATATTTCAGATTTTATTATTGTTTGAATTGATTCTTCGGAAAAAAAAAATAGGTACGAGCATAATATAAATGTTGAATAATATTGTCGTAATATATCCTGTTTATTATATCTTAACTTTTCCCAAATAAATTACAATGCTAACATCACTAATAAGCATGGTGGTTCCCTACCATCATACTAGTCTTGTGAGTGGATAGGTAGATTTCACATCAAGAAGCTTTAAATATAGTCTTATAATTGTTTTGTCTTATTCTGGTGATGACTTCAAATACTTTCGAAATTGTAAGGTGATGTTACAAGTCAGCAAGCAGGCTTTCTCATTGCTTCCCCTTATCCTTAAGTATTTACGTCATATGCGTATAAATTTAATTTATTCAGATCCAACCTCTTGTCGCAGGTTGAACGATTAATTAATAATTTGAGTGTTTAATTATACATTATGGCTTTAATCCTCAGGCGAGGCATATGTTGAAGGTGACTTGATGGTACGGTTATATGTTGCTTATAAATATTTTAATTTGTTATTAGGTAGAAAAGAGTGCTTTTTGTTCACATTTTTATAAAGCTAAGCGCTCTTATTAGGACCTTTTGTCTGTAGAGAATTTGCGGTCCCAGCAGTGGATAATTATAGACTGGTACATTTCAGGCATGTGGAATTTTATTTGTGTATTTAGTTGATATTAGACGTTGAATTAGTATTTACTAAAAAAAATTACCGATAGATAACTATCTCTCACAATAATGGTGAAGAAAATCTATAGGAAATAGGCATAGGTACCCGAGATTTCTCGAGAAAAAAATCTCTGGGGCATATTTTATTTCCCATAAGGCTAGCATGTTCGAATACAAATAATCTGCTGCCAAGGTTCAAGAAATGAGTACACCATTTTTTGAAGGTATTTCATACACAGCCTCATTGACCGCCTCCGTGGTGCAGTTGGTTAGACGCCTGTGAAACGTGAGGCCGCGGGTTCGATCCCCGCAACGAAACAAATATTTGTGTGATCCACAGGTATTTCTTACTGGTCTGGGTATTTGTGAGACCGAAAAGTCTCTCGTTGTTCCTGATACACACGACACAAGACTACATCTTAGTGTGGGGTCAGGACTATGTATGTGACTGTTGGGTGTATTATTTAATTATTTATTTATTATTTATACATCGCATAAATCTGGAAATACCTTAGTGATTGAAATACAAATTACCTATAATACAAATAGTTTAGTTCTGCAAGTAAACTGTATAATTAAATATAATCTTACACTAGCAGTTAATCTTGGTTATAAAATACAATCCCGTAACCAAACGTTATTAAGTTTCACATCTCCATTCAGAGCGTACACATTAGTATCGCATCGCAATACCAACGGTATAGTTCCCGTACATCACGCCAATTGACCATCCAGTAATTTACCCATCTTCCATCCCACTCTTACTCAAACCATTCATATAAAGCCATCCCGCTTCCACCATTTATGCTCCCATTCCCAAATTCCAGAAATATCAGTATGCGATCAAACTCTAATTTAGAGGCGTAACATCTATCTTGTTGAGTTCTGTACAGACAGCAATTTAAGATCGCTCTCAATTGACAGATCTGCATGAGGAATTCCAATATTGCTTCAGCATTTTGCATCTGCTGAATTGACAGCTGTCAAATTGGTAATTTATTGAAGTTACGTCAATGATGGTGACGTACAGTGTTCCTGCCTTATTTATAAGCAGTTTTAAAACTCATTTAAGTTATCGAATATTTTTCTTCTTCGCTTTAGCTGAATTCAAAAGTCGTTCGAACGGGACAAAACATTCGATAACTAAAATAGGATTTAAAACTGTCTATGAATAAGGACTGGCCTGAATGTACTATGCCAGTGGTTCTCAAACTTTTTTGGTGACGGAACCCCTTTGGGAAGCTAAATACTTGATGGAACCCTACAAGAAAACAATATTTTTTAAAAGTGTATTCTTTATTAATAAACATAATAAAAGTACAATGTAACAGTTAATAATTATTACTTACTTACATGGCAAGAACAATAATAGAAGATATTAAAAAAGAAAAAATCTAACTAATGGGAGGTATGAAATTGTTTTTTTTATTTTTCATCAATTGGTTGATATCAGGTTTGATGGAAGACAGTTGAAGTCTCATATCAGGTTCGAAGTCCAGTCTATTGCGATTTTTTTTTTGTGGCTGCAAAGGTTGAGAATCCTGTTTTGCACAAATATGTTGTTGGGAACGGGAGAATAATATTCAGAGCCAAGAGGCCACAGGTTCGATCCCCGCAACGAGCATTTGTAGTTCCTGATACCCACATCACAAGACTCGAGCTTACTGTGGGGTCAGGACTTTACATGTGACTGTTGGGTTTATTTAATAAACAAAAATATTATTATTATCATCAACTCGGCAGTCCATACCACTCTAACTGGGCCACAAATCAACAAAACAAATAATGCAATGGAATAATGTCAAGCCTCAAGCAGTACGTACTAAGAGTTAATTTACAAAGACAAAGACAGTTGGTTTCCGTTGAACCGCCGGCGGAAATTTAAAGATGCTCGTACCCGCGGCAATGTAAGACGGATTCACTTCTCAAGTTTTTTGTGTAGGGTGTCTCAAATTTGGCGTATGTGTTTGTATTGCTTTGGTCTATAAAAATAAATGCCATTAGTATGTGATACAGTTCGAGTTTCAGTCCCAACAGTCACGCATACTCCTAATTCTGTTTATTCCTTCTTGTAACTCTCCCTTTCTACCTACGATCTTAACGGCCATAGGGATCGGTAGGTAATCATTTTCAGGTGAACCGTTAGCACATTTATCGATTTTATGCAATAAAAATCTAAAAGGACCAAGTTTTAAAACAGATGTTTGCGACGACAATAAATAATTTAAATGAAAGCAAAAAATCTTGCATTTACCATCAGGTGCATAACAGTCACTTTATCGTGACAATATTTTAAAAATATCGGTTCGATATAACATCGTATCCATGCGAATCAACCTTCAAAGATGGTCGTGTTTGGGCCCTTTTAATTTGACTTAAGCATAGATTCGAGAGGGCAAACAAAAGCGCAAGTGAATTACCTCTCGGTGCTAGTAAGACAAATCTAAATTCAGAGTGAAAGACTGCGAAATCGGAGAAGAATTGCGCGTGTACTGAGTACAGAATTTCTATAGCATGCAAAGTCCGTCAATCCGCACTAGGCCAACGTGGTGGACTATATAGCCTAACTCCTCTCAATCGTACTCTCGATTGTAGAGGAGGCTTTTGCCCTGCAGTGGGACGAATATGGTCAGGCAAATTCGGTCCACTACCAAAAGTATCTGCACGCGCGCGAAACCGGGCCGAGCCGCTAGTGTATGTAGTCTTTGAAACTAGTTACAAAGAAATTCATATATTCTCGCGATGTCTTCGCGAATGCCAAGACCAAGTAATAATACACAGAGAATTGTGTCGAGTCAGAAAAAGGTACAAAAAGAAAGTGAACGCAATTTTGTTTCAAATTACTAAGCGGTAGTGTGTGAAGAATATTACATTTTCTTATTGCTAGTCGACTAAAACATAATAAAATAACGTTTATAAAAAGAAATGTAACAGGAAGTGTCTTAGGTCGCTTCCCATAAGTTTGTGTAAAATTTTCGGAGATATGTTTAGCAGAGGAGTTTCTTTGGCTGAAGTGTGAAAAAGAGAGAGAGAGAATACAGACAGATAGAGCAACTTATTGTGAAATAATATTGGCCCGAATTACATTACATTAACACATAAATGTTTCTATTACAGATATTAATTACTACAGGGACTTTTTCGTCATTAAACAGTCAACACCTAGTCCATCCATCCATCCATCAGCCAAAGGACGTCCACTGCTGAACATAGGCCTCTACTAATGATTTCCACAGTGACCTGTTGGAGGCAGCCTGCATCCAGCGACGTCCCGCCACCTTTACCAGGTCGTCTGACCATCTTGTGGGTGGACATCCCACGCTGCGCTTTCCGCTACGTGGCCTCCATTCGAGAACTTTTTGGCCCCATCGGCCATCAGTTCTCCGCGCTATGTGCCCCGCCCATTGCCACTTCAACTTACTAATCCGCTGGGCTATGTCGGTTACTTTAGTTCTCCTACGGATCTCCTCATTTCTGATTCGATCTCGTAGGGAAACCCCGAGCATAGCCCTCTCCATAGCTCGTTGAGTGACTTTGAGCCGCCTAATAAGGCCCATAGTGAGAGGCCACGTCTCGGTGCCGTATGTCATCACTGGCAACACACAACTATCGAAGACTTTCGATACAACACCCTGTACCGAACTATAATATTGGTAAGACACCTACGCACTCAGACCTAAAACAAATATTTGTAGGTTACACAAAAATTTTCTCGGAACGGGTATCGAATCCACAACTTTTCGTTTCCCGACTGGCTTATAAGCCATTGAGCCATAGAGACTATGTTTTCTTTTACTTTATTTAATCCTTTATTTCACAACAGGAATAAACATTGAGAACAAAGTACAGAAAAAATACAAATCTTGTGTCTTGTCTCTTGGTGGTCTTATCTCGCCGAAGGCAATCTTTTACGGACAAGCTCAGAATGAGGTCAGCTACTTTCTTAGTGTTCTATTAATATCATTTAAAATACAGAATAGAATATATACGCTTATTTGAATAACTACGTCACAGCTTTTAAATAAAATTCAACACATTTTTCACTATACAAACTACCAAACAAATGATGCAAGTGCATTAATGCCAGCGATATGCCTCGTTACACGTACGTGTACCATTTTTCAAAGCTTGCTCTTCCATTATGATTGTACATTAATCACGTATTTACAATCGAGAAGAACAAAGCGTCACAATCGATTATAAACATAATGCCTTGCAATCGATCATAGTCGCGCGACACGCGGGTTTGTGATGCGTTTGAAACGGGATAGCACTTGACAAACTTCCGTATTAGTGGCATAGTATAGTGGTTTTGAATTTCTGGATGAAGGGCTACGTATGGTAGAACAATGTAAAGGTTTTGATCAAAATTAAATAAGCATTTGAAATAAAGTCTAATCCAAAAATTACATTATAAAAACTACATAATGTAATACATTGATCTACACTTTGGGTACTATAATAGTCAGTGGGTATTTCGGAAAAATGCAGGCCAATTGCATTTGTTACATATTATTTTGTATTTATAGGTTTTTTTTAATTTACATAAACAAATATTTGCAATTTGATTTATGTTTAAAAAGCTTAGGCTAGCATTAGAATGCTAGAGGATTTGTATACTCTACGTATGGTTAATATGCGTACCCTTGACTTCAAATCATGACGTATTATGTATACGTCATGATTTGAAGTCATGTTTAATATGAAAGGATATTATGAACAGCTCACTGGCCTTTTTGCTGTCAAGACAGTGGCACAAGCCAGTACACAAGACAATACTTTTATCCTGTCAATCTAAACGCTCCTTGCATAGAACTATAGGTTCTACAAGGCTGGCTTTTAAAGAAAAATGTCTTTAATGGACCGGAATATCCTTGTTTAAGATTGATCGTTGTACATTACATTACAGATTCTCTGGGGGTAGACAGCGAGGATAAAAGGAGACGTGTCGACGAAGTTTTTAGTAAATAAGGATTTTATGCTGCAGTTTTTTATTTGCAGACGGTTTGTTCGACTATGCTTGTATTGGCGAATAAAGCGGAATGGGGATTATTATTATCGACCTGTCTATTATAATATTATTGTTATACTTCGTTTTTTTTTTCTTTTATGCATGAATTCTAATAAAATGTTTTTTGTATCTTTTCCTATATTTACGATGTTAAAGATTTCCCATATTTTCTCATTTTAATAATCTTTTATTATACATCGTCCTTTATCCCTGATTAGAAGACTTTTAACAGCAGGCATTTAAATAATAATTTTAGCCGCAAGATGATGATATGTATTCAAAAGCCCATAAAAATTACGTTGGTCTTCCATCTATATAATTGCATTTACTATGTGCTATTTATGTTAAGGAATATATGTGAATTCGTACTTACAATTCAGAAAACCGCTTCGTCTTTCCTTATCCCTTCTTTAAACATTGAAGCAAAGACACAGCTACTCCACAACTTCAAAAAGGTAGTTAATAAATATTAATTTACCTCAAGAAAATTCCTCAAATTTTTCAACACGAATTTCGTCTATTCAAAGATAACACCGCCCAGCAATTTGTGATAATTAAGAAATTATGCCCCAAGTTACTTGTGGCTTTAAATTCAACGCCACAGCCTAAGGATAATGATTGACAAAATATTTCCACGAATTGTTTTGAAATTCTCGCTCTAATCCATCAAAGAACGGTATCTTCTTTGGTCCTATAATCCTGGATTTTAGGTTGTGAAGTGCCAATTAGAAAGGCAGTCGTGATTATGTTAATAACGGGAGATCGTCTTCTGTTGCTAGTCGGTGCTCTATCTGTACGGGTCAGATTATAATATCCAACTTATATATTTTTTTTATTACTATGAATGGCGACGAACATGCCATTCGCCTGATGGTAAGCGACACTACCGCTTCGGTATGAATTTCAAGGCAATACTTGGTATTCCACTGCGCTCGCCATCCCGAGACATAAGATGTTAAGTCTCATTATGTCCAGTAGTTACTCAGGCTACAATTTCCTTCAATCCGAAAGGCAATTTTGTTTCTGTTTCTTGAAAAAGGTTCTTTATATTGAAAGAATAATACAATTCATTTCTAGAGTTATATCCTAACGTGTTTGTCAGTTATAATGAGTAATTACACATAAATAAATTGTTAAGAAAATAGAAGTAGCTCTTCAGAATAAGGCGTACAAGATGTATTTACAAATACTAATTGAAATGGAAGAAATAAAATTATAACATAGTTTTCTGTTACGGTAAAAAGACTAAGTCGTCCAGACGGAAGATTTAATAAAAATATTTCAGTTCTACAGAATTATGCCAGCCTACTATGAATTGTGATCAAAGTGTAATCTTAGTTATTCGCAGGAATTTAACGCAGATCTAATATTATATTAGTGACGGAGTTGCTTTGATTTAACCTTGATTTAAGCGTCAAAGAGGATTTTGATGGATTCCGTCGTCTTTATGTTCAAAGATAATCCAAAATATATTGTTTGAGGATCGTTAGTGTAACTGCTTCCAACAGGTCTATGTCGCAATCAATGAGAGAGGCATATATTCAGCAGTGGACTTCCCGTTTCTGAAGAGAGAGAAAAAAAAAGAGAGAGAGAGAAAGTATACTGGTATGTGGTGTTTCTGCTACAAAAGTCATTGATTTTTTAATGAAAAAATATTTATATGCCTTATATCGAGTGAGCAATGGTTTAATTGCTAATGTGCAGAGAAAGCTAAAGGTTGAACTTTCGACCACGTTAATTAATTTGTAGAACTCGATTTAGGCATTCCTAAACAGTCTAAAAGACTAACAACCAAGTCAGCTAGTCTAAAAAGAAACTGACGTAAAGTGACGTCCTTGCATCATGTGTGGTCGGTGAATAGGATTGCCGGAGACACAAAATCTAGTTCCTCTTTCATTTTAAAGGTTGCTAGTGCACCTACCATCCAAATATTTATGGGCGGTGACCATTTGCCTTCAGGTAATCCATTTGCACGATACTCAATAAAAACATGTATTTCCAATGTACCCAGACATGCCATTCGCCTGATGGTAAGCGATACAACCGCTCATGGAGAGTAGAAAAACCAAATAACACCATGAATTACAAGGCAATGCTTGGCCTTCCACTGCGCTCGCCATCCTGATACATAACCTATTAAGAACTCATATTATTATGTTCTGTAGTTATTCTGGCTACAATATTCTTCAAACCGGAACACAATAGTGCATTTACACTGTTGTTTGGGGGGAGATGTAGAAATTGCGGTGGTACCTACCCAAGCGGCCTCTAACTGAAAGAACTATCAGTGCATATTCAATAGAAATAATTTAATTCCCCGTAATAGATAGTGCACATGCACAAAGTTCACTTATACGGAATCACCACAATCTCTTTAACCTCTAAAACTTGTAGCGTTTCGTGGCCTCGCTATCCCACATTAAGATCTATATCGAGAGCTCGTAACAACTTCTCAAGTGGCCTCTCTCGTTATCTTTAAAACTTTTATTAACTTCTTGAACAGTAATTAGGAACGGAATCTGTAGAAAACAGAGGCTTAAGAACTTGGAGTTCTTACTGAGATGACTTGTTACGTTTTGTTCGCTTTTTGAGAAGTGTTTACATGTGGATTTGGGAATTATGTTTTGATGGACTGTGAGTGTATCAGCCCATATACGTCCCACTGCGGCCTACTCTACAATCGAAAGAATCGATTGAGAGTAGTTAGCCCATATAGTCCACTACGCTGGCCTAGTGCGGGTTGGCGGACGTAAATACCGTAGAATTTTTTTAAAATCGCTACGGTGTGCAGGTTTCCTCACGATGTTTTCCTTCATCGTTAAAGTGTGTGATGTGATTGACTATCAATACACACATAACTCCGAAAAGTCAAAGGTGTGCCCTGGGATTTGAACCCGCGACCACCGTGAACATATAGGCAGTAGCGTCTGGTCCGTTACCAACAGGACACCCACATTTTGCCTAATTATATTTTCCCTCCCACGATGTGGTAGAGGGCGAGCCTATCGCCATATCGGGCACAATTTCCTGACTACGGATTGATAATGAATAAATCCAATATCACTTTGTCCGACCCGGCACTCGAACCCGACACCTCAGCTTTGTTATCGTACTGTAGTTCACCTACGCCACCGAGGCAGTATGATCAACGAATATTTCTCGTGGATCCGGAAGTTTTGAGGCTGAAAATTCCATTGTAATTTTTAATATCTATGCCTATATTATTCAATTAGGGTAGTAGTAGCAGATATAGTATTCAATTAGAGTTCTTCTTCAAATATTTATGTGAAATTAAATGCATAAAATTTAAGCAGACTGCTGACAAGCCAAATCAAGCGTTGATGATATGAATATAAAGTCACGGTGTAATGGTTAACCTATAAAATTTGGTATGAACCAAGTTAAAATTCCATTCTATCTATCCATCATTCAACCACAGGAAGTCTACTGCTGAAAATAGGCCTCCCCCAAGGATCCATCGACCTGTGCGGCCTGCATCCAGCGACTTCTTGGAAACTAATAAAAAAATCCGTAACTACATACTAAAATTACTTCCATACTTAACAGCCTCCATGGTGCAGTTGGTTAGACGCCGCATGTGAAGCGAGAGGCCGCGTCACAAGTATTTGTTTCGGGTCTGGGTATTTGTGAGACCGTAAAGTCTCTTGTAGTTCCTGATACCCACGACACTAGACTCGATCATAGTGTGGGGTCAGTAGGCCAATTCACGTAATTAAATTAGGTCAGTTGCAGTGCAGTTGCAGTTAAGTTTCGATCAAAACAGCCCGTTTTGTATTCTCGTAATTTAGAATAACCGCTGTCAGATATGCTCGCGTCAAGTTCGCGTCACGTGATCGCTTTAGCGTATTCTACGGCTGCGCGTTTTATACATGCGTGATTCAGGTCGCAACCTGATTGGTAAATTACTTATTCATTTGACGTCTCCAATGACAGTTTAGTCCGACCAACGTGCAGCACATGCGCAGTTTATGCATATCTTACGCGCAGCTAAACAATTACAAGAATACCATTTTGACGTACGTACGATAAAGACGTAAACCTAATCGAAACTGCATCGAAACTTGATCGGCGCGTCAATAAATTACGTGAATTAGCCTACAGGACTATGTATGTGGCTGTTGGGTGTATTTATTTAAAAGCAAATTCACCTCACAAAACAAACACACTAACGAAAATAAACCACGTTGAAAAATCCATGCATGCTTAAATCCACACGACTGAAAAAAATGGCGGACCCTTTGTGCAAAATTTATCTTTCCCGTTGACACCTGCCCTGTTCTTATTTGTTTCATGAACAAGCAATAGTCGGCCATCGGGGGAATTTCCGGCATCTTTAGGAAGGTCCGATACGTAAACTGCCATTTGACTACCAAAACAACCCGGGGTATTGTTTTTTTGGGTTCATTTCTCCCGGTTCGGGTTTGGTTTCGGTGTTATCGGAGCTTGGGATTTAATGGGCTTTATTTAGGAATTGGTATTGTATAATAATTAATTATTTTGGAGTATTAAATAAGTTTAACGAAATTAATGATTGAGATTTTGAATGTACATCTAACTTATTTAAACTCTGCATTACTTATAGAAAAATTAGGCGATATTGCGTTTGGTATTGTGATATCAGATTATTAGACTCCTTTACAATTAAGAGTTCATGTTTTTCTATTGCATAGGTGCAAGTTACACTGGTATTTTTTTTATTTTATTAATATTAGGTATACACATTTGATTTGACTTGCTTACCTAATAATTAACAAATGTTTATTAGAAATAAGAGAGAAAGAGGGAGAGAGATTAATATTAGGAATACACATTTGATTTGACCTGCTTGGTAAATAATTAATTAATGTTTATTATCAATACATAACACTACGCTTTGCAGTATGTTACATGTAGCTGTACAGAAGAAAATTTCGCAGCAACAAAATAGCCTACTTGTTCTACTTTATTTGCAATCCGAAATAATGTATACAAATGTTGAGTTTAACGCAGCAATTTCATTTTCTGATCTGATATTTCATATTTTCCATTTTCCATTACAATAGTAGCCACCCAAATAATGTGTGTAAAGATTTACTTTATTAGAAACTATTTTATTTTCCTTTTTTTGTTACCTTTATATTCCTTTTCCATTGCCGTAGGAAATAACGCTGAGTATCTGCAACAAGAAATTTCCTTGAACCACTATTTACCGCCAATTGGTGCTCATTCAACATTCCTTGCAAATTGACATTGTAACGTCCCGGTCCGTTTACAGTCAGCCCGCAGATTTAATTTGCAATGCAATGTGACGTCTGCAGTAAAATAAAGCAGGGCCCGAGGTCCCTCGAGACATGTACCCGGTCGTCACTTAGTAGCCCACTTGACTGGGGATTTGGATATAGAACGCTAGATGAGGAAAAAAAATACATAAACTATGGTATGTGTTTCTGTCTTGTCCTTTTGATTTTAAGGTATATAACAAAGGTAAGCAGAGATGCTACCAGAACACCCACGCTTCGCCTTGTGTGTTTCGTTCCTCGATGTGATAGGGGGCGAGCCTAACGCCACATCGGGCACAAAATCCAATGTCACTTTTCCCGACCTGGGATTTGAACTCGAGGCCTCAGCGTTGTAATCGAACCGTAGTACAACTGCGCCATCGAAAAACTGAAATAAACACACTCTAGTAAAAAAAAAGCAACTAAAACGTAAAAAATGTTAATGAGTTTGAGATCCAAAAATCAAGGCAACTATATTCAATTTATTATCAAAAAATTGCGTACGCTACTGAATGATCATTGTTGTAAGCAACCCGCGCTTTTACATTCCTCTTGTTAACTTATTGCATTCACTAAGCGTCTCACTTGCGGTGTCCAAACTCCCATTGAAATTATACAGTGGTTACTTCCATTCAAACCTACATCGGTGTGGCTTGCAGCAAAGAGCTACTTGTCCCACCATTGTTGCAAACGACTAGCTGGATTGTTACATTACAGTCGCCTCCCGTTTTCATGGAATACATCTGTTATTTTACAATAGTTTGATAATTTAGTCTTCACGGTCCCCGTTTCTGCACGTCTTTACATATTCTCTTTGGTGTTTTGGATTTAATAGGAACATCTAAAACGGGAAAATAGTTTAATAATAATAATAATAAATACACCGAACAGTCACATACATAGTCCTGACCCCACACTAAGATCGAGTCTTGTGTCGTGGGTATCAGGAACTACGAGAGACTTTTCGGTCTCACAAACACCCAGACCCGAAACAAATACCTGTGGACCACACAAATATTTGTTTCGCTGCGGAGATCGAACCCGCGGCCTCTCGTTTCACAGCCAGCGTCTAACCAACTGCGCCACGGAGGCTTGATTTCAAAGTGAATGTTTTTAATAATCACAATATCTCTAGTCCCTAAAGACCTTAACAACATGATAAATTATTACAAAAAAACACAATTCAAAAAATAAGTAATAACGAATTTAGCTTATTTTGTAATAAAAGATTTTAGAATCTTTTCGTATTCACGAACTACAACTTAAAGTCGCCATCTCTCTTAAAATATTTATTCTACTACGTGACAATTAGGTGTATTTAATATTTATAAATTTAATGTAAAATAACTAACATTAATTACTAACTTCACTAGCACAAACATGATAACTGAGTTCTCAGTAAATTAAACAATTCTGAAGCACCTCAGGCATACGTTACATCCAACTGTCGTGTTACTCAGAAATTAACTGAAAGTTAGAAATAGCAATAGTTAAATTGTAGATATACATCTCTAACTATGGAATGTGGAAATAATATTTTAATATAAACGTAACTATATAGTCTATAATTGTTTATATTAAAAACCAAAACTATCGCATTAGGGTTTACCTGTAAGATATTGTACTGTTGAAATAAAAAATAAAAAATAATAATAATAATAAATGATATTGATACGTATCTATGGATCTATATCGAAACTACCGCTGTCGAAATTTATCGATGAATTGAATTTTATTTACTTATACTCGTATGGTTGTGTTCGATTGATCTTGATCAATTTAATTTCGGATCAATCTTAATAATTATGTTTATTTAAATCAATGTACATTATATACCTCTCTTTTCCTCGTTATCATAACCTTCTCCTCAAAATTATGGCTTTAAAATACAGTATTCTATAAACCAACTTCGAAAATTGGCGTCATTCTTTCCCAAATACGATCTCTTACAAATCAAACAGTCATCAGACGAGCGATAAATCATGGAAGTTTGGTGTTACGGAACTCTGCAGGCTACAGATTTCCTATCGTATATCATGAAGAAAAACGTGGGTAACTTATTGGCAAGGTCAAGAAGTTGATAAATAACAAGGCATTGGATTGAAGTAATGACAATAATGGTTCCGTGGACTGTAGGTAACGGACTGGTCGCGGATGCGGATGCGATGGTCGCGTGTTTGAATCCCAGGGCCCACATCTGGCTTTCAGTTATGTGTATATTAAAAGAGTGCGTGGTGGCCTTGGTAACGGACCAGACGCGGCAGCCAACATGTTCACGTTGGTAGCGGTTTCAAATCCCAGCGCACAGCTCTAACTTATCAGTCTTTGTTTTGGTAGTCACTACGCAATTTAATGGTGCAAGCATCGTAAGGAAATTTGCATGGCTTTGCGTCGACTTAATGCCTGAGATATTTTCTACTGCCTCGGTGGTGTAGTTTTACATATCGGTACGGTTACAAAGCTAAGGTCTCGGGTTCGAGCCCCGGGTCGGACAAAGTGATATTGGATTTTTCTATTCATTATCAGTCCGGAGTCCGGAATTTGTGCCCGATATGGCGATAGGCTCGCCCCCTATCAGATCGTGGGACGGAACATACAAGGCGAAATGTGGGTGTCCTGGTGGCGCCTCTACCTACCCCTTCGGGGTTATTGGCGTGAGTTTATGTATGTATTTTCTACTAGTTCTCTTAACTTAAAGCCAGATCTACTTTCAGCATTTTTATAACTACATTAGTCTCATTTTTTGTCGAAAAATACCGAGACTTAAGCTAACGCAGACAATTAAAATAATCCGTCACAGAAACCAGTTTCAGCGTTTTTTTTGCTCGTAAAAATAATATCGATTATATAGCCGAATTCTACGAAAAATACACAAGAAGCTAAGACAATAAGATCCTTAAACACTCTAAATACACACGCAAACAATTCAATTTGTTCCCGATCGATCGGTTTGCTTATCCCAGGAGAATCTTCACAAATGGCTAACAACAAAGTAACTAAGTCTGCTCCAAAGATAATTACAATTATTTTCGCTTCCTTTCGGCTTTTGCTCCAGTCGCAAACTTTATTGTAGGAAATTACTTTGAGCTTATGTCAAACAGTCAGTTCGTTAGGTGAGGTATATTGATTTACGCTGTGCAATATAAGGGTTTTTGAGGTATGAGATTCATATATTTCTCCAAAGAATACATTCATTCAGTTAAATTAGATATAATCAAAAAATATATACAACATTTCGTGGGCTTAATAAAAGTAAAACATGAAAAAATAAGAATACGTAATCATAAAATAAAAAAGTAAAAATTAATATATTTTTGGTGATTTTTTGGTCATGTCCGTTTGAGTCTAATCGATGCTTTGTTGTTTGACATTTTCTTTTATATACAAATATTGTTAAAGAAATGTACGTAAAGATCTCGATTTAAACATATGATAGTTTATTAAATAATATTAAAATTAGATAATTAAATATTAATAAATAAATTAAATATTAATATTATTATAATTAAATATTAATATTATTATAATTAAATATTAATATTATTATTAAATAGTATTAAAAGCTACTAGAGTATTCCATCACACACGCGTCCTGACTCGAAACAAATACTTGTGCACACAAACATTTGTGTCGTTGCGGGAATTGAATCCACGGCCTCTGGTTTAATAGCCAGCGTCTAAAACTACACTATCGGTATACGTTCTAGGTATCCTTATAATACCTATTACCAACCTAGTTGATTTAATAAATCCAGCAAAATACTTTGTAAACCTAACGAGAATTTGACGGTCGATTATTCGTCCATCACAAACGTCCGTGGGCTTCGGAGATTCCCCATTCAAAGCACGCGCGTGTATTCACTTCACGCTCGCCTAATGTACACCATCCCTTATGTTCGGGAGGATTCGGTGGTTCTGCAAGCGGGTAATGTACTGGATAATATTGACATATTATGATCAATAATTTATTACACATGTTCCTAACCAGCCCAGGTAATATTGTTCCAAGTTTGAATCACAATCCAAAAATCACGATTTTATCTATCAAATCGCTAGTTAGTTAGTTCGTAATAGTAGATTTTTTTACAAAAATCACGATTTTGTCTATCAAAATCGCTAGTTTTTGATCACCCGTATGGGTACGAGTATTTTTACCGCTTAGCTGAACTTCGTTTCGGTTGAGGGATTCCGATGATAATTAAATTAAACTCTTCTTTTATTCCACTGCGCTCGCCATCCTGAGACGTAAAACGCTAAGTATCATTATGTCCAGTAGTTACTCTGGTTACAATGTCCTTCAAACCGGAACACTACTATGCATTTACACGGCCGTTTGGTGGGAGAAATATACATTGCGGTGGTACCTATAAAGGCATCTCACATATAAAAGACCTACCACCACTATGGTTTTCAAAAAGGAATCACGTTGTTTGATACAAGCCGCTTTTGAACGAAAATATTAAGCAATATTTGTTTGGCTGCCAAAATGGGTCCGTATTAACTTGACTAGACATACATACATACATAAACTCACGCCTATATCCCCGAAGGGGTAGACAGAGGCGCCACCAGGACACCCACATTTCGCCTTGTATGTTCCGTCCCACGATGTGATAGGAGGCGAGCCTAACTTAAACTTAAGCTAAGCTTTAAGCTTTAACTTAAGCTTAACTTAACTAGCCTAACTTGACTAGAATCAAAGTATATTGCTACTAATTCAATATACGAGATATTGGAGTTTACCTGTAAAGTGGTTTAAGTGGCAAAAAATATATATATTATCCCCCGCTGACATTCCCACCATTTCTCTACCGCTATCCACTTTCCCTTACATTCACTCAAGCATAGTTTTCCAAGTAAACAGACATTGGTGGCCATTTTTTGGGCATATTTATCGACCCTTATTAAGCCCAGCCTACCCCAAGCAAGACGGTGTAATGATAACAATAGAACGGTTGTTACTGCTGCGTTTGGGGTTTCTAAGAGAGCGATTGTTTATTAATGATGCGTGAGGTTATTATCTCAAAGGGTGGACACAATTACATCAGCTTGTTCGAAATCGAACACATACATACGTGCATACATAAACTCACGCCTTTATCCCAGGAGGGGTAGGCCACCAGGACCACATTTCGCCTTGTATGTTCCGTCCCACGATGTGATAGGGGGCGAGTCTATCGCCATATCGGGCACAAATTTCTGACTCCGGGCTGATAATGAATGGAAAAGTCCAATATCACTTTGCACGACCCGGGATTCGAACTCGAGACCTCAGCTTTGTAACCGTGCCATAGTACAGCTACGCCACCAAGGCTGTCTAGAAATCGAACATAATCGGTAAAATACTTATGAGTTATTTATTTAAGTATTCCTTCATCATGATTATACTATTAAATTTTCGAGTAATTGTTTTCTGAATCAAAAAACTATCAAAGAATTTGACAGGCTTGGATATCAAATCATCCTATTGGACCAAACAAATAGAGTAAAAATAAAATAAATAAAAACAATAATTTGTAAATTATAAAAAATTACATAGAAAATTATAACTCAGTAATCCTTCTTTCTCGCTGCACACTTGATTGGATTTAGTGGATTTCGTGTCGATGATAAAACTCGAGAAAAACATGTTTCAAAGAAAAAAAAAAAAAATCACGTACATTGTCAAATGCTCTAGTTAAAAGTTAAAACCCATAAACACTATTGCAAGAGGTTTTTTTTATTGCATTTGATAGCGAGATGAACATTCTATTTACCTGATCCATTGATAGAAAGGCAAAACCAAAAAACATCATGAATTACAAAGCAATGCTTGCCATACCACAGCGCGCGCCATCCTGCGACTTAAGAAGCTAACTCTTATTATGTATATGTCTATTTAAGAAAAATATATACTATAAGAGGAAAAGCATATAATTCCTTGCCTACTGGCCGCACACGCCGGCTCATTTCGGCTAGGCCGTGCCAGAGTAATCTTTATTTATCGCTGCACGGTTATGTTTGTACTGTGGTCACTGTACCCCAGATTTGGACGCTATATGCGTTCCCGTTGTTTTTGCGGTACTGTTTACGGTTTCCGGATATTTGAAGCTGTAAGATTGCGTAGGTGAGAAAGTATTTATGTAGATTAAACTGCATTGAATATTTAATTAATTCCAATGTTTAATTTTAGACTGTATTTTTTTTATTGCAATTAATGGTTGCGAACATGCTATTCGCCTGATGGTAAGCGATACGACCGCTCATGTACACCGCTCATGTATGCAAACCAAACTACACCCTCAATTACAAAGCAATGCTAGGCACTTCACTGCGCTCGCCATCCTGAGACATAAGATGTTAAGTCTCAATATGTCACATAGCTATTATGTATGTCTATCACTGCAAATTATACTTAAAAAAAACAATTAATTTGGAATAACATCAGATATGACTGGTAGATAACTGCGACACTAATATTTTTGGTTGTTTAGTGGAAACACTCGCTTTCTCTTTCGCACCCATGCATCTGACGGAAGATGACGTCAAAGCACGATAGTTGCATCTTTTTTGTTATTCCTACCATCAAAGAAATATTTGTAACTCGTTTATTACATCTCGGGCTTAAAAAAACTTCCTGTTATTACAAAAAGATATTACAAATCGTAACCTTTGGATATAAAGAATAAGACTTACGAATAGGATTTTCTTACAAAATTAATCAAGTACTAATAGGTCATGGGGAAACCATTAATCTCAAAGCAAGGACACAGATTACTTTTGCTTTAGCATCAGACGATGAAAATACTCTATATGATTGTACAAAACCACTCCATTAGAAAAAAAATAATTCACATATGTTTTATTCCTTAAAGTTCGCAATGTGTAAAAATAAATAAAAACTATTAATCGACGCACACAATTTACGACTTTATTTTGATTAAAAAAAGGTTCATATTGCTGGTAGATTAACTACCTCCCAAAGCCACTCTATTGGAAAATAGTTACTCTTTTTGTTGGTCATGATTCGCTTTTCCAATTGACCTTTTTCATTAATCAAATGATTGATAGATATTTAATGACATTGCGTTTATATTGAAACAACATTAGATGATTTTTTAAGCAAAGAGTCGATGTATTTCAAACAAATTTTAATAGGAAAATCCAAAGGCAAAATATTATCTGCAATTAAAATGTTTCTGGCCAGAAAAATATTTGCATAAAACACTGCGCAAAAAACGATTTAAACTTTCAACTTAATTTTAAATGTGCCTTTTATCCATAATTACAACTAAATGATAGATTTCAAACCAAAAGTGACTTAAAAAAAACCTAAGAAACTCGATTTTTTTACGGGTCTAACGCCCAAATACTGGAACGCAACTTAAATATAACTTGCGCTTAACTACGTTAATCCCGATTAAATGTACTGGCTAAGTGAGCCGTGCGCTGTTAGGAGCTACTTATTATTTGAATGTCGTTCCAGTATTCGGGCGTAAGTGTTGTCACTTAATAATATTTTATCGTTATTGACATCCATGACATTTCTTACTGTGGGACCAGAACTATAGGTAGCACAATTGAGTTTATTTATAATTAAATAACTACTCATCATACTTTCCCCAAAAAAAAAGCAACAAAAAACGCATACCTTCAAAATATCAGGTAGCATAGCCTTAAACTCCGACCTTTGTCAAACCGTTTTCCAAGTAATCTACTTTTCTCTTCTAAAATAAAAGCTATTAAATTCCTACCCTTCGAAGAACCGTCGACTTTCGTCGAACAATAAGGCCACAAAGACGCTGTCTTTCGGTAGGTCCGAGAATTGACGTGGATATTACTGTACGTCGATATTGTTTTCCCGCATGAGAAAAACTATTGTGTGACACGTAAATATTTATTTTTAGGATGTTGTAGGAACAAAAAATTTCTTGTTGTATCTGATATCTTCGACTCAATACTTAGTATCTTACGGATTGGTCAGCCCTGTGGATGTAGTTATTGGATTAACGATGTTTTTCTACGTTATTAAACAAAGCCATAATTAAAATCGAAACATTAGTTTAGTCCTCAACCTCCGTGAATTCGTTTTTCTAAAATAAAAGCTATTAAACTAACCTTCGGAGAACCGCCGATGTTCGTCGAACAATAACGCATGCCACAAAGACGTCGTCTTTCGTTTTCGGGATTGACGTGGATGCTATTGTACGTCGATATTGTTGAGAAGTATTTCATTTGTTTCCCTCGTAATATGTCGTGTGTTATCTGATGTCCTGTATTATTGAGGGAGTTTGCGCTTTTATTGTTTGCGGATGTTTTGGTATTACCACGGTAATCTGTTATTGATATATTTCCGTAAGGGCCTTGTAAAGGTTTTGAACAAAATAAATTGAATAGTGTTTCGTGTGTACTAAAACACACATTTTACTAAAATTGGTTTTTGACAGTTCATTTATTATTAAGTTTATTAGTTATTTAATTCATTTGATTTTTTTATTTTATAACTGGTTAATTTTGCTTTCGGATTAAAGTTGTTTATGTCTTAATTTTATTTTAAATGATATATTTGAATGCAAATGTCTAAGATAATTATTTTTATGAAGACCATTTAGCCTGAGTGTTTGAAAAGTATATTACAATTGTAAGTCTGTAATTAAAATCAATAACTAGTTATAAACTTATAATAAAATCAAAAAGTATTAAGACTTTATAAAAAACGTAAAATAAACGAAAACATGAAAACGCTCAAATAATCGATTCATAACGAAGTTTTGATTATTTCAAATTGTTTTCTTGATCGTTCCTCATTTGAATAGCGATCAGAAAGTCCAACTTTCCTTTGCCTTAATGGACGACCATAAAATAATCGCCTTGACATGGAAACAACTCCCCCCTTAAATGTAAACAATTTGTAAAACAATTTAGGTTTCACCTTGTAGTCACTTCTGTGCAAAATGGTGGAGATTTACAATTTACGTTTGTTATCGGGCCAGGGGATTGGCGGTGTAAATATATTTCATTTAGATCGTTGATTATATTCAATGTTCTTCTTCATCTGCGGAAACGCTAAAACAATATAAACCATTGGTCAACGAGGACATTCATTATTTTTTTCATGGATTAAAATTTCAAAGGATCAAAAAGTCTCTCGCAGTTCCTGAAACATGTCACAAAACTTAGATTTTAGTGCGGGGTCAGGACTATGTGACTTTGGAGTGTATTCATTTATTTATCTTTTACTAACCAATTCGGAGATATCCAGCAAAATTTGACATCGATTAGGCGATAGTGAAATCAATGAACCACTCTGCATTGATTCTATGGTTTGGTCATGTAGAGAGGATGGATGATAGGAGACTAACCAAGCGAATATACAAGGCAACTGTGGATGGAAGGCTCGGTAGGTGCCGACATCACCGAACCTACACTATCCAAATTGGTGATACCCTCAACAAGGGTCAGGTCAAACCCTACCTGAACCGACGAGAATGCATGAAGAGATTGATGAAAGTAGATGAAACGAAAGTAATATGTCAGGATCGAGCAAAGTTGCGATCTGTAGTCTCTGGATATGGGATACAGTCGTGGCGATTATCTACATGGGAATAGTTCCGTTTGGGATAAATCAAACAAAGATTGGTCTCATAATCTTCAATATAAAATCGTTTTCTTTATTACGTGTTTAATTGAGTCCTCGTAAGTCGTTGACGTCTTCCATCGTCTTCCAAACTGTTTTCTCTTATTCCATCCTTTCATATTTGACAACTTAATCATTCATCCTCCACTATACTACTTTACTCTTTACTACTTTTACTTTAACTTTTACTCTTTACTTTTTCCATTCGGTAGCTCTCACATAAACGACGTCCCATATCAGTCATTCGTCTAACGTTTCATTCTTCACCTTTCATCGTAACATTCAAAACCTACATGTATGTATGTATGTATTGATTCGAACGGATTGAAAGTAAATTTAATGGCCACACCGCGAGAGTTTTAGCATTCCCCCGCAGTGCTGACAGAAATTGGCCTCTGCAAAATGAGAGTGATAATTCTCTTAGGCCGTGACGTGAATGACGCCAATTTTAATACGACGCGACATGGTTTGTCGAGCGTGTTTTCAACATTGATTCTGATTGGTGGCGAGCGATCGGCGCGTGATGTTGCATTTCCTTATTTTATATTGTAATTTAGGCCGGAATATTTTTTAATTTGACTGGTAATAGGTTTCTCATGTTAGAGAAGCCGCCTGGGTAGGTACCACTATAATGTCTATTACTTCCGCCAAACAGCAGTATACATGCACTGTTGTGTTCCGGCTAGAAGGAAATTGTAGCCAGAGTAACTACTTGACATAATGAGATGTCTCAGGATGGCGAGTGCAGTGGAATACTAAGCATTGCTTTGCATATAATACTTTCTTATCTTTCTCTAATTTTTATCTAAAAATAAACGTATTTTTCTTTCTTTCACTACCAAATAAAACGCAGAAGAAAAAAAAAACATACATGCCAGACAACTTGTTCTCTCTTCAGCCACAGACAGACAATCCGGTCTTGATCAGCAGTTTGAAGGTAAAAAGCAATCCCATTACGAACTCCAAACTAATCGATTTCGAATTTGATGGATTACTTTGCAGGAGTTTCGCCAACTCGATGATTTACTTCGCCAGACAGTCAGACAATTGCATTGGAACATACCTAAAGCAAATTAAGCACTAGGAGCTGTTCTCATCAAGTTACATGATAAAATTGTTTTATCATCAAAATTTAGATAAAAGCTGTCTTGTGAACTTTCAGGTATAGCATACAGAGAAAGGCAAAAAGGTTATACTAAGGCAAAAGGGGAATGTTGTATTTAACAAAAATATACATTTATATAGATAAAAGATACAGCATCGTTTAAGCATTAAGTTGCAATCTATATTGGTAGAACGAAATTTTATGCCCGACTACCGATTTCATTTTCATCACTATAATTACCACCTGGCTTCAAAAACGAAGCGTAATCTTGACAAGTTATAAAAAAAGAGATTATTATTTATTTTGACTTCTACTACTGCAGGTAAGGCCTTTTTTCTCTTACAATCCCTATAGGCTTAAGCAACATAAAAAGTCATACAAACAAGGTGAAAATATGAACCGAACTTGTTCTAAATATAGATCGGTTCGGGCAACCCACCCGCGTCAATTACCACGAACTGACGCAAATTTACGCAACAACCCTAACGTTACAAGTTTTTGCGAGCCCTTGAGGAAACGGCTACACTTCATTTGTTATTCTACGCCTTGGGCGGTTCGGCGAATCTGTGTATATATTTGTTTGTTTGTAATTAGAATGTGTTAGCATAACGATAGAATAAAGTCTAGTCTAGTGCAGTGGCGGATTATCCCTAAGGCAAAGTAGGCACGTGTCTAGGGGCGCGCGATGATTTCGGATATCTTCGTTTTTATGAAAAACCATCTGATGTTATAATTATGTTACATACGAATCGCATTCGTTCGCTAAATGAACTATATATTCTTGTATGTATTTTTGTTTAATATGGCTGCTTGAGTGGCGCCTTTGAGGTGCTTGTCTAGGGTGCTCTCAACATTTATTCCGCCCCTGGTCTAGTGTATATGGGTCAATCTCCAAATCGGGCGTATTCGTGTGATCGCTCTGGTGCTTTTCAGTTATTGATATTTAATGGTAATTATGTATCTCATTAAAAAGAATGATATTCAAATAGCACATTTTTACTATTGGCCTTCAATTTACACATATAGTTATTGAAATATTTAAGTTCAAAAAAATTCGCGACCAGAGCAATCATAATTGGTGCCAGAGCAATCATAAATGGTGAAATCAGTGAAACAAAATATAAATATATTGATAAAATATTATTTATTTAGCCGTTTCATTTATTCAGTCTTACAAATTAAAAAAATACGAAATATTTTATATAACATAATTGCTAAACTAACAAATTAACTTAAAAATTAAAATATCAACTTTTGGCTTAGTTTCATTTATTTGGACTTCATTAAATCACTTCTAGGTTAATGAGACAAAATTAAAAACCTTTTGAAATCAACTTTTAATACCTGCAGTCTTTTATAGTTATAAAATGACTTAGATTCATTATAATTTAATTTAAAGTATTAAATATTAGTTTTTAAAAAGTATTTAAAGAAAACTAAGGTTTATAAAAAACAAAATTAAATTCTTAAAAATAAACATTTTATAAAAAAAAAAGTCTTTTCTAGATTATCTAAGAGATTTGTAATAATTACATTTTCCTAAACTATATATTTACAGACTATATAGACTGCCACGGTGGCGTAGTTGTATTACGGTACGGTTACAAAGCTGAGGTCTCGGGTTCGATTCCCGGGTCGGGCAAAGTGATATTGGATTTTTCTATTCATTATCAGCCCGGAGTCAGGAATTTGTGCCCGATATGGCGATAGGCTCGCCCCCTATCACATCGTGGGACGGAACATACAAGGCGAAATGTGGGTGTCCTGGTGGCACCTCTGCCTACCCCTTCGGGGATAATGGCGTGAGTTTATGTATGTATGTATATATTTAGTGGAAAGTAAAGAATTATATAGAACAACACAAAGTACAATGCAATTCTGAATATGATCAGATCAGATTGAAATATTGTTTGCAAATTATGATAACTAACAATTAACTAACAATTATATGGAATTCTATTCTGAAATAAATATTTAATAAAAAAATAAATAATAATAAATAAATGATACAAATTTTAACACCAAGTAAAAAAAATACAATTTCTGTAAGGCTTAGTTGATCAACAAACTAAGAATATATTATGGTTTATTGGATGCTCAGAAAATTGAAAAGTCATCAGAGTCGGAGTCGGGTAAATCTTCTGCTGCTGCAACCTTTGTCAAGGTGTTATCGTTTTGCAACGAAGATAAAACTACCTCGGAAATACTTAGAGTAATTAAATTTTCATAGTCAATAGATGGAACTACATCCCAAAAACTGTCCGGCCAGGTCCGAGTTGTGTAATGATTGCACTGGTCAACAAAATTTTGTAACAAGAAAGGTGCTTGCTAATTTTAAATTACCTACCTATCCTCATTTTATTACCATATTTATTATGATTCCATTAGGTCTAGTTTTCGTGTTACAGGTACTAACCACAAAATTAAAAATTGACCGTTTTTGTTTCACTTTCGCATTCAGAGAGTTTGTTTATTTGAAGAACGTAATGTTTTTTTCTGTTTTTAGAGTTAAGTTATTCTTAAATAATGTCAAGAATGTGTCAAAATGATCCTGACAAGTTTTGTTACATTTGTGGTGACAATACTTTCAAAACTCAGCGAAGGAAATTGACACCATTACTATCTAAGTTATATGAACAGTATTTTGGCTTCGCCATCGAATAACAAGACAAAACGTGGGTTCCACACGTCTGTTGTGTTACCTGTGTGGGTCTCCTCACTGGATGGGCGAAAAGATCTATACCTTTTGCAATCCCTATGATTTGGACGGAACCAACGAACCATTCATCTGATTGTTTTTTGTCTTACTGATACAAAAGGTATTACAATTAATCCTGACCTGCCATCAGCTAAAAAAACGATTCCTCATAGTGAAGATCTACCGGTATCAGAACCACAAAGTGAAAGCTATGGACAACAGGGGTGACGGCTTTTTATACTTGAAAGAAAAATTTCCTAAGCTAAGTAAAGCAAAATTAAAGAGGGCATATTTGTTGCCCTCAAATCAGGCAATTGATGAAAGATGATGTATTTAAAGAAAAGCCTATAATTTAGAAAAATCAGCTTGGGAATCTTTCATGAAAGTAACTTCCAATTTTCTAGGAAATCACCGATCAAGTGACTATAAATGTATTATCGCGGAGCTTTTATGTACTTAAAAGGCTTTGGGCTCTAATATGTCGTTGAAAATACATTTTCTTAATACACATTTAGACTTCTTTCCTGAAAATTTGGGCGCCGTCAGCGATGATCACGATGAAAGATTCCATCAATACATTTCTACCATAGAAAAACGATATGAGGGCAAGTGGAGCCCACGTATGTTAGCAGATTACAGTTGGACATTAAAACGAGTCGTTCCTGAAGCAAAATACAGACGAAAATCGAAAAGAAAATTCATATTAATGTTGCAATAAATCGAAATAACTTCTTTTTTTTGATAAAAATTGAAAAATTCCAAAATGTTACAAAATGGTATTACGAAAAAACTATTCGTATTTGAAGCATTTTAATTTTATTTCTCGTATCCTTATCCTTGTCCTAAACATAACTAGACAAAAGTTTTCATGTTACATACAAAAGTTGTTTTTTTGTTGACCAGTGTTGTTGACTTTGATTTGCAGTTATAGTCTGTCTATTATTTAGCATTTGTGGAAGCTGAATTTGCTTCTCTTGATTGTAATTTTTTGAACGCATAACCAGCGAAGGTCGGCTTCTTCCTTGGTACTCGTGACATGTTTGTTCTTGACAACCAAAGCATCTCTTTGGTTCGAATCGCTATTAAGTTAGCAAAAGCCTAAGTGTTTGCCGTGCGGACATTGTATAGCCTCTTGTGAGCAGTTGTCTAAATCACAGCTTAGTCGCCTCATAGCCAAAACGTTTTAGTATTTGCTGAAATATAGATTTATAACGTACAATTAATGCGAAATATCATCGCTCTGGTCTTTTTGGACAGAGCAATCACAGTCATAGCGATCAGAAAAAGTCACAAAATCATAAATATAGCCGAATTTAAAAGCAGTAGAAATTTGTGATTACGTCTCATAAAAAATATCATAACGATCACTTGATTCACATAAAAAACACATTCACAAGCTTATTATTTAATTTTAATAACATGCCATAGCAATCATAAAATTCGAGAACCAAATCCAGAGCAATCATAGACTTACCTTCGTAATGTTGGAGCCCGGGGAAGTGGCACACAAGTATCCTCCTCGGCGGTTAGACCACTACTGGCGTTACCCCACGGGAGGGGAATAGAGTGTCTATATCGCGTAACCAGGGATGAGCGCGATGTTTTACCTCAGCGCAGAGCGATGAGATAAAATGCCCGGTCACGATTTTAAATTCAAATTGTGGCAAAAGTATTGTTCATATAACTAAAAATATTTTATTACGATGAAGATTAACTATCTGTTATGTAATCTAAATAAGTTGTTTCATATGAACCTTCTCATTAAAAAGTTAAAAAATATTTTTTTCATTCAATCGGGAGTTCGGTCAACCCAGAGCGATCAGGATTTTTGGGTTTAAGATTTTTTTTTAAATATTTATAATAAACTTATTCATAATATTACCGTTGTATCACGTAGATTAGGCACCAAACTGTATATAAAAAAATATCTTGAAAACGTTTTTCGATTTTAAACGGGGCTTATTCAGCCCGACACGAAAAAAAATGCCTTTGGAGATCGACCCATATGTAGCCTGTTAGTGTCATGGTAGTCACGGGTTCAAATCCCACACCTCTGATTTTTCGGTGTATTGATACTTATACGTATACATGGCTCTTGCCTTGCAGTGACAGTACAGTACAGTACAATGAAGAGGGGTTAGGCCATATAGTCCACTGGTGTGGGTTGGCGGACTTTACATAGAAATCTCTGTGATATGCAAGTTTCACGATGTTATCCATTACTATTATAGGGCGTGGGAATTAAGATTGAGACGATATATGGCATAAGCACTTAGAATATCGGATAGCCCATAGAAATTAATAAATACACCCAACAGTCACATACATAGTCCTTACCCCACGCTTAGATCGAGTCATGTGTCGTGGGTATCAGAAACTGCTAGAGACTTTTCGGTCTCATAAACACCGACACTCGAAGCAAATACCTGTGGATTACACAAATATTTGTTTCGGTGCGGGGATCGAACTCGCAGCGTCACGTCACAGCCGGTGTCTAACCAACTGCACCATGGAGGCTGTCAAATCCTTTTAAAGATTCTATGGTATAGTTTCTTCACAATGTTCACGTTCACCGTTAAAGTATGTGGCATTTAAACAATAATACATGATTTCGATAAATCCTTGGTGGATCTTAGGATTCAGATGCACAGTTTGCTAATCCATCAATGTATGAACACAAGTCTATCACCATACCAGATCCTACAGAATTACATATTGATTTTCCCACTATGGTGTATATTATAGAAATAGTAAAGAAAAAGCCTACATTAGAAGATTAGAAGTCTAACTACGTATATTTTCATTCAGATGGCAGTATAAAGAAAAATACGCAAGAAATATTTTTTTTTCAATATAATATTAAATATTGGATTAACAACCCGAAGTTAGGAATTTGTGCCCGATATGGCGATAGGCTCGCCCCCTATCACAGCGTAGGTTGGATACCTAAAAGGCGAAATGTGGGTGTCCTGGTAGCACCTTCTCTTTCTGGGAAAAAGGCGTGAGTTTATCTATGAATGTGTGTATGTATTTTCAATACAGTACTATCAAGTCACATTTCTTTGTATTGTATTCAGAGCAAACCAGAGTTATAGCTACTGATGAAATCAGTTCCGCGTCGAACTTCCAACGCGGTTCGCCATTTTCGAAGTTTGCAAAAGCAGCGGCGAATACGAGAGTTGGGTAATATGGAATGCGAATGCGCTGTTTTGTGTGCATTTGCGAAATGAAATGCGTATGCGAATTGTGTTTTCAATTTCTATATTGGACGTTCAGAAGTTAGGTCAGTAGTTAAGTTATTAGGTCCGGTAAACGAGCAAATGCTTCTTCGCCTTCATGAAATTACCGCTGAAAATGATTTCAGTCTAAAAATGAGAAAAAAAAGGGAGGAAAAAAAAAGGTATTTCCGGCAAAGGAAACAAAACAGCAAAGTTATACGTGATTTTCTGTAGTTTAAATTAATTACAGAATGGCTACTACTAAAATGAATTGAATTTTACAAAATGGCTACTACTAAAATGAAATGAATTTTAAACCACCACTAAAATGAAATGAATTTTACACGCACCAATTAATTATCGTGCAGTGTGTATTTGAAAAATACTCAAATCAAACATACTAGTCCTGAGCCCACTGTCAGAAACTTCTGACAGCCTCCGTGGCGCAGTTGGTCAGACGCCGCCTGTGAAACGAGAGGCCGCGGGTTCGATCCCCGCACCAAAACAAATGTTTGTGAGTTCCACAGGTATTTGTTTCGGGTCTGGGTGTTTCTGAGACCGAAAAGTATCTCGTTGTTTCTGATACCCACGACAATAGAGTCGATCTTATTGTGGTGTCAGGACTATGTATGTGACTGTTGGATGTATTTATTTGTATTTATTTATTACTTAAGACTTTTCGGTCTCAGATCACCCAAGCCCGAAACAAATACTTGTGGTTCGTGCGAACATTTGTCACAGTACGAGTATCAAAACTGTGACCGCTCATTTCACTGCCGGCGTCTAACCAACTGAAAATAAAATGAAACGAAAATACTATAATAATTGCATATCAATGATATGTTGTCACTTGGCAACATTCATTGCTATGCAGATGACAGCACGGTTCATGGGCGATACTGCCATGGGTCCCCAGGTTGCCGGGTCGACACTGTGAGTGGGCGCGAGGATCTTGTCATTGAGCTCAATCGGTCCTTGGATCTCATTTCTACATGGGGCTCCAGGAATATGGTTGAGTTCAATGCCAGGAAAACCCAGGTGTGTGCGTTCACGTGCAAAAAATCCCCGTTCTCTCCCCTCCCCATTCTTCAGGGTATTCCCCTCTCAATGCGGAATGACCTGAGTATCCTTGGTGTGGATATCCGTTGTGATCTTAATCCAAGGAATCACATCGAGGGCGTAATATCTGCCACTTCCCGCAGGGTTGGGGTCCTGAACAAGGTGCGTCGGTTTTTCGCGCCCGGTCAACTCTACCGCTTGTATAAAGCGCAGGTTCGGCCGGGTATGGAATACTGTTCGCACCTCTGGGATGGATCCGCCCAGTACTTGCTCGATGCCTTGGATGGATTGCAGCGGCGGGCCATCCGCATTGTGAATGATGCAGACATTACGGGCAACTTAGAGTCGCTACAGTTACGGAGGGATGTCGCCTCTCTAAGCGTGTTCTACCGTCTGTATCATGGCGAATGCTCTGAGGAATTGATCAATTTAATCCCCTCCTCTCCTTTCCTTAACAGAACCACGCGTGCTGGCTTGCGGAGCCATAGCTTGACTGTTCAATCCATTTCGGCGCGAACCAAAAGGTTCACTAACTCTTTTTTCTGCCGTACAGTCAAGCTGTGGAACGGTTTGCCACCGCACGTGTTCCCTCCTTCCTATAATCCTGGGTCCTTCCGCCGTAGCGTGAAGAGGCATCTCAGCGGGCCGGCATGATTGTGTCGAATGGTATGAGACTACCGTCTGATACCATTCGATACTCTATCTGGACGGCATTAGCACTTACCATCAGGTGCAATGCAGTCACTATGCCGTGCCAGTTTAAAAAAAAAAAAAAAAAAAACTTAATTGAATCTTGGAAATATTATGTATTATTTAGATTTAGTCACTTTTTTCCCTCCCACCCGGTTCACAAGGCTGTTTTCGCCAGAGAAGAACGGGCAAGAAACAACGCAGAGAGCAACGCTAGGTTTCTCTTTTAACTGCCAGGCTGTCAGTAATAACAGGATATTTTTCTCCACTCTGCCTTCATACATAAAAAAGCGAATAAAAACTTGAAAATTCGAATGCAGTTAAGTGACTTAACTGTCACATCAAACATTGGCATCCGTGCAAAAAGTTAAAATTAACTGAAAACTCCGAAACCTAACTCGTTCACACAAACTCATTACGATGCAGATTAAATTGAAAATCCGACTGTAACTTTCTATTTTATCACGATTACGCAGTGCCGCCGGCAAAATAATTGTGGAACATTAAGCCGGATAGTTTTGAAAGCCGTTAAACCAAATTTCCTATTTCTAAATTCGTCTCGGATTCGCAAATCTCCTTTCAAATTTCCAGGAGGTGGAATTTTACTTAATTAGCTATGAAGCTTATACATGTTATATCAAGAGCGCGACCGAAATCGAAGCCAGGTGGTAGTATTAGTGATATCAAACACAATGCGAGTAAAAATTTCACAAAAAAAACAGCAATTTCTTTTTTGATTTTTTTTACTCTTTGTCGTTTTTGAGTGATAAATACATAGTTTTTCTAAAATTATGACGTACACCGCTTTATTTTTAATCATGCAATGGTACGTAAGGGTTTAAATTAGTAAAAAATACGTATTTACCCACCAAAAAACGATGATTTTTTAAAAATTGTAAAAAATATCCGTCGCTGTTTTTGCAAAAATTTTAGTTGCATTGTGTAACTGCTAAAACTACCGCTTGGCATCGTTTTCGGTCGCGGTCTTGATATACCTGTGCCTCGATCAGCTGACTAATATGAATTATTTTATGTCTTATTCATCAATCGCTTTGCTTTTGAAATTTGAATGTCGAGACAAGGATGCCATTCGCCTGATGGTAAGCAATACAACCGCTCATGGAAAATAGAAAACCAATCAACTCCATTACAAAGCGTTGCTTGGCATTCCACTGCACTCGCCACCCTGAGACATAAAATGTTAAGTCTCAATATATCCAGTAATCACTCTGGCTACAATTTCCTTCAAACCGGAACACTGCTGTTGATGAGACAAATAGTCATTGCGGTTGTACTTACCCAGGCCTCTTACATATGAGGGACCTACCACCAGTATCATTGATTGAATTTATGATTTGATGTGACTTAAGAAGCGTTCCGTTACGTTTCAACATTATGTTTCCTTTAATTTTCTCTCATCACAGACGCATAAGACGGTCAAATCGGCCTTCGAAACCGGATATACAGAGGTAGTATCTTGCTGTATTTATTTAAGACTACCTCGGTTGCGTAGTTGTACTACGGTACGACAAAGCTGAGAATCTCGTGTTCGAATCTCGGGTTGGGCAAAGTGATATTAGATGTTTCTATTCATTATCAGCCCGGAGTCGGGAATTTGTGCCTGATATGACGATATCACCCACTATCACATCTTGGGACGGAACATATAAGGAGAATGGGTGTCCTGGTAGCACCTCCGCTTGCCCTTTCTGGGAAAAAGGAGTTTATGTGTATATTATGTATTTATTTAATTACCAAAGACTTTACAAGGATATGCATCAGCTCTTAACAAACACCTCTGAGTACACTAAAAAGGACACTGGATACGTACAAGCCTTTTTCGAGATAAGGCATGGAAATATGCATGTTATCTCATTAATCTTTGCGAGACCCCCGCGAGAATGTACGTAGCTTTACGTGTCAAGTAGTGATGTGACATGCTTTGTTAAGACGAACAGGAATGTTCATTTAACCAGTGTAATATTTTAGAACTACATACATATATAAATAAACTCACGCCTTTATCCCAGAAGGGGTAGGCAGAGGCGCCACTAGGACACCTACATTTCTCCTTGTATGTTCCATCCCAAAATATATCGACAATAAATTTCTGACTCCAGGTTGATAATGAATTGATAATGAGTTGTACGACCCGGTATTTGAACCCGAGATTACAGCTTTGTCGTACCGTAGTACAACTACGCCACCGAGGCTGTCAGTGATAACTTAATATACCCAATTATCACACACGTAATCCTGACTCCATAGTAAAATACCAATTCTAGTGTCGTTGGTATTAAAAACTACGAGAGACTTGTCATACCCTTTTCCAAGACGTGAAATGATTTTTCGATAACTGCATTCTGTAAGAATATAAAGCGGGCATGCACATCACTACAGCCGTTTCGAATTAGCCTGCTTGTCGTTAAGGGGAGATTTAATGAAACATCACTTAAGTATATGTAAATTATACATTTACTCATGCTTAACCATAAATTAATGCTTGGCATGGTATGTTTGCAGAAGAAATCATTCTGAAAGTGAAAGTGTGTTCTGTACGTTTCAAGCTTGAGTATGGGCACCTCTCTACATATATGTACTATGCTAATATTTGAAGTATCATTTATCGACAGCCTCCGTGGCGCAGTTAGTTAGACGCCGCCTGTGAAACGAGAGGCCGCGGGTTCGATCCCCGAATCGAAATCGAAATATTTGTGTGATCCCAGGTATTTGTTTCGGGTCTGGGTGTTTGTGAGACCGAAAAGTCTCTCGTAGCTTCTGATACCCACGACACAAGACTTGATCTTAGTGTGGGGTCAGGACTATGTATGTGACTGTTGGGTGTATTTATTATTATTTATCATTTGACAACTTTCGTGGCTAAGTTGGTTAGACGCCGAAACTAGAGGCCGCGGATTCCCGCACCGAGACAAACATTTGTCCAAATCCCCTGTGGATGTTTTTTTTGTTTTTGCGTCTGAGCTGGGTGTTTGTGAGACCGAAGACTCGCGTAGTTTCTGATACCCACGACACAAGAATTAGATCTTAATGTGGGATCAGAACTATGTGTGACTGTTGGGTGTATTTATTATTTAATAATAAAAATTTACAGTAACTATTTACAACTGCCTCGGCGTAGTTGTACTACGGTATGATTGCAAAGCTGAGGTTTCGGGTTCGAATCCGAGGTCGGGCAAAGTGATATTGCATTTTTCTATTAATTATCAGCTCGGAGTCAGGAATTTGTGCCCGATAGGCTAGCTCCCTATGACATCGTGGGACGGAAAACAAGGCAAAACGTGGGTGTCCTGGTCCTCTGCCTACCCCTTCTGGGATAAAAGCGTGAGATAATGTATGTGTGTATGTATGGATCAAGTCATCGTACATTCATTGCACATACAAACCTTATTGTTAAGACAAATTACTTCACTCACGCGTTGTAATAGAATATTAATGATGTTATCTCCTACGGCCTTATTACAAAAAGATAGCTTAGTACTGGATTTAAACCAGAACTAAAAAGTTTAGGATTGTTACGGTATTAAAGTCAGTTCTTAGACTAAAATTCATTCTTATTACAAATCCAAGACCAACTGAGGATTTTATAGTATCGCAGTTAGTTCTTAATTTCCACAGATTACAAGCAAAAAATTTAACTGATCCATTATTTCATTCACTCACCGATATATGCACCGTTCCATTTAACATAAACTTGTGCATAGAAATAGTAAAATGTTAAATAAAATGTAACTTTTATGGAGATCATCATGCTGAATATATACAATTTTACCATTAGAATATGTATATACATATATCCCTAATCAAAATAATTTAAAGTGGCGTAATTTTGGTTTTGTTTCGCTGTTGAGTTATTTATATAACTAGCGTACAAAGGAATGAATTGTGTGGCGCGCGTACTTGAATAATAGCGAAATGTTTACATATCGGATTATTATTGATTCTATTTAACAGTACTTTAAATAACAAACACGTTTAAACGTTGTTCATTGTTGAAATGTTTGGCGTGCATACTTGCATATTATCGACAAGTCGGCTTAATAATTGTTATTTTTAATAGCAGTTAAAGTAACATAAAGAAAGGTTGTTCTTTTTTAATATATAAGCTCGGCAACAGCGTCACAAGTGCAATAGTTTTGTGAAATCTCGTACGCAACTTATACGTCAGTTAATCAAGTCGAAATATGGAGCATTCAAAGAAGAAAAGGGGTGAAAATTGGACTTCTGAAGAAAAGGTTAGTCCAAAGCCATCATCTTGTTAATAATCAGTGTAATAAATAACTTTGACCCAATCAATACGAATTTATTAATTGACGTTTCGAGGTTAGTACAGGAGCTAAACTAGGGGTCTCGGTGGTTTAACTTTTGGTACCATAGATAATGCTCGCACTCGCCTTAAATCTTGTTTTGTAATAACGTTTCATTTGGTTCGTAGTCTAAACCTGATACTAAACTCGGTACTTTAGTTAGTTCACGTTTTGTAATAAGGCCGCTAGTGTTTACGAGTTATTAGTAATGTATTTCTATACTCGCTATTATTGTGAAGTTGGTAATTGCTGCCTTCATTATTTATTATATGAGGCTCTTGAAGATGAAGACGGGATAAAATGTTTATGAATACCGTATGAAATTGAATTAAATGAAACGTTTAGCAAATAAACACAAAATTAAAAATTTTGAAGCGTGAATATTGCTAAGAAAACGTTGTAAAAATATCTTTTTGTGACACATCATCAAATCAGTACCCTGTCTTCGTTTTCAAGAGCGTTTTACTAATACTCTGTACATATTGAAATAAAACAAATTTTTACGGTATTTATCTCGGATTTGGCTTAATTTTTAATTTTATTAACTTCCCGACGTTTCGATTACTTTACAGCCGTGAGCGTGACCACGAATCACGGGGCTGACTGAGATATTAGTCATCCGCTTAGTGACTGTTACAATTTAACTACACTTAATTTACAATTTTAAATTAAGAAGTCAGACTCAAACTCAGTCCGCCTCGTGACTACGAAAGCTGTAAAGTAAAAATTAGTTTTATTTCAATTGGTAACATTCGCGTAAATATAAGAAGCCATTACTCTGTACCCATATCTTAAAACAAAACAAAACATTCCGAAAACATCTTAATCTCTCAGGCTCTCATTGCGATTATCATAAAATTTTACATACCCTCCAATCAAGTAGGTTCCCATCAAAAACCACGACTAAAAGGGGAAGGGTAGCTTCCATAATGGCCGAAAAGATCCCTACGGGCCCGAAGGATGTTTTTATTTAAATTAAATTACTTTTACATAAGAACATTTAGGTGTAAACCTACCTTTTTGGTTATAAATAATCAGTTATGGTAATTAGATTAGGGTCACTTCGTGCCGAATATTTGGAGGAGTATGGTAAATAATTGTGGAGAATTGTTGTGTTTAAGGTTCGTCCCTTTTTATGTCCCGTAGTTTTAAAATAGTACTCTGGATGGCTTTTCTGCGATTATGAATACTTTAACTGCCTCGGTGGCGTAGTTGTACTACGGTACGGTTACAAAGCTGAGGTCTCGGGTTCGAATCCCGGGTAGGGCAAAGTGATATTGGGTTTTTCTATTCATTAATTATCAGCCCGGTGTCAGGAATTTGTGCCCGATATGGCGATAGGCTCGCCTCCTATCACATCATGGGACGGAATCTACAAGGCGAAATGTGGGTGTCCTGTTGGCGCCTCTGCCTACCCCTTCGGGGATAAAGGCGTGAGTTTATGTATGTATGTATGTATGTATACTTTAAACCTATATACAGGGTGTATCAAGACTGCGACCGAAAACGAAAACAGGTGGTAGTATCAGTGACTTCAGACACAAAGCAACTAAAATTTTCGCAAAAAAAATCGTCAATTTTTTTTTGGTAATTTTTAACTTATCGTCTTATTTGGGTGATAAATACATAGTTTTCCTAAAATAATGATGTACACCTTTTTATTTTTTAAGACGCAATAGTACGTTACGCGGGTTCGATCCCCGCACCGAAACAAATATTTGTGTGAACCAAAGGTATTTGTTTCGGGTCTGGGTTTTTGTAAGACCGAAAAGTCTCTCGTAGTTCCTAATACCAACAACACAAGACTCGATCTTAGTGTGTGGTCAGGACTATATATGTGACTGTTGGGTGTATTTATATTTATTTATTCCAGTTTCAAGTATTTTGTATGGAAGTTTAACCAAGCTACAATTAAGTATGAATACTGATAGAACTTTAATTGCAACTAATGTATGCAACCGCTTCAGATTACAGAAGCTATTAGAATGATATCAAAGCGACTGGAAGCTACTAAATCTACTAGAGATGTCTAAATAGACCCTTCATTAGTTTAGAAATCTATGCGTTACAATCGATTGTTGGACGTCATTCAATTATCGATTTGAAGCCTTGATTGCACATATTGACTTTGACGATTAAGTTTGACAAATGTATGGCTTTGACATAGGTTAAGTTATTTGATGTAATTGAGATGGGTTTTGTCGCTTAATTTTGTATGTATCATATGGCGAAGTTGCTTAATATTCGATTCTTACCCAACATGATCGATTTTACGAGAACGGTTATCTATAACGCTGAACTAAATCTAAATCTTTTGGTTTCGCAAAAACCGATCCATATTAATTTTATCTCAAAATCGATTTTTTTTCTACTAAGTCGATTATAACACAATCGATTCTGCTTAAACGTATCATTAGAACAGCTAGCATTCTCAGTTAGTAGCTATATTACAAGGCTGAAAGTTTGCCAAACTCTACGATGTTGGCTTCATAACTCAGCAAATTAACATCGGACAGTCAAATGAGTTTGAAGCATTTTGAATAATGCAGTATTTTAAAATACAGTTAATTTGCAAACGAAATTAGCACGAACATGAATGCATGAATATTCAACTGTTTTATTGTGTTCGGGGAGCGTGGCGGTAAATTGTTGTACTACATTATTTTTCGTATATCGTATTTACAATTATTTCGAGATTTCGACTAGTATTTTGTCTGTCGAATTTTAGCCTTTTCTTTAAAAATTTCGGCGAATTAGAAAATGACTCACCAACATAAACTCATGCCTTTTTCCCAGATGGGGTAGGCAGCGTTGCCACCACCCATATTCGCCTCGTATGTTCCATCCCGATGTGATAGGGGGCGAGCCTATCGCCATATAGGACCCAAATTCCTGACTTCGAGCTGATAATGAATAGAAAAATCAAACATCACTTTGCTCGACCCTGGACTCGAACCTGAGAGCTTTGTAATCGTATCGTAGTTCAACTACCGAGGCAGTAAGTGATTAAATTAATAAATACATTATTTTCTTTCTTTATTCCTGATTACCACTACCCATGAGTACTGTAAAACATGTATTATAAATACCTAAATGGCCTCACAAAATAGAATTGGAAGGGGCAGGAAAAAGTATACTAGGTCGATAAGTCCTAGTATACTTGTTCCTGCCTCTTCCCATAATCCTGGGGCCTTCCGCCGTAGCGTGAAGAGGCATCTCAGTGGGCCGGCATGATTGTATCGAATGGTATGAGACTACCGTCTGATCTGATGTCGTTATATTTTTATTTTTTTGTTTCTGAATGTTTTATGTTTCCTGTTTATATTGTATAAATTATCAATCTTTTTCTAAAATACATGTACAAGTACCTATACTAATTTTAATCTGCACACCGACGTAGTGCCCGGATGTCACTAAGGTCCCTCATTGAAAATCAGCGCTGTGGTACTGCTTATGCTGTACTGCAGTAATAAGCTGAATGAGGGTTCCTGTTGTTGGCACAAATAGTAATGGAGAATAATATTGTCTTTTGTTATCTTTATATAAATAACACATTTTTGTTTCGTTGTAAATACCTTATTATCTTTTATTTTCTCAGTTGGATTATTTTTATTATTTATATTAATTTCTTTGTTTTGCTTTTGTATTTGTACCAACAAACTTTTTCTTTCTTTCTTTCTTTCTTTCTATACCATTCGATACTTTATCTGGACGGCATTAGCACTTACTATCGGGTACAATGCAGTCACTGTGCCGTACCAGAATAAAAAAAAATAAAAAAAAAAGACCATTCGGCAATCTTTTTCACCGTATGAAAAATAAAAAAAAGCCTTTTGTTCGACAGCCTCCTTGACGCAGTTGGTTAGACACTATAAAACGAGAGACCGCGGGTTCAATAAAACTTTTATGAGACCAAAAATTGTGGTTTGTGATACCCACAACATGTCTGTTTTTAATGTAAAGTCAGAAAAATGAATGTGACTTCTGGGTGTATTAGTTTCTATTTTTTTTTCAACAAAAGCTGAAGAAAAATACATTTTATATTATCGCTAACTTTGAAATAAATGTAATTTTTACGGATTTTATCGCGTATTTGGTTTAATTTTTACATTTGGTAACTTCCCGACGTTTCGATTGCTTGACAGCTTTCGTGGTCGGCCCCGTGACCACGTAATAAGAGTAACCCATAATTTTAGACATTACATTATATTATTTTGTTATAAATATACCATGTTTTGGTCTAGCTCGTGCATTGTACTCCAGATTTGTCGGTGAATTATTACCCAATTGTCAGAACTATACTAAATCGGGTATAGGCGATAGTAATACGAGCAGCATTAATACACTATCTCGCTGCAGTTAAAACCTCCACAATAGACTGGACTGAATCCGGCCGAAATCGCTTCCGATATCGATACAAAATGTTCATTCGATTACGACTGTGTTGCAGGCTGTTTGACAGTCAGACATTTTGCGGAAAGTCCAGGCTATTATGATAAATGACAGCCAATTTATGAAAGTGGCAGAGCTACGCTCCTGTCTGTCTTGACTCTTAAATTTAAACGAAGGTGGCATTAACCCTGAATTTTTGCTCTCTATTACGATTTTCGGAGTTCAATCAACTATTCACATTATCTGGAGTTTGGCCGAGAATTATTTGACTCGTAATTTACAGAAAGCGCGACGTGAAAATTCGTTTTGTGACGTGACAAATGTTTTTGACAACTGAAAAATTAAATGATATTTATTTTGAATGGTGAATTGATGGGAGCGGTAGAGCCACGCTGTTGAGTCATGACTCAGCATGAATGGGCAGGCTCATCCGATACGGTACCACTGTCTTACAGGACATCGACGTGAAGTGACTGCTTTACTGTTGCGTTTCGTACGATGAGTGAGATTGCTGGATTCCCGGCCTTCCCATCCTTTTTCCTTCCCGCTTCCCTTCTCAATTCGATGGGCTGGCAACACATCTATGATCCAAGCGTTGTGGATGTTCATGGGCGGCAATTTGCTTACCGTCAGGTGACCTGTTTGCTCGTTCACTGGACCTATAAGATAAAAAAAAAGTCTTGATGGGCTAACTAAAAGATGGCATAAGAACTTGGACTAGCTACATAACTAAATTCTTATAAAATGCCTGAATTACAAAATAGGTACCTGTGATATCCTGGATGAAAATTTTATATCTAAAAAAAATACTGCCCTGCAGGATTATAGGTTTCGTTTCTATGAAATGAGATGCCGTGGGTTCGATCACCGTACCGAAACAAATATTTATGTCAACCACAGGTATTTGTTTCTGGTCTGGGTGTTTGTGAGACCGAAAAATCCCTCGTAGTTTCTGATACCCACGACACAAGACTTAATTCATCTTAATGTGGGGTCACTAATCCGACGAAATTTGCGAGCAGAAGCTAATAATACATATCTATATCTATATCAGCCCATATACGTCCCACTGCAGGGCACGGGCCTACTCTACAATCGACGGAATCGATTAAGAGTAATACATAAGAATGCAAATATTCTTTAAATATTTTCGTAAACAACGTATACCAACCAATTTGGAGTTATCCAGCAACATACGACGTTCGATTGGACCGGAATGGAATCGCTCGGTTAATGAACAGGAGAGCTTTGTCTGACACAAGTCCAGGACGAATCGAAAAGTCCCGCCTGTAATGAACCGCTCTGTCTCGATACGGAGGGGTTAAAAAACTTGATGGAATATCGATTGAAAAACTTTAGTTTTCATGGATTTTTGAGAAATATTTTGTACTATATTTTTAAAGTAGTTTTAGAAATAAATAATCACTGGGCAAGTTTTTTTTCTTCTTATTTTTTAATACTAAGTTTTTTACTTCACAGTGCTGACATATTTATTTATAAAAAAATAATAAATAAACAAAATTACAAGCAAATATTAATACACACATAAACGGCGGCCTGTTAGCAATGTTCCAGACGCGGCCGCCGACTAGATTGTCGTGGGTTCAAATTTCACTTCTGACTTTTTGGAGTCATGTGTGTATTGATAGTCAATCACCAGGCAATTAAACGGAGAAAAAACCTGGTGAGGAAACCTGCACATCATAGAGATTTTCAAGAATTGGTGGTAAGTAAACTCCGCCAACCTGAAATGTATCAGCGTAGTAAGCTATGGCCTAACCTCTCTCAATCGACTTCTCGATTGTTGAAGAGGCCCGTGCCCTGACGTGTGACCTATACGGGCTGGATTACCTAAATAAATACTCATAAAATTAGGTAAGAGCAAACAATATCCAAGTTAAAGAAGCGTTTGGTAACAGCTTTCTTACGCGCCCATTTTCCACGGTAAAAGGAAAATGGGAAAACTCAAAGCGTAAAATCGACTACAAAGACGGGGTATAATCAAAGACTAATGAGTTGAAGAAAGGTATTCTTAATCTTATGATATTGTAGATTTAAAACTGTATATTATTTAATAGTAGGGATAGTTATTAAGTAGTTTCTTAGATTTACGCGAATGTTACACATTGAAATTAAACTATTTTTTACGGATTTTATCGCGATTTGGTTTAATTTTTAATTTTTTTAACTTCCCGACGTTTCGATTGCTTTTCAGCTGAAACGCATTTTCTGAAAAGCAAATCGCGATAAAATCCGTAAAAAATAGTTTTATTTCAATATTTTGATAGTTATTAATTTAAGAGTGGGGAATGCGGTAGGTTTACTGGTGGTAGGTCTCTCATATGTGAGAGGCCGACTGGGCAGGTACCACTGCAATGTCTATTGCTCCCGCCACACAGCAGTGTAAATGTACTGTTGTGTTCTGGTTTGAAAGATATTGTAGCCAAAAAAACTATTGGACATAATGATAACATCTTATGTCTCGAGATGGCGAGCCCAGTGGAATGCCAAGCGTTCCTTTGTAATTCATGGTATTATTTAGTTTTGCTACTGTCCATAAGCGGTCGTATCGCTTACCATCAGGCGAACGATATGCTCGTCTCCCCATTCATTGCAAGAAAAACAAAACGGGATCAAAATCCGGCAGGATACTTGTATTTTTACTAGAGTTCAGACTATCTGTCACTAATGGGTGTATTTTAAATTAAATATAATTCCTAATAAATGTACCAGAAGAATAATAAAATTAAGCAGGAATAATTGTTCAAAGTAGCATAAGAAAGCAGCCATACCTCATATCAATTCAGCGAATACCCATAGGTTAATGTAAATTTAATTCAAAATGAACGAATGCGAAATATTTTAAATAAACATAATCGTTTCGCGCGAGAACGTTGTATCAACACATTCGAATAATATTATTTTTTAATTCGTGCCGTTGAACATTTGTTAACAGGAACGTATGAAATTGTTTCCGTAATGGGTTTTCTAAGAATCGAGCAACGATTGAAAGAGGCAAACGATTTTGCGAATTATTGATATAGATTTCTTAATGTCTCTGGTTTGATGTGGTGCATTATTTTCACATTTAATTTCACGTCTATACGCTCGAAGAGATAGGGATGCCTCTAGGGCCACCCATGGCTCGCCAAGCTTATTTGTATCTCAAAATATATTATCGGCTCAGCTTCACACTAGAAACCATTTCAATATAAACACTTTATGTATGAACCATCCTCTTGAACCACATTTATTGTTGAACACTGCATTCGTTTCGTAGTTTAAAAGATCTAATGGCCGCCGCAACGTCCTGGTAGCACCTCTGCCTACTCCTTCTGGGAAAGAGGCGTGAGTTTATATATGTGTGTAAAAGTACTATAGGAAGACTTCTAGAAAAAGGCGTAAGTAATCTCTTTAGCACTAGATAGCATTTTCAAACGTACCATAAATAAAAGGTATTTTACTCCTCAGTATTTTTCCAATAAACCTCAGGTACGCAACGACGTAAGTCACGGTGTCACGCGAGCGAACAAATAGATACGGATCGACTGTTTACTAGAGCCAAGATTGAATGCGTTCGCCGGCATATATGCATTGTGCTAGCTTTGAGTTAGAAATTGTTGCAGTTGGACTAAACGAGTGAAGGAAAACATCGTGAGGAAAACTGCATACAATGACGATTTAAAAAAAAAAATTTGTATGGTATGTTAAGTCCTTGAGGGTGACCTTTGCCCAGCGGTGGGACAATATAGGTTCATAAAAAAATGTAAAGTCCGTCAATCCGCACTAGACCAGCGTGGTGGACTATATGGCCTAACCCCTCTCAATCGTACTTTCGATTGTAGAGGAGACCCGTGCCCTGCAGTCGGACGTATATAAGCTGTTGCAGATATAGATAGAATAAACGAGTATAGGGAGATTTTCTTACGATGTTTTTCGCACATTGTATACAAGGTATATCAAGACTGCAACCGAAAACGAAGCTAGGTGGGAGTGTTAGTGTCATCAGACAAAATGCAATTAAACATTTCGCAAAAATAAATGAAAAAAAAAGTGATAGTGGATTTTCTATTTATTATTAGCCTGGATTCAGGAACTTGTGTCTGATATAGCGATAGGCTCGCCTATCATATCGTGGAATGGAAAATACAAGTTGCTTTTCTGCCTACCCCTTGTGGGAAAAAGGCGTAAATTTATGTGTGTGTGTGTATGTTTACTACAGATTCACTATTTTCTGGTTTACGATTCTGCATATTACCTTTAGATATAAATAAAAGCTGAGTTAACTACCGTATTAAAGTGAGTCCAGAACAGTCGGTGTCCGGACTCGCCCAGTTCATCCATTTAAGTGTCGAAATCTTTCCGCATAGTGTTGACACCGTCTCGACCAACACGCCCTCCACATTTCGATTACGTCACTCATTCGTTCTAGATTCAACCGTTATTTCACTGCAAACTGCAGACTATCTTTTTAAGCAACTTTCTAGCAGATGAATTAGGGAAAAATAGTTATTCTTATATATTTTCGGTGTCCATGATCAGTTACATTTTTTTCTATGTACAGATAGAAGAAGATATTTTAATGTTTTTCCAGTAGATTATCTATTTTAATTCCACTGACTTACTACCAGATCCTTTATTTACTGTGGCTTACTAACTCAGACAATGCTGGCAAATGATGACGTTGACAATTATGCATTGTTTCCGCGGAAATAATAGAACGTTTCCTTGAAACAGTAAGTAGTTACAATTGAAATTGAAGATACTAATAATGTCGTCATAGTTTATTAAAGTTACGCGGAACTGAAAAGAAAATTCAAGGAATGTCGTAATTCGGGAGTGAATTACGACATTCCTTGAATTTTGTTGTTCGTAGCAGAGATACAAAACTGTTTTGGGAATATGATTTAATCTATATAAATAATTACATCGAACAGCCACATACATAGTCCAGACCCTACACTAAGATCAAGTTTGTGTCGTGGGTATCAAAAACTATGAGAGACTTTTCGGTCTCACAAATACCCAAACCCGAAATAAATACCTGTGGATCACACACACATTTGTTTTGGTGCGAGAATCGAACATGAGGCTTCTAGGTTTATAGCCCGCGTCGAATTCGACTGGTGGTAGGTCTCTCAGTGTGAGACCGCCTGGGTAAGTCAGCTGTTGTAAGTTATGACTCAGCATGAATGGGTCGGTACGTCCTGAATGGTGCCAGTGTCTCACAGGACATCGACGTGAAGGCACAGCTTAGCTGTCGCGTTTCGTTCGGCGGATAAATTTTTCGGATGCTTGATGCGCCTTTCGTTTTCCTATCTTTTTCCCTTCCCCTTCTTTTCCCGATTTGATACGGGCAACACACGTATGATAGAACGAAGACGATAGACGAAGCGTTTTTGACGTATGATAAAAAAAAAAACAAATCCCGCCAGGTAAAAATAATTAATTATTTTTTAAATTCTCCTCTTACTCAAATGAAAACAAAACCTTCACCTCGTTTGTCTTTAGAATTAGAAGATACACCTGTGGACAATTAAGAAACCATTTAAAATAAATACCGAGGTGGCATTCAGCTGAGGTGTAATATGGAAGGTCGTTATCGCGGAACGTGCCACCGATTGGCTAGTAAAACAGAAATAGCACGATTTTTCTTTGATCTAACCCTTTCATTGCTTGCTTGTTGATTGGTTTGCAAGGGCCATGTGTGTGGAAGTATTAGAAAAAATAATAAAAATGCTATGTCAATTAAGCTAGCTAGTAATCAAATTATAATGTCGGGCTCAGTTCCAGTCCCGAATAGCTAAATAAGTTTCTTTTAAAATCGAAATGCCTGACCTGACAATAAAACCCAACACTCTATAATTTGCAAAACATAAGCTCTGTTCCACACGAAATCATACATACATACATACATAATCATCACGCCTGTATCCCATAGGGGTAGGCAGAGACTATGGATCGCCACTTTGCTCGATCCTGACATACAACTTTCAACGCGTTCCACACGAAATCAATAAGGCATTTTTTTATATCTGGCTACTTAAATCTCTGTCTACAATTTAAAAAGGCCTTTACCGTTTTGGTGGATTTAAAAAATATTTTTCAGATCTGGTACATAGTGGCACATCTCTTTGATTTTAGCATACATTGTTAAAGAAAGTAATCATTATAAATTTACATGTATTTTTAAAACTCAACGGCCTTGGGCCTTAATCCGAGGCTTATTGATTTTATGAATAATTTATTACCATACTAGCATAAACTAATATTTAGCAGATGTTTTAAGTGGATTCACCGCTGTTGTCATTTTATGAATTAAATAATAGGGATAAGATTGTTGCTTTTAAAGACTTTGCATATATTTTAATTTGTAATGCGCAGTTAAAACAAAACATTTTCTTTTATTTCATTAATTTATAAAGCACCCAGACTACCTCGGTGACGCTGTTGTCGATTATAACTCTGAGGTCTCAGGTTCGAATCCCGGGTCGGTCAAGTGATATTGATTTCTTTATTCAATGTAATCCCGGAGTTAGGAACTAATGACCGATTTGGCAATAGGCTCGTCCCTCAGAAAATCATAAAACGGAACACACATGGCGAAACGTGGGTAACTTCTAGACAGAGGTTAGACAGCCCTTCTGGGAAATAAGTGTTATGTGAATGTATGCAAAGAACTGTTAAATTTGTTATATATAACAAAATCTTGTTGAACCAAATTCTAACACAATAAAACACATAGTCGCAACCCCACATTTCTATCTATATCTATATCAGCCCATATACGTCCCACTGCAGGGCACGGGCCTACTCTACAATCGAGAGAATCGATTGAGAGTGGTTAGGCCTAGTGCGGGTTGGCGGACTTACATACCGTAGATATTTTTTTTTTTTAAATCGCTACGGTATGCAGGTTTCCTCACGATGTTTTCCTTCACCGTTAAAACCCCACATTTAGACACTAAGTATTATATAGCAGATAACAGAAACTACGCCAGACTTTTCCGTTTTAAAACACCTACACTTAAGATACTATGAGCAACTTTTCGATCTCGTCATTACCAAACATCGAGCAAGTATTTGTTGCGGCTTACACAAACATATTTTGTCTTAGTGCATGAATTGAACTGTCAGCCTCTCTCATCAGAGCCGGCGTGTAACAAACCTCTACGAAAGTTGCCAAAATTTAAAAAACGCCTTCTGGAACAGTAAAACTATTTTATTATGCTTCTGAAAAACTATCGGCAGATAAAAAAAAAATGTTTTACATTAGCCTCAGTATGAAAAATAAATTGACAGTTATTTTATTTATTTTAAAGTTTTTTTCTGAATACATATTATGCTTTACGTGAATAAATTATGGAATGTGATTTAAGACAAGGTATTATTCTATTTATACTATTGTAAAATCGTGGATAATTTTCACGAATTATAAGACAAATAATACGCAACTTCAATAAAAATCAACCGCAAAATTCGTCGTGTATCGCGTCCTATTTCTTACAACCAAATAACAAGGAATGTAATATTCTAAGCGTCATGCTATACCCGTTTATACCGATAGTGTTACCGCATGGAAGGGTTGATATTGCGGATATATTCAAGCCATTGTTTCCGTGGAAATATTTACGGGTTGTGGGAATCGCGTTGGCTATATTTTGATACCAGATTTGGTAAAATGTTTTTGGGTATGTTTATACTGTTACTTAGCTTTCTAAATTTGGATAACCGTGCGTTGCAGTAGAAAAGTACGGATTGGATTATTATTATGCAAAAGTAACATCAATATGGTACGTAGAGTCCGTCAACACGCACTAGGCCAGCGTGGCGGACTATATGGCATAACCACTCTCAATCGTACTCTCGATTGTAGATTAGGCCTATGCCTATATATGGGCTGATAGAATACAATAAAACATCAATATATATGTATGTTAGCATAATATGTCACCTTCGTTAAGTTAGCGTTTGGTGAAATTCGGAACAACGAAAATAAAAAATATATAATATGTTTGACGCGTTTATACCCATAATCAAATAGTAATAAACATTTCCAGAGTATTTTTTAAAGAACAAATTATTCTTATGACATTGCACAACAGCGCTTTGGTGATATAAGATCATAAATTTTCTCTACTCTAGTTCGGACGAAATAAGTAAATCCTAATTCGTTGTTAGTAAAACTGACATTACACGATTGTCAATTATTATTTAAGCATCATAGATGTTTGAAGATATGTCTTATAGAAGCACCGGTTAAGTTTAAGAGACTGGCTTCAACACAGAGTAACTACCGGATCTTTGTCTCAGGATGGCGAGCGCAGTGGATTGGCAAGCATTGCTTTTAATACATGGTGTTGTATGGTTTTGATACTGTCCATGAATTGGTGGATTCTTTACCTGGATTTTATTTACTTATCATAGGCAATTTTTCTTGCCAGTATAAAAAAAATCAGCGGGAATCAAGCCCGCGGCCTTACGTTTCAGATCCCACTTTCAAGCAACTGCGCCATGAAGGCTGTACAGTTACTTGCTACATACATACATAAACTCACGCCTTTTTCCCAGAAGGGGTAGGCAGAGGTGCTACCAGGACACCCAAATTTCGCCTTGTATGTTCCGTCCCATGATGTGGTAGGAGGCGAGCCTATCGCCATATCGGGCACAAACACCTGACTCCGGGCTGATAATGAATAGAAAAATCCAATATCTCTTTGCCCGACCCGGGATTCGAACCCGAGACCTCAGCTTTGTAGTCGTACCGTAGTACAACTACGCCACCGAGGCAGTCGATACTTGCTAATTCGCATTAAATACCAGATCACGAGATTAACGGCTGTCTTTGTACGTCTGGATTCGGATAACGCGGTGACAATAACATTAAGATCAATTGGCTCCATTAATATCGCGCATTGAATTCAAATCATGATACAATTGTTCTCGAATTGAGTTGATTTGGGATTACGATTTTGATTCTAATTATGCTAGTGCCTAATACTTAATCCAGTTAGACTGTTATATTATCAGCTTTAGGTTACTGCATATATTATAGATCAAATTATTGCTCATTTTAGACAGCCTCCGTGGCGCAGTTGGTGAGACGCCGGCTGTGAAACGAGAGGCCGCGGGTTCGATCCCCTCACCAAGAGAAATGTTTGTGTGGCCCACAAATATTTCTTTCGGGTCTGGGTGTTTGTGAGACCGAAAAGTCTCTCGTAGTTCTGATACCTGCGACACAAGACTTAATTGATCTTAATGTGGGGTCAGGACTATGTATGTGACTGTTGGGTGTATTTATTTATTTATTATTCCTGCACTTAAACAAATGTAATGTATGATCATCAAGTATTTATTTATTTTTTGTATAATAAGAAGACTTGTGTCTTACTCATTAAGCCTGCCATACAAGTTCAAATGCGTTTCAAAAATCAAAATCAAAATCAAAATATTCTTTATTCAAGTAGTCTTTTACAAGATCTTTTGAATCGTTAATTTCTGCTACCACCGCTTCGGAACGTGTTGTAGCTGTGAAGAAGAAACGGCGCAAGAAACTCCCTCAGCAACACGAACTGTCTTAATTTTTTTTTTGCTTGTCTTTTCTTTCTTTTTTTTTTTTTTTTTTTTTTTTTTTTTTTTTTTTTTTTTTTTTGTTTGCGCAAACGCAATTTGCAGAAGTCTCGAATCGAAAATTGGAACGAAGTTTTTGCAGTTATTTGCCCACACACTTCAAGTGTATTGGTGCAAATTCAGATTTGCACAGTTTTATCGCTACTTTTTACATAGCTACTTGTTTGGCGGCTATTAGTGTGATTTAAAAACTATGAGACTGTTGGGTCTATTTATTATTTACTAATTATCTGTTATGTTACGAAACATACAAGGCGAAATGTGGGTGTCCTGGTGGCGCCTCTGCCTACCCCTTCGGGGATAAAAGGCGTGAGTTTATGTATGTATGTATCTGTTATTTTGCTAACACAAAAAAAACCTTAAATTCAACCCTTCAACTAAACGATACACGACACTTCATAACGCAAACGAAGTCGCAAACTAAACATAGTCCAGTGCCTCTAGTTACAAATTCGCGAAGTTCCAGAGTCCAAAGGCGGCTTCCAAGCGAGCTGGAAGTGCATTATTATCTTTAATATCTTGTAAGAGGATCGCCAAAGGATTTATTATTTTCAACTTTTGCTTATTAAAAACTTCAATAAATAAATTTTGCGTGTAGCTGCGATCTACGCTGCCTTGGCCACTCTGTTGTAGTTGTGTTTTGATCGGTTTATAGGTTAAATTGTTTGAGAAACTTCCAGGAACGCTATGTAGCTTGGTTGATGGTTAATTTTGTATCCGGAGACCACCGTAGTTGATGATAAACCCGTCATAGCGAAACATGTATTCTCACTATGTTTTACTTTGAAGTCAGTCGATTAATGTCAAAAAATACACACGATTTCATCTAATAATTTATTTCGTTCAATTACTAACTTAATCTACTATTCTGTATTTCTGTTCTGTACTGTATTAGCCTATAAAAGTCTCGCTGCAGGGCACGAGCCTCCTCTACAATCGAGAGCATGATTGAGAGGGGTTAGGCCATATAGTCCACCATGCTGGCCTAGTACGGGTTGGCGGACTTACATACCATAGAAATTCATAAAAATCACTATGGTATGCAGGTTTCCTCACGATGTTTTCCTTCACCGTTATATGATGTTGATTGAATATGACACATGACACAGTCAGAGGTATGTACTGGGATTTGAACCCGCGACCACTGTGAACATGTTGGCAGTCACGTCTGGTTTTTTACCAATAGGCCACGCACTTATTCCGTATATAAACACTTCCATCTCAATTCCCAAAAGATTACGAGAATTACAAGTCCCAAGATTAATATCTTTATCTGCAGTGTCTCGGTGGCGTAGTTGTATTAGACTGCCTCGGTGGCGTAGTTGTATTACGGTACGGTTACAAAGCTGAGGTCTCGGGTTCGAGTCCCGGGTCGGGCAAAGTGATATTGGATTTTGTATTCATTATCAGTCCGGAGTCGGGAATTTGTGCCCGATATGACGATGGGCTCGCCCCCTATCACATCATGGGACGGAGCATACAAAGCGAAATTTGGGTGTCCTGACGGCGCCTCTGCCTACCCTCTTCGGGGATAAAGGCGTGAGTTTATGTATGTATGTATCTGCAGTGTCGCTGAGTATTTTCGCATTCTAAGCTTGTATCATCGCAACATTTTCATATTCAAGTGCGGTGTGGCAGTTTTGCATATCTAGCTGGCATGATACAGTCCTTGTGTCATTTTGATTTATAGCGCTTTAAGCGTGCTGTATTATGGAGTTCCAAGAGTTTTGGTGACATTTTGCAGAAATTCAGTATGTGGACTGGATATAACTGGGTATTTACTTTCATTTTTGTTATTGCTCAGTTTCGGCAGATGGCGCACCTGATGGAAAGTAATTATTGCCGCTTATGAAGACTTGAGTCATAGGTGGATGTGCCTTTAAATTTGGAACGAAAAAAAAAGGAAAGAGGATAGCAAAAGGCTTTTTGCAATCTCATTCAATAAATCAAATATGACAGCAAATCCGCCACTTTACATAGGTTTTCTGTAAGACAGTGGCACTACCACAATCGTACATACATAAACTCACGCCCTTTTCCTAGAAGGGATAGGCAGAGGTTGCTACCAGGACACCCACATATCGCCTTGTATGTTCCGTCTCATGATGTGATAGGAGGCGAGCCTATCGCCATATCGGGCACAAACACCTGACTTCGGGCTGATAATGAATAGAAAAATCCAACATCACTTTGCCCGACTCAGGATTCGAACCCGAGACCTCACTTTTGTAATCATAACGTAGTACAACTACGCCACCGAGCCATTACCATTAGGTAACTTTAACCTTTAATAACGGAATATTATCTCAAAGATAACAGCTGAAATCCAATCGCTGATTATGATTATGAAAATCATAACTTTAAACTGTCTATTAAAATCAACTTGTTCAATAACTTAGGCGCCTAAACGCAAATTCTATATTAGTAGTAATACTAATCAATGTATAGCTATTTAATCACTAAACTATGACTATAACTATGATTAAACTAATCCGATACATCAATCATCACACGAATCAATAACTAGTTTAATATTTATCTTTGAACATAAATCATATTGCTGTAACACTGTTTATCTAAATGGGTTCTAATTAGTTGATCCATGTTAATCTCTAGCGTACTTTGAAACGGCTTAATAGATTTCATAATGTACATACATTATGCGCCTTAAATAGATTGAGGTTCTAAGGTTTTTTTTTCAGGTCATGGATAAAATGTATTTTTTTTTAATGCTGTTTATGGCAAGACGAGCATGCCATTCGTCTGCTTGTAAGCGATACGACCGCTCATGGACAGTAGAGTCACTATGTCCAGTAATTACTCTGGCTACAATGTTCTTCAAACCAAAACACAACAGTGCATTTACAATGGTGTTTGGCGGGAGTAATTGACATTGCGTTGGTACCTACCTAGGCGTCCTCTCGCATATAAGAGATATCTATCTTCTCACAATGCATGCCGAGTCCAACAGTACATTAGATCAGCAACACAAATGCATGAATGCATCTATCCCTTTATAAAACGGCCAATTCAAAGCCTCTGAGGTTGTTGGTCAAGGCTCTTTGAAATTAACCCATTGACAGACACGACTAAAAAAAAATATTGTAGAGCCCACCTGCCACTTGTCAGCAACCTTCCGTTAGAATCTAATTATTTAAAATATTATTAAAACTAAAATATAATTCATATAAATTTAAGTCGTAAATAACATTTATTTAAAATATACCCCTAACCATTTTGGGAGCAAAAGAGCTGAAGATAATTACGGCATTATTTGAATAGCAACGGCTATCCTTCACCCTAGGAACCAAATCTTGTTCTCTATTATCATATCAACCTTAATCTGGGTAAAGTTTATTTAGTGATTAAATTAGCAAGATTTGTTTAATAGCCATTAAGGTTTGAAGACCAATATTATCGCCAATTAATACTGTCTTGAGCCGCATTTAAACGGGGAGTGTTTCTCGCCTCGAGATACGATTATCGTAAGGATCTAAAAAACGTTGCATCGTGTAAACATTTGTCAGAACACGATAATCTATGGCGGTTATGTCATGCGATAATCGCATACGATTCTCGCCGCGAGAAACACTCCGCTAATAAATGGCGTTTTACGAATTAAAATTCGAACTAAATCAATGCTATCGGAGCTCGTAAATAAAGAGAGTGAAGTAGAATAGGTTCTATCGCTACTACGAGAGATTTTTCGGTCTAACAAACGCCCAGACCCATACAAATATCTGTGGGCCTCACAAACAATTGTCTCGGTGCGGGGATTGAACCCGCGGCCTCTCGTTTCACAGCAGGCGTCTGATCAACTGCGAAACGGAGACTGTCGTAAAATTAAAAGGTAATTAATTACAAATCTTACAATCAAGAAGCCTCTTCTACAGTCGAGATTGCAATTGTGAGGAATGAGGCTATAGTCCACCACGCTAGCCTAATGTGAGTTGACAGACTTTATACCATGGATTTATTGTGATTATTTGCGATATTTCTTTAACACACATTACACCGAAATTCTGGTGTGCCCATGAATCTAAACCAGCATTTACCTTCTTGAAATAATGTATCTAGTTCCTTACCAGATACTTTATCCTTAGCAAGACCAAGAACTGCAAGTTTAAAACATTTTCACGTTTGCAGAACACAGGAATTCACTTCAGCTGTTTTCTTTGCGTTCGCGGCACAAAGGATAAGTTTGGCTCGCAAACAGACCGGCGCGGAATGTTCTTGTTTTAAATTGGACCACGTTGCTTAAATTAATTTAATTTTGTGTGTATTCTTGTATGGGTTGAAGTGATTCGTTTGTCAATTAGAAGTTTTCAGAATGTCATTACGGTGGAGTAAAATGGCTTCGAATTTAAGTTGAGGATTGACTTGTTTAGAGAACATTTCCAGTCCTTACCTTTCCTTACACATTATATAAAGAGCGTGTTTCAGTGAAACCGCATCTAAAACGCCACTTACACAGGGAGAGTTTCGCGTGGCGAAAATTGTATGCCACTATCAAATGACCACCACCATAAGATTATCGCGTTCTGACAATGTTTACACGATGCAACTTTTTTATATCCTTACGATAATTGTGTCTTCGAGACGAGAAAGTCTCCCAGTGTAAATAGGGCTTCATAGATCTGTGAGATAAATAAATAAATAAAAAAAAAGCCTTTTTATTTCTTGCTTTGTGTGCTTACAATTATAAGAGTTTGTACCTTAACTAACAATAAAAAAAATCTGTGAGATATGCATAATTATTTCCTTACAATATTTTTCTATCCCTAACTAGCCGATAATGAACTACGAATACAAACATTTGAAAAAATCAGTGCTAGTCCTGGGTCTCGAACCTGCGACCTTTATCATTCCAGTCAACCATTAACTAGCCTTTAGCTAACTAAAATATTTCCAAACAACACAGCATCGTTCTAAGTTCAAATAAAAATTCAATCAGGAATATAAGTTTTACGCATCCTGCGATCGTAAAAAATGTGAATTTATAACGATAACCATTAATTTCTCTGAGTGCTGATCGTGTCGCTAAATTAATCACTTCGGTATGACAGATCGCGATGGATCGGGATTATTGAAATGTTGAGTGCTAATTAAATAAATCCTATTTGGAGTGGGGGATTTTTCTCATTTTAAGAAGGTGTCATTATAAAGTGTTCAGATTAAGGCCCAATATCCTTTCGTTTTTTATTTTATTTATCGTCTCGTTTTAAGAGGCAGGCAACGCATTGGGTGTGTGATCAGTAGGCTTATTCACGTAATTAAATCAGTTCAGTTGCAGTTAAGTTTCGATCAAAACAGCCCTTTTTGTATTCTCGTAATTTAGACAACCGCTGTCAGATACGCTCGTGTCAAGTTCGCGTCATTCTACTGCTGCGCGTTTTATACATGCGTGATTCAGATCGCAACTTGATTGGTATTTACCTATTCATTTGACGTCTCCAATGACAGTTTAGTCCGACCAACGGGCAGCACATGCGCAGTTTATGCATATCTTACGCGCAGCTAAACAATTACAAGAATACCATTTTGACGTACGTACCATTAAGACGTAAACATAATCGAAACTGCAACGGAACTTGATCGGCGCGTCAATAAATTACGTGAATTAGCCTACTGGACTATGTATGTGACTGTTGGGTGTATTTATTTATTTAAAATAGTGCGGCAAGTTATATTCAGGATAGAAATTGACCTGAGTAAATTAGGTTTGGTAACTGTAGCCATTGAGGATAGTAGATTTTGGATGTTTCTCAAGAATAAACGGCTCACATTTTTTAGAAACTTGCTATTACATTATTGAAAACTAAATTCGTAAAGAATGGATAAGTTTTAACTACACAATTGTATTAGGTACTTTCTCTTTTGAAATCCTAATTAAATATGATTACCTAAGTAATTTAATTCCGAAAAGACTATAGGCTGGAATTTATGAAGTTAGTAACATAATCTCGTTTTAAAAATACTGTTATTTTTGTATAATATTTTACGTAAAATAAAATTTTTGGTTATGAAAAATATTATCTTCCACAGTATGTTCAGTACTCGTAGCCAATTTTCAAACCATTTTGGCCCTTACGCGAATTAAAATAAAGTTCATTTATTAAAGTGTAAATCTCCGTATTAAAAATAAAAGGCGAATCAATTTACAAACTTTGCGGATGCCGGAACAAAAAGATGACAAATATAGGACGCGGTGGTAGTATTAATGTCAACCAACTTTTAATGAAAACGGCTCCAGAGTAGGGCTGCGATGACTTGAATATTACTTAATTATTAAAATTCAGGCTAAGAAGGAATATACCAATATACAGGGTTAGTCATAAAGGGTATATAAAAAAGGCATGCTACACTCATCATAATGAACAACTTTTGCTATGGGTCCAACCCTAAAATCTAGAAAAAATATCAGCTGTCGCATACAAAAATAATCGTTTAAATGAAATGAAATTCGTTTATTGGTCACGTAGGCAATTAAATAGCTCTTATGACAAGTCAATACACATACTACTTATTTTCTATATACAAGATATTCGTTGTAATATTTATATTAATTTTATTATATTAAGTATTATATTATTTATTAGTATTTTATGGTAAAAAAAAATCTAATGTAATACATTATTTACGTTCATCGATAAATTCATGCGTTAAATTTGCAAAATGTAGGGAACAGCTTTTTTTTCTCGATTTCAGGCTTGGACCCTTAGCAAAAGTTGTTCATTATAGTGAGTGTAACATACCCCTTACAGCTTTATATACCCTTTCTGACTAACCGTGTATAGTTAGTCTCGTTGCAACATAATTTGCTAAAAAAGAACTTGGGTAGTACTCAAGTCAGGAAATTTTTGTTGTATTAACCAAATTCACATAAGGAGGAGGTTCCATGTTCGATAGTATTTTTTATATATTTATGTTTACAGATTTCTTCGCCAGTTCAGGACCTATTTTTTTATTCTTTTTATATTTGCCTCCCGACATCTAAATAATAATGTTTTCGACATCGTCGTCATAACGTTTCAGCCACAAAAAGTGTAATCATCGACACAGGCTTCTTTCAAAGTATATTAAGGGTTGGCAATAATATTTTTCTGTTTAGTAGGGGTTTTTTAAATTTTTTAAGTGGGTATTTTTTTGTAAAAATAAAAACGAATTTTTACAAAAAACAAAAACTTAAAAAATAAGGAATTTAGTTCGCGCCAACCCTGGATGATGAAACGCGCCCTTTCAAACTGAATTCTATCCTGATTACGTTTTTACACATACATTTTTATACCAGCTGACAGCTTTCGGTTGATGTAAATTTTTGCACCACACAAACCCCGATAGCACCGCGTCATTCGAATAACGATGAGGACAATATTTGTGGGAAGTTTTCAAAACTGCAGTTGAATGGTCGATGTGTGAAATATTTGTTTGTTGTTAAATGGAACAATTTAATTTCTTTTAGTGTTTTTGCTTCAAATAAATAAATGAATATACCGAAAAGTCACATACATACATAGTCCGGACCCCACTTTGAGATCTGTTAAGTCTTGTGTATCAGAAATAACGAGAGGCTTTTCCGTCTCATAAACGCACAGACCTGAGACAAATATTTGTGGGCTTCACAAGCATTTGTCTTGGTGCTGCGGACTCGCGGCCTCTCGTTTCATAGCCGGCATCTAACCAACTGAGCCACGAATGCAGTCAAAAATTTTTTTTAGAAAATAGTTATGATGAATTCTCTAAGCGGTAGAACCTTGCTGTAGGTCGTTAAATCTGGAGCTCAAACAGGTCGGCTGAACGTGTAACAGAAACTGACCTGAAGATACACCTTGGCTTTTGCGTTTCGTTCGATGTTTATGATAGCCGGAGACTCAAAACTGGTGATAGAATAGTCACATCCACCCGTATAGCCACTGCCGTAAACAAAGGTGAAAATCCTTTGAATCTCAGAATTTCTGGCGTGATATTATTTTCAATTGACGTTGGATACTCTGTTTTGGATTGTTCTTATCCTCAAATGCTCTACAGCCACATAAAACATTGCCATAATAAAACGTCAAATAAATTTACACAAAAAATTCCCAACTCAATAAACAAGAAGTTAAAACATCTTCTGTAACAGATCGGACCGAAGTCCAAACAAAAACATCCCGAAGTTAAAACAGTTAATACAAAACGAACGCTTGTTATCAGGAAATCGGAAACAATATTGTGACTTATAAAAAAACTCTTAAAATGGAAGCTAACTTCTAAAGAGAACGCGAGAGCTGAATGCGAAATAGCAAATAAGGTTGAGACTTACGGACTGGGAGGATGGGAAACAATTGTGACAGAAATGTACACTAATATTATATAAAACTGAAAATGTTGTCTGTTTGAACGAGCTACGATTCAAACCTCGGAAAAACTTGATCACGCGATCGAAGCCGCGAGCAATTAGTAATATTATTAATATTATAGCAAGTGATGAGGATTGCAATTGCAGGATACGTGATGGAGCTTACTGTGGAAATCGTTGGGGTAACCTATATTTAACCGTGGAGTTCTCTGACTGACGAAAGATGCATGGATGGATGTATAAAGTCGTGATATTGGAATGTAATATTTTATAATATAACTATCATTTTCTGGGTGAATGTCGAGAAACAGTAAGTGACATATTGTGAAACGTTCAGAAGTGGATTCGACGGTAATGTTTGTAATCTACAAATTAATATTCTTTCAATTTTGATGAATAATTACCTCAAAGTTCTTGATTTCTATGACACAATCACGTATTTTGAAATTTGAAATGACACTCTTACAATGTAACATATTATTTCTAGGATTCAATTATGATTAAAGGTATATTGTGTGCATTTGTTGAATGTCTACATACTTTTTCTTAGGTCCGTGTGTCACAAAACCCCGATTTCAACAGAAATAGACAACGGAGGGCGCAATGTTGGGACAATACTGTAATTACAAAGATTATCTGCTAGATCGTTAATGATTATGTTTACTCGCAAACAAAAGGTTCGTTCCTTATTCCGTTTAAACTTATAAAGTGTATTTATACGAAACTCTATCTTATTTTGATAGGATTGGTTAGGTGGTCGTATTATTTCGACAGCCTCCGTGGCGTAGTTGGTTAGTCGTCGGCTGTGAAACGAGTGGCCGCGTGTTCGATCTCGGCACCGAGACGAATGTTTGTGTGATCCTCAGGTTGTTTCGGGTCTGAGTGTTAGTGAGGCCGAAAAGTCTCTCGCAGTTTCTGTTTCTCACAACATAAGAATGAATTGATCTTAATGTGGGACAGTCAACAACATAGTCCCGCTATGTTGTTGACTGTTGAGTGTATTTATATTTATTAATTTGTCTAGCTTAAGTGCTTGGATTTGTTACCGTGTGGATCCAATTTCTATTCCCAGGTCCGTCAATCTACTCGAGTTTTTGAGGCGAAAAATTATATTTGCTGAAGCCTGGATATTTCCCAAAAGAAATGACATCTAGCATCATCCGGTCGTTAAATTGAGATTCATTTTTTGTCGGCATCTTCGCCAAATGTCTCTTTTAATTAGTTAGGGTTTTTGTAAATTCTCTGTATCATAATATACAGGATGTCCCAAAATCTGAACAATGGGTGGTAGACCAAACTATGACAACACAGTAACATCAATTTTAGAGTCCTATCTCTGATGATTCCCCAGTAACAGCTGTTGTAGAAGAAAAAAAAATACTTTGACCAACACTTTGAGAAAATTTAGCCAGTGATTTCTTTTAAGTCGACCACTGCGCAACAACGAAATAAATAAAAGTAAGAAAACGTCTATATAAACTGGCTTCCGAGAAATGACGTCATTGCCTCGGCTAGTTCAATGTATTCGACGGTCAACGCCTTATTGGGGGCATCCCATTATTGTTGGGACGTCTCATGCTATTATAGACGATTCCACTTTATTTACTTTGTCATTTATCGGTCCTGATATATAACTTTTCAGAACTCCTTGGTTTCCTTATTTGAAAAGTTGATGATTTTATTATATTTTTGTTAGTTTAAAAGTTGAGTGGCGCAGTTGTACTACGGTACGATTTCAACGCTGAGTTATTGGGTTTGAACCCCGGTTCAGGAAAAGTGATGATAGATTTTTCTATTCCTTATCAGCCTGGAGGCAGAAATTTGTGCCCGATATGGCGATAGGCTCGCCCCCTATCACTCGTGGGAACACACAAGACGAAACGTGGACGTCCGGGTAGCACCTCTGCCTACCCCTTCTGGTACAAAGGCCGGAATTTATGTATGTATATGTTGCACCTATGTAGAATATCTATTTCCTGACACTTTAAAGGCGTATGAGGAATAGTAGCAATGAGGTATCTAATATCGGTGATGAATTGGACGATTGTAGGAAGAAATATAGAGCGCTACTCGCCATGTGTCATCCAGTAACGTTCCTAATGCGCGTGACAGTCATTAATGGGTTAAACTGGTATTTCAGACTATGATTTGTTAGGTTGTAGTCTATTAAACTGGCCTAATGCGGTTGAATTTACTAACCTCGGCAATTCATGAAAGTTCTCAGTCATGCAGCCTCGCTTACGATGTTTTTCTTTATTGTCAAAGCAAGCATTATTTTATTTTCCACTGGCTCGACAAAGTAACCGAATAAAGCATCCATTCGCAGGCTCCCTCTCGCATGATTTTATCCGATATATCTTGTGTATAACCGTATGTGTATTTTAATGGTGGTACGTCTGTTCGATGTGAGAGGCCGCCTGGGTACCACCGCAATGTCTATTTCTCCCGCCAAACAGCAGTGTGAATGCGCTGTTGTGTTCCGGTTCGAAGGACATTGTAGCCAGAGTAACTACTGGGCATAATGAGACTTGGCATCTTACGTCTCAGGATGGCGAGCGCAGTGGAATGCCAAGCATTGCTTTGTAATTCATGGTGTTGATTGGTTTGGGCTCTATTCGATACAAATATTCTTACCACCAACAATTTCTAAAAAAATTACTGGTATGAACTCAGGATTTCCAGTTTTATAGTTCTTAATTTCATTATTTGTCACTCGCTCAACAAACTTACGCCTTTTTACCAAAAGGGGTAAGCAGTGGTGCTACCAAGACACTCACGTTTGGCCTTGTGGGCGAGCCTATCGCCATATCGGGCACAAATACCTGACTCCGGCCTGATAATTAATACAAGAGTCCTATATCACTTTGCCCGACCCGGGATTCGAAAACGAAACCTCAGCGTTGCAATCATACCGTAATAATAATAATAAACACTGTATTATTACACCACACAACATAAAATACAAAAAAGAAACAAAACATTTGGTGAAACATTATCGCTGAAAGCGATCTCTTCCAGATGATATTAATGCCATACCGTAATACAACTACGCCACCGAAGCAGTAAAAAATCAAATAGAAGTAATTTTCCTAAACATTATCTAATTGTATCTGAATTTTTCGTAACCGTGCCCTACATACCTTGACACTAATCAACCTATCAGATAACAGCTCGGTTTCGTAACCCAGTGTTTATGTTTATGGGTTTTGTTTGTCTGTTTGTACGTCGGAAGTCAGATGTAGGTGAGGGATGTATGTCAGGTCATTGTCAGATCTGTGGAGATAAGTGGCAATGAAACTGTCTAAACGGAGATTGCGGGTTTGATAGTGGATGCATTTCTGATAGTAAAAAGTGTGTATAATTTTTTTAAGGAGACGACTTTATTAAGGTCTTCTTTCTCGTACTTCCAGGCGAAAAATGTCGTTTTCCCCCGCCTTTTAAGAAAGCATGCTTGAAGGTATTGCGGCCTGGCTGGTCCAGATCCAACGCCCGCTTATTTCCTTACATACCTCATTTATAGTCACAAGCAATGCGGATCGGATTTTATTAATTATTTTCGTTTTTTTATGCCCTAGCAAACTATTGTGAGGGAACCAGCATACTTAAAGTTTTATGTTAGAATTTCAAAGATACTTTTTTATCACTATGAATGGCGAGACAAACATACATTTCGCCTGATGGAAAGCAATGCGACCGTTAATGGACAGTATCAAAATCAAACCACACTATGAGTTACAGGGCAATGCTTGCCATTCCATTGCGCTCGCCGTCCTGAGACATAAGATGTTAGGTCTCATTATGTCCAGTAGTTACTCTGACTACAATGTCCTTCAAACCGGAACACAACCGTGCATTTACACTCTTTATTGTCGGGAGAAATAGACATTGCGGTGGTACCTACCTAGTCGACCTACCACCAGTAAAGTAAGTGTGTTTATTCATTCGCCTTAGATTAGCGTGGTGGGCCTAACTCAACTCCTTTTAATTGTAAAGCTTATAATGGTAGTCCTTTGAATTGTAAGGCTCGAGCCTAGCAGTGAGTTGAATATGTTTTGACAAAGATTACACAGTATTACATAATTCAGTACATACATAATACAATATACACTTGAATTTACTGACGTCAAATATTCTGATGGACGATACTTATAGTAATTGGATCATTGAATTACTCGTATCTAATTGAATATTTTGATGGTTGACTGGTGCAGTAGCCTAGCAATTGTTTTTCGGTGCGAGGTATCGGGTTTGATTTTGAACTGATTATTATACTAGTTAAAAAAATATCCCGAACAATCACATACATAGTCCTGACCCCACACTAAGATCGAGTGTTGTGTCGTGGGTATTAGGAACTACGATAGACTTTTCGTTCTCACAAAAGTATACAAACGTATGAGTACCTACATCTTCGTTCTACAGGCTTCGTCTTGGAAGAAATATAATCACAGATAGAGTGAAAATAAAAAAAAAACTTTAGGAAATATACTTCTGATCCCAATGACTTATTATTTACATAATAATTATTTTTACTTATAACTCAGGACAATCGCAACACAGCAGCTAGCAATTCAATACCGAGAAAACATTATTACTGAAACAAACTTGGTTATGCGATAGGAATAATAAATCTAGAATGACTTCATGATCTGCATGAAAACGTAGAAGTTCTTGTTCTACCTATACAAAACCAAACATTAATTATAATGGAAAACCTCCGTCAAGTTAGTTAAAATGCTGATCATGAAACTAAAACACCGAGGGAAATGTTAGTGGAGCCCACAATTATTTGTTTAGAGTTTGGGTATTGAAAAACTTAATGTCATCATAATGAGAGTAAATCAGTGACTGTTTAAATACCAATCATTAATTTGAGTAAAAAGCATGTTCTTGAAAACAATGATTTCGTAACTTATTTATTTATTTATATATTATTTATTGTAACTTCACAGATTCTAATACAAAAATACGAGTAGAATATTATATCAGGACTACGGTGCATCTAAGGAATTTGAGTCTCATATTCCATTTTTGTGAATGCGAAGTGTAATACGAGTGTATTCCAACGAATCCACGATAGAAAGAAATCCTAGTGTTTTTTTATACTAGCATGAAGACAGATTTCACTACGTGTTATATTATAATAAATGGAACGAAATACAGATATATTAATTGCTGAAAGATAAAGCTATTATCTAGAGTTTAAAAATATTTCAAAAAATAGTTCCATAAAACAGCTAAACTATATTAGCGTAAAACTTTCATTCATAAAAATACAATCTTTATTTATTTGTTATCTCACTGTCCCTTATCTCTTTCATAAACAAACTCGAGTTTTCCCTTTATCAGTCAATTGCTGAGAATTAGTGTGAAGGTTTCTAAATAATCAGTTAATTATTTGTTGACCTAATATTAGAACTTTTGTAATAGCCAGGTATATATGCGGTAGGGACTGTAGAATCATCAACCAGTGCTCAATTGTCTTTCCAAGATGTTCTCTCTTGCATTGAAACTTAGCTTGTTGGGTCTAGTGGGTGAGTTTCTGATTCGTCCTTTTGTTTAGTAATTAATTGTTTATTTATTATTTTATTTTTGATATTTTGCAAAAGTGTTAAGCAATCCAGGGCGTGACAATCTCCTTCAACATAAAAAAACATATGTGATTTATTTCAATATTATCCTGACAAAGGATATTTTTTTTATTCATGAATTGTCATTAAATTTTGATCGTTTTGAGTTCAGACTTCCTGTAAATTCGACATATACAGAAACATAATGGAATATATCACGAAGGTGACTTGTAATTAAGGTTTTCATGATGGTAAAATTTGATGAAAGGTGATGAGACTAGTCTACCATCAGCGAACTGTTGCTTTTTCCGGCACTTTTGATAATAATCTTGCGCGACAGTATAAATATTGCGTGGTTATATTTTTTCAGTACACTTGTTAAGAGTATTTGACCACAATTACAATTTTACAACCAATCTAGTGTCCAATCTTTTAGTGATAAATGGATCAATCACCGGCACTATATCATGGAGAAATCACATTTTCCCCACCGATTCATAACATCACACCTGATCATAAACCCTGGATTTCATACAATTACCAACTGTTACCAAATTGTGGCCTCCGTAGCGCAGTTGGTTTGACGCCGGCTGTGAAACGAGAGGCCGCAGATTCGATCCCCGCGAGGAGACAAATTTTTGTGAGAACCACAAGTATTTGTTTCGGGTCTGGATGTTTGTGAGACCGATTAGTCTCGTAGTTCCTGATACCCACGACACAAGACTCGATCTTAGTGTGGGGTCAGGACTATGTATGTGACTGTTAGGTGTATTTATTTATTTTATGGCGAATTATCAAATTAATGGGAACAAATCTTCCTTCTCCAGTGTGTTCACCGGCAATCAAACCTATAGAAGATGTAAGGATAGTTGGAGGTGAAGACATCGACATTAAAGAAGCCCCGTACCAAGTGTCAGTGCTGTACATGGGATCTCATATGTGCGGAGGTGCTATAGTCGATAAAGACATCATTCTTACTGCAGCACATTGTATTGTAGGGTAAGTGGTTAATTTTTAGTAGCTCTGCAAGTGACTGCGCTATTCGAAATAGTAAATGCAGAACTTGAGCGTTTATTTCCTATTAAGAAGATTATGACACGTAAGCGATGGTGAATATATAACTATCCAAATTGACCAGTTGGTAATAGTAAATTATCGCATACGCAATAGAAGCAATTTGAATTAAGAAACAATTGAAATATTCCGCTTGACCTGTGTTATTATTCCATGGTTGGTTTCTAAATATGATTCACATTTTTGGTGATCCTTTCTGGAATTAAATGAGTAAAGAATTTCGAATAAGATTTAAGAAAAGGTTACAATCACGAAATAAAGTTAAATTCCACAGTCTACAACTTTTGAGTTCTAGGTCTCTGAAAGTGGTGTACCATAAAGTTTCTAAATAAATAAAGTTTTAAATGAAAAATACTACAAATGGCTTATAAATTTTCCAGATCAAACCCAAGGGACTACAAGATCCGAGTTGGCTCATCATTCACCAAGAAGGGCGGTCAAATCCTTCAAGTTGGTGACCTGACCTGGCACAAAGGGTTCAGCTTCTCAAACATGGATAACGACGTCGCTATCCTATGGCTGTCCCAACCCCTCACTTTCAGCGATTCCGTGAAGCCCATTGCTCTGCCTAATCCTGGAGATGAAATCCCTGATGGCGAAAATACTATTGTTACTGGCTGGGGACATCTCAGGGTATGTATTATATGATAAATATGTTCCCGAATTCTTCAGACTTTTATAAAAGCATGAATATACATATTTGAAGTATCTTGCTTGTTAACATTTGTTTCCTTCTATTATTAATTTTTATAAGTACTTTGAGATAATACGCTGGTTATTAAACAATATTGAGGAGTCGTACAATAAAACATTTTCATCGTCATTTAAACATGTTAATATAAACATGATGAGAAAGAGTTCTCGATGAAATAAATGTTTTCCTAACATCAATATCGAATTTATAGCTATTGGTTTCATAATTGTCTATATCACATGTCTCCGCAAAATCAGAATTGGTTTTTTGCCATGTCGTTACACTGCTATGAAAATTTATCTCCGTACGGTATAGCTCCAACCTAGTTTATTAACTCAACAGGAAGGCGGTGGGCTGCCTTCAGTTCTCCAAAGAGTACTGGTTCCTAAAGTGAATGAAGCAGTGTGCAACGACGCTTACCAACCCGTGTACAAGATTACCCCGAGGATGATGTGCGCTGGAGTACCGCAAGGAGGAAAGGACGCTTGCCAGGTAGGAATAAAAGTTATCAAAAAGATTACACTAATAATAATAAAAATAATAAAATAATAATTTATTGCATCATATTAAAGACATACAAAACACTTAAAATAAATCGTATGACAATATTTAAGTACTTAGAAAAAGTGTTTGATTGAACTCTGGTGCCCAAATAAAGATTTAACTTGTGGTATGGGCACCAGTGATTCCAATCGTACATAGCATTTGTTTATAACAATTTATTAAGCTATTCAATAGCATGTTAACAATACATCAATATCAAATTTAGCCGTTACTTATTCTATCGTGTCTGCATGTAAATGTGTATTTGTGAGTGTGTAGGTGTGTGTGTGTGTGTATTTGTGTGTGTGTGTGTGTGTGTGTTAGATTTTGTGCATTTTTTTTTGTTTTTTTTTAAGGTACAATTCCAAATTATAACTTAAAATAATAAAATGTTTTCCGTCTCAGAGTAATCTTTCTCTAATAGCCAATTCTTTACTTTATGTTTACATTCATATCTGTTAAGTGAGTATATGTTACAACTTTTATTTATTATATTGTACATGTGATTACTAGAAATCTTGTAGCTGCGTTTAGCTAGGGATGTTTGGAATGATATAGTAGGACAAACATCGTAGGCGCGTCGCTTCTTTAATATATTACAGTCAAATCTTAAAGTAGAGTGCTTACGTAGGATCGTTTGTTGTATATACAGTTGTCTTACTGTGAGGACTTGGCAATCTTTATATAAGAGGTGTGTCGGATATCGAAATGGCCTAGAAGTCAAAACTTTGAGCACGGCCCTTTGCGCACGTTCTAATGGAAGAAGGATTGTTTTGTGCGCGCTACCCCATACAGTTATGCAGTAAGTCAAAATGGACTGCCCTAAAGCATAGTACACAGTATAGAGTGTATTCTGGTCGGCTGAGTGTCAAAGATTTTTAAAAATGTAAATAAGTTTCCTTGTCCTAGAAGTAAGGGATGCTACATTAACTTTCCAGGTAAGATGGCTATCTATGTGTACTCCAAGGTATTTTACATTTATGGATCTGCTTAATATATGGCAGTCACATGTGGAGCTAGGTGTCAATGTGATACATGAATGCGCTTTTAGTACTAGAGAATCTACTGAAGGTTGATTAAAAGGTTTTAAGGAAAACATTAAATAGGTCGACTTGTTTAGATTAAGGGTCAGTAAATTTCGCGAGAGCCAGGTCATAACTTGTTTAAGGGCGTATTCAGAGTTTAAAAATGCCTCTTCCCAGTTACCTCCATGAATAACCAAGGCAGTGTCGTCAGCGTATGTGAAAATAGAGCAGTTAGGGATCGAGAGTCTACATAAAGAATTGACGTATATCAGGAAGAGAGTGGGACCTAGAATAGAGCCTTGTGGAACACCATATGTAAGATTTGAGTAGCTGCTAATGTGTGAGCCAATTTTCACACATTGACTGCGGTCAGTCAAATAATCTTTAAAAATAGATAGAGCAGTTCCTCGTATCCCTATTCTTTCCATCTTATTCAAGAGAAGCGAAATTGAGACGGTGTCAAACGCTTTCGAAAGGTCAAGAAAAATTCCGAGGCATTTTTCATGGGCATCCATCTTCTCAGTGATATGCTCAACCAAGGAGCTTACGGCGTCTTCCGTGGATTTTCCACGTCGAAAACCGAATTGGTTGGGTGCAAGGATATGATGCGTCTCTAAGAAATTTATTAAACGGCTATTTAGAACTTTCTCCAATAATTTAGACATGGAAGGGAGGACTGAGATTGGCCTGTAATTGTTAACGTTGTCTCTGTCTCCGCTCTTAAAAATAGGGTGGACAATGGCTTTTTTAAATGGGGTGGGAAACGTGCCAGTGGTAATAGAGATATTACAAATGTGTGCTATCAGCGGAGCCAGTTTATAAGAACATAATTTCAGTATCTTTGGAGAAATACCATCCCAACCAGTAGCAGAGTCAACACGTAATCCATTTATAAGTTTAACTATTTCTAGTTCATCTGTGGGAAGTATAGCAAAAGAATTTGGGACACCATTTTCGAGGAACGATTGATTTGACAATTGGGAGACGGGTATGAGTTTTTCTGCTAGGTTCTTACCAATACTAGAAAAAAATTGATTCACTTTGTTGACTGATGAATATACATCAGGAGTTATTTTTAGCAATTCCGTAGAGGGGATAGTTGAACGATGTGATTCAGTAATATTTTTGATGATTTTCCAAGTAGCTTTAGGGTCGCGTTTTGCTTTATCAAATTGAGATTTTTCATATGCATGTTTTAGCCTCTTAAGCAGTTTATTACAAAAATTGCGGTATCTCAGATAGGTGACCTTGAGGATATAGTTGGTAGGTTCTTTTTTTAGTTTTTGGAACATGTTATCCCTATTACGAATACAACGTAACAGACCCCGGGTAATCCACGGTTTGAACACTTTGCATTTAGAAGGAACTTTAACTGTTTTCGAATGTTTTTTTATAATGCAGTCAAGAGTAGAGATTAATAATTCAGTCGACAAATTTGCATCCAATGTATTTGTAACCTTACTAAAATCGGTGTTTAAGATTTCATCACAAACGGCGATATAATTTATCAATGAACGTGTAGATAAAGTTTTAGAGGACGAACGTTGAGTATCAATATGCAGTAAAACAGGATTATGGTCAGTAATTCTAGTGTCAAAAATTAAGGTGGTAGTGTTTAAATTTGCTTTTAAGAGAACGTGATCTAAACAATTGTTTTCGCGAGTGGGGAGACTGTGCGTAGGTAAAAGCCCGTGAGAGGCTGTAAGATCGAGGTAGACATTTGCCCTCTGATTCTGATGTGTTGGATTGATATCGATGTTCAAGTCACCCATTATAACAATGTGCTTTTGGCTAGAGTTGGTAATAAGTATATTATCGAGGGAGTTAAAAAAGTTATCCAAATTATAGAAAGAGGGTGAACGATATAATGCTATAACAGTGATATTAAAATAGTTAATTTTACAAATTAAGCAATTAGCGTCTACAAAAGTGGGTTCGGTTACCAAATGTGACAGATTCGATTTTATATATAATGTTACCCCGTCATTTTGATTATTGTGATTCTTAGTAGAATATGAAGTGTATCCATCAAGAACTGGTACATTGGAGTTATCATGTAGCCAACATTCTGATAATATCAGAACATCTGGGGTAATCCTTATATTTATTAAAAATACTCTAAGTTCGTCGAAGTTCCGATTTATACTACGAATATTTACATGTAGAAAAGTGAGGGATTTACTAGTATGTTTAAGGTGTTTCGTACAATCATCTGGTTTGCAAATGGTAGATTGACAAGTTCTTATTGAATCAAGTTCGTCCGTTATAGAATTTAAATCAAGCATGTTAAAAACAGAAAAACAACATAATTAATAGTCGCCAATAAGGACAAAATGTACAAAGAGAACACTATTTCTTTGCGTGTTTTAGAGGCTATAATAAGAAAAGGTAAGGTTACCAATATGTTTATGGAAAAATAGATGATCAAAGAATAAAGTAATTTGCGACGGAATAAACTATAAAAAGAGAAGAGTGTACAATCGTGAGTGTGCTTTGAAATTTGTGTGTAGTGTAATTGTGTTAGTGTGTAATTTGCAATGTAAGCTGTGAGGTAATGAAAGCTTTTTATAAACTTAGTATAATCTTTGGGCGTGAAATAAAATATTTTATAATAGTTTAAATTAGAAAAGAAAGCAATTAGAATAAAATGTACGAACAAATGAACTGCCTCAGTTTTCTGCTGGTAGCAATTGTTTGAGACTTGGAATCGAAGGAATATAAATGTATTTTGATCCTTCGTTTTCACGAAGAAAAATTTTTGAGTTTTGTACCCAGCAAAATTTATAATTGTGAGCTTTTGCAAACTTACGGGTTTCATAGAACAAGTGTCTCAATGTAGCTGGGAGGTGTTCTGCTATAAAAATAGGAGCTTTTTGCACATTTAGTTGAATATGAGTGGTGTTTAATTTCTCAGAAATTGGTAGACTCTTGTTGAATTTACGCGAACATTCGATCACTTTCATTTTATTAAAAACAGTTTGGAATTCTGCAACTATAGGTCTGTTATCTTCTTTTTTTCCAGGCAGACGATAAACGTCACGAAGGTCGGTTTGGCTTATACCAGATTGTACGATGTTGCATGTTTTTAGAACTATTGAAGTTAGGTCTTCCGTGGATTCTTTTTCTCCGACAGGAACATTCCTTATTTCGATGGTAGCAGAGCGGGACGTATGCTGAAGATCGTTCACTTTCTTCTCAAGTTCGAGAATGTACAGGCGTTGATCACTCCGCTCTTTTTCCATTTTTGCGATCGTTGTCCTCATGCTTTCATATTCTTTATTAATGTAATCAATCGCCTTCTCAATTTCCATATTGGAATTTTGGATCTTACTATTTTGTAGTTTGACTTCTGATATGTCAGATGTAAGCTTTTTCAAAATTAAGTCTTGTTCTGATTTCCAAGAAGTAAGCATAGTCATTATGCGATCTTCAAAAGACTGAGGGTCGCTTTCTACAGGAGAGACACAAGCTTGGGCGCGTTTTCCTCTCGTCGTCATTAAGGAAGTGGTTTTGTTTGCAGGCAAGTTAACCTCTGGTCCTGAGGTCGGTGAACGTTGGACTTTGGGCATCTTAGTTATGTTGGTTAAGTAGCAGCAAATTTTAGACTTCAATATAATATAAGCAAGCTTTATTTTATTGTAACATGCAGTGCACCACACAATTAAATTCGAAAAGCAGTACACATATTCCCTTGTTAGTGCGCGAAAAGGGGTAACGGTAGACTAGTGCATGACGAAGTACTGAACTATAATTTCGCCGCAAGCGCGCATGCACAGCTGGACTCGAGGAGAGCGCGCAGGTCAGCGGCGCGGCAATACCCGAGTTCAAATCTTATAGTTGTTAAAGAAAAAACACAAAAAGTTCACAGTTTTCGAGTTCTTTCACACACTGCACTCTGCAACACAAGTCTGTCTCTTTCGTGGGGTGGAGCCTAGTCGTATAAACACTCCAAGAGGAAACGAGAATTGGATTACTTAAAATTGACCAATAGTAAATTAGATTTAAATTTGAAAAAAATAATTATAAAAACAAGCGACACAGACACGATACACGTGCACACCCGAAGGCGACCGTACGACGAATCGAACAACACTGTTTCGTAGATGCGTGTAAGATATTGATAAGATGTTGTTCCAAATTGGACGTTTCCGCAAGTTAAAACTTTAGAAAGAATGTACTGATTTCTTTCAATTTATAGTAAAATGCGACGATCAGCATAGCCCATTTTCACCTCTACGTTACACCTTACTTGATCTTACTACCACTAAATATTTAATCTAGATGTATTTAAAGTGGGCTACAACTGGCTAATGAAGTTATTTGGAAGACGTTTCACTAAATTTGATCTGTTTCGGACTAACTAAATTATTCTCATCTGCTCATCTCAAATACAAATGAATTACGGATCCAGCACACCTCTATGGAAACCCTTGGGAGAGATCTTTGTTCAGCAGTGGACTTCCTATAACATAAGAGAAACAGATAGAAAACGAATTAGCAATTATCTTTGTGCCTATTTTTGATGCTTGATTTTTCCACCAGGGTGACAGCGGTGGCCCTCTAGTCCATAACAACATCCTATCCGGCATTGTTTCCTGGGGCCTGGGCTGTGCCAGACCTGACTACCCTGGAGTCTACACCAAGGTATCTGCTGTCAGAACCTGGATCGAAGAAAACATCGTGGCTTTGAGAATGAAACATGTTTTGAGATCGGCTTAAATGTTTAATGACTTTGGCGAGTAATAAATTAATTTATGTATCAAATGTTTTATTTGTTTTGTCTTATACGTTGGTATTAGCAAGGTGTTGAGCATGAGACTTTTTTATAAGAGGAACCTGAGCGAGGAGCCCACCATTCAGGTCTCTTTCTGGTTTGAGGACTTGATATACTATAAAATGTATTTCAAATACAGTTACTATTTCTCCAGATCGTAAATGGTTAGTTACCAAAAGACCAATACACTTCTTCTTTAGACATGTATTTAGAAACTTCCGCGTAATTCAATAACCTTGATTATAATAAACACATATTATATTATAATTCATTATATTATTTAAGGGTAAGTGCCTATACAAAGCATACGCTTAACTTATGGCCGGTTTCTATCCATCAGAGATTTCAATAAATATTTCAATGCATTTTCAGTTAACAAAGATATAGATATATAGATATATCGCATATATTTATAAATAGCTAGGCAAAATAAATGTATAATATGTTTATTTATTTATTGAAGTATGGAATAGTATCAATATAGTAATTGTAGCTGTTTTAACCTCTTGTTAAAGATAGATAGGATACAGAGACTGGCAGTTAGCCACTTCTATCTATTCTATATCAGCCCATATACGTCCCACTGCAGGGCACGGGCCTACTCTACAATCGAGAGAATCGATTGAGAGTGGTTAGGCCATATAGTCCACCACGCTAGCCTAGTGCGGGTTGGCGGACTTACATACCGTAGAAATTCTTTAAAATCGCTACGGTATGCAGGTTTCCTCACGATGTTTTCCTTCACCGTTAAAGTGCGTGGTGATTGACTATCAATACACACATAACACCGAAAAGTCAGAGGTGTGCCCTGGGATTTGAACCCGCGACCACCGTGAACATGTAGGCAGCCGCGTCTGGTCCGTTACCAACAGGCCATCACGCACTTCTATCTACTACAATCGAAAGTAGCACGCAAAGAATTGTCACCAAGAACTAAAGCTTAGTCCTTATTTTAGGAACACTAGCTTGTTTTTAATACGAAATATAGGAGTTAAAATGATTATTATAAATGTGAGTATTATTTAAATGCAAACATAATTAAAATTAGCACTAGAGTGTTAATATGTAGCGACTGGTAAAATACATCACGAATTTAACAGAATAATAAGTTTAATCTAAACAGGCTGGCTGAAATTATGTAAACATTATGCATTGATATTACTAAAATTCACAGCGTTAATTAAAAGAGTTATTTACCGCTAATCGGCTAACTGGACTAATAATGGAGTATGCAAATTTGGTTATTTCGATTTTATTGAAGTTCATATTTTTTCAAGTACATATTATTTTACATTTTTTTACTGCCTCGGTGGCGTAGTTGTACCACGGTTTGATTACAAAGCTGAGGTGTTGGTTCGAGTCTGGGGTCGGGTAAAGTTATGTTGAATTTTTCTATTCATTAATTATAATTAGCCTGGAGTCAGGAATTTGTACCCGATATGCCGATAGGCTCGCCGCCAATCATATTGTGGGACGGAATATACAAAACGAAACGTGGGTGACCTGGTACCACCTTTACATACCCCTTCAGTTGGGAAAAAGGCGTGATTTTATTTATGAATGTATGTATCTACTCTTGGAGTCATTTCGTCAAGTCAGTATAATATTAAAAGAAAAATTAATATATATGAATAACACGTGCCCAAGCAAAAAATCGTAAAAAAGTCGTGACAGTTGCTTACTTCTAATAATTGCTGACTTATCGACGTATTTGATATGAAGTCTAACATCCGATGTTTATTCTATCATAGAGCGTAGCAAAATAAATAATATTCGCGTTTCATAAACAATTCGCGGAATGAAAGTGAGTATTCTCTGAAAAGAAAATAGTTATTTCTTCCAAAAGTGTTTGTACAGGTATCGTCTTAAATTTTATTTATTAAATACTATATTTCCAATATTTCTTTTTTTTATTACGTTTAAGCTTTGAAATATATATTTTTTGTCAAACGGAAAGGTGAGAAGGGAATGTCGACTTTATACAATAGGCAGTGGAAAATATTTCTATAATTTAGGCCTACACTTTCTAATATAGAAAATCGACTACCTAGCTACTGCCTCAATAAATGAGAAATGAATGATTTCAGGGAAATTCAATAAAATCTTAAATAGATTTACATTATATTGACGCTCACTCGACAGCCGCCGTGGTGCAGTTGGTTAGACGCCGCTTGTGAAACGAGAGGCCGCGGGTTCGATCCCCGCACCGAAAGAAATATTTGTGTGAGCCACAGGTATTTGTTTCGGGTCTGGGTGTTTGTGAGACCGAAAAGTCTCTCGTAGCTCCTGATACCCACGACACAAGACTCGATCTTAGTGTGGGGTCAGGACTATGTATGTGACTGTTGGGTGTATTTATTTATTATTTATTTATTTATTGCAATTTATTTTCTCTGCTTAAAAAATTATAACACTTTCGTATAAAATAAAAAGACTCAAAATGGACGTTTAATCCAATAAATATACCGGCTAAAATTTAATCGAAGGTGGCTTTAATCCCGAATTTTTGCTCTCAAATACGATTTTCGAAGTTCAATCAACTATTCCAAGTATCTGAAGTTTGGCCAAGAATTATTTGACTTGTAATTTATAGTTAGACTGCCTCGGTAGCGTAGTTGTATTACGGTACGGTTACAAAGCTGAGGTCTTGAGTTCGAATCCCGGGTCGGGCAAACTGATATTGGATTTTTCTATTCATTAGCAGCCCGCAGTCAGGAATTTGTGCCCGATATGGCGATAGGCTCGCTCCCTACCACATCGTGGGACGGAACATGCAAGGCGAAATGTGGGTGTCCTAGTGGCGTCTCTGCCTACCCCTTAGAGGATAAAGGCGTGAGTTTATGTACGTATGTAATTTATAGTAAGTGCGACGTGAAAATTTGTTTTTTTAAAGACAAATGTTTTTGACAACTGAAAAATTCATTTATTTTGAATGGTAAATTGATGGAAGTGGTAGAGCCACGCTGTTGTCAGTCATGACTCAGCATGAATGGGCAGGCTCGTCCGGGGCGGTACCACTGTCTTGCAGGAAATCGACGTTAAACGGCAGGTTTACTGTGACGTTTCGTTCAGTGAATGGAATTAATAAATACACCTAACAGTCACATACATAGTCCTGACCCCACACTAAGTTCGAGTCTTGTGTCGTGGGTATCAAGAACTACGAGAGACTTTTCGGTCTCACAAACACCCAGACCCGAAACAAATACCAGTGGTTCACACAAATATTTGTTTCGGTGCGGGGATCGAACCCGCGGCCTCTCGTTTCACAGGCGGAGTCTAACCAACTGCGCCACGGAGCTCTTTATTGCCGGATGCCTAATACTTCTTTCCTCCCCTCATCCTTTTTCTTTTCTGAGGATGAGAGCCTTTCCGATTTGATGAGCTGGCGTCCATGATCCAAGCATTGTGGATGCTCATGGACGGACTCACCATCGCACTTTCCATCAGGTGACCTGTTTGCCGGACCCAAGCAATAAAAAAATGGTGAAATGGTATAAGCATTCTTTTGTGTGTCTAATTTATTATTTTCACAGCATGCTCCCCGTGTAAATATCACAATGAAGATGAAATTGTCGGTGGTGAAGAGATTGACATTAGAGAAGCTCCACATCAAGCGTCTATTATGATGAATGGTACACATTTCTGTGGTGGTACTGTGGTCGATACCAACGTCATTATTACTGCAAGTCATTGCCTAAGGGATATGTACGTATATTTTTTTATTGCGTTGAATGGCGAGACAAGCATGCCATTCGCCTGATGGTAAGCGATACGACCGCTCATGGACGGTAGAAAATCAATCAGCACCTTTTGTGTCCAAGAGGAAAAGCTATAAAGAAAAAAAGAAAGAAAGAATAACGATTTATTTGTCACAGTCGCAACATACACAAACATGGTAAAAAAAAACAATAATAAATTTAAAATAAATAACAAAATAAAATTAAAAGAAATAAAAATAAAAAATTGGTTGGTTGCGGCTGTGATCGGTAGGTGTCCACTCAGCATAAATTGTGATGTGGTGAAACCACGACACAACACTGATTTTCAGTGGACACCTTAAAGCAAATCAAACAGCACCTTGAATAACAAAGCGTTGCTTGGCACTCCATTCGCTCGCCATCCTGAGACATAAGATGCTAAGTCTCAATTTCTAACGTTCAAACGAAAGTTGCCACTAAAATTCTTGGAATTAACAAAACATATTAAAAAGTGTTTCTTGAAAAGCGAATTTAATGCTCCTGGTTAAAACTTACGGGTCGGTGAAAATTTACAAAAGTGAAATGTATGTAATTTGTGTAGAATGGAATGAAATATAAATTCATTGTAACTGAATAAAGGCAACGAGCTCTCTGTGAAGGTCTTTTTTCTGAAGTAGGCTTCGAATGGCTGAAAAGAAAGAGTAAGCAACTTAGCACCACTAACAACTAAATATACTTAATATTTTTCCAGAAATTCGGCAGACTTTTTAAGTATTCGTGTTGGCTCCTCATCCTGCACGGATGGTGGAGAAATACATAAAGTCAGCAAATGTATGATGCATCCTAATTATAGCTCAGTAACTAAAGACTATGACGTCGGAATTATTTGGCTGTCCGATCCAATATCTTATAGTGATGTAGTACGGGCAATAGAGATGGCGAGTGTTGGCGAAGAAATTCCTGACGGAGACTGCACTTCTATAACTGGTTACGGGAATACTGCTGTGGGTATTTTTTTACTGCGATAAATGGCGAGACGAGCTTGCTATTCATCTGATGGTAAGCGATACGACCGCTCATGGACAATAGCAAAACCAAACAACACCATCAATTAAGAAGCAATGCTTGGTATCCTGCTGCGCTCGCCATCCTGAGACATATGGTGTTAAGTCTTACTATGTCTAGTGGTTACTCTGGCTACAATGTCCTTCAAACCGGAACACAATAGTGAATTGCGATGTTACCTACCCAGGCAGCCTCTCACATATGAAAGACCTACCACTAGTAATTATTTAAAGTTGCATGAATTGACTGGATAATAGAGGCTTCAAACAAGTTTCTATGGAAATCTGTGGAGGAGGCCTTTGTTCAGCAGTGCACTTCATGTGGCTGAGAGACAGAGAGAGAGAGTTTCAATCCATTTGTGGTAGAGGGACTACAGTACTTCGGGTACGGAGCTCGCCGGAGTACAAAAGATAGCTCAAACTAGCAATATAGATAACAAGCTACCGAGAAATCGAACACCAAGACAGATAGACGATGGTCTGAGGTAGGCTTTATAAGCAGATGACCGAAGCGAATTGGATAATTCTTTAGCTTAATTATAGCCAAGATCCTCAAACTGAGGTACGATACCTCAGATTGATTAGTCATATTCTCGCATAAGTATATAAAAAAATTTAAAACGGTCTGGATGATAAACTTTATTATTTTACAGGAAGACATTAATATCCCATCAAATCTGCGAAGAGTACAAGTTCCGAAAATGAACCAAGACGAATGTCAGGCAGACTACCAAATCCCGATAACTCCAAGAATGTTTTGTGCGGGGCTCAAGGAAGGAGGAAAGGACGCGTGTCAGGTAATTATATAAATAATATACCCAGCAGTTGCACATATTCTGACATCTCAATAAGATACAATTCTTAAGTTGAAATCGAAAACTAGAGATTTGAAATGTCAAATTGAAACTGAGTGTTGACCTAGTTACCTTGGATATTTGGATTTCTCGTAAAGGAACCGGATGAACATTGATATGGTTGTTGGATAAATACATTGCGTTTGGATCACATGTGATGTGTTAACGCATTTATATTGCATTTTTAAATTGAAGAAATCCGTAGGAAATTTATCGTCACGTTGTGGGACAATTTGTCCAGCCTACTGTAAGTGGTTGAACAACCACTATGTATTATTTTAATTAAAAATTGCTTATTATCCAACAGGGTGACAGTGGAGGTCCTCTAGTATATAACAGCAAGCTGTATGGCGTTGTCTCATGGGGTAGGGGTTGCGCTAGGCCGAACACACCAGGAGTCTACTGCAAGGTTTCAGCTGTCAGACAATGGATCGATGAGAACATAAAGCTGATGAAGATCTTTAACATGACTAAGAAATATTAAAAATTACGAATAATGAAATCAAAATATTGCAAGTTTTACTTATTTGATTGCAGAATGAAATATATTATGATATAACCTGATTATAATGTTTCAATACAGTCAAAATACTGCTTATTTATACTTATTACCCTGGTTCGGAGCAATACGTTGTATAAGTAGAAAACACCTTTATTGTAGATTTTAGTATCAATAACGGTGAACGAAGGCTAAAATTCAAACGGCCTGGAGAGATTGCAAAAAATCGCTAAAAGCATGCCACATTTACTAGGCTTTTTGAATATTCACCAGAAGACCTGTTAATTGAATACTATCGGTGATAAGACTCCGATTTTTATAGGCTTGTCGTCATAGTTTGTCTATTGTCTATTGCCACTTGCCAGTTTAACGTTAAATTCTATGTTCTTGTAAATATAATGGTTTCTTAGATTTACGCGAATGTTACACATTGAAATAAACCTATTTTTACGGATTTTATCGCGATTTGGTTTAATTTTTACATTTTTTAACTTCCCGACGTGAGTCGTGAGTCCGCAAAGCTGTAAAGTAATCGAAACGTCGGGAAGTTAAAAAATATAAAAATTAAACCAAATCGTGATAAAATCCGTAAAAATAGTTTTATTTCTTGTATATAGTTTTCAATTATTATTATGTAGACCTGAGGCGAGACTAAGGATATTTATCTTATTATGTTTTGCATTTTTATTGCTTTGATGGCTTTTTAAAATCCCAAAACGCCACATAAAAAACACAAATGTAATGTTTGGTACTTTTCAAAGGACTGGATCTTTAAAGTAACAATGTAGAACGGTAAAGACACCTTGTGAAAAGGAGATTATAAAACATACGTAAAGAAGAAAATAAATAAAACATTATGAAACATATAATATAATTAATGCTACATTAGAAGCAGCAGCAAAAATCAACGCTACGTTTTTTCTCACACGTCTTTACTATATTTCTAAATGACCGACACATTTTGCCTTATCTGTCAATTGTTTAGAATTATTCTCAAGAGCATTGAGAATTCTTGACCTAATATTAAAACTTTGTAACACTCAGGTATATATGCCGTTAGCTCTGCAGCGTCTTCGAACACTAGTTTGTGTTTTGAAGATGTTTTGTCTTATACTTCAACTCGCCTTGTTAGGGATAGTTGGTGAGCTATTTTTATATTATCAATACTTTTGAAGTAATTTTAAATCAAAATTTTTAAATACACTAGTCTTATTTATCTAGCAATTGTGCAAAACATCACTTTGAAGCAAACTAACCTTGAAGGTGCACCAATTTCGGGTTATTACGTGCAGCCTATTGTACTTTAACGTTCCAAAACAAAGAAAAGGTCTAAGGGAACTTTGTATATAATATAATACTCGTAGATCCGAATAATTTATTTATCTCTCTCTATTCTGCCCTAGGAAGTCTATTGCGAAACTTGGTAACTTAGACCATAATTATATATTGAATTACCGGGTTTAATAGGTTTTAAATCCCGATATGATTGTCTCGTAATAACTTAATACAATGAAGGAATAAATAAATCCAATAGGTTAATTTTTTAAGTGATTTCGGCAGCTGTGGTATCCCAAGATACTGATGAAATCATTGGCGGTGAACAGATTGATATAAGACAAGCACCGTATCAAGTTGCTATACTGCTTTCTGATTACCCTCATTGTGCAGGCACTGTAGTTCATGACGACATCGTTATAACAGCAGCCCATTGCCTTGCTGTTTCGTAAGTATTTTCTACCATTCCTATTCATGAAATTAATTCACATTATTTCATAATTTTAGTTTCTTGTTTCGCTCCACCCTATTGGTGACTATCCAATCCCGGTTTAATCATAGTTTTCGCACCGGAGGGATCATGCTGGAGAAACATCTGCTCAAATTGAGATCCGAACCTAGATTGACAATAACTAAATAGATACGTAATTGAACTCACGCCTATGTCACATTGGGGTAGGCGGAGACTAAAGAGCGCCAAGTGTTACGATCACTATCTCTGAATACTTGCTCATCAATACGATAGACAACAATAAAATATAATAATAATAATAGTTTATAATAATAGTTTTATTTATCATTTCAGATTACAAAGTTTCTAGTTAACTGTGATAGCCACACTAGGCTTAGCCTGTGTCGTGGTTATCAGTATCATATCAACAAGCAATATAATAATGTTCGCATTTATATAATAATAGCAATGACAAATATCAATAACAAATTATAAAAATTCATGTGTGTGTGTGTGGGGGGGTGTACGTGTGTATGAGTGTGTGTGTTTTAAAATAATATTTAACATAGTATTGTGATTACTAAAACCAATATGCAAAATTACAATTCATCTACTTTTTGCATATTGGTTTTAGTAATCACAATACTAAAACCAATATGTATGTAATATATTTTTATAAATACTACAATTATTTCTGCAGGGCAACACCAAGTGACTTTAGTATACGAGTTGGGTCGTCGTACAGCCAAGAAGGAGGAAACATTTATCAAGTCAAAGACTTTGTGGGGCATCCAGGTTGGAGTTATGAAACGGAAGATTATGACGTCGGCATAATCTGGCTTGCCAAGACGCTGACATTCAGTAATGTTGTGCAGCCAATGAGGTTGGCTAACGTGGATGAAGAGCTCCCTGATGGAAAGGAAGCTATTGTTACTGGCTGGGGACAAACGCTTGTAAGTTTAAAAATTCTTACTATAAATCCCAAAGTGAGGTTCTTATCCTGTAATATTTTGGTTGTTTAAATAATCATTATGTTTTCCATGCTCATAGTCTTGGGTGATGAACAAAGAGAAAGAAATAACTTGGGTGGGAGAGAAAGAAAAGCTATTTACGTCATCATTCCACAGATATTTTTTAAATTATACTATAACATACATACATACATAAACTCACGCTTTTATCCCAGAAGGGATAGGCAGAGGTGCCACCAGGAAACCCACATTTCGCCTTGTATGTTCCGTCCCGTGATGTGATAGGGGGCGAGCCTATCGCCATATCGGGCACAAATTCCTGATAATGAGTAGAAAAACCCTATATAACTTTGCCCGACCTAGGATTCGAACCCGAGACCTCAGCTTTGTAGTCGTACCGTAGTATAACTACGCCACCAAGGCAGTATACTAAAACTAATCCAATTTATTAGTTTCTATATTAATTTTTACTAACGGCTCATGTTAATAATGAATCCTTTTGTTATACTAGTATCAAAAGCGCAGATGGCTGTAATGCTCAAAGCAATTTCAACTTGCAGATATCGCATATAGTTGTTTTATAAGTTACTCAATTTCTAACTTCTAGATTTTAGTTTTCTAAGATCTTTTAGTTTGAATTTGTTATTGTTCGAGATTATTTTAAGTTGTAATATTATATAATGGTTTCATATATTTACACGAATGTTACAGATTGAAATAAAAAAATTGGTTTAATTTTTACATTTTATAACTTCAATTGCTTTACAGCTTTCGTAGTCACGGTGCGTCCGCGATAAAAGCCGTAAAAAATAGTTTATTTCATTGTGATATTATATTTGTTAACGTAAAACGTGATGAGGCTGTGTTTAATTGTCTTTGAGATCCAAATAAATCATGTAAATATTGTTCAGTTACATTTTAGTATACTTATTGGTGGTAGGTCTCTCATATGTGTGAAGCCACCTGGGTAGGTACCACCGCAATGTCTACTTCACCCGCCAAACAGCAGCGTTAATGCATTGTTGTGTTCTGGTTTGAAGGGCATTGTAGCCAGAGTAACTACTGGAAATAGTGAGGCTTAACAGCTTTTGTCTTAGGATTGAGAGCATAGTGGAATGCTAAGCCAAGGTGTTGTTCGGTGTTGCTACTGTCTATGAGCGTTTGTATCGCTTACCATCAGGTGAATGGGATGCTCGTCTATTTATCACAATAAAAATAGTGTTTGGCATTATGTGTTCGTGAATTTTTATGAATACTGGCACCACAAAGTGTCTACAATGCGCCTGATGATTAGCCCAGCGCATATATGTGTATATAGTTCAGATTGATCATTGAGCACCAACTGACGCATAATCTCTTATCTGTATCCGCACTTAAACGTCTCACAGCAGGGCACCGGCCTTTTCTATTGTTAAATTTACAGGCAGGCAGCAATGACCTCCCAGTATTACAAAGGATAAGAGTCACGAAAGTGAACCAACTTGAGTGCAAGAAGGACTATGCGTCCATGATACTTATTACTGCTAGAATGATGTGCGCTGGACCAGGGAAAGGCGGAAAAGAATTCTGTCAGGTAATAAGAATGAATAAATTAATAATTAATATATCCTAGTCAAATTAAGATCGAGTCTTGTGTCGTGGCTATTAAAAACTTCGAGAGACTTTGTGGTCTCACAAACACCCAGACCCGAAACAAATAGTTGTGTTTCACACAAACATTTGTCTCGGAGAACCCGCGGCCTGGATCCGAAATAAATACTTATGGATCAAACAAATATTTTTCTGGATGCGAGATTATAGCGGCCTCTATTTTCGCAGCCGGTGTCTAACCCACGGCGCCACAGCTGTCACAAATGTATAAGTTTGTAAGAAAATATTTTTAATTACTTTGATTTTCAGGGTGATAGCGGAGGTCCCCTGGTTTACAACAACACTCTATCTGGGATCGTCTCTTGGAATTGTGGGTGTGCGTTACCTGGTTTCCCAGGAGTATATGCCAATGTAGCAGCCATTAGAACATGGATCGATGAGAACATAGTCCTCTTGAAGAATAAATCTACGTTGAAGAAAGACCAGTCGTTCTTTTTAAATAAAACAATATAATAATTACAGACTTATTCGGAGTACTTAACTGGAGTGGTTTTTTTCATTGCAACATTGTCTTTACGTGACCTTTAATCTTGTGTTACTTGTATTCCTCGATTCAATTTCGTAAGTTCTTAGACTTTCGGTTAAATTCTATTTCAATGGGATTAAAAACATTGGCAGGTATTTCGTTTTTAATAATAAGTTATTATACCTTGTAGTTCAGGAGGTTAAACTGAGAAACGAATGAACCTTTCCATAACATAAAATTTAAAGCATTTATTATACATAAACATTAGGTCTAAATAAAAATTATAAGTATGAAGTTTTCTGATACTTAGCTTGTCGCATAGCAGATAGTCGAGAAAAATATATTGCAGTAAAACCAGTACGTGACCTAAAGTATTTCATTTCATTACTATGTGACCAACTTGTTTATTTTAGTGTATTACTCAGATATAACCTTAAAAGTAAATTAGGAAGTAGAATTGAGACAAAATGGCAAATATATAAAGTAATTGACTTCAATATTATCAGGTCTATGAAAATATTTGGAGGAGGCCTACGTTCAGCAATGGACTTCCTGTGGCTGTAGAGAGAGAGAGAGAGAGAGAGAAAATTGACTGCTTGCTTAAACATTTACTACATACATTGTATTGTATTGAATCAGCCCATATACGTCCCACTGCTGGGCATCGGCCTACTCTACAATCGAGAGAATCTATTGAGAGTGGTTAGGCCATATAGTCCACCACGCTGGCCTAGTGCGGGTTGGCGGACTAACATACCGTAGAAATTCTTTAAAATCGCTACGGTATGCAGGTTTCCTCACGATGTTTTCCCTCACCGTTAAAGAGCGTGGTGATTGAAAATCAATACACACAATGACTCGGAAAAGTCAGAGGTGTGCCCTGGGATTTGAACCCGCGACCACCGTGAACATGTAGGCAGCCGCGTCTGGTCCGTTACCAACAGGTCACCACGCACTTTTGTACACATATATGAACCTGAGGCCTTAGTGTTGTAATCGTGCCGTAGTACAAACATGCGCTAACGAGGCAGTCTAAATTTTTACACAATATTGTTCAGTAACTTCAAAATTTACCACTATTTACGCAAATGTTTATTCAATAGTGTGATAACTGCCGCTAGCAACGGTTTTGAATGCAATTAACCGATATAAACCATGATGTTATGTATATCGTATATACGATGCATTTCTATTACTCGTACTTCTTTAATTGTTTTGTTTTGTTTTTTTTTTATTGCCTTCGTAGGTAGACGAGCATGCGGCTCGCCTGATGGTAAGCGATCACCGCCGCTCATGGACCTTCGCAATGCCAGGGGTCCAGCACAACAAAGTCGCTGCCTACCGTATTATTTGAAGCCTATTGTGCCTATTTTAAGAAGTAGGTACGAATATGTATCTGTATCAGCCTTTATACGACTGCAGGGCACGGGCCTCCCCTACTATCGAGAGTACGATTGAGAGGGGTTAGGCCATATAGTAAACCACGGTGGCATAGTGCGAGTTGGCAGACTTAACACACTATAGAGATAAATATAAAAAATTGTGTTTAAGTGGTTTTTAAATTTTTATCGTTGCTTAAGTTAAATTCAAAACTTATCTTGGTGTTTAATACTCGTGAAAATAAAAACAATAAAAAATAACCAAACCGAATATTTATGTATGTTTCAGTAAAAAAAACATGTTTTATGCGTGTCCCATTTTTTACGTCTATAATTGTATTATTATTTAGAGACTAAATAATAACATACATATGCAAATAATGACAAATATAATATTATATTTGATTAATATATTTTCACCATCTTCCGTGATCCAATCAGCTGAACGAAAGAACAATGCTTTACAGTCTCTAAATAACAGGCTAATATTGATTCGTCGGGACTTTCATCTTTATATTCTCGTCGATCCATTCCCTCAAGGCCGCAACCTTGGCGTATACCGCTGGAAACCCAGGCCTGGCGCATCCTTTACCCCAGGAGACTATTCCAGCCAGCTTGTTATTATAAACGAAGGGACCTCCGCTGTCACCCTGAAAAGAAAATGAGTAAAGTACACTCAAGAGTCACATTCATAGTCCTGACCTCGCACTACGATTCAATTCTTCTGTCGCGACTATTACAAACTATGAGAGACTTTTCAGTCTTAAAGGGGATAATTATTATTTGAGTTTGTAATAATAGCATGCCATCACAATGACCTTAGTTTGACATGAGAGGGTAAAGCGACCCCTGGTGGTTTTTTTTTACGATGAGTGGCGAGACGAGCTTGCCATTCATCTGATAGTAAGCGATACGAATGCTCATGTATAGTAGAAAACCAAACAACACCATGTATTACAAAACATTGGCGTTTCACTGCGCTCGCCATCCTGAGACATAAGATGTTAAGTCTCAATATTATGTCCAGTAGTTACTCTGGCTACAATTAACTATAAGCTTGTCCTATTTGTGAGAGAATCGAAGTGAAGCCATGTTATGAAGTTTCGTTTGGTGAGTGAGTGCCGAAGGCCCAATTTTCTGGTGTTAAGATATTTATTAAGGATCTGTCATAGTGATCCATATCAGTGTGTAGCGTTTCGGTTTCACCCGTATACACGGATATACATCCTGTGACAAGCTGGTCAGCAAAATTCTTTCAACCGTCGAGACATGAATATCGAACGCTGCGTCATCAGGCGCATTTGGCGTGCCATAGCACGCCACCACTGTCGTCACTTTTTCGCGCCAATATACATATTAATAAAACAGATAATGAGGGTACTGTACTGATCAGTCCATATTATAAGTCCCTCTGCAGGGTACGGGCGTCCTCTACAATCGAGAGTATGATTGAGAGGAGTTTGGCCAGAGGCAACCAAGCTGGCCAGGCGCGGGTTGGGAGATTTCACATACAGTAGGATTTCTAACAAATCACTATGGTATGTAAGTTTCCTCACGATAATCAAGGTACCTAATATAAATACCAATATAATGGCCGCCACACACATTCAAGTGGGTTTGGACAAACGCGAGTTTGCACCAGTCTCGAATCAAAAATTGGAACCAAGTTTGCGCAGTTATTAACCCACTCACGTTCCAGTATACTGGTGCAAACTCAGACTTGCACAGTTATATCGATACGTGCGTGGCGGCCATAACAGTGTTTAATAATGTAGCTTACGTAACAAACGCTCTTTCCTCCTTCTGGTACTCCAGCACATACCATCCTTGGGGTGATTGTTCTATTTTCTGCTTTGTAGTCTTCTATGCACTCAGCGTCCTTCACTTTTTGAACGACAACTTTTCGTAATTTGCGTGATAGTACGCCATATTCCTGTAAGATAATTTCAATTTTACCAGACTAAACCAGAAATCTGATTATCACGAAGGTCTTATTGTCTGACTAGTAATTAACGTTTCAAATGTTATATTAACATATTAATTAAATTGAATTACCAGATGCAGGAATTACCGCATGTGAAATTCATGACTACAATTTGTTCGTCTTTGAAATCAGAAGTTATTTATTTGCACAAAATGTAGGTATGTATAACAATCATAAGGTGTTAAATAATATATAAGTAGTTCCAGTACACTTTGCCACGTGGCGAGCTAAAGTTATTATTTCGAGAACTTATTAGTCTAAGGCTTTATTTAGTTGTCCCAGCACATAGATAACCGATACAAAAGAACGTCAGCCGTCAATCGGTGAATTAGATTTTGGCTTCATAAAATTCTGCACTCTCTTCCATTTATTCTCATAGGTGGAAAATGGATATGACAATCCCAGGACTTGGGTATTTATTACGTGGTTACCTCGTCAAAACCGATGGACCGGCGACACGCAGCTCTTATAATAAAATTAAAGTCTTCGAAATTCATATGAGCATTTTGTATTATAAAACAATATCTTTATTTCTTTTACCACGCCTATATCCCATTGGGTTAGCCAGAGACTATAAAGAGCCAATTGCTACGGTCCTTACATACCTCTTTCACTACATCACCTGCCATTAATCTCTTCATAAATAATTGTCAACACTCGTCGGTTTTAAGAACTCCGTATTTTGAATTTCTTTACCTAGTCTTGATTGTACGTAATACTTACAGAGGTTAGTCCCCAGCCGGTCACAGATGAGTCTGCGCCATCTGGTATCTCATCGCCAACGTTGGCCATCGGTATTGGTTGTATAACTTCACTATACACCAACGGCTCGGCCAACCGAATGATACCGACGTCATAATCTATACCATTAATTGAGAAATTCGGATTACGTATAACTGAGCTGGCGTTAACAATTTGCCCACCTTCGTCCATGTAAGAACTGCCAGCTCGAATAAAGTAATCAGTTGCGTTTTTCCTGGAAAAATAATGATAATTTAGCTCATTAACGTCCCACTGGTACAGGCCACTTCAACAATAATTAATTTGATTGTGAGGGGCAAGACCGTAGTAAACCGAATTGGCCTAGTGTGGGTTTGCAGATTTGACACACCATATAAATTTCTGATAATATATATTATGATATGCAGGAGTCCTTGTTCACAATGTCTTTCTTCACCGTTGAAATAGTAATTAACTATCAATACACACAACACTCGGAAGCCTAAAGGTGGCTATGAGATTTAAGCCCGCGACCATCGTGTTAGCCACCTTTTTTTTTATTGCAGTGAATGGTGAGCCGAGCATGTCGTCCGCCTGAAGATAAACAATACGACCGCTCATGGACAGTAGCAAAATCAAACAACACCATGATTCAAAAAGCAATGCTTGGCATTGCCCTGCTCTCGCCATCCTGAGACATAAGATGTTAAGTAAATATGTTCAGTAGTTACTCTGGCTACAATGTCCTTCAAACCGGAACACAATAGCGCATACCTATACACTGCTGTTTGGAGGGAGAAATAGAGATTGCGGTGGTACCTACTCAGGCGGCCTCTTAAATATGAGAGACCTACCACCAGTTTTGGTCCATTACCCACAGGTCACCACGCACTTGGATTTTTTTATTTCATTTGAAGTTGAAAGTTATCATAGAAATCTTAATTTAATCCAAATTGTACGGCCTATTATCTTATATTATATTATACTTAATATTATAAGCGTGAACTTAGTGGAGATGGTTGTTGCAAGTAAATGAAGAGATCTTTAGAGTAAAGCTGGAATGGCTCCCTTCTCGCTAGCCCTAGGGAGGTAAGTCGAGATTTAGACCATTTAGTTGTGTGGGTTATTTTACAGAACCATGATATCAATGTATATTAATTTATCCACTATTATGAATTAAAACAACATACGTGAATATGCAATGACCCGCTGTGATGATGACGTCATGGTCTACGATCGAACCACCGCACGTAAATTTACCAAAGAAATAGGCTGCAATTTGAAATGGAGCTTCTTTTATGTCGATCTCTTCACCGCCGACGATCTCATCTTCTTCTTGCTTTATAGACGGTGAAGATGCTGAAAGAATGATTAATTATTAGGTAACTGATTGATACATTCAATGCTTTCTTCTCTTTTAGACAAAGACATTCGTTCGCAGAATGTAGGATCGTTTAGGCAACGGCTTACTTTTTCACAATTTTCAAGATTCCACCGTGAGTTGGTAATAACTTGATGAGACGGTAAGTTTTGTTTTGATTTTAATAAAGATTTCCTAGTACATAACATCTGATAATTCAGAAAAAATCTTATCCAAAGCAGAAAAATGTTAGAAGTTAAGGCAAATACTCACCAACTAAACTCAACAAACTGATTTTAAACACGAGAGCAAACATCTTCGACAGCCGAAGCAATACTTTTTAAATATGCTTAGCCTAGAACTCCTTTTATACTTGATTATTACAAAGTTATTTTAGGTCGTCCTGATTATTTGGAGACCTTCACGCTAATGTCAACATTTCATGGATAACGAAAAGTAAGGAATGGAGAAACGTGAGGTAAAAATATCTTACAAAGTACGATATTTAAGGCAGATATTATTAAATTTTTAGTTGTGAATCATTACTGGTGGTAGGTCTCTCATATGTGAGAGGTCGCATGGGTAGGTACCACCGCAACGTCATTTCTCCCACCAAACAGCAGTGTAAATACAATATTGTTTTCCGGTATGATGGACATTGTAGCCAAAGTAATTACTAGATATAATGAGACACTTAACATTTATGTCTCAAGATGACGCAGTGGAATGCTAAGCATTGCTTAGTCATTATGTTGTTTGGTTTTGATACTGTCTTTGAGCAGGCGAATCGCTTACTATCAGGCGAATGGCATGCTCATCTCACCATTCATTGCAATAAGAAAAATGAGGGACCTCTTAGTCCTCCCTAATTAGAGGGACTAGATTAGTTTCTGTAATGATGTAATGGAGCAGATCTGCACCACACTTAATAAGTATGTAGCTAGTAGGTACTTGTATACCCCTTACGCCCTAACCGAAGTACATACATGAGAGATAGCAATAGGTTTTCTCTTAACAAAAAAAGATACTAGATTTTTTCAACACTTAACTTGTAGCCTATATTTTGAAATATGTACGCGTATAAAATTAATGTATGCCCCTTAAATTATTTACTGATAAATTGCAAATGTTTGTTTCTTATAAAAACGAGTTCATTGCAGAAATGTCATTGAACTCGACGATTTAGTCCAAATAATAATTAAATTAGAGACTTGCGGGCACTAATTTTCATTAGTAACCATTTTTTGCTATATAACAATTATTCAAAGTGTAAAAGTGTTACATATTATTTTGGAAATAAACAGCATGAATGGGATAAAATATTGCATGGAAAATCAAATTCGCCAAAGCTATTGATACCTAATATGTTTCTATTATTATACGTTAATGTAGCATACAAATACTTGTTTCCAACCTAATTGTTGTAAGACAAAAAGTTTCCCGTAGTTTCTGATACCAACGACTTAACTGCAGAATTAGAGCTATATGGGTCACTATTAATTCCATTAAACCCTTTGAAATAACTACAATACATTTAAAGCCCTTCAAATATTTAGACTTAGAGCATTGTTTTACAACTATTTAGTTCACAACATCGACTGCCTCGGTGGCGGACTTGTATTACGGTACGGCTACAAAGCTGAGGTCTTGGGTTCGAGTCTCGGGTCGGGCAAAGTGGTATTGGATTTTTCTATTCATTATCAGCCCGGAGTCAGGAATTTGTGCCCGATATGGCGATAGGCTCGCCCCCTATCACATCATGGGACGGAACATACAAGGCGAAATGTGGGTGTCCTGGTGGCGCCTCTGCCTACCCCTTCGGGGATAAAGGCGTGAGTTTATGTATGTATTAGTTCACAACATATTGTTTCAACATTCTGATAAATACGTGCCTAAATATTGATTACAATTTCCGCTTGCGAAGCTTAGGTAACACGGTTTTCAAAGTCGGTCAAAAAGTTACATACGGGCAGAGTAACTTCGTTGTCAAAGTAAGAGCGTGGCGGTCACCTGGATTTTAAAGGTCGTCCAAAACTTTGTGCTGTGGTAAAATCTATATATTTATGTATGCGTACTATTTTATAAATAAAATCACCTCTGTTTTCTTAAGCAATAATTTAACTTTGGATATGCAATCCACGTGTCTACATCATATAATATTGAGAATAAAATAAATTACAAGTAAAATATTACACAATTTTACCACATTTAAAAACATACTACATGAATTGGGTATTTGACTATCATCGAATTTTTGTATTATTTTGCAGACAAGCAGAAGTGCCATTAAAACAAAACATTTTTGTGAAAATAGTGATAAAGTAGCTTGTAACATGAGGCAAATATTAGTATTTTAAATGAAAGAGTGGAGACGTAGTGGGGACATCTTGCCATCTCTTTCACACCCGCACACTATAATGCATATTAAGAATAGTGACGTCACTAATTTTGTTTTGCATCCCTTTTCTTTTAACTCCACTACAAGATTTAAAACGTTTCTAACTTTTTAAATTCTGAATGGATTCACAAAATTCTTTGTTTGTTAGATTTTGGTTATGGATACTTTTTGACGAATACAATAAAAAAAATGAGTCAAATACCCAATTTTTAAGTAAGAATGAAGTCGAAAAAATAATAATTTTTAAAGACTCCTACTTCAATAACAATATTGAAAATTTTCTAAGCAACTATATTCCATTCATAATAAATAGTGTTCCATAAACTTAGAATTTCATCGAAATTTGAAACATCGTTACCGAGTTTGCAACAAACATTCGAACTTTCTCATTCATTTGAAAGTAGGTCTGCGACTATCGTATTTATATATATATTATTCTGCATGCACATTCATTACTTTACATATTGTTTATAAATAAAATGGCCTTAATCACCAAGAAAATAATAGAGAATAAATCTTAAAGTACATTTTAAAATAATCTAACCGAAAGTGATTTTTTTGCATTTTTTTTTTAATTTAGACGTTTATTTATACATTTAAATTCTACGGTTATACCAACCAAAATGTATTTGTATTTTGGTGGTTTTAAGTGTAGGTATTAGAATGAGCACTCACTTCCAGGAACTAACTATTGTATATTTTGTAGATTAACACTTAATACAAACAGAGTAAAATTATAACTATGCGACTCGGAGCGAGATGTGCCCGTGACGAGAGATGGCAGAATGTCTCCTGATCCAAATAAACCGACCCTTTTATAGGTCTACACGAATGAGGATCGGTGGGGATAAATGCTAGAGAAAACATATTTAAACCATAAAATAGGTCCATCCTTTCAACTAAAAAATAAGGTCTGCCCAAACATCTGGGCTATTGTCCAAACCGAAAGGTTCACCCAAACATGTGTACTATTGTAACAATAACTAAAAAACATAAATTTGTTGCTAAAGATTGCCGCCACTAAAGAACTTAAACTAATACAGTTTTATTGCCCTGGCATGAACGGGTCATTTCAATTAGGAAACAATAATTTATAACAGCATCTTTTTAACTAATATTACACAAAACGGTACATAAAAATTCTTACTTTAATACATTTTACGACTCGCAAATGTTTTATGGTTAAACATCTGCAGACATATCTTAAAATGAAATGCATGTTTAAATAAAGTTAAAATTACAAATAATAAGCGTGTTAATTTTAAAAGCTAACTCTAAGTTGGCGTATTGCTATCGCCACAGTATCAGCTAGTACGTTTAAAAATATAACTACTGATAACTTATAACTCATAACACACATCTTTTCTTGGTAATACACACAGTATTACATCACTCTTTTATCATAAAATGTAATATCCTGTTTCTAATTTTATTCTATATAAATTGCTCTTTTAATATCAATTAAAGTCCGTTTCTTCTCTTTCTTGTCCAATATCTCATGTTCTGTTTATATGTTCTCTGCTGTAGTATTCATTTATTAGTATATTAATGATGACTCTGACGCCAATTTGAGATCAATGTCCACTTATCTTCACACTGTATACGTTATGTAATCATTAATCCAGCGATGAATAATTTATTCTACGTTTCTGATAAGCATAATGAAGTAACATAATTAAACAGTAATATTAACTTACAATATCACGTTCCATTCAATCAGTATCAAACAGGTTTACAATGAACAAGTATCAGTATTTATTTATATTGTCCATAATACTGAGTTTTGTGAATAGTGCGAGAATTCTAGCAGTGTTTCCGACACCATCAATAAGTCACCAAGTCGTATTTCGTCCTATAACACAAGAATTGGCTAAAAGGGGACATGAAGTGATTGTTGTAACAACTGATCCCACCTTCCCAAGAGGCAAAGCACCAGAAAACCTAACAGAAATCGACGTGCATGACGTTTCCTACGAAATATGGAAAGAAGTGTTCGTGAGGACTGAATCTGGTGTCAAGTCGTGTAGCTATGATAAACTAAGAGGTGCATACACGGGAATAAACGACATTTTCCAAAATCAAATGAAGAATGAAGAATTTAAAAAGATACTCGATGATAAAACGAAGAAGTTCGATTTGTTGTTACTCGAAGCTTGGCCGCGACAGATTTTAATCTTGTCACATTTCTACAAATGCCCTGTAATACAAATCATTTCAGTGGGACCTTTTCTAGGAAGTTATGAAACTATGGCTGGACCTATTCAACCTCTTCTTTACCCTGGATCTCTGCGTCAGAGAGTACACAACCTTAGTCTGTGGGAGAAATTTGTTGAGTTGTATACTGAGTTGCAGCATCACAAAATGCTTTATGACTTAGAAGAAGTAGAGAATGCTATGTTCAAAAATATCGTTGGTCCCGATGCCCCAACTGTCGATGAATTAAGAAATAATATTGATTTGTTAATGATAAATACGCATCCAATATGGGATAACAATAGGCCAGTGCCCGGTAGTGTAATTTATCTCGGAGGATTACCGCATAAACCTGAAAAGGAATTACCTAAGGTAACATAATATTACAATAAGCTTATCAAGACTAGAGTCTTATGTAAGGCATTTTTATTCTTTAGTGAAACATTTTTCTTTATTACAATGAATATAATATTTATGATGAGAAAGTAATTTCTCTTTATTTTTGTAATATTTATAAATCAATAAAGCGGTTGTAGATATAATATTTTACTGCTTATACAGTAAGTTCTATTTGCCACTGAAGGATAATTTAGCTTAGAGTAAACCGGAACGAACGTGAAACGTTCAAAACGGTTCAAACACATGTGTGTTTGCGAAGTGCAGATAATTATTGTTAATTTTAAAGGTGAAACCGGCATTTCCGAGAATTCTCCACAAGAATTTAAAAATGAATCTACCAACCATTTTACCAACTATTCCCAAGGCAACATGGTGTAATAAAAGTTCAAATCCTATTCATCGTGTCTCGTAGCTGAAGCCTATGTCTTGCAATGAAATGTTTAAGGATTGATGTAATATATTTTATTTATGTAATACAAATCTGAATACATTTATCCGTTGATATATTACAGGTATTAAAATCATATTTAGATGCGTCAAGGAACGGAGTCATCTACGTCAGTTTTGGGACCAATGTAGAACCTTCTTTACTACCAGCAAAAACTATTGAAGTATTACTCAAGGTATTTTCTAAGCTTCCCTACGATGTTTTGTGGAAATGGGATAAAGATGAGCTACCAGGAAAAAGCAGAAATTTAAAAATTGCAAAGTGGTTTCCACAGTCTGATTTGTTAAGTAAGTATATTTTTTATAGCGACGAATGGCGAGACGAGCATGTGTTAATTTATGAACGCAACCCAATTAAAATAGTAACTGTTTTTGCCGCTGGGGGAGCTGCACTCTCTCTGCCCCCCCCCCCCCCCCTTTGGTAACGACACGTTTGTTAAATTCCTTTTGCAATATACTTATTTAATTCAAAGTAGTGGTCTTTTTATTGCGAAATTGCTCCACGAATAATTCCTTCAGCATGCCATTCGCCTGATGGTAAGCGATAAGACCGTTCATGGAAAAGTAGCAAAAACAAATAATTACATAAATCTAAGAAAGGCTGCTCGGTGGCGTAGTTGTATTACGGTACGGTTACAAAGCTGAGGTCTCGGGTTCGAGTCCCGGGTCGGGCAAAGCGATATTGGATTTTTCTATCCATTATCAGCCCGGAGTCAGGAATTTGTGCCCGATATGGCGATAGGCTCGCCCCCTATCACATCATGGGACGGAACATACAAGGCGAAATGTGGGTGTCCCGGTGGCGCCTCTGCCTACCCCTTCGGGGATAAAGGCGTGAGTTTATGTATGTATGTATGTAAGAAAGGCTTGGCATTCCAATTTGTAATTATTGTAATCGCAGTTATCAAAAGATTCCGGCCCCAAGTTTGTATATTTATGGAATTTATTTTGGTGTATTATTCAGTAGCTTTGATATGTCTGCTGGGGGGCAGTTCCTATGCAAGTAGCGGTCTGAATAGGTATTACTTCTCTATCTAATGCTGCAACCAAAAAGCAGCGTGTAAATTCTTTTTTTGGCTTTAAAGAACATTATAGCCAGTGTTTGCTGGCATAGATTGTCTCGGGGTGATTAGCTTAGTATTTAATTATAGTAATAATTACTCTTATTAATCACCAGGCGTGTCGCTTATCATCAGATTGACCACCTACACATCTCATCATATCAGTTAATAAAAACTATTTTCTATATAATTAATATTATGCTAGTTATATTTGATGTACGTTTGGTTAATACAGCACCGGCTGTACAGATTCCTTGGTCTATTAAAATAAAATATAAAATTTTAAATATTTTAGCATCCAATGTAAGCATCCAATGATTGATCGAGGAAGGGAATTGCTTGATGTGCCAAGTTCTTCTGCTTTTCTACAATATGGTATAGTTGTCTTTTTTTTTTCAGAACATCCAAAAATCAAACTTTTCATAACTCAAGGTGGAATGCAGTCTACCGACGAATCCATAATAGCTGGGGTACCGTTGATAGGTATACCAATGCTCGGAGACCAATGGTACAACGCTGAGAAATACGTCCACCATAACTTAGGAATAATGATTGAAATGGAGGACTTGAGCGAAGAACTGCTGCTCAATTCTGTGAACAAAATTATTGAGGATCCGAGGTAGGTTTGGCTTGTTATCATATTGCGTAGAGTAGTTGTTTAGCCTCCAACTGAAACAAATGAAGGATATAGAAATAATAATACAAATTACTGGCGGTTACTAATAAATGGTCATAGATCTCTCATATGTGAGAAGCCGCCTGGATAGGTACCATCGCAATAACTATTTCTCCCGTCAAACAGCAGTGTAAATGCACCGTTGTGTTCCGATTTGAAGGGCATTGTAGCTAGAGTCACTACTGAACATAATGAGACTTAACAACTTATGTCTCAGGATGGCAAGCCCAGTGGAATAGGATAGGAAAGGATACCAAGCATTTCTTTGTAATTCATGGTGTTGTTTGGTTTTGAACTGTCCATGGGCGGCCGTATCATTTACCATCAGGCGAATGGCATGTCGGTCTCGCCATTCATTGCAATAAAAAAAGAAAAATTTAAGTACAAGTAAAAACCATACTGAAGCTAGCTGTGACTACTGTTGTAAAGTGCCAGCTAAACTAAGGCAGTAGCACTGTTTCACAGAAAACTGACATGAAGCGAAGGTCTTGCTTCTATTATATTTCGTTCGGCTAGTAAAATTGTTTGGGGCCCATTATTCTTCATTATAAAGCTTGTCTAAACACATTACCTTTCCCAATAACAGATATTAGTTATGTTATATATATTATGATTATTTATATAAGTATGTATTTATAATTTATAAACAATGATTTTCAGAATTTTTGTCTGTTTGTCGGTTTGTCTGTTTGTCTGTTCGGTTGTGCGCGATGAACTCAGAACCGGCTTAAATTATTTCGATAAAATTTGGTATGGAGGTAGTTGAAACCCTGGATTAACACTTAGGCTATTTTTGTCCCGAAAAATTTAGTGTTCCCGTGGGATGAGGAAGGAATTCCGATATATTTGTTACTTTTTTATAATCAAAGGGAAGGGATGTGACTTAATTACACGCCTTGAGTGAGAATGAGACAGTACGGGTGGGATATAACGGGACGGGACGGGAGGGGATAGGAAATTCCAAATAAAGTTAATCACGCAGACGAAGTTTGCAGGCAGAAGTTAGTTCATACATAATAATATAATTATAAAGATAATATCAGCTATCGTGACAATCTTGTGTATTTCACGTCACATAATTGTGACGTCACGGCTTGACTTACCACCACCTTATAAACGATTTTATGTGAATGAACGACTCACTAAAACTAACCGAGTATTATATATAAATGCTCGTGAAGCTGCTAAGCAAGCACAGTGGCGTTTTGTTTGGACCAAGTTTGGCAGGATATTCGCGCGTCGCGGAGATGGCTCAGAAGTCCTGCGAATACGTTCAAAAACTGACATCGAACAAATTGCGCCTACTGTCGCTGCACTCGCCTCACTCAATGTTTTTTAGGACAGTCATTGTTCGTTACCTTTTGTTACTTTCTTTCAAGATTGCTAGTTTTAGTGCTAATGTATATACAGTTTGGTATCCTGTTTAAATCATGTTGCTCTTTTACTAACTTTTTATTTTTTACATTGAATAATTTCCTTGCTTCATACATATTTTATGTGCGTGATAAACCTAAGTATTTGTCATTACATTTTGTATTAATTAATATATCGTACCTCCTGATTCAATTTTATTTTTGTATAACGTTTACAACTAATGTTTTTATTAAGTATACATACTATTATGCAACACTCAATAGTGTCATGTTAATCCTACGAATTAATTTTGTATTTAAACTTTGTTTTCTGATACATGTCTGTATGTCATGTCGTGATTTAGTTTTTATGATTAGTTATGACTTTTTGTTCACATTGATTTCACCTTTTATTTATAGAGCTGTTGTGATTCGATTAAAGTATTGTAAAAATGACTTCTAAAACTGAATTACATAAGTTTGCTAGATTTGGGTTGTTAAATGCTGGATCATTGGGCACGGGGCATGATAATTTTATTATTATGATGGATCAATTAAATCTGGATATGGTTGCAATTAATGAAACGTGGATTCAAGCAGGGCAAGAGGATAAAGCACCATACGTACCTGGTTACAAACTACGACATATGCCGCGTCCATTAAGTGTTCGTGGTGGTCGTGGCGGGGGTGTAGGATTTTATATACGGAATGGACTCAAGGCACGCTTGCTCAATACCTCTGCTCTGTCACAGATTGAGCAAATGTGGTTTTCTGTCAAGGTTAAATCGGTTCGCATTGCCATCGGTACGGCTTATCGCCCGCCATGGTTTAATGTGGATGAATTTATTGATGTCTTAAGCGAAACAGTGCTATCACTCACAAAACACAACTACATAATTTTACTTGGTGACTTTAATATTAATCTTTTAAAAGTTTACGATCATAATGTATCTAAATTTCATGACTTTTTAAATAATATGAACCTCGTGCAAGTAGTAGATAAGCCTACACATTTCTCCTCTAATAGTGAAACGCTTATTGATGTCGTCTGCACCAATGCTCGTGTTCTCGACCTCAAAGTACATGACGTTGATGGAGATTTTGGGCACGCGTTTATAACTGTTACCCTCAACATAAAAAAAGACCGACTTAAGCCCATTACTGTAACTTATAGACCCCTCAAAGACATTGTACTGGCCAACTTTAATCACGATCTCGATGCAATTGATTGGAATATTATTAATTCGCTTGACTCGGTGGATACAATGGTACAAAAGTTCAGTGATATTATATTATGTTTATATGATGTACATGCCCCATTGAAAACTACGGTAGTTAGGCGCAGATCTTTTCCCTGGATAACTGACACAGTAAAACAAATTATAACCCTTCGTAATAAAGCGTATGAGAAATTTAAAAAATCTAAGTTGGACTCCCATCGTGCTCATTACAAGGAATTAAAGGATTTGGTTAAGCAAGCAATAATTAACGAGAAAAAGGCCTATTTTAATACTAACCTAAACCCTAATAAAGTAACCTCTAAAATGCTTTGGAGAAATATTCATAATAATACTTCCCAGAATCCGTTAAAGAACCATACATTACCCAGTCATTTTAATAACCCTAACGCTATTAATGACCACTTCCTCAATATTCCGGGTGATAACTTTGTCAATTCCTCAGATCTGGCTTATTTTAATAATAATAAGTTCATCGATGAGACTTTCTCCCTTAAAACTGTGTCCGAAACTGAAGTCGCCAAAGTAATACTCTCAATTAAAACTAATGCTCAAGGTTCGGATGGCATATCAAAGGATTTAATTCTTTTAACGCTTACACACACACTTGGAACTATAACGTCTATCATCAACAAATCTATCACGACCTCTGTGTTTCCTAACATGTGGAAGTTAGCACAAGTTCATCCAATACCGAAAACGGATACACCTGTAGATGTGAAGGAACTCAGACCTATTAGCATTTTGCCTTTTCTCTCTAAAGTAATCGAGAAAATTGTATTTTTACAATTGAACAAATTTTTCGAGAGAAATAGTATTTTACCGGAACTTCAGTCGGGTTTTAGACGAGGTAGGGGAACTACTACTGCCTTACTCGATGTTACTGACAACATTTTAGCAGCGCAAGATGACGGTATGGGGACCTTACTAACCCTGCTTGATTTCTCGCGGGCTTTTGATTGCATCCATATTCCTCTGTTACTGGCAAAATTAAATTATTATGGGATTGACACGCATTGTCTGCTATGGCTTAAAAATTACTTAACCGGTCGCATGCAATGTGTACGGATACGTAGGGAGGACGGGTCCTTCATTGTCTCTGATACTAAACCAGTAGTCCGGGGTGTGCCGCAGGGTTCTATACTAGGTCCATTGTTATTTATAATTTATAGCGCTGATATCACTAAGCAGATTAAACATTGTCGATTCCATCTCTACGCTGATGATACCCAACTCTATGCATCTTTTCACCCAAAGAACACCTTATCCGCTGTGAGCCTTATTAATGAAGATCTACACAATATATTTGATTGGTCCAACCGAAATTGTTTAGTCCTTAATCCTATAAAATCTAAATACATGCTCATTGGATCTAGGAAACAAGTGTACGATATCGCCCAGTTTGATCCATGTGTCCTCATAAATGGCTGCAGGGTTGTGAGGGTAAATGAAGCGAAAAATCTAGGAGTTACAATTGATAGCCAATTGCATTTTCATAAACATGTACTGAACCTAGTAAAGTATTGTTTTTATAGGTTAAAAATTCTGTATAGAATACGAGAGTACCTTAATGTGGTTGTACGTAAGTTGCTATGCGAATCCCTAGTATTATCGATGCTTAACTATGGTGATGTTGTTTATGGACCTTGCATGTTGTCACCTTCGGCAAGATGTATACAAAGAGTGCAAAATGCATGTGTTCGTTTTTGTTTTCATGTTCCTCCTCGAGCGCATATTACACCTTTTCTGGATGATGCAAAGATGTTGAAAATGACTTCTCGCCGGGACCTGCACTTTTCTTGTTTACTTTTTAATATTGTTAAACATAAGCAACCTGAATACCTTTTCCGCAAACTAAACTGGTCTGGATCAGATGTGAATTCCCGACTTGGTATCAGACTACTCACTTATACACATAAGACAGCAGCGTTCAAGGGCAGTTTTCGTTATCGTGCTACTAAATGCTGGAATATAATCCCCCCTCCTATACGTGATATCATTTCTTATAGATCTTTTAAAGAAAAACTGAAAGCATTTTATTTATTATGAGTCACATTACCTGTAGCGAAGACTGCCTTACACGTTGCAGTAATCTTAATTCCAATATAATTTCAGCTATCGTAACATTATTATTATTATTATTTTAAGTTATAAATTCGTAACAAAGTAAGAGCTAGTGTGATATTGTGTATGTTGTTTAGTTAAAAGTATACCTATTGTATGATTTACTTATTTGCGTTTGTCCTTTTGTTTAGTTTTAAGTAGGGTACGCCACTTGGTGCATACATAATTTTAACTAAATATTGTAAACCAGGTACCAGCAGAATTACCAGCGCTTTGCTCCTTGGAGCATCGCATATTGCTGAGCTGGGGCCTGATTGCGGCTACAATATTCCACTTACTGTTTTATTTGTAAACAATACTTATGTTATTTTCTCGATGATTGTTTTGTGTGTTTATTGTGGCCAAAATAAACGTTTTTATCTATCTATCTATCTATCTAATTAATTGCTTCAACAGGTCACGTTAATTGTAATTACACGATGAATTAATTATATTTGTATTTAAAATAATTAATTAACCGTTTTGGAAAACAATTTCTGAAGGGTTTTCGACCTGTTACTGAATTTGTAAGGTTATTGGCTTCTGCGGTTTTTTAAATATTGGACGTTTTTAAATGGCTACTATTGACATACATACATACATAAACTCACGCCTTTTTTCAGAAGGGGTTGGCAGAGATGCTACCAGGTCATCTAAATTTCGCCTTGTATGTTCCGTCCCCTGATGTGATAGAGGGCGAGCCTATCGCCATATCGGGCACAAATTCTTGACTTCGGGCTGATAATGAATGGAGAAATCCAATATAACTTTGCCCGACCCGGTACTCGAACCTGAGACCTTAGCTTTGCAATCAAACCGTAGCACAACTGCGCCACCGAGGCGGTCTGCTGTTATTCTTGCAACATGCCTATGTAGAAAATATTCAACTGAAAATAAAATAATTTTAGGACCTTTATTCTTACTTTTGTGTAAGATTATTCACCTCCCAGCTGTTTTTTTTTATAGGTACTGACATATAATTTATTTTTAAATTCCTTTCTTTGTTATTCCAGCTATCGAGCCAACGTGTCCCGTCTCCGCTCTCTCCTCTACAACCAGCCTCAAGATGCCTTAGAACGAGCGGTGTGGTGGACGGAGTACGTCCTGCGGCATGGTGGAGCCAAGCATTTACGAGCACCGTCAGCGAATATATCCTATGCGGAGTTTCTAGAACTTAGGCTTCTGTCTGTAGCACTAGTCACAGTGGGGGGTATACTGATATTGGTAGGTGGGTTATTGTACCGTTGGTGTAGATGTAAAAGATTTAAAGTAAAATTAAATTGAAATTAGATGTGTTTTATACAAGTTTTTTATTGTTTTATTTTATAACAAACGGAAAAACTTATCAGCTAGTGAAAATATGTCCTACAGAACTGTATAAACAGTTTGACTGCAGGATCTACAATAGGTTATATTCAAAACACCAGCAACCTCGCAGGACGAGATAGGTAATATCATAAATAACAACGTTTGTTCTATGACTGATGAATTTGTTTATGTTTTTTTTCTGTCAGGAAAATTTTACGAAAACATGTTTTGAACCACAATGGTCCATTTATAAATATGATCCAGATTAACACATATTTTTTTCGCTGCTCTAAAATGTACAGGTACACATTTCGCTAACTGTTTTTAAAAGGCTATTTTGACTATGTACTACAGCGCTTTGGAATATCATTATAATGCCATAGTGCTTTATTTCCAATTATAGAAAAACGTGAAGTTCATCTATATGTAAAGTCAATTTATTCTAACTGAAAACAACTCAATTATGTTGGTCAAATAACATAAATATTGAAACCAGAAGTAAATAACGCAAATATTATTTACAATAAATTTTAATACGAACAAAATAAACTAACCGCGTGGGATAATATTGGCATTAACTAATGATTAATATTATTGGTTACTTTAATTACCAAAATATCAATACAATATTTAAAACTAAACATTGAGGCCAAAATAGAGAAAGAGCTCATGGAAGCGTGACGTAATTATGACGCAGAAAGGAGTCCAGTGCATTGGAAAAAGTCTTTCATAAGCGGATTCTTTGTACTGTAGTTGATGTTTGAAAGGCATTTGTACAGCAGTGGGCAGAAGGTACTAAATAAGTATGACACACAATGGCGGTAAGTGAGCTCCGCTCTTAAACAATCATACCTGAGACATATATATTAGCTGTTTAGTTTCGACAAATAGTTTTAAATCTGATGACAGCTGTATAGCTCCTAGCCACATACCTCCAGAGTCGAAAGAGAGATAAGCTAATTAACAGTAATACTGCCAAAAAACTGGCCAGTGATATCACAACTAGTTCCAGCTCTATGTATTGAGTCCAGGGCATGTTGGCGGCCGGCGCGCGGAGCTGCTTGGCTGTACCGTGCCGTAGTACGTACTCTGTCCACCAGACGGCGCGCTCCAACGCCTTCTGTGGTCGGTCGTACAGCAGCGAGCGGAGGCGGGATACGTTGTCACGGTAGCTGGAACGATCATTGTTAGATTATTAGTTTAGTTCCTACCTCATGGCGCAGTTGTACAACAGTGTGATTGTGAAGCTGCGGCCTCGGGTTCGAATTCCGAGTTGGGCAAAGGATATTGGATTTTTCCCTACATTAGCCCAGAGTCAAAAATTTGTGCACGATATGGCGATAGGCTCGCCCCCTATCACATTGTGTCCTGGTTGCACCTCTGCCTACCTCTTCTGGTAAAACGGCGTGAGATATGACGGTTCACTGCTAAGTATAAGTGTTAAAGTGCTTACATTAATTGAAGTGCTTTTGTATCTCATAATGTTTATGATATGTTATCTCCCCTATTTAAGTGTTATTTCAGAATCAATTCTTATTATTGTGCTATCAGAGATTACATCAATTAGTAAAGAATCGATTCGCGAAAGAAGGATCTCTGTTGGTATGATTCTGATCTTAAATCTAAAAGTACATCTGGCAATAAATAAGGAGTACGGTTAAAGAGGATAGATGCGTTTGCGTCCTTTATTGTTAAGCTTACCTCAGTGGAATGCCAAGCATTGCTTTGTGATTCATGGTGATGTTTGGTTTTGCTACTGATCATGAGCGTATCTTATACGATAGTAAGCGAATGGCATGCTCGTTTTACCATTCATTGTAATAAAAAAAAGCTTTTTGCAATTTAATTGAGATAATTCATCAAAGCCTCAAACATACGTTACCTGTCATTACGTAGGATTGTTTTAATTGCTTCCATCAGTTGCTCTTCTGTTACCGTCGGCATGTCCAACTGTAGTCCAATGTTGTGATAAACAATCTTCTCAATATTGAACCACTGATCAGCGAAGAACGGTATTCCAATCATCGGCACCCCAGCTATAATGGCTTCGTCAATTGACTGCAAGCCTCCCTGCGTTATAAATAATTTGATTTTAGGGTGCCCTGTAATGAAAACAATTAAGTTCGTAGTTTAATAAAACAAAATAAATAAACCAGTCACATTCATAGTGCTGACCCCACACTAAAATCGAGTGTTGTGTCGTGGGTATCAGGAACTACGAGAGACCTTACTCACAAAAGACTAGACCCGAAACAAATACTTGTGGTTCACACAAACGTTTGTCTCGGTGCGGGGATCGAAACCGCGGCCTCTTGTTTCACAAACGATGTCTAACCAACTGCGCCACGGAGGCTGTCAAATTTAATTGGTAAACTTGGTATTTAAAATATTGAATATTTAGCTGTTTAACGTAAACTTCAAGTGTGTGACAAGTTAATACAAACATCGGTGAAACACTAATTCTACTACGACATGACTGAAACAAATTGTAATGATAGAAATGCTATTATGAATAAAGCTTACTGAGTAAATCCGACTGCGGCAGCCATTGAGATATCCTTACGTTCTGAGGGCGCCCGAACAGTTCATCTTTATCCCATTTCCATATGACGTCGTATGGTAACTGAGAGAATACGTTCAGTAATAATTCGATGTTCTCCTGTGGCATCATTGATGGTTTCATATTAGTGCCAAAGCTGATGTATATTACACCATGATTTGATGAATCTAAGTACGACTTTAGGTCCTGAAAATATTAGATCCATTGTTTAATTATACTAAATAAGTCATCATCCTCATCATCATACGCCCGTTGCAGTCTTCTGCTGGACATACGCCTCTCTCAAGGTACGCCACAGAGCCCGGTCTGCTGTTTTACGCATCCAGTCGCTGCCGGCCCTTTAAGTAGGGTAATAATAATCACGATATTGTTTACGCTCGCTATATAAGTATGTCCATTAAATTAATATTGATCACCAACTTTCGTCGCTTTTGGAATCATATTTTGTCTTCAGCATACAATTAAATTAATTGAAAAAAGATTCCGACAAATTAAAAACATATCCTTCCTCTTCTTTATTGAGCATAATAATGTTGCCCAATTTAATTATTCTATACATAATTATATTATTTATTTATAAGATACTTTGCCTTCATTTTGCACAGTAGTGGAACGCGTTGTATATCTAGATTCGTTACTTTTGATTCCAAACGTGGCTTATATCTTGTGCCTCGCCAATGATGCTTGCAGTGACAAAGTGGTGGTTTCGTGATTCAGCACTCGTTAAGGAAAGGATACTAGATAAAATCTAATGAATTAATAACAAAACTTACTTCTGGTAACTCCTTTTCCGGCTTTTGAGGCAAGCCTCCCATATACACTACTCCTGGAGGCACCGGTCTGTTATCATCCCATATCGGATGACTATTCAAAAACAACATTTCAACATGGTTTTTCATCTCACTGTAACTTGTCAAATTATTGCCAAAATAATTCCTCAATATCACGAGCTCATCTTTTTCCAAAGAATCATAAAATGTTTCAAGAGTATTCATCTTGTACAGTTCTTGCATTTTTTCCAATAGAGTGAGGTTGTAAAGTCTCTGCCTCTCAAACGTAGGGTACAATAATTGCTGAACTGCTGAACCCAATATCTTATGTCTCCCAAATGTGTCTACTAGCGAACTGACTTGTATTATAGGTGCTTTGAAAACATGCGACAGAGCTAAAGTAGAGAGACAACATGCTTCCATAAATATTAAATCGAATTTATCTTCACCAAAAACAATCTTCTGTAATTCTTCATTTTGAAAATCAGCTTCTATTACCTTGAACATAACATTATGAATCTCGACCACTTGCGTTACTAGGTCGTTTTTATCTCCAGAAGATGTTAAATCGAAAAGTCTACTCCAAATGTCATAGGAGACTTCGTGCACATCAATTTCTTTGATGTTTTCTGTTGCTTCTCCCTTCGGGTAGGCGGGATCTGGTGTAACTATAACAATTTCATGGCCACGGTTTGCTAGTTCTTGAGTCAAGGCATGAAACACTACTTGATGGCTTACTGATGGTACTGGAAACATTGCTAGCATTCTGGCTGATTCACCACTCACAATTCTTGATAATATAACACAAACGGTCCAAAACATAGTAGGAAACATCTTCAACTCGACAGTTTATTTCGAATAAAGTAAGCTGATGAATTGTGTGAATATTTATGTTGGTTTTATTTCATGAGTAAGGAAAGTCGATGCACTGACATTTGTTTGATTTCTGAGTGTGAACAGTTGATTCTGTATCCATGAAAATTATATTATTAAATTTAGTCACAATTGAGTATTGTATAGAGTTGAATTTACATATTTTAACAATGAGCTGTTGCCACAAAATAAGTATATTTGGTAGCGTTACGTATCAATTTGTTAATATTCCACCCATTTATGCTGGGAGAAAACTTGCTTTTATATTTCATTCTCCGTATATAGAATGTACTCTGCGTCATATACCTACACTTTATGTACAATATTTTCAAGGTCAATCTATTTGTATAACTAAATTCAAGAGATTGAATGTGTACAAATATAGTTGTGATAATACACATATTTCGTAATCTTATTACCTATTATTATTTTATTTGCAATGAATGGCGAGACGAGCATGCCATTCACCTGATGGTAAGCTATACGACCGCTCATAGACAGTAGCAAAACCAAACAACACCATAAATTAAAAAGCAATGCTAGGTATTCCACTGCGCTCGCTATCCTCAGACATTAAATGTTAAGTCTCAATATGTCCAGTAGTTACTCTGGCTGAAATTTCTTCGATACTGGAACACAACAGTGCATTTACACAGTTGTTTGGTGGGAGAAATAGACATTGCGGTGGTACCCACCCAGGCGGCCTCTCACATACGAAAGATCTACCATATTATATGACATTGATATGCCTAAATAAAATGTCCTTGTAGCTATATTTATCGACCGTCAAGAGAAAACCATCTCTGGTAGGTGGATCATCCATTTGGATTTCACTTAACATCAGGACTATTGTAGTGTATAGGTAATTGTTGTCTAATTACAATAATAATTAGATTAACAAAATAATCCTATTGACATGATTGTACAATATGTAAAATGTGATATAAAAAAATAATTATAGATTGAGTTATCATGTGTATAACGAGAGAAGAAATAAAAATCTTAATATATCACAGGATATTAATAAAGAAATCCATAATTCTGTTCATTATTCTTAACAAACATACATTTAATAATTCATCCCTTTTCCCAAAAGGGGTAGGCAGAGGTGCAACAAGGACAAACACGTGTCGCTTTATATTTTCGGAATTAGTATGTAATTCAGATACTGACAGCCGCAGTGCGAGGCTATGGCGTTTAACCTCAAGATCCCGGAGCCGCTCCAATGCGCTGAAGAGGACCACCGTGGGGTTTTTGGTTGGTATGCCGGTGTAAGATTTTGGAAGGGACTCAACTCAACCGTCACCCAAGTGGTAATATACTTTCCGGGTGACTCAACGATGATTCGTAGGACCAGTAAAACCAACATCACCGCTCCGTCTCGTAGCGATAAATCGTTTTCCCCCGCGAAAGCAAAAAAAGGAATTGGTACTGGTGGGTCGCTGAATTGATTATTCGACTAGACATATTTTCGTATGTAAATGTAGCTCTATAGAAGGAAAAGGAATCGCAAACTTAAAATAAAACGTATTGGCCAAACTTATTTGAGTTAATAAATAATAAATACACCCAACAGTCACATACATACTCCTGACCCCACACTAAGATCGAGTCTTGTGTCGTGGGTATCAGAAGCTACGAGAGACTTTTCGGTCTCACAAACACCTAGACCCGAAACAAATACCTGTGGATCACACAAATATTTGTTTCGGTGCGGGGATCGAACCCGCGGCCTCTCGTTTCACAGGCGGCGTCTAACCAACTGCGCCACGGAGGCTGTCGGAGAAATAAACGGCAATCTAAATCGTTAGTTTTCAATAGTGTAAAGCTCATTAATACAAAATCCTCAAGATAATCATCCTAAAGCGGGAAAATAATCCCATAATCCAATTAGGCTAAGTCAAAACCCGGAATACAAACTAAAACGACCCGTAGAGCATGCATTGTGACTCGAGTGGCTCATAAAAGAGATATTAAACTTGGATCCACCGTCCATTGAGGCGTGAATGGCTCGAGTGGCTCACTAATAGATTTCTGATGATAATGAGATCCTCACTTTCATTGTAACGGATAAGTCTATTCTTACGGTTTCTATTGAGGAATTTCATAAATACGACTGCCGTGTTTAGTTCCATTATGGGCATAATGTCACTTGTATGGTTTGTTTGACAGCCTCCGTGGCGCAGTTGGTTAGACGCCGCCTGTGAAACGAGAGGCCGCGGGTTCGATCCCCGCACCGAAACAAATATTTGTGTGATCCACAGGTATTTGTTTCGGGTCTGGGTGTTTGTGAGACCGAAAAGTCTCTCGTAGTTTCTGATACCCACGACACAAGACTCGATCTTAGTGTGGGGTCAGGACTATGTATGTGACTGTTGGGTGTATTTATTTTAGTATCTAGCTCTTTCTTAACACTGGATTCTGTATATTTGTAATACAGGTTTACGATCAAAAGTCATGTAAGGACTTTTAGACGCTCTAATAGTGCCCAATTTTATGGTTCTTTTGGCGGGTCTTGGTATAAATTTATGAAATAAATTAAAATCAAGTGTTAAAAATTGGCTTATTTAGAGTGACTGGATTAAAAAATTTATAGCAAGCTGCAAAGAAAGTTTTGCAATTACGTAATACCTACGCACTTTAACGGTGAAGGAAAACATCGTGAGGAAACCTGCATACCGATTTTAAAGAATTTCTACGGTATGTAAGTCCGCCAACCCGCATGAGGCCGGCGTGGTGGACTATATGGCCTAACCACTCTCAATCGATTCTCTCGATTGTAGAGTAGGCCCGTGCCCTGCAGTGGGACGTATATGAGCTGATATAGAATACCTACTTCAGTTGACTATTTGTATGTGAAAATGGCGAAAATCATTTTTGGTAACCCCAATGTAAGCGTGGTTTGAGGGCAGCAAAGAGAAAATTGTATTGCTACTTGGTCGCAATTAATTTAACAAAGAAACAAAGCACGGTAGTCCGTTGCAACAATCTGTTTAACTGTTCCATTCAGTTGGTATATCCTTACAAATCCAAAGGCTTCGATAAAGTTCAGGATAATTTAGTTCAGCAAGCTAAAACTTTAAGTAAATAAAAATATTTGTACTAACTTTTCCTTTCCGGAAATAGCACTGCGGTTTATTTTAATTGTTTTAATAGTTGACTATTTAAATAAATAAATAAATAATAAATAAATACATCCAACAGTCACATACATAGTCCTGACCCCACACTAAGATCGAGTCTTGTGTCGTGGGTATAAGAAACTACGAGAGACTTTTCGGTCTCACAAACACCCAGACCCGAAACAAATACCTGTGGATCACACAAACATAATTTTGTTTCGGTGCTGGGATCGAACCCGCGGCCTCTCGTTTCACAGCCGGTGTCTAACCAACTGCGCCAAGGAGGCTGTCATTTAAATGTTGTTTGCTTAGATTTTATAGTTTGAAATGTCTGTAATGTTTTAGTATGATGAAATTTGGATTTTTTTATTTTTCCAGTATCCTTAGTACTGGTATTCATGATCTTCTGTCGCCGAGGGAGTTGTTGTCAAAATAATAATAGTTTTTCTGTCTTCTCATTTTATTAAACTGGACATGCTAATACTACTAGAATACGAGTATGAATGCCTGTTATTTATATAATGAAAACATATAAAAACAATGCGATTTCAACAGTTATTTTTTGGATTAGATTGATTGGATTTATGGTCAATCACGATTGTATAGGAGGGTCGTGCCCAGCAGTGGGATATGGGATGATACAGTATCAAAATTTGCAATAAATTATCAAAGGTTTTTTTACAGTACTTTATATTATAATTTTGGTATAATCATAAAATAGGCGTACTACTATAACTTAAAGTTGCGTATTGAATACTAAGTTTTACCTAAATTTTCAAGTAAAGTAAAAATATTGTAATTCTTCTTGAGACTCAAAGTTATCTAAGACCATTAACGTGTACTAAGATAGAATCTACCACAGTATAACTACCGGCTCGGATCTTGAGCGCTGGCCGTTACTTGCGCAGATGTCAATTTTTGGGTCTCTTTAGAGGTATGATGAAGTAAGCGGGCGGGGGCATTATCACATCGGCCAGTGATTGGTTCACTACGCAACGCCATATTGTTGTTATGTCTAATTCATTCATTGCGTTTGTTCAATTCATTCATTTATTTTGTCCTTAAGTTCACGATGCGCAAAGCAATCCCCACTCTGTCGCCGAGCGCTCAAGATCCGTGCCGGCGGTTATATATCGCGTTGAAATCCAGACATTAATCTTATAATCTTTAATGACACGACCTCTCTACAAATTAAAAAAGTTTGCTTAATTTTCTTGGTCTATGACAGGCCTGCGTTTCATAGACGAGATTATTTTTTCTTCTATGTGGATTGTTCAAACTAGGACAGTAGGTTATAATATTTTTTCTTTTTATTTAATTGTTTATTTCATTTTTATTTTATTCTTTATTTATTTATTTTTAAATTCTTTATTGTACACCACATACATACAAAAAATAAAATAAAAAAAATAATTAAAACTAATTTAAATAAAGGTGACAATCGGCGGTCTTATCGCTTACAGTGATTTCTTCCAGACAACCATTAGATGGACTGATTTAAAAAGAAATTAGGAAGAAGAGGGAGAGAGATTCTTTTTTAATACTTAACCGAAACCAAATCAAATACTCAACCAAAATCTGGTTTTTATTAAGGTAATAAATATATATCACAAGGCATTTTTTCTTAATTAAATGTTCAGATAATTTTAACAACTTCACGTGTTTAAAAAAAATCAATAAACATTTTAACAAAATAATTGAATTATTCATTAATTCATAATAATTCGTATTAATAACAAAAGAGTAAATCGTTGACACAATTAATTTTTCATAGTACTCGCCCTCCAACTAGCTCTAATTGCCTGCCCACTATACCAATTGGAACAAACACGAGATAAAAGTCAACTAAATGTCAGACGTGTCGGTATGACTTATTTAAAAATTCAGGATTAATGTGAAATAAATTATTATGAATATAAAATACACATTTTCACTGAGAAATGTTATTAATCTTCTTCCTTATATTAACTTCCGAAAAATTAAGAGCAGTGTGTGAGTATTTTTTTTATATTGGAAGAATATGAGTAGCTGTCTTTGCTATAGGAAGTCCCCTGCTGAACATTGGCTTCTCCCAAGGATGTCCATAACGACCTCGACTGGTAGGTGTCTCGGAATGTCTATTTCTCTCGACAAACAGCAGTGTTAACGCACTGTTGTGTTCCTGTTTGAAAAACATTGTAGCCAGAGTAACTACTGGACATTATGAGACTTAACATCTTATGTCTCAGTATGGCAAGCGCAGTGAAATGCAAAGAAATGCTTTGTTATGGTGTTGTTTGGTTTTGCCACTGTCCATGCGCTGTCGTATCACTTACCATTATGCGAATGGCACACTCGTCTCGCCATTCATTGCAATAAAAAAAACCCATCATCTGTGCTATACAGCACAGAGTAGGCTGTAGCAGCTTATAATTTCCCACTGCTGAAATTGGAACTCCTCTACAATCAAAAATACGATTTATGCCATATGATAACATGGTGCTAAAATCCTCCACGCGTACTCCAGCCTCCGTGGCGCAGTTGGTTAGACGCCGCCTGTGAAACGAGAGGCTGCGGGTTCGATCCCCGCACCGAAACAAATATTTGTGTGATCCACAGGTATTTGTTTCGGGTCTGGGTGTTTGTGAGACCGAAAAGTCTCTCGTAGTTTCTGATACCCACGACACAAGACTCGATCTTAGTGTGGGGTCAGGACTATGTATGTGACTGTTGGGTGTATTTATTTATATATAAAATCTATCCTTCACAGATGTTTACGACTATGATCAGTCCACATCCCATCTTCCAGTTTACGAGGACATTGATTTCGAGCCGATGATGCCCCTAGCAAAGGACAAAGAGAAGACAACAATCACGAAAAATATAAATTGTGATGATTTCTCCAATTACGCTAGGAATTGTACCATGGAGGCAGCGTTGATTTACAATTCGAGTAGGAAGTCGCCACCTATGCCAGATAAGATAGAAAATTGGTGCAGGTAATATTTTTAAATATCCAAAAATACGTTTTGGGGATAACCTACGTAGCATAGAAATTATAACAATGTTTTTAAGGTTTATAGAGTCCGTCAAACTATTATAGGTCAAAGACCTAAACTAAGCAGTTGGTATGTATAGGCTGATATTTACAGGATAAATCTCAATTGCGTCACATTTGCAATGATTGCACACTGTAATGTAAAGGATTTTAAAAGAGCAACACTACAGTTTCTTACTCGTTCTACACTGGTGAAAACCACATTCTGAAATGGGTGGTAGAAAAAAATTGCTGAATCCGAATGAAAATTTTATGGATTAGACGCGGCTGCCTATTAATATGTTCAGGGTGGTCGTGGGTTCAAATCTCAGGGCACACCTCTGACGTTTCGGAGTTATGTGTGTATTTATAGGCAATCACCACGCACTTTAACGGTGAAAGAAAACATCGTGAGGAAACCTGCATACCTTAGCGATTTTAAAGAATTTCTACGGTAGGTAAGTCCGCCAACCCGCACTAGGCCAGCGTGGTGGACTATATGGCCTAACCACTCTTAATCGATTCTCTCGATTGTAGAGTAGGCCCGTGCCCTGCAGTGGGACCTATATGGGCTGATACAGATACAGATATAAATAATTTACATTTTCTTTTTGTGGGACTTTCCACCAACATGTTCGGTGATCACTATCCGAATTGACCATCAGACCATCATATTCTTTCATCAGCTTGTTACATTATACAATATTTATAAAAAAAAGAAAATTCAACTTAAAATACTTGATTTAACTGGATTAAACTATGCCGTATTCCGGGAGATTATCGTGTTGTCAGATTGTATCGTCGAAATTAAGCAAAGCCGAATTTGTTGGCAGCTTTGTCCGTAAGCCGAAAGTGTTTTAGTGGATTATCCGAATTTTGACGACAGTATTTACGATTATACCGGCACAAATATTTAAATAGGCCGAAGTTGGGAGGAAAAGTTATTTATAAAAAGTCGTACTTTGTGGTATGACTTTTATTTTGTAGGATGCATTATTAGTGTTTGGTGTAGTTAGGACTGGCGTTATATCAAAATCGCCACTGGGTGGGTTTTTGGTTCCATGGACTCATCACGTCTCAAAACGAAAATAAGTTCGCCACAAATCCCGAACGACTTATATGATAAATAAATAAATACACCCAACAGTCACATACATAGTCCTGAATCATTGAAATATTTGTGGGCCGCACATACATTACTCTTTGTGCGGGGATCGAACCCGCAGCCTCTCGTTTCCCAGCTGACGTCTAACCAACTGAGCCAAGGAGGCTGTCATGATGAACTAAAATACTTGATTGAGTTTACCTACGAACTACGACACCATTTTTTTCTTCACCTGGTTTGCAAATTTACATGGTATAGGCGCAACGTGATTTTTCGATCATTTGCCAGAGTAACCTGACTTATAAACTTTATTCGACCATCTGCCTAACAGTAACTCTTATGGGAGTAGACCATTATACTACACTAGCTTAATGCAATGAACTATACATATATATATACAGCTTGTATCAAGACCGCGAATCTAATAATAAAAAAAAATAAAAAAAAATGTCTCTTTTTTCGCGACTTTTTAAATTGCATTGTGTTTGTGACCACTAAAACTACCACCTGGCTTTGTTTTCCGTCACAGTCTTGATATACCCGGTATAGTGCAGCCTCTTAAATCCTAAAGCGTCTTATTTCCATATAATCTGTTAAAACAAGCTATAATTAAACAAGTTGACCTATAATTAAACAAGTTGACACTATAAATGCTCAACCAATGCTTCATTATTACAAAGTCAAAGGTAATTACGCCACTACGTTTGTTTCCAGAGCCATTAGGCACCTGACAAGCTGTGCAATAGACTGGAACGCCGACTGCAAAGATGTCACCGAGAACCACTTCAACGAGGAGAGCATCAAGGGGCATATGCATGTTGTAAGCAACGTGTGTGATGACGAGTTTTTCCTATCACGTGAGAATTGACTTTCAACCTTTTTCTATGAACGCAAAATTCAAAATTGATGAACGAGACCGTGTGCACTTTAAAAACTGCGAGCAAATTAGAGCCAGCCAAAGGATTTGTGAACGGAGTCCTGGATTGGTTTTTCGTGAAAATATCAGAGGTTTTGTAAAGTACACAATTTTTGCGGGACCGTGTTGAGTGATTTACCAATTAGTCTGGCATTTATTTTGATTTAATACGAGTATTATTTTCGTTGATATTATGAGGCATCACATATTTTACGGTCCCTCAACGTAAAACCCTAATAAATTAACGATACCAATTTGATGATAACTTGTCTTTGCGCAGATAATAGTCCACTCCACGATCAAATTCTCGTCCACAGCCCTAAAAGATCTATTTTATTATATATATAGGTCTAAATCTATTTAATTTTAGTCAAATAAAAAAACATTAATCGTTTCTACACTAATTACTTTGAATATTATTTAAGTACTGCCCTCAAAGTGTATTATTTCTGACAGCCTCCGTGGCGCAGTTGGTTAGACGCCGCCTGTGAAACGAGAGGCCGCGGGTTCGATCCCCACACCGCAACAAATAGTTGTGTGATCCACAGCTATTTGTTCCGGTTCTGGGTATTTGTGAGACCGAAAAGTCTCTCGTAGTTTCTGATACTCACGACACAAGACTCGATCTTAGTGTGGGGTCAGGACTATGTATGTGACTGTTGGGTGTATTTATTTACTTCTATCTATCTATCTATATCAGCCCATATAGATAGGCCATATAGGGCACAGGCCTACTCTACAATCGAGATAATCGATTGAGAGTGGTTAGGCCATATAGTCCACCACGCTGGCCTAGTGCGGGTTGGCGGACTTACATACCGTAGAAATTCTTTAAAATCGCTACGGTATGCAGGTTTCCTCACGATGTTTTCCTTCACCGTTAAAGTGCGTGGTGATTGACTATCAGTAATTTATTTATTAATAATTTATTTACTTATTATTATTTATTATTTATATTTCAAACTACAGAATACGATCAGCTACAAGAGTGTATTGAAAATTCGTCAGCCATTTGGGAGAAGTGCTATACGGAATTCAAGAGTGCGGTGGATGGTCAGAAGAACACTACACACGAATGGACACATTTCGAAACACATTTCTTTTTGTGCTGGTTAGTATGATAACTTCAGTACGTGTATTGTAGCATATATGAGATTTAGTTAAAGAATGCTGATGTGTAGGCCACGTTGAAGACAACGTAGGACTGGAAAATATGACATACATATTATTATAAATATTATATAGGCAAAAAGGGTTTCATTTTGAATTCAAATCTTTAAAAAATACTGTGTTATTTCTTTTCCATTTTGCAATCTATTTTGATAGTTTGACGGATCATATGTTTTAATTTTACGGTATTTGCATGAGTATAAAACTAAAATAAGACTATACGCAATTTAATACGCGTTAGATCCACACTGACACACAGACTGCCTCGGTGGCGTAGTTGTATTACGGTACGGTTACAAAGCTGAGGTCTCGGGTTCGAGTCCCGGGTCGGGCAAAGTGATATTGGATTTTTGTATTCATTATCAGCCCGGAGTCAGGAATTTGTGCCTGATATGGCGATAGGCTCGCCCCCTATCACATCGTGGGACGGAACATACAAGGCGAAATGTGGGTGTCCTGGTGGCGCCTACCCCTTCGGGGATAAAGACGTGAGTTTATGTATGTATGTATGTAGATCCACACTTTATATTGTTATCTGACTTACTTAATTTTAGCGTATCCACAAATATGTATAGGACAATAGACGAGTGGTAAAGCGTCCGTATAACTCAATCCCTACCGGCTTACCTTTTGTAAGTGGATCTAACAATTTCTCATTTGTCATCATAATATGCCGTTCGAAACTACCTTTGCCTTTGAAAAGTACTGTATTCTTCCTGTAAAGCCCAGAATCACGCACTGCTAATCACGATCTCTACTATAAATAGTTAGATTAAAAGGCTTGGGCCACATTCAGAAATCTCTATAACCAAGAGTTCCAATTTGAGGGCATAGGCCATTTAGACATTGAGGATATATTTGTCATACAGTTCTCGAGCAAGATTCCGACGGTGTACATTGGATGCTTTATTCGGGCCGTCAGCACAGTGTCCTCACGAACAAGCGCTGACGTTGCAAAAGTTCTCCATTATTGTCTCCGAGGGTGATGTGTTTCAGGTAAGCAATCTTTGAAAAAGAACTAACTATCCTTAGTAGTACATACATGTTACTGGTAGGTCGCTTATATGTAAGAGGCCGCCTGGGTAGGTACCACCGCAATGTCTATTTCTCCCGCCAAGCGGCAGTGTAAATGCACTATTTTGTTCCGGTTTGAAGGCCATTATAGCCTACAATATAGCCAGAGTAAATACTGGACATGAAGAGACTTAGCATCTAATGTCTCGAGATGGCAGTGCAATGCCAAGCATGCCTTTGTAATTCAAGGTGTTGTTTGGTTTAGCCACTGTCCATGAGCGGTTGTTTTGCTTGCCATCAGGTGAATGACATACTCATCTCGCTATTCGTCGCAATAAAAAAAAATGGATTCGATAAAAATCTATTTGATGTATAGTTTACGATGATCATACTACATGGTTTTAACACAATTTTTCCATAGGGGTAGACATGTTTAAGACGTGAAATTATGGATGGGTAGGATATTGCACAGGCCATAGGATACAATAAATTAAGCGAAAGAAGAATTGTAAGTATGATTTACAAAAACATTTTATAATTTAATTTCTAACTGCCGTACTAAGAGACATGTTATATCAATTAAATCATTACTTATTGTAGATTTTGCAAAGATAATCTATACTTATGAACAACTTAATCGACATTAAACGTTTCTGAGTGCGGCCCTGAGTATACATACATAATTTATTAAATTAAACAATAAAACAAGTAAATAAATAAATACACCCAACAGTCACATACATAGTCCTGACCCCACACTAAGATCGAGTCTTGTGTCGTGGGTACCAGAAGCTACGAGAGACTTTTCGGTCTCACAAACACCCAGACCCGAAACAAATACCTGTGGATCACACAAATATTTGTTTCGGTGCGGGGATCGAACCCGCGGCCTCTCGTTTCACAGGCGGCGTCAAACCAACTGCGCCACGGAGGCTGTCGAAAAGTAAACGTATATATACAGATATAACCAACACTAGACTAGCAAAAAATAAACATCATATCCAGTACAAACAAGTGAACTTAACAGAAAATAACGCGTGTAACACTCCGAGACAGCGCAGCCTCGCCGCGTCTGCGACAAATTACATTTCATAAGAGCTAGAACTAACACAGCCTTGTTACTTCGACGCTTTCTCATGTATTTTTGTATTTGTAATGAAACTCAATGAGTTATCACTTATTTGGGAAATTTCGTTTGGGAGTCCAATAAATCATCTATTGGGTTATAGAGTATACAAAAAAATATAGTACACTTTTATTATGTCATAGTTAATGAATGGAAAATAATCAAGAATGCGCAACATCGTAACAATTCGTTCCAGATATTACCTTTGTAAAATAAGTTTATTCTAGAAGTAAAAATATGATATAAATAATAATGATGATATATTGTTTTCCGACCTGAGTTAGAGCAATCTTCTCTTTAAAATCTTATATTATTCTAGGAATATTTCTCCTCTACCGAAAGATGATTTCCAATTACAACACAATATAAAATCATTATTTTGAATATTAGCTCTAATAAAATATCAAAACCACGTGTCATTAATCAAGACTGATCAATTGAACAACAATCTGATACCATGAGAATAGCTAAAACTATAATCTACTGGGTGATTAACGATAAAAATAACTTGAGAATGTCTGCATATTTAAAAGTTCTCCAAAAGCATTTTAAAAGCATGTCAAATCTACCAACAAGCTTAACCAGCATACTAAACAATTCCTAACCCTTTTCAATCATACAGGAATATAAGCAACAGCCTTTTATGCTTCAATATAGTTAGAAGACCAGTAGTCAGAATTTTATGTTCTAATATAGAAGATAAGAAGGGCAATACTTATTGATGTCTGCAGGCCCTATAACGAGATTCTCGTGGACATAAAGGTAAAATGTTTGCTTGGAACCCAATTCTTTTATCGACTGAACCAGACCCACTTGTTTTTATTACCGAACTTGGAGTTTTTTACGTTTATTTATTAGGGTATGTTATATTATTTTGCATTTGGATACTAATATTTCGAGTTTTTAGGTATTGCATTTTTTTTCGATGAACGGCGAGATGAGCATGCCATTCGCTTGGCGGTAATCGATACAACCGCTCATGCAACGTAGCGAAACCAAACAACACCATGAATGCTTGTCATTCCACTGCGCTCGCCGTCCGGAGATGTTAAGTGATGTTAAGTCTCATTATGTCCAGTAGTTACTCTGGCTACAATGTCCTTCAAACCGGAACACAACAGTGTATTTACACTGCTGTTTGACGGGAGAAATAGACATTGCGGTGGTACATACCCAGGCGGCTTCTCACATATGAGAGACATACCACCAGTAAAAACACTTTTGTAATAAACACAACACACAAATAGCAATGAATGGTGATTCTCAATTTCTAGTTGACTTGTAAAACTAGTTGTATAAATGTAATTTTAATACAGTGGAAATATACTTAATAAAATAAGAGCTATGAGGTCATCACTATTGTGAGCAAGGATATTTCTTAATTACTTAATTAAAATTAAGTTCTGTTAAATATTAGGAATAGCGTTATTTTACATCATACCGGTTTTAAAATTACATTTAATAGGCTATTATATAAATAAATACACCCAACAGTCACACAGTCCTGACCTCACACTAAGATCGAGTCTTGTGTTATGCGTAATAGAAACTAAAGACTTTTCGGTCTCACAAACACCCAAACCCGATACAAATACCAGTAGATCACACAATTATTTGTTTCGGTGCGGGGATCGAACTCGCGGTCATTTCACCGCCGGCGTCTAACTAACTGCGCCACGGAGGCTTTTAATAACCTAATAAATGTGAAAGTTATGTGAATAAACTTTAAATGTATCGTTTTGGCTGGGGTTGTTAATAGAATTCACATACTTTTGAAATTCTTGGGGAAAACTCTGTGTTGTACAAGTATCATACATTCTTTCACTGTTAGTACGATCAATAAATTAATTATAATAGAATATTAATTTATATTTATCTTACCAGGATTGTGATCACAATATGATGTACGCCAACTGCCCAGGCGGTGACCCTAGACCTTCAGGAAACCAGCTCGAAAAGATGATGAATGCAGAAACTGCTTTAAATAAAGCTGTAAAATTACGAAATTTAAGTGTCCTGGCTTTTTGTTTATTAAATGTGTTTTTGTGACTCTTTTTTATTTTGGTCTATTAGAAATAGCGTTTAAGATATTATAGCTATGTACTGAATGTCATTTGGCCAGAGGACGTCCCACGCTACGTTGGCCAGATAGCGGGACAACTTGCACTAGAGGGCCGGCAGCGACTGGATGCGTAAAGCTGCAGAGCGGGCTCTGTGGTGTACCTTAGGACAGGCCTTTGTCCAGCAGTGGACTGCAACGGGCTGATGATGATGATGTACCGATGATTGGGCATTAAGTGACCTCACACGCAATGCCTCAGGCTGATGCTCGCAATACTCTATCAGTCATTTGTATTAATAAGTTCTTATTGGCGTCGCTTATCTGGTAAGCGAGTTATTCAGTTAGTTAGGCTTTTTGGATACTAAATCCTTTTAAATTAATTTTATACAGGTTTTTATTAATTTGTTGCTAAAATTATCACCAGATTTCAGTGCTGCCAATGCTTTCAGCTCTCTCGATTCTGTGGCTTCCACTATTAATCATGGCAAATAGGAGTTGTATAACTTGACAGTTCCGTGGCGTAGTTAGACACAACCTGTGAAATGAGAGGCCGCAGGTACGATCGCCGCACCGAAACTAATGTTTGTGTGATCCACAGGTATTATCGGGTCTGGGTGTTATTTATAACTATATGGACAAAATAGTCTACAAAGTTATAAGCACTGCCCTTTCTGTCTCCTTTCTTCTATGTCCATCCTAAGGTTGCCTGGAAGAGATTACCTTGTGCAATAAGGCCGCCGATTGTACTTATTTTTAACATACATAAACTCACGCCTTTATCCCTGAAGGGGTAGGCAGAGGCGCCACCAGGACACCCACATTTCGCCTTGCATGTTCCGTCCCATGATGTGATAGGGGGCGAGCCTATCGCCATATCGGGCACAAATTCCTGACTCCGGATAATGAATAGAAAAATCCAATATCACTTTGCCCGACTCGGGACTCGAAGCCGAGACCTCAGCTTTGTAACCGTACCGTAATACAACTACGCCATTGAGGCAGTCACTTATTTTTAAATTTTGTTATAATATCTTTTTTTCCCTGGTGTACAATAATGAATATATAAATAAATAAATAAATAAATAAATAAATAAACACTAATAACGTACACAATTTGTATCCAATCACCCAGATCACATTTGGCTTGCGTCCTATATCGTTATTAGTACGCACTTAGCCTCCACGTAGCGAATGTTAACTGCGATCTAATGTCGGCATCGGTGTCCCTAATAACTATAACTCCGCTTCAATTTACGTCACTTAAAGCCGTGTGATAATTATGTTTATGATGTGATGTCACTAATGAGTTTTTGAAATGGGATCGGATAATATCAAAATTAGTTTTTGTTTTACTGTTTTTATGAGATGTTTTTTGTAAAGTATCAAATTTTTACGTCAATAAGCAAGTAAATTTTGGTAAATTTTATGTATCAGAACCAAAGACATTTTAATCTTAGATTTTAAGAATATGAATTATATAAGGATCTGATTTTGAATCTCCTGTTTGCTTTTCATTACTAGCCGTATACAAAAATTGCTCTGGATAATTTAACCTATTTTTAAGACTTGATAATTTGTGTTCGATGTATGTAAACAGGATTACTTACATACAACACAATGTATGTAAACCTGCATTGAGTCACACATTTTTCATAAACACGATCTACAAATTTTAGCTTATAATCTTACAGACCATCACCGGTCAACACTAAAAAAATATGCATTGTCCTAGGTACAAATTATACATACAAATGCATATTATATAGGTCTTACTTACTGGTGGTAGGTCTCTCATATGTGAGGGGCCGCTTGGGTAGTACCACCGCAATTTCTATTTCTCCCGCCAAACCGCAGTGTAAATGCACTGTTGTGTTCCGGTTTAAAGGACATTGTAGCCAGAGTAACTGCTAGACATTGAGACTTAACATCTTATGTCTCAGGATTGCGAGCACAGTGGAATGCCAAGCATTGCGTTGTAATTCATGGTGTTGTTTGGTTTTGCTACTGTGCATGAGCGGTCGTATCGCTTACCATCAGGCGAATGGCATGCTAGTCTCGCCATTCATTGCAATAAAAAAAAAATATATTATAGTCATAGGTACTATAGTGCATCTTATGAGCGGAAAAACCAAACATGATAATCCGACCTGAGCATCAAACCTACAACCTTATGTTTCGCATATCTACTATACAAAAGCGTTTACATAACATATTTAAATACATAAGCGGAAAGAGAGTGCCGCTGCAGGAATTTCATAAACACGGACTGAAACTCGCGAAAGTTTAAGATAACGCTACTTTAAATGTTATTCGACAAAGTCGTGCAATTATCGGTATGTGGACGTATTGTGAAATGGGGGGTCAAATGAAAAGAAAAAGTAAAAAATGAAAAATAAGATTGACGATTGTAGTACATTTCTATGTTCTTATTTTGTTAACTACTTTTTTTATTCGATGTGTGTATAATAAAATATTAATATTATTCGTCCTTTACGGTTACCTGATTCGTACGTAACATGATCTGCACAATATACACATACATTTTATTTGTATATCTCTGTCTTAAAAAAAATCTTATGACACAAATATCTTTATGTTGATCTCGCGCACATACTGTATTAGGAAGTAGTCACTATTACCTTATTATTGATTCATAAAATAATTATTTAATGATCTGATATACTTAAATAATAAACAGAATGTTATGATATAAAAAATTACGGCACATACACGGTCTGTTATAATGTATATGATAGACTATTATTTTATTCCATTTCGATGCAGATTATCGTTTCATACATTTTGAACCGTGAATCAATCAAACTTTCGCAACAGCTCAGCGATTTCATTCATCAAATAGCGATTGTGGTCACTGCGATTGCACTTTGTTCATCCATAATTACAAAATACAAACCATAAAAATGAAACGCTCATATTTGGCTTGTGATTTTTGGTCGGCAACCGAAGTAATGAAAATTATACGCAAAAATAAAAACAACGCCGTTATTTAAAATACAATATTTGCGTAGAAAATACTTTTTAGTGTTTCGGATCGAACAGAGGGAAATGGCACCCATAAACGAACGAAAAAAACTTCCCATTGGCCTAGAATCTTTAAATTTAGCAATAAGTAAAATCTTACTATAGAGGTATTAGAATAACGCCAAACAATCAAAATAATATCAGAAAAATTGTGGTTATAATAAAATACCGGGTATATCAAGACTGCAACCGAAAACGAAGCCAAGTGTAGCCCAGGTAGTTTTAGTGGTTACAATGAAACTAAAAATTTCGCAAATAGAGCGTCAGATATTTTTGTATTTTTTAAAATATCATCATGTTTGGGTGTTAAATACCTAGTTTTTGTGAAAAGTATTTCTAATCTAGCGTAACATTTCGTTTTTAAAAATAAAACCGTGTACGTTATTATTTATGGAAATCTGTATTTACCACTCACATACGACGATATGTAAAAAGTTACAAAAAAAAATGACTATTAATTTTTTGCGACATTTTAGTTGCATTGTGTCTGAAGTCACTAATGCCAATATACCAATATATCATGTAGATATATATTATTTTTTATACTTTAGACTTGTAGTTCTATATAGTTTTGAAATGTACCGTAGGAGTCGCTGACTCGACAACTCCGACTTTTTAAACGTTGCACTAATCGATCATCAAAATAACTTAGGGGGCCATGGGCCCCATATCAATTGCACAATGCGACTCTGTCTTGTATGTTTTCAAATAGTCATTATTAAGTAAAGTATTGGATTCCCATTTTACGTACATGTGATTTCGTTTAAGCAAAGCTAAGGTTTTGATAAACAGGAGATTTTAATGGTTCCTAGACCCTTTTTAGTATCCTTGAGGCTTTTTTACGCTTAATTTAGCTTAAGCATATTTTATGCTCACGAAAATGACATCGTTTTACGGAAACCCCTCTCAATCGTACTTGCGATTGTATATGAGGCCCTTGAGCTGCAGTGGGATGTTTAAAGGTTGATGCAGTACAGTAAAACCCACATTATTAAATACTAGTTGCAGAAATGTACGAAAATTATTATAGCAATGAATTTTCCTGCCCAGCTCGAAAGGTCGCGGAAAATTGTTTCGCCCTACTGATAAGGCAGGATAAAATATGCATAAAAATATTGATATAATTTTTTGAAAAGAGAAATTTATTTAAACTGTTTAAATATGAATTAAAATGGGTTCACAAATTTCTGGTTTTTCTTTACTTTTTTTATTTTCAGATTAATCAAATGTGTTTTGTTATATTGGTGTTGCTGCATAGTACATATCATAAACTGTATAAGCTACCTCTTTCAAATGTAAACTGAGCGCTACGAGGTTCATTATCATCAATAAACTATTAGCGGCTCATGACCAGCCACTCGGTTACTCGCTTGAGGTTCAAATAATTCTTTCAAGGAAAGAGCCAATGCATGTTCCCTTATGGGGGCTAATGGACAGTGAAAAGGTAGCCTACAATTTAAAATTTGGATCCTTTATCTAGCGAAAGCCAGTATAATAACATTGAGGGAAAACATCGTAAGAAAATCTGCATACCATAAGGATTTGCAATAACTTCTATGGTACGTAAAGTCCGCCAACCGGCACTAGGCCAGCGTGGTGGACTATATGGCCTAAGCCATTCCAATCATACCCTTGATTGTGGAGGAGGTCCATGCCCTGCTGTGGGATGTATATGGGTTAAAACATAAATAAAGAACTGCATTTGATTTGATTTCAGCACGTAAAAAACAATTTGTGCCAATTTTCAGTTTGTGATTGGTTCTGTCCGCTATAATTGAAATGTTATTTGAATAATCCTAGCATAGATAAAGAGTCTAACAAGTGTATCGACTGCGAAATAAGGCTGATCTCTGATCTTATTAGAAAAGTGCATCTGCCAATAAATAAGGGGTTCAATTGATAGTAAGTGATTTATACTCTTAAATGGATTGTAGATGCATTGGCGTCCTTTAACGTTAAGCTCTCGGCATTTTCAATTATATACTACATCCCATTTTAATGAGTAAGTAATACGTTGATATTTTATCCATCGTCGCGTACGATTGATCATCGCATACTGGATGGCTGTTTAGAAACAACATTTCCATACGATTTTTCATATCACTGTAACTTGTCAAATTATATCCAAAATATTCTTTCAAAGCTGCCTCGGTGGCGTAGTTGTACTACGGTACGATTACAACGCTGAGGTCTTGGGTTCGATTACCGGGTCGGGCAAAGTTATATTTTATTTTTTATTTAATATCAGCCCGGAGTCAGGAATTTATGCCCGATATGACACTAAGCTCGCCACCTATCACATCGTGGGACGGAAAATACAAAGCGAAACGTGTTTGTCCTTGTTGCACTTCTGCCTACCCCTTGTGGGAAAATAAGTGAGTTAATAAATATATGTTTGTTAAGAATAATGCACAGAATTGAGACGGGACGGGCAGGATATAAAGGAACGGGATGGGATGGGTAATTCCAAATAAAGTTACGCAGACAAAATTTGCGGTCAGAAGCTAGTGTTAAATATAATTCTTAGTTTTATATAAAAAGATATCAATCAAATAATTACCAACGAATTCATAGTATAAGTGCATATACTAAAAAATGCTCTCCGAAGACGATTTTGTTTAGGTCTTTTAATTTAGGACTTTACTTGCTGTAAGATACGAAAGTCTTATATAATATACCTGCAGGCTATACCTGAATTGATAAGCTGAGATTTTAATCCAAAAAATCTTTGAACGTCATCGTAGGCACATTAGATTTTATCTTCGGAGAAGAGAGCAGAGATCTTGACCTTATGAGAACATACAAATGGCATTCATATTTCACCGTACTTATTTCCGTTCGATAATGAGACTCGGGCGAGCACATTACCATGCCTGAAACAAATTCTAGTCTCATATTACAACATTTGTCTAACCAGAAATCTAATACCATCTTAAAAATGTAGAATATTTTAAGCCCTGATTTAATTTTTTTTATAAAATGTGATGCAAAATGGAGTTTTGAAGTACATAGCATTTGAATAATGGTTTCTTAGATTTACGCGAATGTTACACATTGAAATAAAACTATTTTTACTGACAGTCCGCCCCGTGACCACGAAAGATGTTAAGTAATCGGAACGTCGGGAAGTTAAAAAATGTAAAAATTAAACCAAATCGCGATTAAATCCGTAAAAATAGTTTTATTTCAATAGCATTTGAGCTGTAAACCCTGAGTTAATAGCTTGTACACGTTGCAACTATACTAAAGAGATATTTTTGGAGCTATAAAACCTCCTCATTATTCTTGCTTACAACACTGCTTCTTGTCGTCTATAATATGCAGACATTAGCGCCAAACTAAACTCCAAGATCCACGCTTCACCGACGTCCTATTACTGAAACGCCAACAAATGCATCAGCTTAGCTATACAGGGTGTATCCAAGACTGAGAACATGTCCTTAGTAAAGCTTACCAGTTCTAGTACATTTGACAGAGGTGATAAATAAACAGGATGTTAAACCTCTTCGGCAATGCATACAGCGGGGATTGTGGGCGACATTCATTATGAAGGCAGTGTCGAAATCAGACGAAACCACCTGCTGTACGGTGGCGTGGGGTAAGTATCTGGATGAGGTTTTTTTTATAGATAACTTTTAGATAATTTGCTTTTTACAGGCAAATTGTTACGCCTCTGCTAATTATTTGTTATCAGCAGATTGAAATGCTTATAAATAAAGGAATTTACAAATTGGTCAAATTTATTGCCAATGATGAGATGCTGTGAAACGCAATGTCCTGAGGGATTCCTGTATCATATCAAAAGTTACATATTTTGATTTTAAAAACACGAAATAAAGGAACATTCGAACCAGCGCCTGAATTAACTACATCAATTAACGCCATCCAATTGATTTGTCCTTTTCAACATGGTTTGGTCAAAAATACGAACAAGATACATAAAATAAACATGGCAAGTAAAATATAAATTACTTCAAAAATTATAGAACGCTTCACAGTTAATAATATGCATGTCGCGTCTGGTCCGTCACCAACAGACCACCACACACTTTTTTAATAGTATACATAATTAACTGTGAAGTGAAAACATTTTTAAGTCAAACATTTCGTCAGGACGACGTCATTGCAGCCAGATAATAGGAACGACATTATTATTGTTTTTTCAATCCACAAAAAAAAAGTATTACACCAACCCAGCAACAACCTCATAGACTAGTTGAAATTTATAATGATCATTTTACTAACATAGATATATTTGCTCTTAAAAAAGATGTATTTAAAAAACAAATCATAGATGCCCTAATGATGCGCCAAAACACGAAATGTGATTGTATATTTAATATGTAATTGTTCTTACTGTACCTTTGTGAATTACATTATTACTTTAAGTAATCCGTGAAAACGTAATGGAGTGTACTCTACCTTAATCTTAAGATCTTTTAACTTGTAATATATCTGTATACTTGTTTGTTTTCCCAATAAATAAAATAAAATAACAATTTTGCCGTACTATAACACTACACTCTTAAGCGCAATTTACACGGGGAGAGTAACTCGCGGCGAGAATCGTATGCCAATATCGTAACACATAACCGCTATAGATTATTCTCTAACGTTTACACGATGCAACTTTTTTATATCCTTACGATAATCGTATCTTCGAGGCGAGAAAATCTCTCCGTGTAAATGCTGTTTTAGTCGCGCGAACACGTCGCGTTATGATACGCGTAATGTACAGTTGACCCGTGTTGTGGATAGCTCATTACACATAAGTAAGCCTCATTAGGTGCGCCTGACGACGGCCAACCCACATTACTATGAAACAGCTATGAAAGCACGTGTGACGTGTATGTACAAAGCGAGACGCGAGTTTCTGTGTGAATTATGAGTATTTTTTTAATTTCATTTGCTGGTTTAAATTAGTAAAGGCTGCGGTATGCTGGAGTGTATGGAAACTACTAAGCTTATTTTTTATACCGAGTAGAAAAAGTAATTACAATGTATTTGATGGTAAGTGCAAAGCAAATCTAATAAGAGGAGCGGTGAGGGAAGATATATCGCTGGCCGACATAATTACGCCTGTCTATTCATGGCCGGATGTTCACAAGCGTCATGCCATGGTGTAGACTGTAGAGTAAGCGGGCGAATAGGAATATCCTGAATAAATATTAATCTGATTGCCTGCAATCGGTTCCAAATGTTAACACTTTTGTAATGGCTTAATCAGGTTTAAGCGATCCGCAATATATGCCTTAAAAATACTCCAGGCTATATACGAATATGACATTTTTGTAAATAAATAGACTCAGCACATATAAATAAATATATTTTTTAGGAGACTTCTTTATGAAGGCAAGTTATTCCATTATTTAATCTGTCATATATTTACTATTATTAGTACCTATTTCACGCTCACACCTACCTCAGGGCGTCCGTATAAACCGCTTAAATTCCATGCAAATAGGACCACCTCAACGGCTCTACCGTCTAGAATTTTAGTTCCACGGTATTACGCGAAATACCTTTTTGTTCTAAGACTGCTCGGGTTTTTACTTTTTACGTGAGAAAGGAATTTTAGCATTAGAAGCTTAGGGTGACATTTTGTTTTGCTCGCCATTTGCATATAGACAAAGCTAATGGGTTTTGAGTGTTTGCATAATTTTAACTAAAAGGTAAATACAGTTGAGGCAGTGAGAAATAGAAATATGAATTGTAAAAAGGTATATTTTACAAAAAAAATATATGCTTTTGTTTTCGGAGACAAAAAGCTAACCATATTGCATCCCATGGTAAGTAAAATTCAATCCAAATAGATTATTTACAGGCAAAAAATGGTTATCAATCGACATAATTTTGCCGGCCTGCTCAAAAATACAAACACAGCGACACAAATTACTCAATATGACGAGTTTCCAACGCAAAAATGGAAGTTCTGTTCCAAAACTTTCCGGAGCCAGATACGAGTCCAATATGGAACGAAAAAGGGAAAAACAATAGAACGGGCAGAGTAAACCAAATTAGATGGAAACTGCACGTGTGAACGAGATAATCCGGAATACAATTCCAGAATTCGAAACTCCGTGGGGAATTTGCGTAGAAATTTTCGAATTAGCAAATTTAATGTTTCACTGCAAATGAAGGATTTAAATTTCAGAAAACGTTTGCAATTACTCCGCGTGGACTGTTTGCTTTGCGGCTGCTGTTCGCTTTGTTGGCAACTTATCTCGTATGCTAAGTTGCTGCAGTTTTTGAAAATTGTTTGAAGTCAATTGCCTGTTGTCGAGAGGTTTGTCTTTGAGACTCCATGTCACTTGGGTAAAGACTTGTTACGTTAGACTTAGAATCCAATCTACCAGGATGGCTGATTTAAGGCACGTTTGAACGTTATCATTCTTGAATTGAATATTATGAATAAATATGATAAAATAACCAAACCATATATACATAACCTCTACAACATTTCACTGGTCTCTCATATGTGAGAGGCCGCCTGGGTAGATACCACCGCAATGTCTATTTCTCCTGCCAAACAGCAGTGTGAATGCACTGTTGCGTTCTGGTTTGAAGGACATTGTAGCCATAGAAACTACTGGACATATTGAGACTTAACATCTTATGTCTCAGGATGGCGAGGGTAATGGAATGCCAAGCATTGCCTTGTAATTCATGGTGTTGTTTGGTGTTGCTACTGTCCATGAGCGGTTGTATCGCTTACCATCAGGTGAATGGCTCGTCACGCCATCCATTGCGATAAAAAAAAACAAAATAATAATACTTTATCTTATGCCAAACCACAATGAAAGTTATCACGAACAAGATCTTGTATCATATCAATAGGTATTAATTACCCCACGTACGTGTAATATTAGAGTTTAATAAAATACTTGGCGCGTAATGTGGTATTCAGTGGAATCGTGATCCCGACATGACTTCAGAATCTCATTAAGAAGTGACCTAAATTACCGACAAGTGGGGTAAATGCACTTGGGTACCAGTGTAATGGTTCGTTCACATACTACGACAAACATAATCTAGCATTTACTACTGTATAGCCCCTATAAAGCAATATAAAAAAGAATATTATTTTGCTAAATGATTTACACACATAATAAATATAGGTTCATATAAATACTAATTAAAATACTATGTTGTCTTTGAGCTGTAATAAAAGCAGTGAAAATTAAATCTGTATCAGCTCATATACGTCCCACTGCAGGGCACGGGCTTCATCTACCATCGAAAGTACGATTGAGAGGGGAAAAAAAGAAAAAGTAAAAATCTACGTTTGTTTGAATTTCAATAACTGTCTCGTTATTTATTTTAACAATATTTAACTTTACTGAACATATTATATTACGTTTTAGAGAAGACCATTTTACGCCAAATATATATTTTATTTTCATTTCCAGAACTGTATGCTCTGTATTTTTTCAACATAGCTCTTAAACCGACTTAACAAGTTTATGTGAAATGATAATTAGGATTTTTTTTTCCTCAGTAAATATTTAACTTATCGTGCCCCTAACGTCAGTATCTCGTGTGATGTGAACAGACCTTAATTAGTGCGCTTGCCGGGAGAACAATCCTTTTGCGGTATTAATCATTAAGCGATATTTGAAAATGATCCAAAAACCTGTATATTATCGGTTTTCTGCCACAGGTAAAAGTTATTCACATATCGGTAATTGCATATTAATGGCCACTTATATCACTTCAGATTTAAATGTTCCGCAATTTAGATTTTCAGTAAACCGCGTTAATTTTACACTTACTCGAATATTGGTTCAAATTCAATATATTCATAATTGCGTGGTAGCCTGTTGGTAACGGACCAAACGTGGCTGCCAAGATGGCAGTGGTCGCGGGTTCAAATCCCAGGTCAAACCTCTGACTTTACGGAGTCATGTGTGTATTGATAAGTCAAAAATAAGTTTCTAAAACTCCTTTGAAATTTTGGTACGGAACTATCAGGTATGTATTACCCTACATTAATTTATTGTTAAAATAACTATTATTTATAATGATACGGTATAGTGACTACAACATGCCTGATGGTAAGGGCTGTGCAGTTCAAATAGACTATTCACAGAAGCAAGATGATTGTCTCTCGCAGGTCGAAACAATAATGTCGGCCTGGTGTTATTTATTTATATATGCTTTATTAAACACCAGTGACAAATATGAAAATAAACATCAGAGAGAACAAAGTACAAGTGGCGGTCTTATCACTCAAGATGATCTCTGCCAGTCAGCCAATGGATAGAAGAACACGAGAAATATGGGTGTTAGTGCGGCACTTTGAACCATTACAAAAACATTCATTACAAAAACATTGGACAGCCTCCGTGGCGCAGTTGGTTAGACGCCGCCTGTGAAACGAGAGGCCGCGGGTTCGATCCCCGCACTGAAACAAATATTTGTGTGATCCACAGGTATTTGTTTCGGGTCTGGGTGTTTGTGAGACCGAAAAGTCTCTCGTAGCTTCTGATACCCACGACACAAGACTCGATCTTAGTGTGGGGTCAGGACTATGTATGTGACTGTTGGGTGTATTTATATTTATTTATTATTCAGTTTCGAAAAGTAAAAAGCATGTTTTAGGCTGCAAAGTTCAGTTAACTAAATGCCTAGATCTTTCCAATTGTTAACCTGATTCCGACCATGAAGTATCAACTGGTACACTTGCATTTACCCGCCAATTATGGAAAGTCAAGTGAACTGAGTTTCGATTTAACAAATTAGTTGAAGCGTACTCGACGCGAAATGGAATCTATAAAATCATTTATGGATTTAAACCAGTTTTCCATAACAATTTTATTCCAGAAGTAAAGAGTAAATTGGGGACCTATTTTAGCCAATAAAATATTACAACATTAATATTGGAGTTCTCTGATCAGGATATGAAATAGTACAATATTAATAATATAATCTAGTTTTGAAGCCCGATATGGCGATAGGCTCGCCCCCTATCACTTCGGGGGCGGAACATACAAGGCGAAATGTGGGTGTCCTGGTGGCGCCTCTGCCTACCCCTTCGGGGATAAAGGCATGAGTTTATGTGTGTATGTAGTTTTGAAGCATGGGATAGCTCATTTGATGAGGAAGAGATTATTGAACTGCAGGTTGCAAGTTCAACACATACCACTATTGTTCACTTAAATGGCAAAGAATATTATCGTGAGGAAACCTAACACCAACTACCAAACCTAGGCACTAGTTGAGACATCTTAAAAAATCAATGATATGTGATATGAAGTCCGCTTTTGAAATGAAATGCAATGAAATGAAATAAAATGAAATGAAAATAATTTATTGAATTCATTAAAATGTTCAACATTGTTTAGATTCAGTCATTTTTTTAACTACCACCCGGTTCGGAAAGCGGTTTTCACTAGACAAGAACGGGCAAGAAACTCTAGTGTTGCTCTTTTCAATACCAGTTTTTTTCATCGACTCACGTGATATATGACCTAAAATCCCTTGATGATGGAGACTAGTGCTTACTGGGTGTAAATAGGCTGACGTTTAAAATGAACGTAGAAATTTAGACAGCCTCCGTGGCGCGTTTGGTTAGACGCCGGCTGCGACACGAGATGCCGTGGGCTCAATTCTTGCACCGAGACAGATGTTTGTGTGAACCACAGGTATTTTTTTTTTTCCTCCAGTGTTCTCTCTTGTAGGGGGAATGATAAGTTTTGCTGCTGAGTGTTGTGCGTGAGCATGTGAGGTGATAACAGACAAAGGGCTAGGGTCTCGCTATTTGATACGACAACCCGCCCCTAACCACTGGTATTTGTTTCAGGTCTGGGTGTTTGTGAGACTAAAGAGTCTCTCGTAGTTTCTGAAACGACACAAGACTTGATTTTAGTGTGGGGTCAGGACTACGTATGTGATTGTTGGGTGTATTTATTATTATTTGATTTTTTTATCTCTATATCCAAAATGCAAATGCAAGCCAACTCGCAAGTCTATCGAAGTTTTCACTACTTCGAAGTCTAAACGTTTCCACTGCTTAAAACCGTCTTAGAATATAACCCCGGCGAGGCTCGAATAAATCCCTTTAAGACTCCAAAGCTTATGCAGGAAGCTTTTTAAATCTACAAAAAGATGCGTCGGATAACTCCACGTGTTTCGAATCCAATATAAAAAATCTTTTTCAATCAGCCGACAACTGGGACCTTAGGTGCAGGATTGAGAGAACGGTGTGGTAAGTAGTTTGATTTTTAGATATTCGTAATGCTGGAATGCTTGTTGCTTATTGATAAATAAATTGTGGTGTAATGTGTTATTTAACATGTATTTTTTTTTAATTTCATACTGTTTTTGTAATGTATTTGATAAGTTCAACTAACTGTGGCACTGACATTGGCATCTCGTCTACTTATTTCGTAGCTGATGTAAGTACAGAAAGTGTATTAATTAATATTTAAGTTGATACTTATCTTCAATAATTCTTAAGTTCCACTTTGAATAAACTCACGCCTTTGTCTCAGAAGGGGTAGGCAGTGGCGCCACCAGGACACCCACATTTCGCCTTATAATATGTTCCGTCCCTCGTTTGGGCGGAGGAGAATTTGATTTCATTGATGATGTACATTTTTTTAGTCTCACTACAAAATGCCATATTGCACCAGTCGGTTATTATAGCAGAGCTGCCGTATCAACTATCTGTTGTAATTGAATACAATCAAAGCGACTTGTTCGAAACCATCTGTTGCCCGAAAAGCATGACACATTAGCAATTTTGTAGAGATAGCATGTTTTACGCCACATAATATTGAATAATAACTACTGAACATATTGAGACTTAACATCTTATGTCTCAGGATGGCGAGCACAGTGGAATGCCAAGCAATGCTTTATAATTCATGGTGTTGTTTGATTTTGCTACTGCCTATTCGTTTACAAGCGAGTGGCATGTTCACGTCGGGTCATAGATTGACGCTTTACAAAGCACAAATCCGGCCCCACGTGGAGTACTGCTCTCACCTCTTGGCAGGTGCCCCAAAATACCAGCTCAACCCACTTGACTCCTTACAGCGACGAGCTTGTCGAATAGTCGATGATCCCAATCTTACGGACAAATTGGAACCGTTAGGACTGCGGAGAGACTTCGGGTCTCTCTGTGTGTTCTATCGTCTGTTCCATGGGGAGTGCTCCGAGGAATTGTTTGAGATGGTACCAACATCGCCCTTCTACCATCGCACCACCCGTCACCGCAGCAGAGTTCATCCCTACCACCTGGAAGCGTACCGCTCCCGAACGGTACGTTTCCAGCGTTCTTGCTTACCACGTACGTGCAAGCTCTGGAATGAACTCCCTGCATCGGTGTTTCCTGAGCGCTATGACCTGTCCTTCTTCAAACGAGGCTTAAAGAGAGTACTATCCTTAAGGTAGGCAGCGACTTTGTTGTGCTGGACCCCTGGCATTGCAAAGGTCTATGGGCAGCGGTAGCCGCTTACCATCAGGCGGGCCGCTGGCTCGTCTGCCTATACGGCAATAAAAAAAAAAAAAAAAATGCTCATCGTCATTCATCGCAATAAAAAAAAAAATATTATCTAGGAGCTATTCGTATGAATATTTTGTCAGCCGCAGACTTGCAATACCATTCCTCTCTATCTATCGATATAACCCCCATTCTTTTACCGCCGTACAACATTCTCACGCGTGGCGAGACGAACCCGGCGTCTATTAAATTCCTCCCCATACATAAAGATTCGCCAGTTTGTTTCCAAGTAATGCCTTCTTTTATTCTATATCAGCCCATATACGTCCCACTGCAGGGCACGGGCCTACTCTACAATCGAGAGAATCGATTGAGAGTGGTTAGGCCATATAGTCCACCACGCTGGCCAAGTGCGGGTTGGCGGACTTACATCCCGTAGAAATTCTTTAAAATCGCTACGGTATGCGGGTTTCCTCACGATGTTTTCCTTCACCGTTAAAGTGCGTGGTGATTGACTATCAATACACACATAACTCCGAAAAGTCAGAGGTGTGCCCTGGGATTTGAACCCGCGACCACCGTGAACATGTAGGCAGCCGCGTCTGGTCCGTTACCAACAGGCCACCTCGCACTACTTCTTTTATTGATTCAGACGAAATAATCATGCGAAAGAAATAAGCGTATTCCCACCTTAAAAGCCGGCAATTCATCTCCATGCCCTGTGGTGTTGCAGATGTTCATGGGCGGTGGTGATCACTTACCATCAAGCGAATTGTACATACATACATAAACTCACGCCTTTATCCCCGAAGGCGTAGGCAGAGGCGCCACCAGGACACCCACATTTTGCCTTGTATGTTCCGTCCCACGATGTGATAGTCCCACTTTGCCGGACCCGGGACTCGAACCCGAGACCTCAGCTTTGTAACCGTACCGTAATATAACTACGCCACCGAGGCAGGTGAATTGTATTTTTGTATTTCATTGAATGGCGAGACGAGTATGTCATTCGCCTGATGGCAAGCGATACGACTGCTCATGGCAGTAGCGAAACTCAACACCATGACTTACAAAGCAATGCTTGGCATTTCACTATTCTTGTCATCCTGAGACAGAAGATGTTAAGTCTCATTAAGTCTAGTAGTCATTCCTTACTTTGCACCCTACAATTAAAAACATCATTAAATCGCTCTGACTACCTTATATTGCGCGCTCTATGGTTTAAAATAGTTTTCATCGCAGCTTCGCCTTCTTAAAATAACTCGGAAACAGTGTTTTTTCTAGATATTAACTCTTGACAAGATAACATAGAACCCTGTTTTTGTTTTTACACATACATACGTTTATTTATATCAGCAGACCGAGCTTGGTTCAGGTCGTTTAATAGTTATTTTTCTATCCCTCGGGGGAAGTATTTCTTTTCTGGATGAATGGTGAAGTACCTAATCAGTATTCTTTTCTGTACCTTAGACAACGTGTATGCAAAATTGTATAACGATCAGTTGCGTCGTTAAGGTGTGAAAGCGTAACAAAGAGACAAACTCACTTTTGGATTTATAATATTTGTAAGAAAGTTATGCCTTATAAATATTCTTAGTTATCAAATGTTTTGTCTTCTTCGCTACAATTGAATTCTAAAGTCGTTTGAAAGGGACATTCGATAGCTAAAACAGGTTTTAAATTTGTGTATGAATAAGGCCGTTATTCCTAAACCGCATTAAATAAACGTTTTTTTATTAAAGAATAAGACAGGATGAACATGCTTTCGTAATCGCCACGCCTGCCCATAATAAAGAGCAACGCGACTCAAAACTTATTACTATTAAATAGCACACGGCACTCCACTGCGTTCGTAACTTTTGGATATTAGATGTCCCGAAATGTCCTTTAATAGTAGATTACATTGCTTTCACACTGCTGCTTAACATCAGAAATAACCAATTGATAAAGCGCTACTGATGCTTTCTAACTACTAAGTAATGGCAATTTGTTGCAAGCAGTTGTAAGTATCAAAACTATTTTATGTGGCTTTTCAGTCTCAAAACACCTAAATGAAAAGCATATCTGTTTTCAGGATCTTGGAATTATGTAATGGTTAATTTTAATATTTAAATGTCAATCGGTTTGCTTAAACCTTACATCTAATGTCGTTTAAAGTTATTAACTTATTAAGTTCAAAGTTCAGAATAAAGTTTGAGATGTCCGTCATCTCTAGAGGATTTTGATTGATCATCTTTCAAGATGTTATAAATTCATTAGTGTGATCGAAAAGTTATCGCTCAATCATGGAATATTTAATTGCGAGACCGAAACGTCTCTCGTAGTTCCTGATACCCACGACACAACTTGATCGTAGTGTGGGGTCAGGACTATGTATGTGACTGTTGGGTGTATTTTAACTTAAATTATATTTATGCAAAATAAATGAGTTGGTAGAGGGTTTTATACTATTAATACTTTTCAACGACTTGCATCAGGTCAGTGTGAAGTATAAATGTCGAACAATAACTCACAAAACAAACAAAAAAGCATACAATTAGAAAAAGTTAGAAATATTATTCATCGTCAGTCAGCTAGTCCACAGCTAAACACATACCATTGATTAAAATTTCCATCACAACTCTTCAAATCAGTCATTTTTCAGAGGACCCTTAAACATTCTTTCACCTCGTAGTTGGACGTCCATTTCGTCTCGCGGTTCTCTATGACGTCCCTCGCTACCTCATCCACATTAATATGGCCAATTTGTACACATTCCAAAACAATTTGTCCATTTAGTAAACACTTGTCAACGTTGCGTGTGTAACCACAACCCGTTAACGCAAAATTTACTTGAATACACCCAAATTGGACGATAACACCGCAGCGCTATGTATGCATTACTAAATTTAAGCGTGGTTTATATATTATATGTAGTTTGCGATGCGGCTGTGCACGAAATATGAGAAAAAAAATGTTTTTATGTGTTCTTATGAAATTATAGTCAAAATTGGCAGAGTAATGCTGTAGTTAGCTTGGAATGCCATGAGAATGCAAGCTTCAGCAAAAAATGACTATGCTGCCGTGTATGCTTAAGGTGATATTGCCAAGGCCCCAATATCCCGTTCCTCCTACTTTGTTTTTTCATTCCCTTTCTCTCGTGTTTCACTTTAGCGGAGCAACATTCGCAGCGGCAATAATTTACTATCAAGTGATCAGTTTGCTTGTTGGCCAGTCCAAGGCAAGTAGGCCATAGTTTTTCGACTCAGATCTCGTGGCACGGAGATATTTCGTCATAATTTTGATTCTTATAATACATATTATATTTTACAATTTGATGGGAAGTTTGTGGCTCTCTATATAATTTGGTACTATTTGATTTGCTTTTATTTCTTTCCATAATTAGATGTTGTTTGTTTAATTCGAATCAGTTATCACGAAATCCCAAATCAAAAGAAAATATAGCATAAAAACTGCAAAAACAAAGCCTCGTGCGAACGCTCTGACTGATGTCTCCTTCAAATTACAACGCAAAAGATTGGATATTTTTATGGAGAAATTGCTTTTTTTTTCTAACATGATTATACAAATTGCAGCTCAGTTGATTAGCCTCTGTTTCTCGGAAATATTCCGTATTTTGCAAATAAAATAAATCGTAAGCGTAGTTAGTTAATCAAGGCTATTTTTTGTATAAGACTGGCAAACGAGTGAATATCTGACCAGAGGAAACTGATTTTCTTTTTCTATATACTGGCAAGATACAGAATGTTAAGGGGAGACGAGAAACCACCGGTAAGAAATGATTGTCTATCGTTGGTTGCCACAATTATTTTGGCCTGGTCCAAAATACAGGCAAACATGACATATTTCCTATCATCCTGCAACTTGATCCAAGAGACAACAAACACCCACGACCATCAAAATTGTCTCTTTCCTGGTTTCTCCAAAACAAATGTTTGGCATCAAAAAGCCGTAAAGAAGGATACAATAGACATTGTTACTTTGTCACACGTTTAGGGAATAAACACATGCCAGTGTAAAGACGATAGAATCGAGTAAACCATTAAACATTACGTGGCTAGTAGAAACGCGATTTAAAGATTTGAGTTAATAATATCGCCAAATGAAAATAATTAATTTATTATCATCATCATCAGCCCTTCTACGTCCTTTGCTGGACATAGGCCTCTCGCATAGCACGCCATTGGGCTCGATCTTCGTCCTATTGTCTCCAACCGCTACCAGCCACCCTACGAATATCGTCGTATTAAAAAAGTGCGTGGTGGCTTGTTGGTATTGGTCCAGACGCGACTGCCAACATGTTTCACGGTGGTCGCGGGTTCAAATCCCAGGGCAGACCTCTGACTTTTCGGAGTTATATTATGTATAATCAATCACCACGCATAACGGTGATGGAATACATCGTGAGGAAACCACCATACCATAGCGATTTCTAATAATTTCAATGGTATGTGATGTCCGCCAACCCGCACTAGAACATCCGCACATTTAATGGCCCCACTAAACGATCCGGAAGCTAATATCAAATCCAATACAGGGCCCTTTTATTGTCAGTTTTCTAGGGACCCGGCACAGGGTTATTGCACAGGGCCGGCAAACGAGCAAACTGGTGTGATGGGAAGTGAACACTGCCGCCCATCAACATCCACAACGTTGGAACCACTATCATAGATGTGTTGCCGGTCCATCAGGATAGGAGGAGAAGGGGAGGGGAGGGTGGGAGGAGGAAAAGGGTATTTGGCATCTGGCAATCTTACTCACCGATAAAAAGCGATAAAAAGCTGTCGGTTCACGTCGATCTCCTGTGAGACAGTGCTACCGCCCCGGACGAACCTGTCCACTCCTGCTGAGTCATGACTGACAGTTATTTGTTCTCAAGCACTCTAGTTTTTATAACCATAAAATGAATGTATTTTAGTCCATTTTCTAATCTTAAACTCTTTATCAATTATTTTTAATATTTTAGTTGGGTCTTTTACTAAAGCGTGTATTTTAGCTTTTTAAACTATTATTAAAATTTGTTACTTAAAAACGTCTATCTTATCAAAGGAAGGGAGGAGCACCCAAATTACCCACTTTGACTCGTATGCAAAATTTCAAGTCAATCCGACGCGACGTTTTGAAGTGCTCGAAAATCGACTTCAAAGAGTCCATATATACATACAAACAAACAGGCGAAGCTGTTAAAAGCGTGTTAAAAGAAAAATAGATACCCATAGTTCAAAAGGATAATAACCTATATTTTGTGATATACGTTATTATTCGCGCTAAACCTGTCACATAGCAAATTCCAAAGCAATTTCGTCAAGAGACGAATCGTTCAGAAGTCAACTCTACCAAAAAGAGGCAAAATGAAATTGTAACCAATATTTCCTATTTTGACGTCCCGGGAATCTGAAAGCGTTGATATTTCCTTATGGCCAGATTAAACAAATTTATCCATGGACATTTGTCAGACGATCATCGTTCTTATTGCTTGAATAATAAAGTACTTGTAGACAGCAATAAAAGTTTCGGGTCAACCAAACACATCAGTCATTCACATGCCCGCCAAACGGTATTTCCTCAATTTTATTCTGTATATTTCTTTTAGAAATTTATCGTGTCTTGAAGAATATTGGCTTCAGAGGTCTAGTGGTAATGTGTGAAGGCTGTGTATTGTGACGTCATGGATTCAATACGTAGTTTGTCCTCTATGTTGTGGGTGTCCAATGTCCATGGAAGACGAGGCTCTGTCCTACATCTCAGAGACGTTATACGTGAGGGGGCAATGCACCCACAGTGTGCTAAGCAACTCCGATGACGTCTTTAGGTCGCCTCTAACGACGGGCAGGGACTACCGTGCCAGAATTCTCGCACCCCCCCGACCACAGGGCAAACCTCACATACCTAAGTAGGCCAAGATAAAAAATAAATTATTTTCGTCATGATTCTAAATACTCAGTTTCTTTATTATTCTCCTGTTCAAGACTTCAGTAAATTAAAACAAAAATTTACTACTTATACTAATTTATTTTCTCGTATGACAGTACATATAATTTACTGTAATTAAATATTTTTCTCGTCAGAAATGAAGTATTTTATATTGTTGTGCAATTACATTCACTACGAGCATAGAAATTATGCTGCTTCCATCCTAGAAAATAAGTCCTACGAAATCCAAAACCATACAAAAACATGACTTTATTTAGAATATTCCTTTAACGAGCTCCTGGAAACGTAATGTCATTGTACCCAGACATTCTGTTAGTTACACAATAATAAATTACTTAAATATGAATTTTACCAGACGAGAAATATATTTGTTTTCAGAATAAGCGTTGATTTTCTGAGTAGCTGTATTTAATATTTGGCTTTTATTGAAGGCTTCGTTAATACATTTGTAATTTTCTTTTGTCGTTGTATTTAGTTCAGTGAGGAAATAAAGAGCTAAATAAATCCTAGTTGGCACCTATGGATTTATATCTAAAATTACAATTATTGTGTACCGGACCCTGTGTCACTCTAGACAAGAACTCGTACACAATCAGGCGATGGTCAGTATACGGCGCGTCCGGCAGGACGTGCCACCTATCAATACGGACGTCTTCACTAGAAAGTGTGACGTCAATAGAGGATTAGCCCATAGGGCTGCTGTAAGTAGGTGGTGCATCGGGGATGTTATGTACTTCGAGGTTAATCTCTGCAATGAAATCTTCTACGGCGCAACATTGCTCGGTATCGGTGGAGCGATATTTGCCATACCAAAGGACCCATACCATTGGACCGCATAGGAATGCCAAGCATTGGTTTGTAATTCATGGTGTTGTTTGGTTTTGTTACTTTCCATGAGCGGTCGTATCGCCTACCATCAGGCGAATAGCATGCACGTCTCGCCATTCATTACAATAAAAACAACCCACGCTATCCATCCACCAAACTCTAAAATCGGTTAAATGTTTAATCCATTATAAGGGAACAAACAAGGTAATATTCACAAAGTAAGTTTAACGAGATCAAATTCTCTCATGTTTATTAAGCTGAAGACAAACTACTATCGCAATGTGGCTTAATGCAAAGAATTTCCATATTTGCTGAAATATTACAATACAATACAATACAATAATTCTTTATTGCACACCAAATTACAGTATTGAGTTTAAACATAATTATGTTATGTTTGGTAATACAATGGGCGGTCTTATCGCTTAAAGCGATTTCTACCAGACAACCGTGGGATGGAGAATATTGGAAATAGTTGTAGATGGCAGTAAACAATAAAGAAAGAAAACAAAAAGGTAAACTATCTAATAGCATACTAATACTTAAATACCAAAATCAAATAAACCAATACATATTTAAAAATAATACTAATAATTATAACAAAATAAATAAATAAATAACGACAAAAAAGGTGGCACTATAGACTTTTCAGATAGTGGTTTTGTACCTGATTTTTAAATGTGTGTATAGTTTTTGAGCGTTTAATATATAATGGTAGTACGTTCCAAAGCCGGACTGCTTGAACGGTAAAAGATTTGTCGTAATAAGAAGAAGAATGGGGGGGTGTTTTGAGAAGGAGGGTTTCGGAGGAACGTAAGGATCGGGAATGGGTGTGATGTAAAAACTCAAAACGGGATTTCAGGTACTGAGGAGCAACAGGGTTAAATAGGATATTATATAAAAGTGATAGGATATGAGCATTCCGGCGAAGACGAATAGGTAACCATTTCAGCTTTCTGCGATATTCGGATATGTGATCAAATTTACGTAGTCCATATATGAATCTGATACAATAATTTTGTAACCTTTCGAGTCTATTTAGCTGTTCTTCAGTTAAATCTAGATATGAGGCGTCAGCATAATCTAAGATCGGGAGTAAAAGAGATTGTGCAAGCATGACTTTAGTGGCTGTAGGCAAAAAGTTACGCAACCTTTTGAGAATCGAAGCAGAGGCGTAAAGTTTGCGGCTCAATTCTGCAAGGTGAGGAACCCATGACAAGTTTCTGTCAAGAAGAATCCCAAGATCTTTGACAGTTTTACTAATTTCAAGACGGGTTCCATCAAACATTACCTGTGGAAGATGAAACCAGTCAACTTTTGAGATAATTCTTGAGCTACCGATTATAATTGTTTGAGTCTTAATAGGATTAACTCTAAGGCCGTAGGACTTGCTCCAGGTAGTAATTTTGTGTAAATCACTGTTAGTAACATATATAGCGGCTGACAAATGTTCTACAGGAGCCTGGGTGTAAATTTGTAAGTCGTCTGCGTAAAGGTGGTAGGAAGAAGTTAGTTGTTGGGAAATAGAATTAATAAAAACTGAAAAAAGAAGAGGAGATAAAACGCCGCCCTGGGGAACACCGGCAGTCGTGGCACACCAAGATGAGTAATTCTCATCGATGCGAACGCGCTGGCGGCGCCCATGCAGGTAACTACGAAACCAAGCAATTACCGTAGGAGATATGTTAAGAGAGCGCAAAATCTCTACAAGAACGTCGAAGTCAACGTTATTGAACGCATTACTAAAGTCGAGCAGTGTCAGAACTGTCAACTTTCCATCAGCCATGCCACTCCGGATATCGTCAGTAATCTTGACAAGAGCTGATACGGTACTGTGGCCGGGACGGAACCCAGATTGAAGAGGATTAAGCAAATTATTGCTGCTGAGGAAGGAGGAAAGTTGTTGATGGATAAGTCGTTCAAGAAGTTTGGAAAAAAAGGGGAGGATGGAAATAGGTCGGTAATCGGAAAGGGTGAAAGGATTTGTTTTCTTAGGTAGAGGGATAATGTGGGCTTCCTTCCATGCGGAAGGAAACATACCACAGGTGACGGAAAAGTTAAGGATGTGTATGATAATAGGTAGGATTTCGTTTAATATGGGAAGTATCATTCTGCGGCTAATTCCATCACTGCCGACTGCGTTGGAAGAAATGCCTTCGATATTCTTCTTAACATCACATTCAGTAAATTGCTTAAATAAAAATGGAACTTGGTTAGTCACGGGAGCTAATGAAAGTGAGTGTAGAGTAGCAGCTTTTGCGGGGCCATCAAAATTGGCGGAAGATGAGAAATGTTGATTAAGTGTATTAATATTAAGATCCTTTGGAGTAAGATTTTGACGAAATTTACCTACTCCCAGTGACCTTAGAAACCTCCAAATTTTGGAAGGGTCTTCTTTCTCTAAAGAATTATGAATATGTCGGCGTTGTGCATCCCTACACACCTTATTGCAGAAATTTCGACATTCTATATATGTTGATCTGTTATGATCACTTGGTTTACGTTTATAACGAGCCTTGGCTAACACCTTTTTATGTATGATAGCTTTGATTTCAGATGTAAGCCATGGCGCAGGTGAATGTTTCATTTTGACTGACCGTAGTGGAGCATGCATATCATAAAATTTAATTAAAGTAGAATTAAAAATTTCTACTTTTTGGTCAATCGTCGTTGCATTATAAACACTAGACCAGTCTAGACCACGAGCATGGCTACGCAGACTATCAGTGTTAATGCCACCAAAATTGCGCTGCAAAAGAACTTTAGGCTTAGACTTGGGCGGACGTATTTTATATGAAAGATATATCAAATCGTGATAAGAAAATGCGTCCGCTGCACACTGTCCATGTTTAACAACATGAGACAGTGAGGACACAATTATTAGATCCAGAAGGGATGCTGAGGAATTTGGGAAATGATGAGTGGCATTTAAGGGAAGGATAGTCAGGTTGTTACTGCAAACCACATTTTCAAAACTGGATGACCGGTAATCCTGCTTCAGTAAACAGGTGTTAAAGTCTCCCATTATTATCGTGTGATTATATAAAGGAGAAAGTTCTTCTAAAAGTTTATCAAAAGCCGGAAAAAAATTTATGTGAAGTGAAGGACAGTAGTATACGCCAAGTAATATTTTGGTATGAGACAAAGTTATTTCTATAAATAAATGTTCACCAGCGTTAGCAGGAGGTGGCTGCGTGGACATACTCACCAATGAGTAAGGAATATGTGACCGGAGGTATATAGCCACACCACCACCACCATAACCAACGCGGTCATTGCGAATGAGCTGAAAACCAGGTAATGAATACGAGGTAGAGGGGAGACAAGGTTTCAGCCAGGACTCGGAAACCAGTATAGCATGAATGGCACTATGCTCAAAAGACGCCATCATATCAGTATAATGAGCCGGAATGCTTTGGGCATTGATGTGGAGGATGTTGAAGTTTTTGGGTACGTCAAACAAGAAAGATTCGATATTATTTTCCAAGCTTGGAAAACTACAAAAACTATCAGAATTAGTGTCGGAAGAACAGATAGACACAAACTCATCGGTACTATCATACGCCATAATTTGTCGATTAATATAATAATATGTTATACACAAATAATAATAACTATTCTATAATTAATACCTAGATACAAATAAATATGTAGAAAGACTACCAATATTTGTCCACCCACCAGCTGTGTCTTATACATATTTTAAATAAAATCGTTACATACAGTACAATTAAAAACAAACTAATGTGAATAATAAAAAAAAAAATTACAAAAACAACAAAAAAAAAAAAAAAAACAGAATTAAATTATCGACAATAATCAAAACAGCAATAACCAAACACAAAACGTCATTAAAAAGAAACTTATGCTAAAAATCTGCTATCTTGTTGTGAAACGTATACAAACAAATGAAAGGGACAGTGGCAAATATAAAGAATTATGAAGGTATATAAAAAAAAAATTAATAATAATGTAAGTACAAACAACACGATGTTGTTTTGATTATGTTACTAGTCGGTAATTGATAGCTATCAAGGAAAATTAGTTCGTGTACTGTTACTTTCTAACTGCTCGTTTCGCCCTGGTTGGTGCCGCGGACTCCTTACTAGCCGGGGACGGCCTCTGCGCTGGCTTGTTCGGAATTCCATCAAGATCATCCTGGCAGCTAAGTCGATGGCGGATCCCATCTGCATCAAGAACGAAGACCAAGCCCTCTCTCCAATAAAATATTGTAACGTTTTAGTCGGATCAAGCTGAGTGTGCTTAAAGTTAGTAGCGTTAGCATATGCATTTAAGATTGACTATTATATTTATTAAATGTCACGTGAAGTGAACTATTTCATTATCGTCATCACCTTTAGCTACACAAAGGCAATGTTAAACAAAAGGCTTACCCAATGATTTTCACAGAAAACGCTTTATCTTAATGGAAAGGTTTCATTTCGATTTCCTAGACAGGCATTCGTTAAATTACCCCATCGTAGTCCTATAATCGGACTGCCTCGGTGGCGTAGTTGTATTACGGTACGGTTACAAAGCCGAGGTCTCGGGTTCGAATCCCGGGTCGGGCAAAGTTATATAGAATTTTTCTATTCATTATCAGCCCGGAGTCAGGAATTTGTGCCCGATATGGCGATAGGCTCGCCCCCTATCACATCGTGGGACAGAACATGCAAGGCGAAATGTGGGTGTCCTAGTGGCGCCTCTGCCTACCCCTTCGGGATAAAGGCGTGAGTTTATGTATGTATGTAGTCCTAATATTAGTAGAATTTAATGAAAGAAATCTAATGCTTAACATAGGTTTCTTCCAAGTATTTTCATAGTAGTTTGATCTTATAAGTTCATGGTAACAAATTGCTACTGCCGACTGCCTCGGTTGTGTAGTTTTACTATGGTACGATTACAAAGCTGAGGTCTCGAGTTCGAGTCCCGAATCGGATGTAAGTGGTAATAGATTTTTTTATTAATTATCAGCCCGGAGTCAGGAATTTGTCCCCGATATGGCGATAGGCTCGCCCCCTATCAAATCATGGGACGGAACATACAAGGCGAAGTGTGGGTGTTCTGATAGCACCTCTTCTGGGAATAAGGCGTGAGTTTATGTATGTAACAAATTGCTGGACGTCTTCGGCTTCTTACATCCATCGCCAGCCAATCATATCAAGTCATCGTAATCCAAGCTCCGACCTTTAGCCTGAGGGCGTCCTACACTACATTGACTAAATCGCGTTCCTCTCTATAGAACACGTTTATTCCATTACGTATCGGTTTAAATGTTTAATATTAAAAACATTCGCTGACCTTTGGTAGGTTTTCAAATACGTATAACAAAAATACAGATAGTCCTGACTCCAAATTACAAGCCTTTTGTCAGAGTATTTTGAAAAGAAAGACTGTATAGTTCATAACTCTCAGACATTAAACAAATATTTGTGATTAACAAAAAAAAGCTTTTCGCAATTGTTAGTGCATCATGAAGACTCTCAAAAAGGCCTAGAATAAATAATGATTCATTTTAATTTATTTCTGAAATTTAACAAAAATTTTGTAGCCTCCAGAAAACAATCAATGTTTTTGAAGACCGTACCTTACTTTGGACGCTCTCAAACTTCAACATTAATAGTATGCTAAAACACAATTATTTCTCGCGTTTGCTTAATTCATTGAAATTTTAATGTCAATACCAGGTATGATACTAAGGCAACGACTACCTGTAGTTCTATTTGTGTAGGCGAAGCGCAAATTGTGATATAAAGCTTAGTACAGACAGTGAGTGATTTTACATATTGTTTAAGTGGACTTGAATAAATAATGCTTGAGCAAAATTTTCTAATTTTAAATCTGAATACTGGAATTTGGTTTGCAATAAAGAATTATTGTATTATATTGTTTGACGGAATAACTATTTTATCTGAATTTCAGATTATAGGTCGTGTAAATTCTATAGGCATGTGGTGAAATTTGGAACTACAAATAAAATTAAAAAAATATATCTGTGGCTCTTGTTACAAGTGATACAACTCGAGTTGTACCCTTTTTGAGTTTTTTATATAGAAATGATGAGAAAAAAATAAGCTTTTTTTTGGTCTAACTCACGATTTTCTATGTGCTATAGTTACGGAGATAATTTTGTGTAAAGTGATACAAGTGCTGCTATTTTGGCGAAAATTGCGTGAATATTGATATATTTCGAGTTATAACTCGTTTTTGTAATCGATTAATACGCAGTTTTTGTGGATACTGGTATAAGTACAATTATAACTATTTTCACATATATTTTTTTCAGTGCATTTAACGTGAATATTGATATATCAAGGGTTATATCACTTTGAACCATTTTTTTCCAATATTGACTAGGGTACAACTCGACATGTACCTACCAATTCAAATGTGAATTTTTGATTTGGATGTGTTAAGTGATACATCTCGACATATATCATTCTACAGATTTTTTTATTTTATGTGCAAACGAATACAAATCAAGTTGTATCTAAAACTCAAACAAATTACAAAAATATTTTATATCGAATAAGATGTGCTAAGTGAGACAATTATGCGCGGCAATACATTATTACGAGTATATTGATTTGAATACAACAGAACCAATAATTCAAATGTCCAAATATATTATAATACTTTTGTACTATAAATATGATTTATTATAATATTATATTCCATCATCAGATACAATAGCCAAGGTAAATATATGAAAACTAAAATTTTTACGTAGCTGTCAGAAACATTATATCCCCTCCGGTGTCGATGTATAGACAATATTAGACAATAGACTTTTTGACAGTTCTACATAATAGAGAATAATGGGAGCACAATGGAGGCTGTCACATAAATCATGACTCAAAGCTCATTTGTGGCTTTGTGGACACCGGAAGGGATATTATTATTCTATATTTTATTGAAAAATGGCAGTTGTCAAAACGGTATTGGTACATAATTAATTTATTTATTTATAAATTCTTTATTGAATACCACATACAAAAAAATGTAAAATAAAAATCTTATTTATCAATATTACTGCTGCTTTACTCAAGTTATCTTTGATTTATAAATGGAAAGAAACTCTTTATTCTTTTCCAACTGTTCTGGAATGAATTTTACATGTTTTCTTATTGTAGTAGGTATTTGTATAATACTTTAGGCATTCATGTTGTAAAAGTACGTTATAAGATTTTAATACATACATAAACTCGCGCCTTTATCCCCGAAGGGAGAGGCAGAGGCGCCACCAGGACACCCACATTTCGCCTTGTATGTTCGGTCCCACGATGTGATAGGGGGCGAGCCTATCGCCATATCGGGCACAATTTCCTGATTCCGGGCGATAATGAATGATAATCAATTAGTGGGTAGTTGTGAAAGGAAGTAGAAAAACGTTTGCTCTGTACAATTATTTTAATTTAAAATAGTTTAAACAGTCTGTATATTACATTGTATGTTTATTTACATTATATAAACAGTCTACCTGCCGGGTGAAGTGTTATTTTTCCTTTAATAAAGTCTCTTTGATTTCCACTACACATCACATCACTTTTTTGTTATGGAGTCAACACTAAGGGCCACTGTGGATGAACTAAGGCAAGACTTCTGCAAACGGATGGAAGCTTTTGAAGCAGATCTTCAAAAGTCGTCGTGCACAACAACCGGCACCTCTGGATTGGCTGCAGAGTTCGAGTCGTATAAGACTTTCATTACTCAAACCCTTTCCTTACTGCAGCAACAAATTGATGCTCTGGCTCGTTCTGTGGATTCCATAGAGACACAGAGGCGTCGCAAAATGCTGATGTTGCACGGAGTTGCGGAGGTGCCCGAGGAGAATACTGCAGTTCTCGCCACTGACATTATTAAGAAGCATCTTGGAGTCGCAGGCTTCGGAACAGACGGCATCAAACGCTGTCACAGAATGGGTCGCCCTTCTTCTCAGAAAAAGCCTAGGCCCATCCTCGTTAAGCTGCAGGATGTTGACGTTCGTGACAAAATTTGGTTCAGCAAAACCAAACTCAAGAACACCGGCGTTACGTTGTCTGAATTTCTTACAAAGACGCGGCACGACGTTTTTATGTCTGCACGGGAGAAGTTTGGCGTAACCAAGTGCTGGACCAGGGAAGGCAGCGTTTACGTGCTTAGCTCTGGTGTTCGACATCGTGTGGCGTCGCTGAGTGAGGTTGGCAAAATTCTCGTGGATGCCGATAAGACTGTTCCAGCAGCAAAAATAACTGCGCCTAGGACCAGACGAGCTGCTGCTACTAAAAAATGATGTGTCTAGTTTCCAGCCAGGTAAAACACAACTTCCACCCTCAAGTTTTCTTATTAATTATATTGTTACTCGAAAGTAAATAAACAACTTAACAGGTTATGTCATTTGACAGATAATATGTCTTTCGTGTGCGTTCCGTAAACGTTTGTTTTATGTTGTTAGCATTATTGTTATGTTTTATAATATTTCTTTGTTTTTTTTTTTTTTTCTTGTGTTTCACCTGGTTAATTCTTTGTTTTATTATTATTGTTATTGTTTAACCATGTAATACTATGTACCCAATCATTAGATTTTTTTTTATTTTTTAAAATTGTATTTGGGTATATTTTTCTGTAATATATGTTCTTTAATCTGTAAACACAACCGGCAGATGGATGTTAGTTGCAAGTAGGTAATTTAATTTGTAATACCATTAAGTCTTACTTTTTTCTTTATATATATATATATATATTACTTTTTTATATTTCTACCATTTTCTTATATACATAATTAATGTCTTCGTACAGTAGCAACAGTGACAGTGAGGAGTTTTTCTCAGCCTGTAGTGATGATAGCTTCGAGAGCGTTCCGTCACTTGCTGAGACTCTTTCATCCCAATTCTCCGATGTTCCTAGGAATTTTAATGTCGTTCATTTTAACGCTCAGAGTATTCCGGCCCATTTCTCGGATATACTGGCAAGTTTTGACTGTACTAATATTCATGCTATTCTTATTTCTGAGTCCTGGCTAAAACCTTGTTTGTCTTCTTCCGCTTACAATCTTCCCGGCTTCCACCTCATACGAAATGATCGCGCAGTGGGTGGTGGGGGTGGTGTAGCAATTTATCTCCGAACATACATTGCGTTTTCTGTAGTTAGTGTGTCGACGCAGCCCACACCGCCAAACGCTGGAGAACATCTTTTTCTAGAGGTGGAACTTTCACACCAGAAACTTCTTTTAGGCGTATACTACTGTCCCTCTCTCCGTATTGACTTCTTCTCTTCTTTTGAGATCATTCTTGAAAATTTTGTCTCCTCGTACAGTCAAACCATAATTATGGGTGATTTCAATACCTGTCTCCTTAAAAATGACTCCCGTTCTTCCTCTCTTCAAACCATCGTTCAATCCAATAACCTTTTTATTCCTTCACTCTCCGCTACTCACCATTTCCCTAATTGTACTCCTTCACTCCTCGACCTAATGTTTGTCTCGTCACCAAGCCACGTTGTCAAACATGGTCAATGTCCTGCTGATGCCTTTTCCTATCATGACCTTTTATTGAAGTGAAACTTCTTTATCGGGGTTGGAAAAAAATTTTCGTTACGCGTCACATTCTTGCGTTACGCGCCATCTTTTTTTATTTAGTAAATTAGTACCCACTTCAGTAAGCCACACCCCCAACCGTTTCCAAGCCCCACCCAAAATTTTAAGTCCCACCCACTTTTTTGCAATTTGATCCTTACCCCCCCTCTGGCCTTCCCCCACCCTAAATCCAAAACAGTGCCCAATAGCCTCCCCACGAAACCTCCCCCCCCCGCTTACCCCCACCCTAAAAAATTTACCTCACCCCCCCTACTCATATCTCCGGCATTATCCATCGTAGACCCACCGACCTTGGGTTCATTGGAACCGGCTCGGTGAGGGCTACAATCCTGCCCCAACAGAATTCCCGAATACCCCCTCCACAACTTTCCCCACCCAAAAATATTTTAAGGTGCCCAATAGCCTCCCCACGAAACCTAAACCCCCCCCCTCCCCCGCCCCTACCCCCACCTAAAATTTTTACCTCACCCCCCTATTCCTATCTCCGCCAATATCCATCGTAGACCCATCGAGCCTGGGTTCATTAGAACCGACTCGGTGAGGCCTACAATCCTGCCCCAACAGAATTCCCGAATTCCCCCTCCACAACTTTCCCCACCCAAAAATATTTTAAGGTGCCCAATAGCCCCCCCCACGAAACCTAAACCCCCCCCCCCCGCCCCTACCCCCACCTAAAATTTTTACCTCACCCCCCCTAAACCTATCTCGGCCAATAAAGGTCGTGGACCCACCGAGCTTGGTATCCTCGGAACCGTCTCGGTGAGGGCTACAAATTGGCCCCGATAGAAATCCCAAATTCCCTCAAAAATTTCCCCCCTCCTAAACTTTAACTTTATTTAATTTAGCTTTATTTTACCAATTCTGTTTTGTAAATAGTAGATCATTTTTCGAAAAATGATGTCATAAAGAAGTTTCACTTCTTACGTGTGTACACTAATACACACACACATTTTTTTTTATCCTATCGTGTCCGCCCACCTAAAGCCTCTCCCAAAATAATTATGCAGCGAAATTTTCGTGGGATGAATCTTGCTGATCTTCGTAAGGATGCCATCAACATTGACTGGAGTGCGCTCATGGCTTCTGACTGCGTCGATGCTAAACTAAATTTGTTCATAGATGAACTTATTACACTCTATGACGTACATGCCCCAATCCGTAAGATCAAGCTTAAGCATCGACCGTCACCCTGGCTAACTGCTGATATTAAAGTTTTACTTTCTAAAAAAGCATCAGCAAAATCCAGGTACAGATGTCGTCCCACCGAACTGAACTGGGAAAAATATGTGACGATACGGAATCACTGCAAAAAGGTATGTAGAAATGCTCAACGCCGATTTATTCATAATTCAGTTCAAGATGCTGATCAAGCAAAAGTTTGGAAATTTTTGAAATCTTTGGGAGTCGGAAAATCACGTCATGAATCAATTTCTAAAAATATAGATTTAAATTCTCTTAACCAACACTTCTGTTCTCCATCAAATTTAGATGGGAATACTAAAAACAAAACATTACAATATCTTTCTTCCTGCAAAACTCCCGATTGTCCCCCTTTAGTTTTTAAACAGCTTGCTGATTGTGATGTTAGGAAGAACATTACGCTGATCGCGTCCAATGCTGTTGGTAGCGATTGTGTTGGACGTAATATGATTATCCCTATCCTTAATGAAATTCTTCCCATCATTTCCCATATCCTAAACTACTCCCTCTATAGTGGAACTTTCCCCACAGCGTGGAAAGAAGCCCACATAATTCCTTTACCTAAAAAAAGAAACCCTGCCATTTTTTCCGAATTCCGTCCTATTTCCATCCTACCTTTCCTTTCCAAAGTTCTCGAGCGCCTAATCCACTCCCAGCTCGCTGATTTCCTTTATAAAAACCATCTCCTAAACCCGCTCCAATCCGGTTTCCGACCTGGTCACAGTACCACTACAACCCTAATTCATATTACGGAAGATATCAGATCGGCCATGGAAGAAGGCAAGCTGACAGTCTTAGCGCTACTTGACTTCAGTAATGCTTTTAATACGGTCGATTTTGATGTGCTGCTTAGCGTACTGGGCTCACTTAACATATCTCCAACAGCACTTGTTTGGTTTCGTAGTTACCTGTTTGGACGCCGGCAGCGGATCTGTGTCGGTGACAACGTGTCGTCGTGGTGCTCAACTTCTGCTGGCGTGCCACAGGGCGGCGTGCTATCTCCCCTACTCTTCGCAGTTTTTATCAACTCTATTACAAACAAACTCCGTTCTTCTTACCACCTTTATGCAGATGATCTCCAGATTTATTCCCAGGCTCCCTTGCTCCAGTTAAATGATGCTGTCTCAGTAATCAATGAGGACATTGTGCAAATATGTCATTGGAGTAAAGATTATGGACTTATGATAAATCCATCCAAAACTCAAGTCATTGTTGTCGGCAGCCCCAGGATGATCTCTAGACTTAACTGGTCACTAATAACACCTGTCATTTGTAATGGTATCACTGTTCCCTACAGCGACAGTGTAAAAAATCTTGGTATTTACCTCGACAAATGTCTCACCTGGGGTCCGCAGCTCCGAGAGTTGAGTAGGAAACTATTCGCCTCGGCTGGGTCCTTGCGGAGATTACGTAATTTTCTACCCTTTGTCACGAGAATATCGCTTGCTCAATCCCTTCTTCTCCCCATCCTTGATTATGCAGATGCCAGTTATCTTGATATCACTGAGGAGCAACTTAATAAACTTGAGCGTCTTCAAAATTTCTGCATCAGATTTATATTTGGATTACGCAAATATGATCATGTTTCAGAGTTTCGCAACAAGCTCAAGTGGCTACCTATACGGCTTCGCCGGAATACACACATTCTTTCTCTTCTTTTTAACATACTCTTTAATCCTCTCTCTCCCCCCTATCTCAAAAATCGGTTTGAATTCCTTCATGATTCACATTCGAAGTCTCTAAGATCATCGGAGAACTTAAGATTGAAAATCCCCGTGCATTCTACTTCCTTTGTTGATAAATCTTTCACCGTACAAGCTGCTCGGTTGTGGAATGCTTTACCAGTTGCGATAAGAAGGGCCAAATCTCTGCCCATCTTTAAAAGGATGGTCAAAGAGCATTATTCCCAGGCTGAATGAGGACATTATAGTTGTATACGTTTTCCTCTGTGTATTGATATTTAATTATATATTGTTTTTTGTATGTATGTATGTATGTATGTATGTATTTGTGTATATATATATATATGATTATGTATGTGTATTTTATGTAAGTATATGAATATGGTATATTAATTATTATTCGTACACCTGACACTGCCCCAACTTTCGTTCTTTTCTCTTATATCCATCCCATGGTTGTCTGTAAGAAATTGCCTTGTGCGATAAGACCGCCAATTGTACTTTATTTTCATGTATATTGTCTACCTTTTTTTTTTTGTATATCCGGTGTACAATAAAGCCTTAAATAAATAAATAAATAAATAAATGAATAGAAAAATCCAATATCACTTTGTCCGACCCGGGACTCGAACCAGAGACCTCAGCTTTGTAACCGTACCGTAATACAACTATGCCATCGAGGCAGTCTAAGATTTTAATAATTGTGCTAAAACTGTGCCTTAAGAATTGGTAATTTAATTAAATTAGTTTTGAATCTAAATGTTATTAAAGTTAATTTATTGTAATTGTGTTTATTTTGTAAGGTTTTTTTACATTTTTGTACATTCATATTACATTTAAAAAAATTACTTAAAAAAGTATAAAACAAATAGTTAACCCTTTGGTGGCGAGGCTCAAGTCCCAAGCCACCGGTGCAGTGGTTAGGGATACAAAGTAAGGAACATCCTCACTATGAGTGGTATGTCCAGCAATACTGCCTTTTGGATCTGATTCTTGACCCAACGACCAACAACGGCTTTTGGAGATGTTGGTCTTGGCTCTTTGGTATCAGTCCATGTGCAGAAACAACAATCGGGACAATAATTGTTGAGTCTACATCCCAAATGTCAGTAACCTCGTGTTCCAAATCTAAATATTTAGACAATTTGTTATTATTCAGCTTTAAAGAGGTTATCGTCATGCGGTATGGTAAAATCAACAAGTATTGCTCGGCACGTCAATCGATCTATTATCACAACATCAGGCTTATTGGCAGCAATAGTCCTATCTGTGATAACAGACCGATCCCAATACAGCGTTGAATGACCATTTTCAAGAACTGGTTGGGAAACATACTGGTAATATGGCACTTCAAGAGTCACAATAGTCCATATCGAAGAGCGATTTGCTGATGTATGATCTTGGCTTCTAGATTGTGTCTATGCAAGTATTCGCCGTTAGCAAGATACGAATAACCGGAAGTTACATGTCTCATTGGCTCGCCAGGACGTTGGCATGCCCTACAAATGTCGATCGTACCGTCCTTCGGGATGTATTTTCTATAGTCTTAATAACTTCGTCCACGATTGCAAAAGCAAAACACTCAGTTTCCCCAGAGGTTACCAAAACGTAGACAAGTTACAGATGAAGGCCGGTCCACTTCAGGCCCGTGTAGGGCCCGATAGAACGGACCATGCAGCTCTTTGCTCTTCCATACTTCCTCGCGATCTTAAACGCTCATCACCAAAGGCTTCCGCCAGTTCTCATTCGCCAATGAGAGCTGGGTAAATACTTTACACACTATAACTACAACCCTATGCATATCTACGTAGCTGTGATGGAAATAATCCCTTAGATTGCACACCTCACGATTATGCAGATCCTTAGCATTAAGAATGCCTCGGCCCTCACATCTCTGCGGGATGCAAAACCTCATCACTGACGAACTTGTATGATGCATACGATGTGCATTTGGTAGAGTCCGGACCTTACGATCTAGGGCTTCCAATTTCGTCTGAGTCCATCTGAGTTTGCCAAAAGAGTGCATAACCCAACCGTTAAACGCACGAATATTGTTTCCACCTGATAAAAAACAGTTAAGAACTTTTGTCAGGTGGCTAAAGAAACGCTCATTCATTGATTGTTTTACCTCTGCACCTATAATATCTAGACCCTCAGGCATACCCGGATACTTGTAGGTTTCCGTCTGCGAAAGAGATCTGAGTCTTACAGTCTCTGAGACATATATGTCATCAGAGACCGCAACCTCGCCTCGCTTGACATGGATAACCGCACCTTTATCTACACCAAACTCCATATTGATTGAGTTGCTAAATCAAGCAGTTATTTTTGACTAAAGTTGATTTATTATTATTATTTTATTCATTAACAGTTAAGGGATTTTTATACTATCCGGTAATACATGGGAGACCCATCGTACCTTTTATTTATTGTTAAAAACATCGCAACAAAGTTGATTATTTAATAATATGAAACTTGTATCTATTTACACATTACATAATATCATTTTAACGAGAGATATAACTTGACTTGTATCATTTAACACTTATTTTCAATACACTTGAATATTAGCAAACAGATACTATTCAAGTAATTTATGAAAGTAGGGGGTTGCGGATTAAAAGAACATAATCTTACGGATTATACCTTTATCTTTTGTTTGAGCAACATTATCGTAGGAACTCATACAAATTAGTTATTACATTTTGTAAACTTTTGTATATCAGTTTACACGAAAGCACTTTAAACACAGTATTTAGGTGCGACGTAATATAATTACACTTATATTATTTATCACAACATTTTTGCACATGTTACTCATAAGCCGAGGTATATCTCACAGGTTTCTCGTGAATTACTTTTTAAACATAATATTTATCAAAAAACCTAAAACGCACTATGATAGAAAACATTTTTCCCCACAAAATAAGGTATTCAAGTTTAATCTAGCACATTTAGTTTACGACCGAGAATTTTTTAAATCTTGTTTTTGCTCTCCTGTAAAATGATGATTTTCGACTTGTATCACTCATCACAAGAGCCACAGATATATTTAACTCATGATTGAGATATGTTTCGGCCTTACTATTGAGGATGCCGAAGACCGGGCGAAATAACTCAGCCGAAATACCGACCCTGGTACCGTACGGGATAACGCCTAAGCAGAATAAATAAATGCTTGAGATATGTTTTATAATATAAATAACACGCATATATACTCGCAATCAATTAATATAAATATGTCCAATTGAAAAAAAAGTGAAGAGTGTGAATATTATGTGGCTGTTGGATGTACCAATTTATACAGTTGATCACACTATACTTTTATACAAGGTGGTAAAAAAATACCGTTATAGAACCCTAAAAGTAAGTCAAATACTTTAGAGTCTACTTTACTTAATAAACAAAAAGCATTTTCATACTTATTTAAAAAAATCCTTTAGTAATTATTTTGCTTTGTTTGATACTCTATATTATAATATAACTTTAATTTAACTGGTTACTTCACAATAATGTACGGCAAACATCATATACTCACACTTCAGCAAGATTATTTTTATAAAAAAATGCAAAACTCCAAATAAAAGTAAGGGAAGTAATTCAGAGGAGAATATGAGAAACGATAAAAGTTATCTATGAGATGGTAATTTACGGAAATTACCTGCGAAAAGTTTCAAACTCCATAATTGGACGGCGAAATATTTAGGCTTCTTTTAACGAGCTAAATTGTCTTTAAAACATTCGGGATGATGGTAAAGTTTGGTGTGTTTACTTCAATGATCGTGTGGGAAGACCTTTATAATGTAAAGGCATTTTTTATTACAATAAACGCCGAGTTTGTAGTCTTATTGGTTTCATAACATATTATGGGAACTGAACTAGCGTAAATTTATAGGTACTTTAGAAGAATCAGTTAAATGGCTAATAGTAAAAATAGAAGTTTTTTATGGCCTTCACAGGCAGACTAGCATGCGGCCCGCCTGATGGTAAGCGGCTACCGCTGCTCATGGACTTTCGCAGTACCAGGGGTCCAGCACAACAAAGTCGCCATCTACCATAAGAAGAGAACTCTTTTTAAGCCTCGCATAAAAAGGATAGGTCATAGCGCTTTGGGAACTCCGAAGCAGGGAGATCTTTCCAGAGCTTGCACGTACGTGGTAAAAGACAGGCTAAGGCCATAGTAGTATTTAGTACAGCTGACGAATGTTCTCAGTGTTTGCCAAATATTTTCTATTTATATGCGCGAATAGAAATAATTTTCTTTATAATATTGCGGTCGTAAAGACCTTGTTGCTGTAGTTAAAGCGTTGTTTTGTAACTAATTAAATATAACACCCGATTGCCATTATAACAGGAGTAAAGTTGTTACAGTCCGAGTAGGGGCCTAGATACAGCGCTTTCAAAATGCGCGGTGTCTGTGCTAGCGTTTATAAAGCAGTTGTTCCATGTAAGGCTAAGGAGAAAATACATAAACTCAGGCATTTTTTCCCGAAAGGGTAGGCAGAGGTGCTAGCAGGACACCCACATTTTGCATTGTATGTTCCGTCCCAAGATGTGATAAGGGGCAAGCCTATCGCCATATCGGGTAATGTAAAGAAAAATCCAATATGACTGCCTGACCCGGGATTCGAACCCGAGACCTTAGCTCTGTAATCGTACCGTAGTACACCTACGCTACCGAGGCAATCCAACTGCGCCATCGAGGTAAGATGAAAATGTGAAAAAATAGCTGTAAATAAAGGTTACTTGGCGTATTTATCAATGTACAATTTTCTTAGGTTAAAGGTTAAAGGTTTAAATTTTCACAACAAAATAATTTTTTGTGTGACTCACAAAGATTGTTTCGGAATTAAATGTCGTGGGACCAAAAAGTCATTAACAGTTTCAAAATGCAATACACGATCAACTACTAATACTCTCTGACGACGCAATTCTTATACTACAAATATACAGGGTATATCAAGACTGCGACCGAAAACGAAGCCAGGTGGTAGTATTAGTAACTTCAGACACAATGTAAGTAAAAATTTCTTTTGTAATTTTTTACTTATCGTCATATTTGGGTGATAAATACATAGTTTTCGTAAAATAATGATGCAGACCTCTTTTTTTTTCAACACTCAATGGTACGTAAGGGTTTAAATTATTATTTTCGCCAAGACTAGGTTTTTACCACTCAAACAAGATGATTTTTAAAAAATTCTAAAAAAATATCTGTTGCTGTTTTGGTGAAATTTTTATTTGTCTCGTGTCTGTAACCACTAAAACTACCACCTGGCTTCGTTTTCGGTCGCGGTCTTGAGATACCCTGTATAATAATATAATACATAAGGAATTTAAAATTTTGTTCGAGAATATTTTTCACCCCGCACTCACCCGCACCGCGCCCTCATAAACGGAGTTCCACATCAGCTAGTTAGCGAGATAACCGTGCAAAATTGCGCGTACTTGCTCGATAACACAGCAAATTAAACGGCAGTGGATGCTTTCAACTCGCAGGCTTTTTGTGCCGGATATTTGTATTCAAACACAAATGTAAGGGGTAATTTGTATTTATCTTACTAGTGGTTAGATGGTATTGTTCTTTTTTAATTTTGTGTGGGTTTTGCATTTAAACGTAATAGTACGTTTGAAAGGGGTAATTTTGTATTGATTATTATACCTATAACACAGATTATCCTAGCATAGGTATTAGTAGATCATTGTCTTATTAAGACAAATAAAATAAATAAATAAATAAATACACCCAACAGCGACATACATAGTCCTGACCCCACACTAAGATCGAGTCTTGTGTCGTGGGTATCAGGCACTACGAGAGACTTTTCAGTCTCACAAACACCCAGACCCGAAACAAATACTTGTGGTTCTCACAAACATTTGTTTCGCTGCGGGGATCGAACCCGCGGCCTATCGTTTCACAGGCGGCGTCTAACCAAACGGCGCCACGGATGCTGTTGAGTAAATGTATTTACTCTAGGCTCTATTATTTTCTGCACTGTAATATAAATTGAATCCATTTTATGTATTCTATGTTTGTCTAGTTTTAATGAAAATAAACTATTTTTGTTATTATTTTATAATGTTAGCGTGTAGTTATAATTATAGTTCTTATGAAAATGATCTTAGTAAATTGTCTAAGCTTTCTCAATCTATTCTCGGTAGTAGATAAGACTTGGGTGTTATCTCCGAGCACGGTCTCGGCAGTAGGAGATTATTGGCTGATGCACTTCAATACATTATCTATCTATCTATCTATATCAGCCCATATACGTCCCACTGCAGGGCACGGGCCTACTCTACAATCGAGAGAATCGATTGAGAGTGGTTAGGCCATATAGTCCACCACGCTGGCCTAGTGCGGGTTGGCGGACTTACAACTTACACTTACTTACTTCAATACATTATCTTAAATTTTTTCAGCCTTACTCATAGACAGTTCTAAAACCTATTTTGGTTATCGAATGTTTTATCTTCGCTCAAACTGAATCAAACGTCGAAAGGAATAAAACATCCGATAACTATAATTGGTTTTTATACTTTCTATGAATAAGGCCGTTTTTCTGTACTTCTTACTGTTACTGCTTTAAAACAGTTTTAAATACAAAAGTGACGCAATGCCAATTTTAAACACATCGCGCAAACTTTCTCAGTATAAAATTTAAATACAAATTTAGAATCTGTTTGAGCCAATGTATCCACTGAAACTTTCTCATCATGTTCAACATTTTAAACGCCTGTGAATATGCAAACACGGGTATTACTCTGTCAGGGTATTACGAAGACAAATATCCTCGGGAACTTTATGCCACAACATTATAATGAATTAAATGCTGACAGTGATGCAACCTTTTTCCGCAACTGACGAGGTTCTGTATTCTTAATAATATACACATATCTTTTGACGTTCTGTACCGTGTTACGTCATTATTTTCTGGCGGACGCTATATTTTTAAGAATAGGCTGGGCAGTGCAGTCCAGGATGGTCTAAAACTGTTGGTAAACTTCAAGTATTTCATAATGGTTTCATAGATTTTCGCAAATGTTACACATTGTAATAAAATTTATTTTTTACGTATTATAACGGAGCTTTAGTTTAATTTTGAATTTCTGCCCGCGACCAGGAAAGCTGTAAAGTAATGGAAACGTCGGGAAGTCAAAAAATGTAAACAACAGACCAGATCCGCGATAAGATCCTTAAAAATATTTTCATTACAGGTATTTCTTTGTTTGAGCGAGAAAAACCTAGTTTTCTAACACCGAGAAGAATTTTGCACTCACCAAACACTGTGAAAGACCGGGAAAGATGTTATATCTAGGTTTGCAAGCGATTACATTGCTAACTCTCCACCAAAATCCTACGCTAGCTTACGAACTAAAAACCAATTATGCATTAAAAATAATTGCTTACCTGCAGTATCAAAGTAATACACCAAAAAATATTTAACCCCTCCAACTTTCCTCTCAAATATGAGCAAAGCAAAACTGCCAACCGCTTAACCCAACAATGGAACTAGAAATACGAAAATAATGTTACATACGGCATATTTTAGCACTCCGTCGGACGTCGACAATTCACAGTTTCCTTACAAGCTACCTCCAACATAAAGACGTCGGGCGGGACTTTATATTACGGCACCGAGTTCCGTGAACACAAGTCATATTTACTATATGCGGGCTTAACTCCTGCACATCGTTAAGTTGCCACGTTTGCAATTTCCCTTGAATGTTTTACAGTTTACACCTGGCGGGAAATTCAATAGTTTGTTAGAAATACTAGGATTTATGATCCTTTGTTTTATAGTTGGAAAGATATATTTTCTATTTACGCCAACCTACAATTGCCCAGCGTGGTGGACTATTACTTGAACAGTTTCCATTGACTTTCGGTTGTAAGAAAGTCCCGTATTTAGCAGTGGGCTGATACAGTCAGTCAATACAAGACCAATTTTCTATATTAGAGAAGGTAAATCAGTGATTCTTATGGTAAAGCTTATCAATCTTTTCTGTTGACACGAAAGACTACAATGCTTCTGGCAATTAGTGAAATGTGATCCAAATAGACATATCCACTGGTGAGAGATAACGAGCTATTGCAATAGCAATGCTGTTGCTTCACGTCAGTTGTCTATACGTCTATGCCCCGATAGAAACGATTCATTTGTGCATCCACTATTCTTAGTGTGGGGTCAGGACTATGTATGTGACTGTTGGGTGTATTTATTTATTTAAGGGATTTAAGTCTGTACACTGTACGGTCTGCCTCGTTACCAAGAAAGCTGTAAAGTAGGTAATCGAAACGTCGGGAAATTAAAAATTGTAAAATTAAACCTGCCTAACGTAAATAAAAAAATGAAATTTAATAAGACTGCCTCAGTGGCGTAGTTGTACAACGGTACGACTACAAAGCTGAGGTCTCGGGGTCGGGCAAAGTGATGAAAGTGAAACCATTATAGTTACTGCATTCGATTTCCTAGCACAAAAAACCTGATTCCATCAAATCGAATTCTCATACGCTCTCGAAAAACGGAACACCAAAAAACTGTGCACGTTTAAAAAAAGATTTGGGAAATCCTCCCCGTAAGTTATGAGAGGTTCCGAAGTACCCGCCGATAAGCCAAACGTGCGCGCCCGTTTGCGTTGAAATATTAGGGTAGTAATAAATTTCGCGGAGTATTGTTGAGTATGAATTGGTAGGTCTTTGAATTCACCTGCCTGATGTCGTTGAGATGTTTCTTGCTATTTATTCTGTTTTGAGTGATGAGGAAGTCGCAGGAATATGGGAAGATGTTGGTGGTATTTTATTTCCGGATGAAGTATCGCTGTAGGATATGAATTAAGGATACGACTTTTTATTATTTCAATGAATAGCGAGACGAACATGCTATTCGCCTGATGGTAAGCGATACGACCACTCATGGGCAGTAGCAAAACTAAACACCACCATGAACTACAAAGCAATGTTTGGCATTACAATGCGATCGCCATCCAGAGACATAAGATGCTAAGTATCTCTATGTCCAGTAATTACTCTGGTAACAATATCCTTCAAACCGGAACACAACAGTGCATTTACACTGCTGTTTGTGCGGGACAAATAGACATTGCGATGGTATCTACTGAGGCTACCTTTCACACATGAGGGACATACCACCAGTAAAATCAGCTATCGTACATAAAATATATAATGACCCACGTAAGATTGTTTGTGAAGCGAAGCTTTGAACCAAACGGAACACGACAGTCGTTTGGTGAGTGGAGCTTGTCGGAAGAAGTATACCTATTTTCTCTTTCCATCTTTTTCTTTTCTTATTTTCTGCCATTTAAATAACTTGCAAATATTTTACCATCATCAGTTTAGTTCCAGTAATATTAATATGACAAAATTGCCGGAGAAGATAGTTCTTCCGAGATTCTATGAAATTTATTAAAGATATTTATAGATAAATTTAATTCACAGGCTTTTCTTTTAACATTAAAGAGCCTCTTCATATAATAGGTGTATTTTGTTTGTCAATCCACCAAAATGTGTCTTATCTTCAGTAACCTCTAACAATAACGATTGAGTGTACTCATCAAAGCAGATAACAATTTATAGCCATGAATCCTTGTCCAGAACTTGTGTTTAAGCGGCATTCATTCGTCAGACTCTAAAATTTTCGTAATTGGGAAAGTTTATTCAAACAGAATATAATTAATACACACTTTGGAGATATTTATGCAGATGGCGGTTTGAGAAATTGTACTTTTCGTAGTTGTAAAATTGTAGCAATTTTAGCTGTCTTTCTGTTTGTTAATTTTATTAGCCGAGTGCTTAATAAGGGTCATATTTAAGAAGGTATTTTTAAATACATTTGTGTCACAAAACAGTATGTGGTCTCATTATTATGAATATATTCAATTACAAGAAGTCCTCTAGTGAACATAAGCCTACGCCAAATATTTACACATTATTTATATTTCAGTTACGTCATATTTTAGTACATGTTTAGTTACCTCTTTAACTTTATTAATATTGTTATTAGCATTTCTGAATGCTCGTTGGTAACTCCACTAAACTTTTTCTTTGTTCTAATTTTATTTGCCCAAATTCATTTAGTAGGGTTTACACATGGGAATAAATCTATAACAATTAAATGCATTTTTCGACCTTTTACTCTTAAAATTTGATTTAAAATTATACGTTTAACAGTACATTCTACATACGCGTATTAGAATTTTGTTATTTTTTTATCCTTCCAATTAATTCCAGGTCCCAATTGCTCAGATTGCATTTACGTTGCTGTTTTTTTATTGCGATGAATGGCGAGACGTGCATGCCATTTGCTTGATGGTAGGCGATACGACCGCTCATGAACAGTAGCAAAACCAAACAACACCATGAATTTTAAAGCAATGCTGGCATTCCACTTCACTCGCCATCCTGAAACATAAGATGTTAAGTCTCATTATGTGCTGCCTACTCTGGCTCAATGCCCTTCAAACCGGAACACAATAGTGTATTTATACTGCTGTTTGTCGGGGGAAACAGACATTACGGTGCTAACTACCTAAGAGGCCCCTCACATAAATTAGAGACCTACCACCACTAAAACAAAATTTTATAATTTTGACTGATATAATATTCACGAATAAAAGCCACATTTAAAATGAATATTCATTCAGATAAAACCGGCAGTAGCTTCTAGTTATGAGTGAAAGAAAACATTGTACCAACCCAATTTCCCTAACCGAGGCGTAATAATGAAATCAAAATGAATTTCAAATTTAAGTTGTCTTCAACTGCGAGTGCCGGATATTGTTTTATATTATATCGTTTAATTTATTGTAGCGTTTTCTTAGTATTATCAGTTCAAGACTTCATAGAATTGTTGGAATTTTAATGGTTTAGAATTGTGCATGTTACTCACTTCGATCAAAGCAGTAACGTTATCGACTGAATATACTGTAATGTATGTGACAGCCTCCATGGCGCAGTTGGTTAGATGCCATCTGTGAAACAAGAGGCGTGGCTTAGATCCCTGCACCAAGACAAATGTTTTTTGAGTCCCACAGATATTTCTCTCGGGTCTGGGTCTTTGTGAGACTGAAAGACCTCTCGTAGTTTCTGATACCCACGACACAAGCCTTATTTGGTCTCAATGTGTATGTGACTGTTAGGTGTATTTATTTATTTACTGTAACTTTCCCTTCGCGACTCTACCATTTACAGCCGGTCTTTATAACCGATCGGTATTTGACAAGTATTATCATAGTTAGTAAGAAAAAAATGTTACTCTAAAGTTTGACAAGATTTTTGATGAACACTATTTCCAAAAATTTATACAATAAGTTTAGATTACTACTCGTGTGTGTTACTTCTTTATTGTGTTTATAATCACTAACAAAAACTGTCGATATTTGAAATACTATGCTGATCTAAGGGTTTTCTTTTTAATTCTTACAAAGACTTCTCTTCTACTTTATTCTACTTGGCGTTATCCCGGCTGGTGCCAGGGTCCGCCTTCCGGCTGAATTTCCTCCATTTCACTCGGTCTTCGGCATCCTCAATATGGCCACTGACTCTCATATCTCTCTTGAAGTCATCTAGCCAGCGCTTCTTTGGTGTTATACCCCTGGGACTAGGTTCTGGTATTTTGAGGTTCAAGCACACATTGCTGACGTTCTCCTCTGGCTTTCTTAGGGCGTGACCATACCATCTCTTGCGACATTCCTGCAGTTTATTGGACACATCGCGGTCACCGAGTCTTCATTGTCAATCCCACAAAGACATCTCATTGAGAACAATTTTCCCCAAGACGTCACCCAGGGCCTGCAACGTAAATCGATCTCCGAACTCCGATGAATAACCATCACACCCCGCGGCTTCAGTAACATTATAAAAAAAACTCAACAAAAACGTCTCACGATCGAATATCGTCGAAAGATAAAAGAATTTATTTAAAACTCGCGTCCTCTGCTGTAAAGAACGAAGTGTACGATACCATATGATCTGCATATTTATGACTTTACTGTACGTGTCTCGAAAAATCGAAGGGAGCTCTTATTACAAATGCTGAGATGGAGAAGGAAAATGACTATTTGTATACTATTTTTGTTATATTTGGATTGGGTGGAATTGCGAGGGAAAAAATAAACACGACAGCCCCAAGTAAACGTCTAGCTTTGCTTAAATTTATATTCAGCGTGAAATATTTGGCGATCTGTGACCGGATTGTAATGTACGCCGAATATATTGGTTAGTTTGATATTTTTGTCATGTTGTCGCGATGAATACCGGAGGTTATCATAATAGTTTATTTGGTACAAGATGGGTGGGTCTCTGCGTGGTTAGAATTTATTTTATACAACTTCTCTGCGTCCTAAAGACGTTATGTTACTGAGAGACGGTTGACGTATATTTGTCGTTTACTTTTTTTACAAGCCTAATTGAAATGAGTAGATCGTGCATATGTTAGTAAACGTAAATAAGGACATAGTAACCGTAACATTTAGAATTAATTAACTGATGCAAGGTACCTCATTACACTTATCAACTCAAGAAATGAAGTGTCGAGTCTTTTAATAATTTACAAAGGAATGTCACGTAGAGAAGTTGTAGTCTGTAGAGGTCGACCTCACCGAACCTAAAACATCCAATCTGTGATACTCTCAATAAGGGTCAAGTCAAAAGTACCCTAAAAATGCATTAAGAGATTGATGAAGGTGGATGAAATGAAAGTAAAATGTCAGGATCGAGCAAGGTGGCGATGCATAGTCACTGCCTACCCTATATGCCTATATGGGATACAGGCGTGACGATTATGTATGTCTGTATGAGTCTTTTAATCCAATGTTACCTTTTAATGTTAGACAAAATTAGTTGGCACACTTAATTCACTGTTTAACTTTTTATACAGGGTTTATCAAGACTGCGACCGAAAACGAAGCCAGGTGGTAGTATTAGTGACTTCAGACACAATGCAAGTAAAAATTACGCAAAAAAAATCGACAACTTTTTTTTTGTAATATTTTACTTATCGTCATATTTGGGTGAAAATACATCGTTTTTCTAAAATAATGATGCAGACCTCTTTATTTTTCAACACTAAATAGTACGTAAGAGTTTAAATTATAATTTTCGCAAAAACTAGAATATATCCACCCAAACAAGATGATTTTTAAAAAATTCTAAAAAAATATCTGTCGCTGTTTTGGTGAAATTTTTATTTGCATCGTGTCTGTTACCACTCAAACTACCACCTGGCTTCGTTTTCGGTCGCGGTCTTGAGATACCCTGTATAAGATCTTTCGCGAACGCAGGTTTCCTAAGTTTTATTAGCACATTAGGCTCGATGCTGCGACTACAACCTAATTCAATAAACATTCTACCAATTAAAATTTACATTAAAATATGTCTGACTTCTGACATAAAATTTCAATTTGTAGTAAAAAGTGACAAATGATGTTGACGATGTAGTACCGCATACATATGTGGGTATTGCATACGAGATAAATTATGAAATTATTACAAAACTCCAAATAATACGACGATTGTGTAATCATAATTCCTGTATTCTTTTCCAACATCATGTTCATCAATACAAGAACTTTCTACAAAATACAGCTCGCATATAAAATGCCTACAACGTTTCTTCTAGAACATTCACAGCATAATTCCCGACTCGGCCATCCTTCACATCGGCCGGTGACAACTCCGTTCCATATTCAAATCCTTAGTCCATTCTTCTTAATACAACGGCCAGCATCATCTTCATACTTGAATTAGGTTGCTTTCCTCATCGCTTATAAAAATCATCCGTAACAAAATATTAAATGAAGACACGCGGATTTCTGACACGCCCAAATGTCAAAGCCAAGTTTGTATCTCTATTCGCAAAGCTTTGTCTGTATCAACACTACGTTCCACTGTCGATCCTGGTTTGCAAGAGTTGCAGTGGTCATTATGTAGTTAGGACAGACTTTTATAGAGCGAAAGGACACCTAATTTTTTTAAAATGTTGCTCTTAAAAATAACAATAATATAAACAATTCTATGACAATACAAATCAGATTGTTCGCCAAATTTCTTCTAAATTCTTGTTATGGAGCTTATCCGATTCGCATCTTCAAAGCATCTCCATTATCCAAATCTATTCCAATTCCAACAGGATTCCAACTACGTCATCAACTTATATATTTTAATATTCGCAGATTTATTCTCAATTCCTACGCGCCATTTCGTAATATTGAGAATGTATTTTAACGTTCGAATTCCTGCAAAATTCCATTTTACAAATGCCTGCACTGAACGGTTTATGTTAACGATAGCATCGTGTTTTTACATCTTGCGTAAGCAAATAATCTAAGGTGATATTTGGCAGTAGGTAGTTCTAGAAAAAATCAATTTCAGTTTGCCCGACCGGGGATTTGAACCCAAGACCTCAGCTTTGCAATCATACTTAAGTACAAATGTGCCACCGAGGCAGTTTAGCCAATGTCAATATAAAAAACACTAAAATCTCAACACCAAGACTAATGCAATGAGCCTCGTAGTAAACCTGAAGGTAAAGTATTTCCTTATTAAGTTTCTAGGCACGTCCAACCGGGGTGTCGAGTGGCATGTGACATCGGAATTTCATTTCAGCGCGATACCGAACATCTGCGTCGAAATGAAACAAATCGTGTACTTTTCAATATTTCGCACAATTATGTTAGGAATAGTTTATTTCAAAATGTTAGTGATATAACATTAATTGTATTTTTATTGCGATGGTGGCGAGACGAGCATGCCATTCGCCTGCTCATAGACAGTAGCAAAACCAAAAAACACCATGAATTATAAAGCAATGTTTGGCATTCCACTGCATTCGCCATCTTAAAACATAAGATACTATGGCTCATTATGTCCAGAAGTTACTTGTCGATCGACGTACTTTCGCGTCAGTCTAAGAAGTATTATATTTTATTCAACGGTAGAGCCCTGGATATTTTTACTAGATAATATTTTTCTAAAATTCTCATTTAGTCTAAAATCTAGGATTGGTTAAAACTACTTACTAATAACACTTCAGGTGTCCATGTATAGACAATAGACTTTTGACAGATCTACACAATGGAGAACAATGGGAGCACAATGGAGAACGTCACATAAATCATGACAGGGAGCCCGATATGAGCGTCATGGACAACGGAAAGTGTTTTTTTTTTGTATTCTCGAATGACTAAGTTAGCGCATTAACACCTGTTTCTATTTTTCTAAACAATTTGCTTAGTCACAGTGAAGTCATATTTTTCCTATATAGTGTATTATCTATGTTTGCATAAAAAGGACTACAATAATGAACATGTAATGCAAGGACGGCATAATATTATCAGATAACTACGCAGAAATATAAAAACAAATATGGGAATTATAGTATTACACATTTTGGCGCATTTGATAACACGTAGTAATTACTAGTTGAAAAAGTATTCATATACTTTATTATCTAATGATAAACTCAAATGATTCACCACGCATAACTTTAATACTTTAAATTTCACAAAATATAAAACGGAGGTATTAGAGTAAGAGCCCGCTTGCCCCAGATTTACTTCATTTTATAAAAGCTGAAAGTTTGTCTGCGCATATATTTATTTATTTAATTTTAGGAAAGCTTACAGACTAATACAATTATGAACACAGTCGACAAAACAACTACTTAGCTAATAACAAGCTTCCACGTATGAATTATTATACAGTAGTACCTCGGTGTTAAAAAAAACTTATGTATATATGTACTTATGTATTAAAGTAGATGCAAAACAAAGAAAATAAATAGCAAATAGATATAAAAGAAAAATAAAAAGATAACGGAAATGGAATAACTCTAAAATCGATACACAGAAACAAATTAAACAGAAAAAAAGTAAATAATTAACCGATTCGAGTTTGAGCCACCACAAGTCAAAGATAACAAACATAGCTTAGTAAAAACTGATCGTTAAGGTTACATCTTAATTCAGTAATGCTCGCATGCATCTAACATAGGCATAACACAATCAGCAATTATAAAGTTTGGGTCGTAGTTTCTTTGCCAAATATCATATTTAAAGTATCGGGCTATTCGGCCATCAAAAGTATCTGACTACAAAGGAAAAAAAAACTTTATAAAATCAGCTTTTATAATGTAGGGACACACACACTTGTTCGGCTATGTAAGTGTACGTACGTTGTGTGCGGGAACGCTGTGTCACACCAATTCAATACGTCTACTAATTTGTTATTACTACCATCTAAGTACATCAGCTGTGTATAAGCGTTCTCTGGAAGCTTTGACATACAAATATATCTAGTGCCATCCTTGAAGTATAATTTAATTGATTACAACTCTGACTCCTACAGAATACGAGTGCTACATATATGATAACGCTGGTAGTACATATTACTTTAATAATTAATAGTTTCTGATACTGCGATGCTTATTTTAGACGCATGCGCAGACAATGTTCAGATTTTTCAAAATGATTTAGGGTTGGGACTAGCGGGCTCTTAGACTATATGTATAATCAGAATGTTATCTGTTATTTTACACATAGGCATTAAGGACAGTTATAACGGTTCGTTCGTGATATTATACCTATCTTTAATTTTTGTGGTGTACGAGTATATGTTGCAGGTGTATTGTCAAAGCCCCGATTAATTCAATATTGTAACTAAACGGTAGATTGTCAATTGACTTAATTTTAATTATTGAACTCATATTGACGTCTTGAATCTAATGTTAATTTATTTATTTCTGTGAATGATAATGTCAAATTCAATGTTAACTATACTTATTTTCGCGTGTTCATTGCTATTACAAGTGGACTCTGCTCGGATTTTATGTGTCTTACCGTTTCCTGCAGTCAGTCACCAGAATGTGTTCAGAGCGTATACTAAAGAAATGGCCAGGCGAGGACACGAGCTGGTCATCATCACACCAAACCCATCTCTACCTAAGGACAGAGCTCCAGACAACATCACCGAAATTGACGTCAGCCATACCTACCAAATTCTGCTAAACCTCAAAAACGAAGGAGTGTTTACACCCAAAAGAGGAGTTATTATAGACAAAGATAGTTTCACCTCGGCAGAGTCAGGGAGACTTATTGTAAAGCTGATGACGGAACAATTCAAACATCCAGATGTGAAAAAAATGATTGCTAATAGACATAAAGAGAAGTTCGATTTAGTGATCGTCGAAGCTTTAATATACAGCCAATTGATGCACGGGCATTTGTTCAACGCACCAACAATTTTATTTTCTACTGTTTTTGGATCACCTGACCAATTCGAAATAATGGGAGCTGTGAGTCATCATCCGATTTTCTATCCTAATATGCTAAGAAACAACTTTGGCGTTTCTAATGTTTTTGACAAAATACAGTCTATTTACGACGAACTGATACTTCGATACAGAATATACGTATGGGAACAAATAGAAAATGAAGAGCTGAAACGAATTTTTGGAAAAGATGCTGTCACTGTTCAAAAATTAAGAGATCGTGTTGATATGCTCTTTTTAAGTGCTCATTCTATTATGGGTAATAATAGACCAGTGCCACCAAATGTTATTTATTTAGGAGCTGGAATTCATCTTAAGACGATTAAAGAATTGCCAAAGGTAATTATGATTATATATCTATATCAGCCCATATACGTCCCACTGCAGGGCACGGGCCTACTCTACAATCGAGAGAATCGATTGAGAGTGGTTAGGCCATATAGTCCACCACGCTGGCCTAGTGCGGGTTGGCGGAAGTAAGTGCGTGGTGATTGACTATCAATACACACATAACTCCTAAAAGTCAGAGGTGTGCCCTGGGATTTGAACCCGCGACCACCGTGAACATGTAGGCAGCCGCGTCTGGTCCGTTACCAACAGGCCACCACGCACTTTATAATTAACTAATACAAAATGTATACTCGTATTATGTTTAATTTGCTGAATTGATAGACTATGAAAGGTTTCGTAAAAGACTTTACTGCTAGTAAAGATGCACTATGTGGATGTTTATATAACGAAAAAATTTGAATCCATTTAATAATATTTTCTTTTTATTTGTATTTTTTTGTGTGTGTGCAATAAAGTGTATATAAATAAATAAATAAATAAATAAATAAATAAATAAATAATAATAAAGAGAATTGAGCTGACTTTAAATACCATAGAAATTCCTGCAAATCGCTATGGCTTGCAGGTTTCATCACGATGTTTTCCTTCACCGTTATAGTGCTTCATGATTATGATGAGAGGACTTTTTTTCCAGGATCTAAAAGATTATTTGGACCGCTCAAAAAGCGGAGTAGTATATGTCAGTCTGGGAACGAGCGTGCCAACATCGCTGATGGACCAAGATCTGTTGGACGCTTTCTTGAATGCATTTGCAGCATTGCCTTACGATATTCTGTGGAAATTGGATGAGAACAACCTTCCTCCCGAAAGGATTTCGAAGAACATCAAGATCGTAAAATGGTTTCCGCAGCGAGATATGTTACGTAAGTTTGACGGTTTTTTGCATGTGTATAAGGGGTGAATTCACTATCCATTTTTGTTTATATCCTGGAATATCCTAACTTCTTCTAACTGTATTTTCACTTATCATTGGTAGAGTATAGTAGATATATTTATCGCTTGATGTTGGTTCAATGATACTATATGATGAAGAATGATTCATATGCTACTGTAAATCTGAGATTAGTGATGTTTGATTTCTGAGAAGAGCCTTCTTCGCCCTTTTTCCCTTCAATAAAAATACTAAAAATGTTATTTACTCTATGCAGATCATCCAAACATCAAAGCGTTTGTGACACAAGGAGGATTTCAATCTACAGAGGAAGCCATCGAAGCTCAAATGCCATTAGTCGGTATCCCCATGCTGGGAGACCAATGGTACAACACCAACAAATACGTGGAACTTGGCATCGGAGTTCAATTAGACTCCTTCACTATGAATGCTGATGACATCTTCAACGGAGTCACTAAGGTTATCACAGATCCTAGGTGAGTTTATACTTCTAGTTACCCAATTAATTAATTGACATATTCAAAATACCTTCTTTGTTAGCGTTGAACTACCATATTTCCTCCAGCGATTGCGTTCTTTAAATACTTAAAAACCATAAAGATACTTCTGATGTTTAGTGAGGTTTCATGAAATACAGCATTTAATTTCTATGAGATAAGCCGTCTGTTCGTTTACCAGTACTGTTATTTTTAAACAAAAAAAAACGAATGCTACGAGTATGATATTATTGGTAAAATAATTTTAAGTGTGGTTCGATAACATTTAATAACTAATAAATAAATAAATACACCCCACAGTCACATACATAGTCCTGACCCCACACTAAGATTGAATATTGTGTCGCGGGTATCAGAAACTACGAGAGACTTTTCGGTCTCACAAACACCCAGACCCGAAACAAATACCTGTGGATCACACAAATATTTGTTTCGGTGCGGGGATCGAACCCGCGGCCTCTAGTTTCACAGGCGGCGTCTAACCAACTGCGCCACGGAGGCTGTCAACTTAATATATCGTATTTTTAATTACAGTTACAAGAAAAATTTGAAGAAATTGCGTGAAGTAATGTACGACAGAACGCAGACGCCGATAGAGAAGGCAGCGTGGTGGAGCGAGTATGTGATACGTCACGGCGGCGCCAAGCACCTCAGGTCTCCCGCCGCCAACATGTCTCACTACGAGTACTTCATGGTAGACTTACTGCTGAGCGTCGTGGCACTAATCCTTGTAGTATTAGTATTAATTATAGGAGCCTTACGATATATTCTGATGAAATTCAAAGGAGACAAGAAAGTAAAGAAAAATTAGTTAGAAACGACTTATCAATTTATATTGCCTGCCCATTCATGCTGAGCAGCGTGGCTCTACCAGTACCAGAATTTATACAGGGTATATCAAGACCGCGACCGAAAACGAAGCCAGGTGGTAGTATTAGTGACTTTAGACACAATGCAAGTAAAAATTTCGCAAAAAAAAATCGACAGCTTTGTAATTTTTTACTTATCGTCGTATTTGGGTGATATATACATAATTTTCCTAAAATAAAGATGTACATCTTTTTATTTTTAAACACTCAATGGTACGTAAGGGTTTAAATTAGTATTTTCGCAAAAACTACGTATTTAGCAACCAAACACGATGATTTTCAAAAACTTCTAAAAAAATTCTGCCACTGTTTTGGCGAAATTTTTATTTGCATCGTGTTTGTAACCACTAAAACTACCGCCTGGCTTCGTTTTCGGTCGCAGTCTTGATATACCTGGTATAATTGATAATAAAATGTATATTAGAGTTAATAAAAATAACAAAGATGTGTACAATACCAAGGTTCTCTCCCTATCTTCGCCCACAGAAAGTCTACTGCTAAACATAGGCTTTGCCAATGGATCGCCACATACAAAGATAAAAATAATGTATTCATTCTATTATTTGGCTTGAATCTTACGACACTTTAAGGTTGTGTAACTAGGTTAGTAACGCCATATCTTCCTCGTTGATTAGATTATCAGTAAAAGAAAATACCTCGTACAAATACAAACCGTCAGTCGAAGTAATAAAGTTTTATTTAGCTTATCGCAAATTACACTAAAACTGATATGTAATTACAAGGCAAATAGTAGTCATCAATATATCGACCTCGAGTCGCCTTCAATGATGTTCCGTGATCAGTTTCTTATTAATGCCCTTTACCACCGAGCCTAATGGTGTGTGCAGTCATTTAGGTTGTAATGCCTCAATGAATACGGTATAATTAAATAAAAAATAACTAACTGGATAAATAACTTATAAAATACGACATTAACAGAAGTTTGACTTAGTAATCGTCGAAGCTTTCATGTTCAGCCAATTGATGCACGGGCATTTGTTCAACGCACCAACAATCTTATTTTCTATTGTTTTTGGTTCCCCTGACCATTTCGAAACAATGGGAGCTGTGAATCGTAATCTGATCTTCTACCCTAATTTATTCGGGAGTAAGTAACGCGTGTCTAATATCTTTGATTTAATAAAGTCTATTTACGACAAATTAATACTTCGATAAAGATTGGACGTATCCCACACGTCTATTCCAATGGAAAATGAAAGGTTGAAGCATTTTTTTGGAAAAGATTGTGTAACTGTGGTAAAAATAATAGGCCAGTGCCAGTAATTGCAAATGATGTGGATTTTGATGAATTTACAGAGTAAGGAAAGGTTTCATCAAAGTCTTTACGGCTACCAAATATCCTATTTTTTTAACATTTCATTACTATTTAGGGATAGGATGGGACATAATGGCATAGATAGATTGAGACTGGATGTAACGAGATGAGAGAGACGGAGTGGGATGGATTGGGTTGGTGTCATAGGAAAAATGAAGGGTTATTGTCACTCTAACTCGCCTGTAAAAAATATATTTAAATTGCAGTCTTCGAACGCACCTCCCGTATATGTGACCTACTTTTACATTTGAAATATCATCCAGTAACTCAATTTTGCTTCGATACTAACTCCGGTAGCGGGAGTAAAGGAAAACATCGAAGCGGAAAATTCCTTCGATTTGTTCGAATCAAATCGTGTGCGAAATGCACTGAATTCAAAACAGGTGTTATGTTACGCCGAGAATATTTTTACATAATCGTATGGAAAAACAAAAACTGAGAACTTGTCGAAGTTCTTCCCAGTACTGTATCATCTATCAACTGATAATCGCATACTGCTGAGAACGAGCCTCCTATAAAATTGAGAATTCGCTAGAGAGACCTTTGCTCATAATCCACCGCGTTTGCCTAGAGCGGGTTCTAATGGTTGATGTTGATTTTGATTCTATGGACTGCAAACATACATAAACTCACGTATTTTTCCCAGAAGGTATGCAGAGGTGCTACCGGGACACCCAAATTATCTATTAAGATGTTTACAAAACATTATACTATGAATGTTACACAGACAATAAGATCGGTTTTTGACTTTTTGAGTGTAGGTACCTTCTTTTGGCACCCAGCCATAAAGTTACCATAGCAACCAGGATGTTGCTGCCGGAAGTCCAATTGTAAACAACTTCATACTTCCAAATTCATACAATAATTAAGATATAATCCATCAAAATTTGAGTGGCGCGTGGCGAAATTTGGAACTACAAAGATAGGCAATTTGGAACTGTCAAGATAGGCACATGGTTCCCACAGAGAGATATGTTAAGTAAGTTGAAAGTAATTAAATTTAATAATGTTAATATGCTACCTTCTTAATTTGACACTATTATACCGTAACACCCGCAACTTCAAATCTTATATGAGAAGATCGACAATACTGGGTATTTAAATGGTACCGAGCATTGAAGCTTGATGACACTCATAGAATAAATTCATGGTAAGCGATACGACCGGTCACGAAAAGTAGCAAACCAAACAATACCATAAATTAAAAAGCAATACTTGGCATTCTACTAAGCTTGCCATCCTGAGACATAGGATTTTAAGTCTCATTTTGTCCAGTAGTACCTAACTCTGGCTACAATGTCCTTCAAACCGGAACATAACAATTTACACTGCTGTTTTGCGGGAGAAATAGACTGCGATGTTACCCAGGCGGCCTTTCACATGTGAGAGACCTACCACCAGAAATTAAAAACAGAGAATCATCACAATATACAGACCTAACTTTCCATAGTGTCACTCGATGTCACCTTGCAGACTTAGCTCCGAATATTATTTAGTTGAAGTATTTGGTGCAAAATTGAAGTGTTTCTAAGCATAGAAAACTTTACAAACAAGCCACTGAGTTTGAAATGTGGTTCGGGAGTTAACAATTAGGATCGTTCTCAACGTTGGCATCAAAACGTACCTCTATGCTGTGGAGTTAATTAATTAATTTAGAAAAGCAGTAGTTCAAAGGAATAGTCACACAAGTAGATGTCTACTTCTGCCACCAAATTGCAGTGTAAATGTACTGTTGTGTTCCGGTTTGAAGGACATTGTAACGAGAGTAACTACTGGACACATTGAGACTTAACATCGTATCACATTATGTCTCAGCATGGCAAGCGCAGTGGAATACCAAGCAATGCTTTGTAATTCATGGTACTGGTTGGTTTTCTACTGTCCATGAGCGGTCCTATCGATTACTATCAGCCAAATGGCGTACTCGTCTCGCCATTCATCGCAATAATAATATGTTATGTATTGTGGGGTAGGCATAAAAAATACATTTTATACCACCGATATATAACAATAAATCAGTCTTGAGTTTACCGTAATCGTAGTTTCATTGTGTAATTACATAATAAAAAACAACTCTATAGCCACATTGGACTGCTGTATGAAGGGGATACCTAAGTGGAAACATTGCTTCACAGAAAACCGAAATGAAGCTAAAGCTTTACTGACGTGCTTCGTCCAGTGAGTGACATTGTCAAAAGCAATTGGGTATATTTCCTTCTTCCAATCTATTTCTTGTCCCTAAAGTGCCAATTAAACGGGGAGAGATTCTCGCGGCGAGAATCGTATGCGATTATTGCATGATATAACCGCAATAGATTATTGTGTTCTGACAAATGTTTACACGATGCGACTTTTTTATATCCTTACGATAATCGTATCTTCGAGGCGAGAATCTCTCCCCGTGTGAATAGGGGTTAACTTACCCAGTTTTAGACTGTAATAGACTCTGGTTGCAATTGTAGTTGTATAAATTTGCGGGCAGCGGTATTTTACCATCAGTTGACGATCCGTTTGCTCGTTTGCCGATCCTATTACTCTGTGGCGTAGTTGTACTACAATACGGTTACAAAGCTGAGGTGTCGGGTTCAAATCCCGGGTCGGGCAAAGTGATATTGGATTTTTATATTCATTATCAGCTCGGAGTCTGGAATTTGTGCCTGATATGGCCACAGGCTCGCCCCGTATCACATCGTGGGACGGAACATACAAGGCGAAATGTGGGTGTCCTGGTGCCGCCTCTGCCTACCCCTCCTGGGATAAAGGCGTGAGTTTATGTATGTATATTATAAAATTGACTGTTAAGAGTTGACCAGCTGGTCCGTCTTATCAAGACCCGTATCATCAAAGTGACAGCGAAGTGATTGATTAGTTTAGTTTCTTCAGATAGTACGCAAAGACTACATATGAACAAGGACAAAGATAAGACTGTTTGTATGTAGTATGTAAGTGTATATTGTGAAAATAATCTATTTATATCTGAAGCATCAAGCCGGACTTATTGCCTGATTGTCTAAATGTTTATATAATGCAATTGTAAAACTATTGCAACATTAATATAATTCTCTCTTTTTATCTCCCTGTATTGCATCATTCACTGTTTCATTTTTCAACAAGGCTCTAAGAGGATATTTAATACGTCGTAAACAGAGACTTGACTGTACCTTTGGCAGTACCAAAGTCCACGAGCGGTGACGGCCGCTTAGTATCAGACAAGATATAAGGTCATAAGATAAGGTACCTGAATATGTAGGAAATAAAGTAGTTTTATAATGCATATCAGTACGACTAAATTTTTTTTAAATAATATTAATTTATTATTAAATATTAACATTTGTACAAATTGATGCATTAAAATAGATTAATAAGTCTTTTGACATCAGTTTTTCTTCACTTTCTTCTTGTCTCCTTTGAATTTATTAATGATGTAGCAGAAAGCTCCTATAACTAGTAATACTGCTACAATGACTAGTGCCGCGACGCTCAGCAATAAGTCTACCATGAAGTACTCGTAGTGAGACATGTTGGCGGCGGGAGACCTGAGGTGCTTGGCGCCGCCGTGACGTATCACGTACTCGCTCCACCACGCGGCCGTCTCTATTGGTGTCTGCGTTCTATCATACATAACTTCTCGCAGTTTCTTCAGGTTTTTCCTGAAACTGTAATAAATTGTGATTAGTTGAATAAATCTATAAATTCATACTTGCGAAACTGGTCGTGAAGGCAGAAGGGCAAATCATTTAAACATAGTGAGTAAGTTTAAACCAACAACGGAGTCTTATATTTTCAGTCCATAGAATAAATCAGATAATAAATGCTTTAAACAATAAATGTATTGTAAAATATCGTTTTGTTAATCGAAAATAATTGTAGAGGAAGAACAGGCAAGCTTAGATTAAATAAATAAATATTTTTCATAGAATAATATCGGCAGATAGGGTCTCCATCAATCATGTCGGTGAAGGAAAACACCATGAGGAAACCTGCATACCGTAGCGACTTTAAATAATTTCTACGGTATGTAAGTCTGCCAACCCGCACTAGGCCAGCGTGGTGGACTATATGGCCTAACCACTCTCAATCGATTCTCTCGATTGCAGAGAAGGCCCGTGCCCAGCAGTGGGACGTATATGGTCTGATACAGTAATCATGTCTGTTTACAATCATATCTAAATACTGATAACTAATTGACTATAACATATTATGGTACATATATTCTATACAAATTATCGTAATTTTGTCGAAATGGCAGGCAAGGGATAAATCAACGTATAAGCCGATAAAAATGTGTGAAGTCATTAAATAATGTAAATGAAGCAGAATGATATTCAAAGTGGAGATCTATTGTTTTTACCTACTCCTATGGCATACAGAGGTGACATTAAGGATTTACGTAACTTTCAAATTTTTATCATTTTAAACAGTTATTTGAACTCACCTAGGTTCGGTAACAGCCTTAGTGATTCCATTGAAGATGTCATCAGCATTCATAGTGAACGAGTCTAATTGAACTCCGATGCCAAGTTCCACGTATTTGTTGGTGTTGTACCACTGGTCTCCCAGCATGGGGATGCCGACTACTGGTACTTGCGCGTCGATAGCTTCGTCCGTTGACTGAAGACCTCCTTGCGTCACAAACGCTTTGATGTTCGGATGCACTGGATAAATTATAAAAAATATAAATTGATTTATTGACGCTGCAGTTGATTTATTTATTTTATTAATTATTTATTCTCTAATTGATTACTTCCTATCTTTTGTATTGGCATGACAAAGCAATTACATTGCAATTGATGGTAATTGTAATAATAAGTGATACATTAGCCACAAGACATAGTTGTGCCTTTCTACTACGTAACAGATTTGACGGGTTGTCCACCATTATACCGGGTATATCAAGACTGCGACCGAAAACGAAGCCAGGTGGTAGTTTTAGTGGTTACAAATACGATGCAAATAAAAATTTCGCCAAAACAGTGATAGATACTTTTTTAGGATTTTTTAAAAATCATCGTGTTTGAGTGGTATATACCTAGTTTTTGCGAAAATACTAATTCCAACCCTTACGTACCATTGCGTGTTTAAAAATAAAGAGGTGTACATCATTATTTTAGGAAAACTATGTATGTATCACCCAAATACGACGAAAAGTAAAAAATTACAAAACCAAGTTGCCGATTTTTTTTCCGAAATGTTTACTTGCTTTATGTCTGAAGCCACTAATACCTACCTGGCTTCGTTTTCGGTCGCAGTCTTGATATACCCTGTATATGGTAGTCGCAATCCAGTTGGATAAAAATTCCCTACCACCAGAGCTTGATTATATTAAGACTACAATGAAATGAATTTAGTTCTTTATCATCAAGGAACTGAAGACTACTGACTGAGGTAACTGACTTGAGACAATATTGTTTTTGTCTCAATAAAATGAGAATTACTAACTGTTTAGTAATCCTGATACTGTTATCAGGATTCCCTGTAGTGAGATTTTGTTAGAAAAATATAGGCTCAAAGTTTCCGAATAAAAATTCTTGCGACTTACTTAGCATGTCTCTCTGTGGGAACCACTTCTCGATCTTGATGTTCTTTGAAATCCTTTCAGGAGGAATATTGTTCTCATCTAATTTCCACAGAATATCGTAAGGTAACGCCGCAAATGCATTCAGGAATGCATCGAGTAGGTCTTGGTCCATCAGCGATGTTGGCACGTTTGTTCCCAGACTGACATACACCACTCCACGCTTTGAACCATCCAAGTAAGATTTGAGGTCCTGAAAAATAGTTTTATTTATTTTTATTTCATAGATATTTTTTGATATATTAAAAGATAGTCCCAATGTATTTTCTTATATCTTTATCGAGGCATACAATATTTTTCCGTTGGACTTATTGATTATCTCGATTAGTGATTATTTTTCTGCAATAATAGAAAGCAGCTACAAATCCTTATCTGATTGATACGGTAAATAAATAAATACTTGTGAAAAAAAGAAAATAGCATAATTATACAGTTAAATATAACATACCTTTGGCAATTCTTTAACAGGCTGCAAATGTAATCCAGCTCCTAGATAAATAACATTTGGTGGCACTGGCCTATTATTCCCCATAATAGGATGAGCATTCAGAAACAACATGTCAGCACGATCTTTCAATGCTGCTACTGTTGGAGCATCGTTACCAAAAATCTTCTCCATCTCTTCATTTTCTATTTCATCCCCTCTATTACTTCCGTGCTTCGCAGTTAGTTCATCGTAAAGGGCCTCAATTTTTTCTATAAAATTTAAATCTCGATACTTATGCCTGTATAAGTGAGGATATAAAAACGGGTGTCGGCTTACAGCTCCCATTGCTTCAAAATGTTCAGGAAACCCAAACAAGGAAGAGAATAAAATTGTAGGAGCATTGAAAAAATGACCGTAGACTGCGCTCACGAACTGCAAAATTTCTACGATCACTAAGTCAAACTTTTCTTTGTGTCTATTAGCAATCAATTTCTTCACTTCTGGGTGGTTGAACTGCTCCATCATCATCTTAAGCATCAGTCTCCCTGACTGTTCGGAGCTGATACCATCTTTGGTTATAATAACTCCCCTCTTGGGTTTGAACACACCTTCGTTTTTGAGGTTTAGCAGAATTTGGTACGTATGGCTGACGTCAATTTCTGTGATGTTGTCTGGAGGTCTGTCCTTAGGTAGAGTTGGGTTTGGTGTGATGATGACCAGCTCGTGTCCTCGTCTAGCCATTTCTTTATTATACGCTCTGAACACATTCTGATGACTGACTGCAGGGAATGGAAAAACACATAATATCCTAGCAGAGTCGACTTGTAACACAACTAAACACAAGAAAATAAACAAACTAAACACTGAACTTGACATTTTAATGCATTTGCTTATATTTTTCCTCTCTTGTAAACACGTGTGTGTTGTACAATTGCTTAAAGTTTTGAGTGTTTCTTGTTGGCTAGTTGTATTTATGAATAAATCGCAACAAAATATTTGCCGCTATAAAACAGCCAGAGGTATACGGCTATCTCTTTCCAACGACAACATTTGCTACTAGTGCAACAGTGAGAGACACAATTAGATTTACTATCGGGCGTTCTACGAAATTTTGTGGCGTATCTGACCTTGAATTTCCTGTGTTTGATAAATTGACGCTAATCATATGAATTTAAGTTTTATTACAGTATAATAAAGGTAATTTTTGAGTCAGTATACGGCTCGATGTTATCCATTGTACGGAGTATTATAACATTACACAATATTATGACATAGACCTGAATTCAGGACTATCGATGTGGTTTTATCGCAATTTTATTAGCAAAATATTTCTCATATTTTGAAAGATTAGTCATTTATTAAAACGATACAGTAACATGATATTTTGTCGGAAAATTTTAGTGCAAGTGTCAAATTCTTGGTTGCTAAGGCAACGTCATGGCTGTTTGCCAAACAAATATTTAACAAACGTTCAAAAAACAATCTTATGTAGCCTATTTAAGATTTATTATATAATGATTTGTTTTGTAAACAGAGGATGCGAGCGACTCAAGGCCTATGTCAATGACGGATGACTGATTTGGTTTGTATTATATCTTGTAACCTGAATTCGACTTTATGCTATCGGCTGACGGTTTAATTTACCAGGTATATTACACAGTTATCGACAAGGTGGGTTTGCTGTGATATGACTAATCTAGTAACGTAATGTAGCAATTTATAGGTCATAGGACTCAAGTTGATAAACAAAAATAATATCCAACAATCAATTCAAATATATTCTTTTATTTGTGTGATAATCTGGGTTCGATTCCCAGGTGGTGTCATTCAAGATTTGCGTTATTCGGTTTGGAAAACCTCCCATGATCTGTTGACATGCGCTAATCATAGTCTGCGTCTATAATCATATAGAAACAAGCTTGTAAAACCTCACTATCCTAACGTCTACCTACCGCACCGAAAATACAGGCGTGAGCTTATGTGTAAATAAATTAAATAACACAAAATTAATTTCATTCCCGAAACACAATAATTTGGACAAAGCTATATAAACCAAGGCCCAAATTCACGCCTTATTATCGGAAAACCAGTGGACCGAGAAAGAACATAACACAATAGCCCTTAAATAATACTCATATCCGTGGCTCGGGACATTGGCCATTTTGCCTATTCGGGGTGGTCACAGCATATCGTCTACGGCCGAATGCACAGAGGCATCGCAATCGCGTCTATACTGTTGTATTTTGGGGCGCGAAGGATTTGTTAATATTTTTTTTGTTCCGCAAAATGTTCCGGCTAGGGGCACTGATGGTTTTTTCATCTTGCCAGACACATTAAAGCTGATAACTTCCAAAGCCACTCCGATCGGAACTTCATTATAGCTGATCGTGTGATGGCTATGTTAGAGGCGTGCGCAGACAACATTTCAGCTTTTATAAAATGACGAATGTCTGGCGGCCACGGGCTCTTGGTCCATTATGTCTGAAGAAAGAGAAAGAAAGATAATTAAAAAATAAAATCATCACAGTAAAAGGCGATTAATTTACCGCGAATATTTACACCGCATAATGCACCTACTTACGTATAAAGCAGGTGAGCTAAGGATTTTGGGATTCTTGCTTTAAGTCCTAGTAAATGTAAGTTTTTCAAAATCTAGAAACTTGCTTATAATGGATACACTAAATCAAACCTTCACGGTTCCTCCAATGAATGTATGTGAACATTTTTGTTTTTATGTTTAGACATCCTGTCTGAAGAGTCTGTACATCAGCTAAGCTTACATGGCAGCTACAGTAAATAAGAAAGAATAAAGAGCTTTATGTAAAGTCCTAAATCCAAAATTAGTTCTTAATTTAACCAAAGTCCATATAGGACTAATCTCAATTAACCATTGACACACCGGAACGAAGAGCATTGGGGCATTGGACGTGCCAAACGGGTGCGCCAAAAATAACTTGTCAATAGAAAACATACTATTCTTAATAGTATTAAGGTCTATTTTTGCAAACCCTTCCTCTGAAGTAGCAGACATTATCACGCTGTGAGTCATCTGACTGGACCCATAACCTTCACTGGGGTCAGGTTACGGCGGCTGACGCCTAACTTCACCTTGTTGATTTCTGTACCCATAACACATACGCGCGACTTTTGTGTGTCTTCGGCACGTTAAAAATACGCCGTATGCAAAAGCTCTAAGTCCATTTTAACGATGAAGATTTTATTGGGATAGATTCGGTCTAGTCAATCTTTCCAACTAGTAGCTTCTCGTGCATGTAAATTGTTTGGTCTTACATATACATTTTCTCTGAGTGTTTATATCAACTCAATATAATTATCTCGAATTATTATATCCTTTTTAAGTTCATTAAACTTCATTGAAACACTTTTCCTAACTCACACACTTAACGCTCACATCTGCATTTTCCTGTTAATAATATCATAGTAATGGTCTTCAGTCGTGGTTTAGTGAAATATCTAGCAGCAGTGGACGAATATAACCCTTGCCTAGAAAATTACATAGCATCCTTTTAAAAGCATCCCGCATCCAGCAACTTTCTGCCACCATTACTAAGACCTCCCTTGTTGTTTTCCCACTTTTAAAAAAAATGAACATCGTAATTCTCAGATATGACCATGTCTCCGAATTTCGAGTCAAACTCAAGTGGCTATCAATACGTTTTCGCCGAAATACTCGAATTCTTTCACTCCTATATGGTATCTTGTTCCATTCCACCACCCCCCACTACCTTAAAAACCGCTTTAATTTTCTCGGTCACACTCACGCACGAACTCTTAGATCAACGGAGAACTTGACGCTTGACATTCCCAAGCACAGCACTTCATTTCTTGATAAGTCTTTTACAGTTCATGCTGCTCGCTTGTGGAACGAATTACCAGTATCAATTAGGCAAGCCAAGTCACTACCAATTTTTAAGAGACTTGTTAAGACTCACTATTTGTCGCTACAATAACTTTTTATCCTGTCATATTTTTGAAGTGAAACTTCTTTATCGGGGTTGGAAAAAATTTTTCGTTACGCGTCACATTCTTGCGTTACGCGCCATCTTTTTTTATTTAGTAAATTAGTACCCACTTCAGTAAGCAACACCCCCAACCGTTTCCAAGCCCCACCCAAAATTTTAAGTCCCACCCACTTTTTTGTAATTTGATCCTTACACCCCTCTGGCCTTCCCCCACCCTAAATCCAAAACAGTGCCCAATAGCCTCCCCACGAAACCCCCCCCCCCCCCGCTTACCCCCACCCTAAAAATTTTACCTCACCCCCCCTACTCATATCTCCGGCATTATCCATCGTAGACCCACCGACCTTGGGTTCATTGGAACCGGCTCGGTGAGGGCTACAATCCTGCCCCAACAGAATTCCCGAATTCCCCCTCCACAACTTTCCCCACCCAAAAATATTTTAAGGTGCCCAATAGCCTCCCCACGAAACCTAACCCCCCCCCCGCCCCTACCCCCACCTAAAATTTTTACCTCACCCCCCCTATTCCTATCTCCGCCAATATCCATCGTAGACCCATCGACCCTGGGTTCATTAGAACCGGCTCGGTGAGGCCTACAATCCTGCCTCAACAGAATTCCCTAATTCCCCCTCCACAACTTTCCCCACCCAAAAATATTTTAAGGTGCCCAATAGCCCCCCCCCCCCGCCCCTACCCCCACCTAAAATTTTTACCTCACCCCTCCTAAACCTATCTCGGCCAATAAAGGTCGTGGACCCACCGAGCTTGGTATCCTCGGAACCGTCTCGGTGAGGGCTACAAATTGGCCCCGATAGAAATCCCAAATTCCCTCAAAAATTTCCCCCCTCCTAAACTTAAACTTTATTTAATTTAGCTTTATTTTACCAATTCTGTAAATTTGTAAATAGTAGATCATTTTTCGAAAAATGATGTCATAAAGAAGTTTCACTTCTTACGTGTGTACACTAATACACACACACATTTTTTTTTATCCTCCTTTATATCATCATTTAAGTTTACTTGATATGTACTAATATGTATATGTTTATGTATAGATATGTATATTTGTGTGTATGTATGTATTTATAATGTAGGTATATATTATGTATGTATATGTTTATTATGTATAGCTCGTACATCCATATTCCATTTTTTTTCCAGTTGTACTACCCCATAATTCTATACATTAATGATTTAATCCATCCAAAGGTTGCCTGGAAGAGATCGCAGGTAGCGATAAGGCCGCCAATTGTAACCATGACATTAGCTTTAAGTGATTTACTGTTCTGTGTTATTCTCTTTTATTGTGGTGTACAATAAAGTGTGTAAATAAATAAAAATAAATAAATAAATAATTGTAGCATCTAAAGAAAATAGCTCAAGAAATGTTTATTCATTGTGTGCGTATTTAATAACTATCATAAACAGTGGAATATAATCCTCCGTATTCTAAGAAGTTATTATCACATAGTGTAATTGCACACTACCGCCACTCGCAAATGGCAAGTCACGAAACTAGACATTACACAATACGGCGCAATGTGGTTAGGTTACGTCTGTCTCCATTCTAACAAGCAATTATTGTAAACTTTACCGAGTGGTCAAAACATTTAAATTCTCTAAACCTCTTGAGTTTGTGAAGAATCTTTAAAGCAAGGTCAAGGAAAATAGAAAGAACCGATGGCAGATTTTATCGTCTTATTTGTGTCTTACGCATTCTGGGTGCAGTAGCTATATTATCAAAAAGTCGCCAACATTAAATATTGTCGTTGTTGAATAATACCATTATCACTTCTATAAATAGATAGTACGATCGCAGTAAATCCATAATATTTCGTGTTTTTCCACTGATTCGTACGTGTTCACAATAGTTTAAATAAATGATCAATAAAAATGTTAAATTCAGTGCTATTATTGTTGTGTTTGGTGGTGATAAACGTTGAAGCAGCGAGGATATTGTGTGTTTTTCCATTCCCCGCAATCAGTCATCAAAATGTATTCAGAGCGTATAACAAGGAGATGGCGAGACGAGGTCACGAATTGGTTATTGTAACACCAATCCCGTATCTACCTAAGGACAGACCTGCAGATAATATTACAGAGATTGACACCAGCTATGTGTATAAGAGTTACTTAACTTTGAAACGGAAAAGAGTTTTCCATAGAGGAGTTATTACTGATATGGATGCTCATACTGCAGAAGAGCCATCAAGACCATTCATCAAGATGATGGCAGAGTCTTTCAATGACCCAGAAGTAAAAAAACTGATCGAAAATAGACACAAGGAGAAATTCGATTTAGTAGTTGTCGAAGCATTGACGTACATGCAGTTAATGTACGGGTATATCTTTAATGCTCCAACAGTTTTATTCTCTACGTTATATGGCTTTCCACACCATTTTGAAATGATGGGAGCCGTAAGTCGTCATCCGTTTCTATACCCCCACTTATACATGCACCAATACCGTAATTTCACTTTTTTCGATAAATTAAAGAACATATACCACGAACTCAAGTTAAAATACAGAGATGGCCTTTGGGATTCTATAGAAAATGAAGAGTTGCGAAGAATTTTCGGCAATGATGCAGTGCCTGTTGAAGAATTGAAGAATCGTGCTGATATGATATTTTTGAACGCTCATCCTATTATAGGAAATAATAGACCGGTGCCTCCGAATGTTATTTATTTAGGAGCTGGATTACATCTGCAGCCTGTAAAAGAACTGCCCAAGGTATGATTTATTTTAGTTATGGAAATAGGAATGGTAGAATCGCCTGATGCTAGATAGTAAATGTCGTTTCAACACGCAACGGATAGAGTAATACAAATTTGTTTTTGCGGATTTCCGTTTCGCTGTAGCTTTGCGAAAATAATTTAGCAATAACTTTTTTGATAGATTAAGGTAAGATAGCCAGACTATTAGTCTGAGTCCTAACTCAATATCTATTTTTATTTATGCAATTAGAGCATGAAATTGTGGATAAATTAATTATTTTACATTATTTTAATCATTTGTAATACCTTTCCTTTCTGATTGAAAATTGTCTGATATTTGTATAAATTTTACGTATAAAACTCTATTTTTTGAAGTAGAAATATGCATGGGCAAAAAAAAAAACAGTATTTTAATGAAAGTGTAGCAGAGATCACTAAAGAATAACATTACTCGCTTTTGCAAATCCGTAAGTGACAAAGTCCCACCAGAAACTCAAATAGCATTTTCTACTGAACTATATGTAAAATATAACCATACAATGCAATTTTATTCCAACACACAGCTGGGTAGCTAGGGAAATATCCCCAAACAGGAAAATTCCTTCGATTTGTCTGAATCCAATCGTGTGAATAATGCACTGAATTCAGAACAGGTGTTATCCTCAGCGGGCGTACGTTAAACTTATGAGAAACGTCAAAAGCGATATTTTCATTTCGTAGTTTTATAGCTTCATTGATTTGGTATTGTGAGGGCTTCGTTGGCAGGAGAGGCTTTTGATGTAGTACTGGAGAATTATTATAACACCATCGAGAAAATTTTACTAATATTATTTTGCTTAACTTTAATACTTTTTCGGAATGTACGAATAAATACGAGTGTACTGCGTATTACTTCAATCTAAACCATCAATATATTTACTAATAAATCGACACTCTAACAGTAGTTATCGAAAATAAACATTCAATATTAAACAATGAATCACGTTCTATTTCACAGGACCTAAATTCCTACCTGGACAATTCAGAGACTGGAGTAGTCTACGTAAGTCTTGGAACAAACGTACTAACTTCACAAATGGATCAAGATCTTTTGGATTCATTCTTGAACGCATTTGCGGCGCTGCCTTACGATATTCTGTGGAAATTGGACCCAAACAATATTCCTCCTGAAAGGTTATCGAAGAACGTCAAGATCGATAAATGGTTCCCGCAGAGGGATATGTTAAGTAAGTTACCGATAACAGAACGTTGTCTTTAAAGATTTCTCACCATTTACATAGTTGTTGAAACTACATCAGTAAAAAAATGACACCAATTGCAGAGGGCAGTTTACTAATAGTTCGTTACTAAATTAATATCCAGGACTTTGATACATCCACAGAAATGAAATAAAAATTTCCACCTAACCTATTGAGATATTTAAGATGGCCTTCTTGATATTACTGATTCATCGTTTTGTCAAGTATAGCACCAAGTTCTAGCACTTGTAAAGACTAATAAACATAATTAATAGAATTGAATGGCCTTAATCCTTTGTTTCAGTGCATCCAAACATCAAAGCGTTTGTAACCCAAGGCGGCGTGCAATCAACAGATGAAGCTATTGACGCAAAAGTACCAGTAGTTGGTATACCCATGCTGGCAGATCAGTGGTACAACACCGATAAGTACGTGCAGCTTGGAATTGGTGTTCAAATGGATTCATTCACTATGAACGCTGATGATCTCATAAAAGGAATAACTGAAGCTGTTACTAATCCTGAGTAAGTTAATGCAACTCATATTCTATAGTTATTAAAAAAAAGCTCCAGCAAGTAATGCGATATACACAAATGACCCGGTGAAGAAAAAATTAAATTAAGATAAAAGTTGTTTCTACCAGATTACGATAGAACTCTTTTGGATTTAGTAGGCCTTTCATTGGGCTTCATATGGATGATCTAAATTTTATATTGGCATGACAACTAGATGCACTGCAACTGAATATGGCAACTGCCTTGTGTCCACATCCATGTAGTATTTAACTCAATATATCATTATAGTTTCAGGAAGAACCTGAAGACACTAAGAGGGGTTATGTACGACACTACACAGAAGCCATTAGAAAAAGCCGTGTGGTGGAGCGAGTATGTGATACGTCACGGCGGCGCAAAGCACCTCAGGTCTCCCGCCGCCAACATGACTTACTATAAGTACTTCATGGTGGACTTACTACTTAGCGTCGCGGCACTAGTCATTGTAGCAGTATTGCTAGTTATAGGGGCCTTCCGCTACATCATGAATCAATTCAGAGGAGACAAGAAGAAAGTGAAGAAAAACTGATGTCAGCAGAATTATTAATTTATTTCAATGCATCATTATTGTACCTATGATAACATTTAAAAATAAATTAACTATTTAAGACGGCACTAGTCATGGTAGCAGTAGTGCTAGTTATAGGAGCTTTGAAGCAATTCAAACGAGATAAGAATAAAGTGAAGAAAAATTAAGAGCATTATTAGGATTTGTATTATTATAAGACTGATGGAGTAAATTGAGCATTCTTTTATATTATTAATGAAATCAATAAAGTTTTGTATAGTGTTCAGACTTGGAGATAGCAGTGATAAAAATGTGGAAATGATGAAGGTAACACTGTTCACTCTTGTCGCATGTTCATGCAATTAAATAATTAGGAAAATATATTTATTACAAATTAATGAAGGCATTCGCTTTATCTTTCTATCCCCGAGCATGTACTAGACCAAAATAAATATACTACAATATAAAAAAAAAGGAAATTAACAACGAAATTAATTTCGAAGAGAGTTAAAGAAGCGATAAAAAATCGCATGCAGATTGCAGGATCGTAATTTTTTTATATATGATATGGCGATAGGCTCGCTCCCTATCACATCGTGGGACGTAACATACAAGGCGTAATGTGGGTGTCCTGGTGGCGCTTCTGCCTACCCCTTCGGGGATAAAGGCGTGAGTTTATGTATGTATGTATGTATATCACTTTGCCCGACCAAGGATTCGAACCCGAGACCTCACCAGTGTAATCACACCATAGTACAACTGCGCCACCGAGGCATCTAGAAGGTATCTAGAATACAATTAGTAGACTAATAATTATAAGATATTTGATGAGCATAAAAAGACATAATTTATGAATAGTAGCATACAAGATCGCTAACAACAGCATTAATAAGACGGAACTAGTATTAATATTATGTATTATTATGAATACTATTGGTAGTATCGTTATCAGCTCCAACGATTATTATGATATTGCACAAGATTTATGATTGAAGTGCGCGGTTCGACGATACTCCGATTGCAGGTCCAGGTTCCAGGCTTACACATCTGGCTTTTCAGAGTCAGGTGCGTATGGATAGCTAGTCAATTAGCACACACTTTATTGATAATGAAAAATATCGAAATGAAACCTACATAAAGATCTTTGACAGCCTTCGTGCCGCAGTCGGTTAGACGCCGGCTGTGAAACGAGAAGCCACGGGTTCGATCCCCGCACCGAGACAAATATTTGTGAGGCCCACAAGTATTTGTCTCAGGTCTGGGTGTTTGTAAGACCGAAAAAGTCTCTCGTAGTTTTTGATTCCCATGACTCAAGACTCGATCTTAGTGTGGGGTCAGGACTATGTATGTAACTGTTGGGTGTGTATTTATTTATTTAGTCTTGGCGAACCCGTTTGGTACGTCCATTACCCGATGCTCTTCGTTCCGTACGTAACTTGAGAATAGAAAATATACTGTTCTCAATAGTATTAAGGTCTATTGTAGCACAACCATCTTCTGAATTATCACGCTGTGAGTCATTTGACAGGACCCATAACCTTCACTGGGGTTAAAGGAAAGGGGGGTCAGTCGTGAAGTGCGCCCCACTGCACGACTGACGCCTCACTTCACTTTGTTTAGTTCTGCACCCAAAACACATATGCGCGACTTTTGTGTGTCCTCGGCGCGTTAAAAATACGCCGTGAACAAAAGCTCTAAGTCTGTTTTGATGAGGAAGATTTTATTGGAATAGATTATGTTCAATCAATCTTTCAAACTAGTACCTTCTCGTGCATGAAAGTTGTTTGGTTTTACTTACATAAAACCATAACCGTGTCATTCTTCTATTATACATTCTCCCTGAGTGTTTACATCATCATAGTATACTTTTCTCGATTCACTATATATTTTTGGAGTTCATAAAACTCAATAAAAACACTATTCCCAACTCTGTCACATATGTTCAACATATGAGCCACTTAACGCTCACATCTGCATCTTCCTGTTTATAATATCATCGTAATAGTCTTCAGTCGTGGTTTAGTGAAATATCTATCAGCAGTGGACGAATATAACACTTGCCGAGAAAATTACATAGCATCTTATTAAAAGCATCCCGCATCCAACAACTTTCTGCTACTATTACTAAGTCCTACCTTGTTGTTTCCCCACTTTTTAAATAAATATAAATCGTAATTGTAGCATCTAATGTAAATAGCTCAAGAAATGATTATTCATTGTTCGCGTATTTAATAACTATCATAAACAGTGGAATATGATTATAATATCCGTATTCTTTGAAGTCTTTATCACATAGTGTAATTGCACACTACCGCCACTCGCAAATGGCAAGTCTTCGTGACTAGATATTACACAATACGGCGCCATGTGGTTAGGTTACGTTAGTCTCCATTCTAACGAGCAATTGTAAATTTTGCCGAGTGGTAATAAGATTGAAATTCCCTTAACCTCTTGTGTTTGTGAAGAATCTTCAAAGCAAGGTCAAGGAAAATAGAAATGAACCAATGTCAGATTTTATCGTACTGTTTGTGTCTTACGCATTCTGGGTGCAGTAGCTACATTATCAAAAAAGACGCCAACATTAAATATTGTCGTATTTGAACAATAACATTATCACTTCAGCGTTTTATAAATAGATAGAACGATCGCAGTAAAACCATAATATTTCGTGTTTTAAATTGATTCGCACGTGTTCGCAATAGTTTAAAATAAATGTTCGATAAAAATGTTAAATTCAGTGCTATTATTGTTGTCTTTGGTGGTGATAAACGTTAAATCAGCGAGGATATTGTGTGTTTTTCCATTCCCCGCAATCAGTCATCAAAATGTATTCAGAGCGTATAACAAGGAGATGGCGAGACGAGGTCATGAATTGGTTGTTGTAACACCAAACCCATATCTACCTAAGGACAAACCTGCAGATAATATTACAGAGATTGACATCAGCTATGTGTATAAGAGTTACTTAACTTTGAAACGGAAAAGAGTTTTCCATAGAGGAGTTATTACTGATATGGATGCTCATACTGCAGAAGAGCCATCAAGACCATACATCAAGATAATGGCAGAGCCTTTCAATGACCCAGAAGTAAAAAAACTGATCGAAAATCGACACAAAGAGAAATTCGATTTAGTAGTTGTCGAAGCATTGACGTACATGCAGTTAATGTACGGGTATATCTTTAATGCTCCAACAATTTTATTCTCAACGATATATGGCTATCCACACCATTTTGAAATGATGGGTGCAGTGAGCCGTCATCCGTTTCTATACCCCCACTTATACATGCACCAATTTCGTAATTTCACTTTTTTCGATAAATTAAAGAACATCTACCACGAACTCAAGTTAAAATACAGAGATGGTCTTTGGGATTCTATAGAAAATGAAGAGTTGCGAAGAATTTTCGGCAATGATGCAGTGCCTGTTGAAGAATTGAAGAATCGTGCTGATATGATATTTTTGAACGCTCATCCTATAATAGGAAATAATAGACCGGTGCCTCCGAATGTTATTTATTTAGGAGCTGGATTACATCTGCAGCCTGTAAAAGAACTGCCCGAGGTATGATTTATTTTAGTTATGGAAATAGGAATGGTAGAATCGCCTGATGCTAGATAGTAAATGTCGTTTCAACGCGCAACAAATACAGTAATACAAATTTGTTTTTGCGCATTTCCGGTAGCTTTGCGAAAATAATTTAGCAATATCTTTTGATGGATTAAGGTAAGATAGCCAGACTATTAGTCTGAGTCGTAACTCAGTATCCATTTTTATTTATGAAATTAGAGCATGAATTTGTGGATAAATAATTATTTTACATTATTTTAATCATTTGTAATACCTTTCCTTTCTGATTGAAATTTGTCTGATTTTTGTATAAATTTTACGTATAAAACTCTATTTCTTAAAGTAGAAATATGCATGGGCAAAAAAAAACAGTATTTTAATGAAAGTGTAGCAGAGATCACTTAAGAATAACATTACTCGCTTTTGCAAATCCGTAAGTGACAAAGTCCCACCAGAAACTCAAATAGCATTTTCTACTGAACTATATGTAAAATATAACCATACAATGCAATTTTATTCCAACACACAGCTGGGTAGCTAGGGAAATATCCCCAAACAGGAAAATTCCTTCGATTTGTCTGAATCCAATCGTGTGAATAATGCACTGAATTCAGAACAGGTGTTATCCTCAGCGGGCGTACGTTAAACTTATGAGAAACGTCAAAAGCGATATTTTCATTTCGTAGTTTTATAGCTTCATTGATTTGGTATTGTGGGGGCTTCGATGGCAGGAGAGGCTTTTGATGTAGTACTGGAGAATTATTATAACACCATCGAGAAAATTTTACTAATATTATTTTGCTTAACTTTAATACTTTTTCGGAATGTACGAATAAATACGAGTGTACTGCGTATTACTTCAATCTAAACCATCAATATATTTACTAATAAATCGACACTCTAACAGTAGTCATCGAAAATAAACATTCAATATTAAACAATGAATCACGTTCTATTTCACAGGACCTAAAATCCTACCTGGACAATTCAGAGACTGGAGTAGTCTACGTAAGTCTTGGAACAAACGTACTAACTTCACAAATGGATCAAGATCTTTTGGATGCATTCTTGAATGCATTTGCAGCGCTGCCTTACGATATTCTGTGGCAATTGGACCCGAACAATATTCCTCCTGAAAGGCTATCGAAGAACGTCAAGATCGATAAATGGTTCCCGCAGAGGGATATGTTAAGTAAGTTACCGATAACAGAACGTTGTCTTTAAAGATTTCTCACCATTTACATAGTTGTTGAAACTACATCAGTAAAAAAAATGTCACCAATTGCAGAGGGCAGTTTACTAATAGTTCGTTACTAAATTAGTATCCAGGACTTTGATACATCCACAGAAATGAAATAAAAAATTCCACCTAACCTATTGAGATATTTAAGATGACCTTGATAGATGGATAATCTTGATATTACTGATTCATCGTTTTGTCCAGTATAGCACCAAGTTCTAGCACTTACAAAGACTAATAAACGTAAGTAATGGAACAGAATGGCCTTAATCCTTTGTTTCAGTGCATCCAAACATCAAAGCGTTTGTAACCCAAGGCGGCGTGCAATCAACAGATGAAGCTATTGACGCAAAAGTACCAGTAGTTGGTATACCCATGCTGGCAGATCAGTGGTACAACACCGATAAGTACGTGCAGCTTGGAATTGGTGTTCAAATGGATTCATTCACTATGAACGCTAATGATCTCATAAAAGGAATAACTGAAGCTGTTACTAATGCTGAGTAAGTTAATGCATCTCCTATTCTGTATTAATTAAATATAAGTCCTAAAAAGTAATGCGATATGCACAAATGACCCGGTGAAGAAAAATTTAATTAAGATAAAAGTTGTTTCTACCAGATTACGATAGAACTGTTTTGGATTTAGTAGGCCTTTCATTGGGCTTCATATGGATGATCTAAATTTTATATTGGCATGACAACTAGATGCACTGCAACTGATAGCAACTGCCTTGTGTCCACATCCATGTAGTATTTAACTCAATATATTATTATAGTTTCAGGAAGAACCTGAAGACACTAAGTAAGAGGGGTTATGTACGACACTACACAGAAGCCATTAGAAAAAACCGTGTGGTGGAGCGAGTACGTGATACGTCATGGCGGCGCCAAGCACCTCAGGTCTCCCGCCGCCAACATGACTTACTATGAGTACTTCATGGTTGACTTACTACTGAGCGTCGCGGCACTAGTCATTGTAGCAGTAGTGCTAGTTATAGGGGCCTTCCGCTACATCATGAATCAATTCAGAGGGGACAAGAAGAAAGTGAAGAAAAACTGATGTCAGCAGAATTATTAATTTATTTCAATGCATCATTATTGTACCAATGATAACATTTAAAAATAAATTAACTATTTAAGACGGCACTAGTCATGGTAGCAGTAGTGCTAGTTATAGGAGCTTTGAAGCAATTCAAACGAGATAAGAATAAAGTGAAGGAAAATTAAGAGCATTATTAGGATTTGTATTATTATAAGACTGATGGAGTAAATTGAGCATTCTTTTATATTATTAATGAAATCAATAAAGTTTTGTATAGTGTTCAGACTTGGAGATAGCAGTGATAAAAATGTGGAAATTATGAAGGTAACACTGATCACTCTTGTCGCATGTTCATGCAATTAAATAATTAGGAAAATGTATTAATTACAAATTAATGAAGGCATTCGCTTTATCTTTCTATCCCCGAGCATGTACTAGACCAAAATAAATATACTACAATATTAAAAAGAAAGAAATTAACAACGAAATTAATTTCTAAGAGAGTTAAAGAAGCGATAAAAAATCGCATGCAGATTGCAGGATCGTAATTTTTTTATATATGATATGGCGATAGGCTCGCTCCCTATCACATCGTGGGACGTAACATACAAGGCGAAATATGGGTGTCCTGGTGGCGCCTCTGCCTACCCCTTCGGGGATAAAGGCGTGAGTTTATGTATGTATGTATGTATATCACTTTGCCCGACCAAGGATTCGAACCCGAGACCTCACCAGTGTAATAACACCATAGTACAACTGCGCCACCGAGGCATCTAGAAGGTATCTAGAATACAATTAGTAGACTAATAAATATAAGATATTTGATGAGCATAAAAAGACATAATTTATTAATAGTAGCATACAAGATTGCTAAAAACAGCATTAATAAGACGGAACTAGTATTATTATTATGTATTATTATGAACACTATTGGTAGTATCGTTATCAGCTCCAACGATGTAGCACTTATATTGCACAAGATTTATGATTGAAGTGCGCGGTTCGACGATACTCCGATTGCAGGTCCAGGTTCCAGGGTACACATCTGGCTTTTCAGAGTCAGGTGCGTATGGATAGTCAATTAGCACACACTTTATTGATAATGAAAAATATCGAAATGAAACCTACATAAAGATCTTTGACAGCCTTCGTGCCGCAGTCGGTTAGAGGCCGGCTGTGAAACGAGAAGCCGCGGGTTCGATCCCCGCAACGAGACAAATATTTGTGAGGCCCACAAGTATTTGTCGCAGGTCTGGGTGTTTGTAAGACCGAAAAAGTCTCTTGTAGTTTCTGATTCCCATGACTCAAGACTCGATCTTAGTGTGGGGTCAGGACTATGTATGTAACTGTTGGGTGTGTATTTATTTATTTATTTAGTCTTGGCGAACCCGTTTGGTACGTCCATTACCCCGATGCTCTTCGTTCCGTACGTAACTTGAGAATAGAAAATATACTGTTCTCAATAGTATTAAGGTCTATTGTAGCACAACCATCTTCTGAATTAGCAGACATTATCACGCTGTGAGTCATTTGATAGGACCCATAACCTTCACTGGGGTTAAAGGAAAGGGGGGTCAGCCGTGAAGTGCGCCCCACTGCACGACTGACGCCTCACTTCACTTTGTTTAGTTCTGCACCCAAAACACATATGCGCGACTTTTGTGTGTCCTCGGCGCGTTAAAAATACGCCGTGAACAAAAGCTCTAAGCCTGTTTTGATGATGAAGATTTTATTGGGATAGATTAGGTTCAATCAATCTTTCAAACTAGTACCTTCTCGTGCATGTAAGTTGTTTGGTCTTACTTACATAAAGCTATAACCGTGTCATTCTTCTATTATACATTCTCCCTGAGTGTTTACATCATCATAGTATATTTTTCTCGATTCACTATATATTTTTGGAGTTCATAAAACTCAATAAAAACACTATTCCCAACTCTGTCACATATGTTCAACATATGAGCCACTTAACGCTCACATCTGCATCTTCCTGTTTATAATATCATCGTAATAGTCTTCAGTCGTGGTTTAGTGAAATATCTATCAGCAGTGGACGAATATAACACTTGCCGAGAAAATTACATAGCATCTTATTAAAAGCATCCCGCATCCAACAACTTTCTGCTACTATTACTTAGTCCTACCTTGTTGTTTCCCCACTTTTTAAATAAATATAAATCGTAATTGTAGCATCTAATGTAAATAGCTCAAGAAATGATTATTCATTGTTCGCGTATTTAATAACTATCATAAACAGTGGAATATGATTATAATATCCGTATTCTTTGAAGTCTTTATCACATAGTGTAATTGCACACTACCGCCACTCGCAAATGGCAAGTCTTCGTGACTAGATATTACACAATACGGCGCCATGTGGTTAGGTTACGTTAGTCTCCATTCTAACGAGCAATTGTAAATTTTGCCGAGTGGTAATAAGATTGAAATTCCCTTAACCTCTTGTGTTTGTGAAGAATCTTCAAAGCAAGGTCAAGGAAAATAGAAATGAACCAATGTCAGATTTTATCGTACTGTTTGTGTCTTACGCATTCTGGGTGCAGTAGCTACATTATCAAAAAAGACGCCAACATTAAATATTGTCGTATTTGAACAATAACATTATCACTTCAGCGTTTTATAAATAGATAGAACGATCGCAGTAAAACCATAATATTTCGTGTTTTAAATTGATTCGCACGTGTTCGCAATACTTTAAAATAAATGATCGATAAAAATGTTAAATTCAGTGCTATTATTGTTGTGTTTGGTGGTGATAAACGTTGAAGCAGCGAGGATATTGTGTGTTTTTCCATTCCCCGCAATCAGTCATCAAAATGTATTCAGAGCGTATAACAAAGAGATGGCGAGACGAGGTCACGAATTGGTTGTTGTAACACCAAACCCATATCTACCTAAGGACAAACCTGCAGATAATATTACAGAGATTGACATCAGCTATGTGTATAAGAGTTACTTAACTTTGAAACGGAAAAGAGTTTTCCATAGAGGAGTTATTACTGATATGGATGCTCATACTGCAGAAGAGCCATCAAGACCATACATCAAGATGATGGCAGAGCCTTTCAATGACCCAGTAGTAAAAAAACTGATCGAAAATCGACACAAAGAGAAATTCGATTTAGTAGTTGTCGAAGCATTGACGTACATGCAGTTAATGTACGGGTATATCTTTAATGCTCCAACAATTTTATTCTCTACGATATATGGCTATCCACATCATTTTGAAATGATGGGTGCAGTGAGCCGTCATCCGTTTCTATACCCCCACTTATACATGCACCAATTTCGTAATTTCACTTTTTTCGATAAATTAAAGAACATCTACCACGAACTCAAGTTAAAATACAGAGATGGTCTTTGGGATTCTATAGAAAATGAAGAGTTACGAAGAATTTTCGGCAATGATGCAGTGCCTGTTGAAGAATTGAAGAATCGTGCTGATATGATATTTTTGAACTCTCATCCTATAATAGGAAATAATAGACCAGTGCCTCCGAATGTTATTTATTTAGGAGCTGGATTACATCTGCAGCCTATAAAAGAACTGCCCAAGGTATGATTTATTTTAGTTATGGAAATAGGAATGGTAGAATCGCCTGATGCTAGATAGTAAATGTCGTTTCAACACGCAACAGATAGAGTAATACAAATTTGTTTTTTCGCATTTCCATTCCGCTGTAGCTTTGCGAAAATAATTTAGCAATAACTTTTTTGATAGATTAAGGTAAGATAGCCAGACTATTCGTCTGAGTCGTAACTCAGTATCTATTTTAATTTATGAAATTAGAGCATGAATTTGTGGATAAATTATTTTACATAATTTAAACATTTGTAATACCTTTCCTTTCTGATTGAAATTTGTCTGATTTTTGTATAAATTTTACGTATAAGCCTCTATTTTTTAAAGTAGAAATATGCATGGGCAAAAAAAAAACAGTATTTTAATGAAAGTGTAGCAGAGATCACTTAAGAATAACATTACTCGCTTTTGCAAATCCGTAAGTGACAAAGTCCCACCAGAAACTCAAATAGCATTTTCTACTGAACTGTATGTAAAATATAACCATACAATGCAATTTCATCCCACCGCACAGCTGGGTAGCTAGGGAAATATCCCCAAACAGGAAAATTCCTTCGATTTGTCTGAATCCAATCGTGTGATTAATGCACTGAATTCAGAACAGGTGTTATCCTCAGCGGGCGTACGTTAAACTTATGAGAAACGTCAAAAGCGATATTTTCATTTCGTAGTTTTATAGCTTCATTGATTCGGTATTGTGAGGGCTTCGTTGGCAGGAGAGGCTTTTGATGTAGTACTGGAGAATTATTATAACACCATTGACAAAATTTTTCTTAATATTATTTTGCTCAACTTTAATACTTTTTCGGAATGTAAGAATAAATAAGAGTATTACTTAAATATAAACCATCAATATATTTACTAATAAATCGACACTCTAACAGTAGTTATCGAAAATAAACATTCAATATTAAACAATGAATCACGTTCTATTTCACAGGACCTAAATTCCTACCTGGACAATTCAGAGACTGGAGTAGTCTACGTAAGTCTTGGAACAAACGTACTAACTTCACAAATGGATCAAGATCTTTTGGATTCATTCTTGAACGCATTTGCGGCGCTGCCTTACGATATTCTGTGGAAATTGGACCCAAACAATATTCCTCCTGAAAGGTTATCGAAGAACGTCAAGATCGATAAATGGTTCCCGCAGAGGGATATGTTAAGTAAGTTACCGATAACAGAACGTTGTCTTTAAAGATTTCTCACCATTTACATAGTTGTTGAAACTACATCAGTAAAAAAATGACACCAATTGCAGAGGGCAGTTTACTAATAGTTCGTTACTAAATTAATATCCAGGACTTTGATACATCCACAGAAATGAAATAAAAATTTCCACCTAACCTATTGAGATATTTAAGATGACCTTCTTGATATTACTGATTCATCGTTTTGTCCAGTATAGCACCAAGTTCTAGCACTTGTAAAGACTAATAAACGTAAGTAATGGAACAAAATGGCCTTAATCCTTTGTTTCAGTGCATCCAAACATCAAAGCGTTTGTAACCCAAGGCGGCGTGCAATCAACAGATGAAGCTATTGACGCAAAAGTACCAGTAGTTGGTATACCCATGCTGGCAGATCAGTGGTACAACACCGATAAGTACGTGCAACTTGGAATTGGTGTTCAAATGGATTCATTCACTATTAACGCTGATGATCTCATAAAAGGCATAACTAAAGCTGTTACTAATGCTGAGTAAGTAAATGCAACTCCTATTCTATAGTTATTAAAAATAAGTCCTAACAAGTAATGCAATATACACAAATGACCTGTTGAAGAAAAAATTAGCAAGATAAAAGTTGTTTCTACCAGATTACGATAGAACTCTTTTAGATTTAGTAGGCCTTAAATAGGACTTCATATTAAAGAATTTAATGTTATACCGGCATTAAAAGTAGATGCACTGCAACTGATGGTAACTGCCTTGTGTCCACATGCATGTAGTATTTATCACAATATATTTTAATAGTTTCAGGAAGAACCTGAAGAAACTAAGAGAGGTTATGTACGACACCACACAGAAGCCAATAGAAAAAGCCGTGTGGTGGAGCGAGTACGTGATACGTCACGGCGGCGCCAAGCACCTCAGGTCTCCCGCCGCCAACATGACTTACTACGAGTACTTTATGGTGGACTTACTGTTGAGCGTCGCAGCACTAGTCATTGTAGCAGTAGTGCTAGTTATAGGGGCTGTCCGCTACATCATGAATCAATTCAGAGGAGACAAGAAGAAATTGAAGAATAACTGATGTCAACCGAATTATTAATTTATTTCAATGCATCATTATTGTACAAATGATAAAATTTAAAAATAAATTAACTATTGAAGATGGCACTAGTCATGGTAGCAGTAGTGCTAGTTATAGGAGCTTTGAAGCAATTCAAACGAGATAAGTATAAAGTGAAGGAAACTAAGAGCATTATTAGGATTTGTATTATTATAAGACTGATGGAGTAAATTGAAGTTTCTTTTATAATTATTAGTGAAATCAATAAAGTTTTGCAATAGTATTAAGACTTGGAGATAGCATTGATAAAAATGTTAAAGGTAACAATGTTCACTCTTGTCACATGTTCATCCATCCATCCATCCATCCATCAGCCAATGGAAGTCCACTGCTGAACATAGGCCTCTCCCAATGATTTCCACAGTGACCTGTTGGAGGCAGCCTGCATCCAGCGACGTCACGCGACCTTTACTAGGTCGCATGTTCATGCAATTAAATAATTAGGAAAATGTATTAATCACAAATTAATAAAGACGTTCGCTTTATCCTTCTGTCCCGAGCTTCATGTACAAGATCAAAAAAATATTTTACAGTATAAAAAAAGAAATAAACAACGAAATTAATTTCTAAGAGACTTAAGGGAGCAATAAAAAATTGCATGTAGATTGCAGGATCGTAATTTTTTTATGTCGGTAATATTGAAATTTGTGGTTTGACACCTGAAACGTAGCTGAATGGTAATACCATCCGAAATACAGCTGATACATACGTGCATACAAACATACATAAACTCACGCTTTTAACCCCGAAGGGGTAGGCAGAGGCGCCACCAGGGCACTCACATTTGTGTGTATTCGCCTTGTATGTTCTATCCCACGATGTGATAGGGGGCGAGCCTATCGCCATCGCTTGTCTTTAACTTGAATCGAAATTAATAATGATGCAGGCTGCAGCAAAATATTTATAAACAGAATACTATCTGTAGTATTGTTATCAGCTTGAACGATGTAGCACTTATCTTAAAGATATTTCACAATATATATTAGGTAAATAGGTAATTGCCTGTTGGTAACAGAATGGACGCATCTGCCGATATTCTGATAGCGGGTTCAATTCCCGGGCACACCTCTAAATTTTTGGAGTCAATTTCTCCCGCCAAACAGTGTCAATGCACTGTTGTGTTCCGGTTTGAAGGACATTGTAGGCAGAGTAACTACTGGACATATTGAGACTTAACATATGTCTCAGGATGGCGAGGGCAGTGGAATGCTAAGCATTGCTTTGTAATTCATGGTGTTGTTTGGATTAGCTAAATCCATGAGCGGTCGTATCGCTTACCATCAGGCGAATGACCTCGTCTCACCATTCATTGCAATAAAAAAAGATCGCTCGTACGCGAGTGGTCATCTGGGCATGTACCACCGCTTTATTAAATTCTGACACCAAATAAGTGTAGTCACTGTTGTTTGTAAAATATTGTATTTAAACTACTGTACGGTGCCTTAAAGTTATTTTTAATATTGTTGTGATTGATATTGCTCTTGCTTCAACGCAGGCACAATACTTGCCTTCAGGCAAGACTGCCATAATTTTCTCGTCATTTGCGTTAATACCATACACGCAGTCTGAATGGCAGATGTTTCCCACCACTTTTTTCGTCACTTTCTACGTCTATTACAAGGTTATTTCAACGTTTTCCAACATATTCTGATTCTTTGCTCATCTCTTGCACTTAACCTTACACCAAATTTAATATTATGGGAGGGCGAAATAAACTTGGAAAGTTTTAACGATCGACTATTTTTGTCTGACAACAATCCTTTAAATAAATTGTAGGAAACTGGGTAAATCATGAGCTCCGAATCGAAAAATGAGTCAGGAAAATAGTTACGTGAAGACCTCGAAGTTAACATCCTGTACATGCTACTGGTAGACAATTAAACAAAAGGCACAAAACTATGACTCTTTGAGACAAAATACATATTCCTGTCTTCATTTATCGAGTCTTCATAAAAAAGTGTTTTTAAATTTATCGCCATCTATGTGAAATCCTATAAAGTAAATCAACAATATTTGTAATACAGTTCAGATAGAGATAAGATAATTCAATATCGATTTTACTAATTTAAATCTAGATGTCGCTAAAGGGCTTGATTTGATTCAATGATACAGCCACAACATATTTTATTACTAGACTATTTTATCACTTAATTTCAAAATTAATGATTCTGATTTGTGATGTTTGACCTAATTAATTAATAAATATAAAGGTTTTTTTGTAGAGCTATAACTATCTGTATAAATTGATGCAGGTTCTTTATTAGCTCAAAGCGATCTATTAAACTTTAATGATATGTCTCCATCACTCCATAATACACAAACAACACAGCTAGAACAAAAAGAACTCCCATCGCATGTAATACACATAAAACCGTCGTCAAATCCACGTTAGCCGCTTCCAAACCTTGTTCCTGCACATAATCGTTTCACTTTGCTAACAAAATTATTTTGAATTGAATATTTTCACGCTTAAAAACGCTTAAAATAAATTACCCATGTAATTTGGTACTTCCCTTTAGGTACAAGGAAATGCACATGTATTTTTTTTAATCACTCCACTGCACTTGATAGGATAGTATTAACCTAATTACACGTGTCAGGAAATACTACTATACATAGATAACATTTGTTCAAACAATTGTTCTCCACTTATAAGAAAACAAGGATACAATTATTAGTCTTATGAGTGTCACAAATATCGGTGTTGTTGCTAGTTATTGCCACCGAATTTTGAATATTTGTAACTTGATTAATACTAAATAGATAAAAAAAATATCTTCCTGGATAAGATTATGCATAAATTTACCTTTCGACATAAAAAATTATCAATATTGAGGCAACTCACTTATTGGTATAAACAATATTACACAATACTTTTCAGATCACAACAAGTGTCGGTCGTTGATCTTATCTTATCGGACAAAACACTAAGAGTTAAATGACTGGACCCAGGATTTAAGTAGGGGCATGTGCGTTCAATATAATATGCGATAAATCGTATTTGTGATATTATAAGGTGCAGATAAATTGAGTGAAACCCTTACATATATCAACGGTGGGCAGAGTTTTCTTTTAGGATGAGATTAAGCCCGTTAAACCAGGTTTCCAAATTCTACGTTGATATACAAAATTGATTATTGAGTGGCGCATAATGCAAGTGAGAATCGTCGAGAGGTTGTAACGGGTATGCGTATGTATAATGTATTTGTCGATTCAGCATAACCACAATATCCACAAGCGCACTCTACTGAAAGTTCTATGACGTCAGCATAGACTTTTTGGGCTCCCTAGGATACCACTAGGGGAAATTAACAATGTTCCGCATCATCTTAGGATGTGGATATCAATCATTTTCTACATAAAATATATATACAGGGTATATCAAGACTGCGACCGAAAACGAAGCCAGATGGTAGTATTAGTGACTTGAGACACAATGCAAGTAAAAATTTCGCAAAAAAATATCGACAAGTTTTTTTTTTGTAATTTTTTACTTATCGTCATCTTTGGGTGATAAATACATAGTTTTCCTAAAATAATGATGAAGACCTCGTTATTTTAAACACTCAATGGTACGTGAGGGCTTAAATTATTTTTTTCGCAAGAACTAGGTATTTACCACCCAAACAAGATGATTTATAAAAAAATATCTGTCGCTATTTTGGTGAATTTTTTATTTGCATCGTATCTGTAACCACTAGAACCACCTGGTTTCGTTTTCGGTCGCAGTCTTGATATACCCGATATATATAGATTTCTATCACTTTACTATGACGGCAAGCCAGTGAAGTAAAGGAAATCTGTATCTTTTTTATTGCTTTATCATATTATTTTATTAAATATTTGCTTTGATGCATACTTAACTATGTGACAACTGAACACTCACGTACAACATGTAAATAACTAGATTCTGCCTGTAGTGCTACTTTTATAAAAATATATCGAGTATAATAATAATTCGGTTTGAAAATGTATAGACAGGATGGCCTGTCTATCCACAAAAACGCGTGCGCAAGTGTGAGAACGTAGCGCTCGCATCGCCTCGTCTTCTTACACCAATTTTTGGCTGGCCTATACTCGGAGCTGCAGACCTAGCCGGTGAGTAGCGGGCTTAAATCTTTAGGAGTAGTTTTGATTTTTTCAAGACTAGTGGTGAGAGCCACCAAGTTTCGCGAGAGTTTAGAGCTGGCAAATTACTAAAAAATATTTTACTACAAATTGGAGTCCTTATCATAAATGCCAGTCGCCAAAATATCTCATTGCGATTAGCCATCAACACGTGAATGAAGCCTGAACATTAAATTCGACATTTGTTATCAAGATAATTTCTTATCTTTTCCTCATGATAAACGTGTAGATTTTTACGTTTATATATATTTAAATTATTTAAAGTATCGCTTTTAGTGTAGTTTAGGACGTAAAGAAAAATGCTATTGGTGTTTCCGTTATTTTTGTGTTCGGTAGTGGAATCCGCGAGGATTTTGGGGGTGTATCCCGTGCCTTCAATAAGCCATCAAGTGGTATTCAGAGCGCTGACACTGGAATTAGCAAAGAGGGGACACGAGTTAGTTGTGATAACACCAAACCCTGCTTTACCAAAAGATAGACCCAAAGACAATGTTCGCGAAATTCACACCGCAAACTCATATACTTTTCTAGAGACATTTTATAATGATACCGCTGCAAACGCAATGCTGAAAAGAGGTATAGTCACTGATGTGGACACAATTATAGCCAATGATGCAACGGAAGGATATTTCCTACTATTAGCAGAGATAATGAACAACGACGAAGTAATAGAACTACTACAAGACAAGACGCAGAAATTTGATCTAGTTATAGCAGAAGCATTTTTCCAGTACCACTTTGTATTTGCGAAGATCTACGATGCTCCGTTGATCGCGTTTTCTTCATTTTATGGATTTCCAGAATTATTTGAAATAGCCGGTGCTGTAAGCAGACATCCAATGCTGCACCCAAACGTAATGAGAAACAAATTTAGGAATTTAACGTTTTTTGAGAAACTCCAAGAAATATACAGAGAATATGGGACAATGAAAACGTTTGCGGTTGTAGATGAATATGAAAATAAATTTCTGAAAGAAAGATTTGGGAAGGATGCTCCGACAGTTAATGAATTAAAGGACCTTGTTTCGATGGTGTTTCTAAATTCGTTTCCTATGTTTGACAATAATCGTCCTGTTCCACCTAATGTTGTCTATTTAGGAGCACTGCACTTGCAACCTCCGAAAGAACTTCCAAAGGTAAAATTTATATTTGAAACAATACATTGTATAATAATATCAACGAAATTAACCGTGACAAAACAATTATAACTAATAGGAAACCCGCACTGCAAATTCGTAGTTTATTAAAACTTGGCTCTATTTAATCATCAAGAAAAAGCACAAAAGTTTTCAAGTTTTTAGTTTATGAATTTTCATTTCGAATCAAGGTTACTTCTACGGATTAAATTGTAAAGGTAATATTGTGCTAGGGATTTATTATCTCCTTTAAGATTAAGTATTAAAATATATAACGTTAAGGCTTTAAGATATTATTGACTTTGATCCACTTTATTTTATATTTTAGGTGCTAGTTATTTAATTTTTAAAAAATTTTGTCGGATTGAAGTACAACATCAGTTATGGAGTTCTTAAGTAAATGTTATCTGGAGAGAGAAAAATAAGTTCAAAATGACCTTTACACATTTTCAGTTTTTTCTGTTCCTGTAGTTGAATTTCTCACTTCTCTTTGTAATTTCTTTTGTTAATGATTTCAATAAATTTTAACGCATCTTATTCACATTGCAACAGCATGAATCTAGATACTTACCACCAATTTACAAGGTATTTTCATTGGTTTATGGTTTTAGGAGCTGAAAGAATATTTAGACAACTCAAAACGTGGAGTAGTATATGTTAGTCTAGGAAGTAATGTACAGCCTTCAATGATGGACAAAGATCTGTTGGATGCTTTTCTGGACGCATTCAAACAAATACCGTATGATATTTTGTGGAAATTCGACGGAGATAATCTGGAAAATGTACCGGAAAATGTGAAAATATATAAGTGGTTCCCGCAGAGAGATTTATTGGGTACGGTTCAATTAACAAATTGTTTGTATTGTTTATTCAATAATGGCCTCCTCTGTACCGGCAATTATTTACTTTTATGACTTCTGGTGACAAACTTTCCTTGTGAAATTAATGAGAGGTGGATTATCATATCCTTTTCCTGCCAGTCTATTATAAGTGATTTGTTTATAATGAAATATTCCACAGTAATCTTAATAATGAAGATTAAAATTGTATTATTCTAAAAAATCATACATTTAGAAGCAATAGTGCGAAACAAAATTTTAATTTATGAAATATTGTTTTTGTTCCAGTACATCCAAATATAAAAGTCTTCGTCACTCAAGGAGGACTCCAATCTACTGACGAAGCTATAGATGCTGGCGTGCCTTTAGTTGGTATACCAGTATCAGCTGACCAGTGGTTTAATGTTAATAAATATGTCGAGTTTGGTATTGGAGTTCAGTTAGATATTTATACACTGACTGCTGACGATATAGTTAATGGTGTGAAAACTGCTATTGATGATGACAGGTTGGTTATTAGATTTAGATAGATAAAGTTCGATAAAGTACTACTATTATTGTTAGTAAAATATATTAATTCAGAACATAATTTGTTGAATAAAACAAAAGAAACAAGGAATAGTTCTAAACTTGCCAAACCCGTAACGATAAAGTGTAATAAAGTATTAGCGATTTTATTATGTACTAGCTTCTGCTCGCAAACTTCGTCTACGTGATTAACTTTACATACATACATAAACTCACGCCTTTATCCCCGAAGGGGTAGGCAGAGGCGCCACCAGGACACCCACATTTCGCCTTGTATGTTACGTCCCACGATGTGATAGGGGGCGAGCCTATCGCCATAACGGGCACAGATTCCTGACTCCGGGCTGATAATGCATAGAAAAATCCAATATAACTTTGCCCGACCCGGGACTCGAACCCGAGACCTCAGCTTTGTAACCGTACCGTAATACAACTACGCCACCGAGGCAGTCTGTGATTAACTTTATTTGAAATTATCTTTAATTAGGTCTCATCTTGTCATGTCCCGTCCCGTCTCTTTCTCACTAAAGGCATGTAATCTAGTCCTGTTTCATCCTTTTGAGTAAAAAGCAAAAGTAAAAAAGTAAGAAATATATTTTGATTCCTTCCTCACCCCACAGAAACACTAAAAGTTTCGGGATAAAAAGTAACCTAAGTGTTAGTCCAGGGTTTTAGCTACCTCCATACCAAATTTCACCGAAATCTGTTAAGCCGTTTCTGAGTTCATCGCGCAAAATAGCACAGACATACAGATAAAAAATCTGAAAATCGTTGCTTTGGGTTTTATTACAATTTTTTTTCATATATCTTCCCTACACAGACATCGATCGATGTTTGAAACATGTTGTATTTTGATTAAAAATATATATTAAAGTTCAAACTCTGCCTTTAGAATTATAAGTTTCAAACTGATACCGACGCACATAATTGTACGTTTCTGCGAGCAATCTTAAGTAATCTTGGTGTCATTATTTCAGGTATAAACAAAACATGAAACGTATAAAGGATATTATCTATGACACACCACAATCACCTATAGAGCGAGCTGTGTGGTGGACTGAGTACGTACTGCGGCACAAAGGAGCGAAGCACCTCAAATCCCCCGCCGCCAACATGTCCTATACCGAGTACTACATGCTAGACATTATATTATTTCTTATCGCTATATTTACTATGTCGGTAGCCACTTTAGCATTTATTGTAACTACTCTGATAAGTTTATACAAATCTAATAGAAGAATGAAAGAAAAAAAATGTCTTCATTAAGCCACCAAGTGGTATTCAGAGCGCTGACATTGGAACTAGCGAAGAGGGGACACGAATTGGTCGTCATAACACCAAATCCCGCTTTACCAAAAGACAGACCGAAAGACAATATACGAGAAATTCATACTGACAACTCCTACCGCTTACACAAACAGTTATTTAAAGAAGATTCGCCGCTGCTGTTAAAAAGAGGTGTGGTGTCTGATGTAGAATCAATGTGTTCAGATCACGCGGCAAAAGCAATGTTTGAACTAAGTGCAGAGATAATGAACAACGATGAGGTAAATGAGCTCCTTCAAGACAGAACGCAGAAGTTTGACCTGGTCATAGTCGAGGCATTATTGCACTACCACTTCATATTTGCGAGGATCTACGACGCTCCATTGATAGCGGTTTCTTCATTTTATGGACTTCCTGAGGTGTTTGAAATGATGGGAACAGTAGCTAGGCACCCTCTACTGTATCCAAATTCGATGAGAAACAAATTCAAGGATCTTACATTTTTTGACAAAATTAAGGAAATCTACAATGAATATCGACTTAAGAAAACGTTTTCAAAATTGGATGATATTGAAAACGCTTTCCTGAAAAATACATTTGGTAAAGATGCTCCAACAGTGGATGAATTGAAGGATCTGGTTTCCGTGTTATTATTGAATTCTTTTCCTATATTTGATAACAATCGACCAGTGCCACCAAATGTCGTTTATTTAGGAGCTTTGCAGTTACAACCAGTGAAGGAGCTTCCAGAGGTAACTTAATATTTATTTATCACAGGTACAAAAATATTTTTATTAAGTAAAAAAAATGTATTATATTTAAATGTTTGAGTTCTATATGTTTCGTCGGTTGAATCTGAAATAAGAAGTCATTCGTATTTATTCTAAGAACTCCTATTGCCACTAATAAATTTGTAAGCTTTAATCTAATCTTACTCAGTTCTATAATTTCAAACTACAAAATGTATTGTCTCCGTTCGAGGTTTTTGAGAATTTCTGTGGCACGTGAAGTCCGCCAACCCTCACTTAGGCCAGCGTGGTCGACTATGGCCTTTGAATCGACCTTAAGTATTTATAATTTGAATTTATTTTTAAGGATCTGAAAGAATATTTAGATAATTCAAAACGAGGAGTAGTGTATGTTAGTCTAGGAACTAATGTGCACCCGTCAATGATGGACGAAGAGTTGTTGGATGCATTTTTGACCTCATTCCATGATATAATGTGGAAATTCGATGGAGATAATTTGAAAAATGTACCACCGAACGTGAGAATACAAAAATGGTTTCCGCAGAGAGATTTATTGGGTATGTTTCTTTAAAATATGTATATTGTGTAATAATTTTTTTACACCCATTTATGATTTTCGTGGCGTGCATTTTAATTTACGTAAATATTGTAATGGATATCTATGGTCAATGTATCTGCTTTCGACTTGGATGTAAAACCATTTCGTGGACGTAATCGTAATATTTGAAGAAGAAAGTTTCAATATACAATTTCGTTGAATTATGAAGGCCGAGAATATTTTATAATAGTGATATAATATTTTGACAATTCTCAGTTAATTATGGTATTAAAAAAAAACTATCACAATTCTTAGGAATATTGATCATGAAATATAAGGAATTAAACTGCAACCAGTAGTTGATTAAGTACAGAAGATTGAGTAAGTACAGTAGTTGATGCCAAGCTAAAATTTAATAAAATAATTTATTTATTTATTCTAGTACACCCAAACATAAAAGTATTCGTCACCCAAGGAGGACTCCAATCTACTGATGAAGCAATAGACGCTGGAGTGCCCCTAGTCGGAATACCAATGCTAGGAGACCAGTGGAACAACGTTAACAAATACGTGGAGTTTGGTATTGGAGTACAGTTAGATGTTTTCACTCTGACTGCCGATGACATAGTAAATGGTGTAAAAACTGTCGTTGGTGATAACAGGTTAGCAATCGATAATCTAGGCATGAATTTCAGAAACAGTTGTTAAAAAAAGCAGGAATTAAGAAAGTTGTTAGAATAATATGTAGACTATAAAAGTAATAGAAGTAGAAGTTAGTATAAGAAAAAAATAAACTTAAACCTTTTTTACGTAACGTAACTAAAAAGTCTCTTGACTTTTAAATAAAGTTTTAACATAGAGCACTAACACTTAACATCAAAATAGTGACGAGAAATCAGAAATCTGTAGTTATTAACAGAAAAATAATTGTTAATTTTGTCTCTCAGATTTAGACAGAACATCAAACGCCTAAAGGAAGTTATGCTGGACACACCGCAATCGCCTATAGAGCGAGCTGTGTGGTGGACCGAGTACGTTTTGCGACACAAAGGAGCGAAACACCTCAAATCCCCTGCCGCTAACATGTCCTTTGCCGAGTACTACATGCTCGACCTTATATTATACCTTGTCGCTGCATTTGCTGCGTCTATCATAGCTTTAATATTTATTGTGTATTATTTAATAAGTTTATGCACATCTAAAAAGAGTATTAAAGTTAAACGCAGCTAACTGATATTTGTACTTTTATTGTCCTTCATCGAAGTAAGATATGTAATCCAGATTGACAACATACATTAACATTCAACAAACATCACACTTAAAATCCAGAGGGGAACTCAACAATACCACACTTACACTTAGTAACACTTACAACTTAGTGGCAGAAATTGGCAAAGTCTTACCACATATAGAGACAATCCATTGGTCCTTTTTCAATTAATCTCCCATATACTTCTTCAAACTGCCTCGGTGGCGGAGTGACTGCCTCGGTGACGTAGTGACTGCCTCGGTGGCGTAGTTGTATTACGGTACGGCTACAAAGCTGAGGTCTCGGGTTCGAGTCCCGGGTCGGGCAAAGTGGTATTGGATTTTTCTATTCATTATCAGCCCGGAGTCAGGAATTTGTGCCCGATATGGCGATAGGCTCGCCCCCTATCACATCATGGGACGGAACATACAAGGCGAAATGTGGGTGTCCTGGTGGCGCCTCTGCCTACCCCTTCGGGGATAAAGGCGTGAGTTTATGTATGTATGTATGTATACTTCTTCAAATTCACCTATGTGTATCCAATTATGTTTTAATCCACCAAGAACAATCTCAAACGTCTTCAAGCTATTTCAATCATACGTATGTGCTATTGTAAACCCACATTGCTATCTAGAGCATATTGTGGTGGTCGCGGCACGTGCTGCGGTGGAAGACAAGCACTCCTGCTCTTAAACCGTACCACTTTAGTATGAATTCTGTAGAGAAATTGAAATAATATATTAGAACAGACATTGTAAACCAGATCTGTGCGCAGGATGCATGTACCATAATTGTGGGGATTCGGTATACAACAAGGAAGATAATATTGATGTAAGAGAGGGCAATGTTATATTAAAGGGGTTGAAAAAAGCAAAATAGCGGCAGATCCACATTGGGTCAAATAGACCTAAGTGGTCACAACAGTGTCACAAGCTCACAGAAAAGCGACGTCGTTGCTGTCGTTTTCGTGTGTAGTTCTGTTATTATGGAAAACCTTATACATCTGACCCCTTCCGCCTTATTTTATTCCCGTTCTTGTTCAAATTGATGACGCCAGCAACGCACTTACAATTCAAGTGTCATAGTGTTTTCCGTATACACAAGGGCAGCGGTAATCATTCACTATCAAGTGAGGCGTTTCCTATCCAGACCTAGATGCGATATAATAAATCACTTGGACAAATGCATTTCCGCAATTTACTAAACGCCTCTTATGACAGGCAACCTTGGTGGAATTATTACGTCTTTCTAAGCAAGATTATGTCCTGTATATTTAATATTATAAATATTATAAATCTTCGTCTTTTTCTTTGTCGAAGAAAGCATATTATATTTCCGGGATTAATAGCAATATACATATGATAATAAACTAGACTCATATAATTTTAGGCTTAGTATTTTACAACACATCTGCTTTGTCATGTCTTTCAGATATAAATAAAATTTATTTTCAAATATATATTTTTTTCTACATGTGAAAATTACTAATAGCAAAATTCAATAATATAATATAGTAACTACCATAAAAACTTAATACTTTCTTGCGGTTATCAAGCTCTTGCAAAATCAATTCAGGTAACTACTAAAAATTCCTCCCAATTCGTCGTTAAGCACTGCCTGCTCTGAACATAACCAGAAGAAACTTATTGGGAGAAATCCCTTAAACGTCGCGTCGGACTGGTCGTCCCAAGCGTTTCGGGGCAGCTCTTTGCCGAACTAAGGAAGCAGAATTTTGTAAGTTCATTTGGTATTCCCTTTACTCACGATCTTAAAGTTAGTGTTGATGTTACGGGGAATCGGATGATAGATTTCGAATTACATCTATATTGTTATACGTATACTTGTACAGGGTTATATTAAAACGAATGCAAATTTTTGTTATTGATTTTAAGAGAATAGTACTGATTGACGCATTGGCACAAATTCCTGACTCAGGGCTGATAATGGATAGAAAAATCCAATATCACTTTGCCCGACCCGGGACTCGAACCCGAGACCTCAGCTTAGTAACCGTTTCGTAATACAACTACGCCACCGAGGCAGTCCAATTTTATCATATGATTTGTTGTATATTTATTAAATAGATTAATTAAAGACATTTATTAATATATTATAGGCGTGTTTCAAGTAATACTTCGGCATGATTATCAGACAAACACTCGTCTAGCACACTACTGCAATGCGTGAGGTAAGTATGAAAATTTGTTTGGTCATTGTACTGTTTCTGATTATGACGACTACAAATCGCTAGCGGCGCTTGAAGGTTGAAGGACATTGCAGCCAAAGTAACGTAGACATAGTATAGTATAGACATAGTATAGTAGTAACATAGACTTCACATCTTTTTAGTTTTTAGTTTCGCTACTGTCTATAAGCCGTCGTATCTCACACCATCAGTGGCCCTAGCACAAACGGCTATCGAAAAAGTATTCGTATCGTAATCGAGAAAATGTGTATGAGATTTCTTCAGCGCCTCTATCGTGCGTAAAAGGAACTAATTTTGCGAGCACAAATGACTTTATCTTACTTTCGTATCGTAATCGAGAAGTAACGTAAACAAAACTCGAATTATAAAAACGACGGATTGTGCTTCGTGCTACGGGCTAACGTCGTACTCTTGTTATCGTATCGAGTCCTCGATACGTTTACGTTACGAAATCGATAGTTTTTCGTGCTAAGGCTACGGGCAAATGACAAGCTCGTCTCGTCATTCACGCAAATAAAAAAGATCAGTGCAATCACTATGCCGCTCCAAATTTAAAAAAAAAATTGGTAAATTCTCGTGGCAGTGCAAAAATTTATATTAGATTTGAGTGAAAACTAGAGCTAGAATTGTATTTTTCGGGTAATCTGCATCATATGAGACTGCATTTATAGTTAAGCTGGATAAATAAATGAAGTAGACATAATCGTTATAAAATTACGCAATAGTACGATTACCTTATCATAAGGAAATTAGTACGTCTGTGGGTCAGTACGTGCTATCGGTGTGATGATAAGACTAATATGGCTCATAAAAAAAGTATACCTACTACTATAAAAAGATGAATATTTTATTTGTTTGTACGCGATAATCTCAGGAACGGCAGGTTCGAATTGGAATATTCTTTTGATGTTGGACAGTTTATTTATCGAAGAATGCTATAGGCTACATACCATCATACATACATACATACATACATACATACATACATACATACATACATACATACATACATACATACATACTATCACGCTGTCACTAATAGGACAGGACAGGAAAAACGGGGATAATGTATTCCTTTTGAAAGCGCTGTGAAAACGGTTAAAGTTATGCACCAAATGTATAAAAAAATGTACAATCATGTTTACATTATCACACACACGATCATAGTTTAGTCGTTCTTATAATATTGATATTCAATTATTTTCCTCTTATTTTAAGACCAAGCCCTCTATTCTATTCCACAAGTAATGAGCAGTGCAATCTCTCTCTCTCTCTCTCTCTCTCTCCCCCTCTCTCTCTCTAATCGTTCCCTCAATGCTGAGGATCGTGACCCCTGTCACTTGGTCGAGTCTTGAGCAAGCTGATCGCCAGGCTTGACGGTCCTCCTCCAGTGCAATAGCCACTCTTTATTACGCCATAATCAGAATTGTACTAGTAAATAAATACACCCAACAGTCACATAAATAGTCCTGACCCCACACTAAGATCGAGTCTTGTGTCGTGGGTATCAGAAATTAAGAGAGACTTTTCCGTCCCACAAACACCCAGACCCGAAGAAAATACTTATGGTTCACACAAATATTTGTCTTGGCGCGGGGATGGATCCCACGGCCTCTCGTTCAACAGCCGGCGTCTAACCAACTGCGCCACGGACACTGTTAAGACACTAGGTAGACAGAAAATTCTCATAACTCTAAAATGTGGGATTTACCACTACCATCAGTTAGCACATAATACTTATGACTATAAAGTCAGAGGTGTGCACTAGGATTTGAATCCATGACAACTCTCTCGGCAATAAGCAAGATTATTATAAACAGACTTACCTCTATGCACTACAGCTTAACACTATTATATTCAACATCATCAAGTCAATGTAAATTAATGTAAAATGAGCTGCTTTAATAAACCTTAAATTATAGCTCATAAAATATTCATGGACAGTAATGGTGGCGCGCGTTAAACCGCACAAATCACAAACGATGAAATCCGTCATTACAGCGAACTGCCAAATTATGCGACAAACAAATGCAATGTTATTTACTATTTACATAATTTCGCTTTAGTACGTGACACAGTCGGTGTGGTTAGGGGGTATGTTTACAACATTATTTTTACATTAAAAGTTAAATTATTGGGTCAATAACGAGAAAGACGTGTGTTTGACCTCAAATGAAATGAATTCGAGTTTCTTTGAAGGTATGTCATGAAGCGTAACTGACTGCGTAGTGAATATTAGTCATGATTTTAATTCTTCTATTTAACAGATGACTAACCCTTCTCAATCGTAAAGGAGGTTCACGCCCTGGACTGTGACGTATTTGTGGATACAGATTTAACAGGGTTAGAGCCGAATTTATGAAATGGAATTCGTTGGTTCATTGACACCTTTTTTATTGACTGCAAAAAAAAATGGCGAGACGAGCATGCCTTTCGCCTGATGGTAAGCGATACGACCGCTCATGGACAGTGGAAAACAAACAACACCATGAATTACTAAGCAATGCTTGGCATTCCCCTGCGCTCGCTATCTTGAGACATAAGATGTTAGGTCTCATAATGTCCAGTAGTTACTCTGGTTACAATGTCCTTCAAACCGGAACACAACAGTGCATTCACACTGCTATTTGGTGAAAGAAATAGACATTGCGGTGGTACCTACCCAGGCTACTTCCTATAATATATGACAGACTAGTAAAATGAAATGTAATATTATATATAAAAGTATTGTATAAAATATAATATTTTTTGGCTAATTATTCTTTTTATATATACATGAAAAACATCTGTTCCATAATTTATTAATATAAGTGTTCAAGCGCCTGTCTAATTAAAAAGGGCAATTCTATTCAAAGTAAAAATATTGCATTAGCTCATAATATAAGGCACGTCAGAAAACTGTAAAATATATTTATTTTATTTACACGAACTGTGTTTATAAATTGTTTGTAATTTTAGTATTTATTTCACCCAATGTCGAGTCAGGTTTAAAGTTCCCTGAACTGAAAAGAACGCATTAAGATATTAAAGTACAAAGAGGCGATCAAAGTGGGGATCAATAGTTTCTGCCTACCCCTATGGGATACAAGCGTGACGTTTATGTATATTATATATACAGGGTATATCAAGACCGCGACCGAAAACGAAGCCAGGAGGTAGTATTAGTGATATCAAACACAATGCAAGTAAAAAATTTCCAAAAAAAATCGTCAATTTTTTTTGTTATTTTTTTTATATCGTCGTATTTGAGTGATTAAACATAGTTTTTCTAAAATAATGAAGTACATCGCTTAATTTTTAAACACGCAATGGTACGTAAGGGTTTAAATTACTATTTTTGCAAAAACTAGGTATTTACCCCTCAAAAACCATGATTTTTTAAAAAGTGTTAAAATAAAAATCCGTCGCTTATTTTGCAAATTTTTTTGTTGCATTGTGTCTGTAGCCGCTATGACTACCACCTGGCTTCGTTTTCGGTCGCGGTCTTGATATACCCCGTATATCCATGCAAGTGTGTCGTATTTCATATTTCATCTGTATATCTAGTGTAGAGCAGACTGACTTAGTTGTGCCGAATAGCCAGAGGTATGAAATATTTGACAACATACCGCTTAAGTCAAGATCACATTGAGTTATTTTTTGGTGCGGTACGAATGCATGGAGGTCACAATGATAACCCGAATGCGAGACAATTTAAGGGAATTTTTAGAAAGCTTCTATGCCACATGGAACTCAAAGCAGTTGATACTGGTAATTGCGAGCCTTTAGAAAGCGTCAGCATCCTAACATGTACTTCTGCAATAAAATGCATAAATGAAACTACATCACAAACGCGAGCAGAAGATGACAATGAGTGCGATACTGTAAGCGCTGGTCGACATGATATTGTAACCCAGTCTGACATTTCTTTATTAATTAATCCAGAATATGCAGATTATTTCGAGCAAGTAGTAGGATACATAGCAGGGTTTGTTGTTCGACGTATTTGTGGATTGATCAAATGTAGTAGCTGTATCCAGGCTTTAAAATCAAACGAAATATTAAAATTTCATAAATTAGTCAGTGTTCGAGATGAGGGTGGTCTTGTGTATGCTTCAGAGGATGCATTCAATATTTGTAAGGCTTCTGAATACGTAATAAGAGACTTTATAAAACAGGGCTATATAGTAACAACATCCTCTAATTATGAAAAAATATGTCTTAAAATAATTAGTCAGTTTGTTGGTCATACTTATTACAAAAATATCGGTGATTGTTGTCAATATCACCAAACAAGCTTGTTAAGACTAATAATAGAAAAATATTTGCAAATACGATGTCATCACATATGTAAATCAGATAACATAGCCCAGGCAATAAATTCAAAGAGGAAACTATTTCGAAAACAAACACAAAGAGATGGATTTTGACCTAATATTACTGTATACTTTGTCCATTAAATGTATTGTTTTTACTAAAATGCTTAATATATACAGGCTATATCAAGACCGCGACCGAAAACGAAGCCAGGTGGTAGTATTAGTGACTTCGGAAACAATGCAATGAAAAATTTCGCAAAAAAAATCGTCAACTTTTTTTTGGTAATTTTTTACTTTTCGTCGTATTTGGGTGATAAATACATAGTTTTCCTAAAATAATGATGGGCACCTTTTTAATTTTTAAGACGCAATGGTACGGTAGGGTTTAAATTAAAATTTTCGCAATAACTAGGTATTTGCTGCCCAAAAACAAAGATTTTCAAAAAATTGCAAAAAAAAGTCTGTGGCTTATTTTGCGAAATTTTTATTTGCGTTGTATCTGCAACCACTAAAACTACCACCCGGCTTCGTTTTCGGTCGCAGTCTTGATATACCCTGTATATATTATATAACATAAATATATAATTACTTTAAATAAATCTGAGTACTTTACTTAACCTATTTTGTTTAACGTTCATATTATCAAATAATGTAGAAAAGGTAAATAAATCTGGAGTAGGCATCCCTAAACACACACACCTTGACAGTTGGATTACAATAATTACACGATCGATACTCACACATATCAAAGAAAGTGAGGACACTTTTAGCGCATCGTTTGTTGGCATTGCTCAATCTAGACGTGTATATTATCTTAGATACAGATAATATTTTCAAGACACATAATTAATATTTACTTTGTTTGAAAATGTTAATTATGGTTCTTATGGTGACATTTTTTTAAATATTTTAACGCATTTTGACGTACACGTAGGGATTATCTTGAAGATTAATTTCTGCATACTTATCTCCAATGTTTTAATTACATTATAACATTATTATGGCTTCATAAACTACACACGTCAGTAGTATAATATACATACATACATATACTCACGCCTTTCCCCCAGAATGGGCAGATAGAGGTTCTACCAGGACACCCACGTTTCGCCTTGTATGTTCAGTCGTACAATATGATAGGGGGCCAGGCTATCGCCATATCGGGCACAAATTCCTGACTTATAATGAATAGAAAAATCTAATGTTACTTTGCCCAAACTGAAATTCGAACCCAAAACCTCAGCTTTGTACTCGTACCGTATAATCTATATCTATATCAGCCCATATACGTCCCACTGCAGGGCACGGTCCTACTCTACAATCGAGAGAATCGATTGAGAGTGGTTAGGCCATATAGTCCACCACGCTGGCCTAGTGCGGGTTGGCGGACTTACATACCGTAGAAATTCTTTAAAATCGCTACGGTATGCAGGTTTCCTCACGATGTTTTCCTTCACCGTTAAAGTGCGTGGTGATTGACTATCAAACTCCGAAAAGTCAGAGGTGTGCCCTGGGATTTGAACCCGCGACCACCATACTATAATGTGTTATGAAAATAAATGAACAATAGTTTAATATTGCATTTGCTTAATTCGTCAAACTCAATACAGTCATGCAGTAAAATGTCATATCACAACAATTTTGTTGCGTATATTTGATCAAATATACTTTTTTGTACCATTAAGATATTTTAGACAAGCATGTAATCTGTATCAGCCCATATACGTCCCACTGCTGAGCACGGGCCTACTCTGCAACCGAGAGAATCGATTGAGAGTGGTTAGGCCATATAGTACACCACGCTGGCCTAGTGATATGATTTATGATATGTAATATTTGTGTGATAATTATTATTAAATATATTTCAGGCAGGATGGGCTATGAGCCATTAAATTATTTATTTCAATAACATAATTATTGTGTTTTAAAGCACCTCAATCCAGAAAAAACTTGTTACTAATCCACAGAATAATGTTATAGACATCACGTCACGACATCACACTATAACATTATTTACAAAACGACGGGCTATTTCAGACATCACTGGAGTAATAATAAATTTTCATTCATACATTACCAAAAGGTGATAAACATAATAACATTTTCATTCTCAACAGTATTATTAAAGGGTGTTACACTTAGCGGGCTTATCTTTCAACACGGACGATATATTATAATGTTTTATCCTAATAACTTTAGTATGCCGTTCATCGCAGTTCGTTGTACCAATCAAAATGCTGCTCTATTTAATTGTAATTACTAGTATGTGTATATTCAAAACTGATGCAGCCAAGATTCTGGCAGTGTACCCAACACCTTCCATCAGCCATCAGCTTTCTTTCAGACCGCTGACTCTGGAGTTAGTAAAGCGAGGTCATGAAGTCACTGTTATTACGCCGGACCCAATCTTTCCCAAAGGCAAGGCACTAAAGAAGCTGAGAGAAATCGATGTCCACGACATAGCGTACGAATTTATGAAGACCAAGATCGGCTCGTTTTTCACTGCAAAGAAATCTGACATATTCGACCAAGCAGATTATGCTATGGATCTGTTTGCAAGTTTATTTGAATTGGCACTTGGTGACCCTAAGGTGCAAGAACTAATGAACAATAAGAACGAGACGTTTGATCTGATATTGGCTGAATTGTGCGTTCGTCCGACATTGGCTTTTAGTCATCAGTACAAAGCACCGGTGATAATGGTTAGTTCCTTTGGTGCGTTTTCTGGAGTCCACGAAATTGTTGGTGCTGCAACACATCCTATTATATATTCGACGTTTGCGAAACATGATCTGTCCGAGATAACGATGCGGCAAAAAATGAATGAGATATACAACTATCATTACTACCAAAAAGTTTATTATAAACATGAAGATGTGGAGAATGCTATGGTTAGAAAATATTTTGGTGATGATATTCCAAAGCTGAGTGAGTTGTATAACAACATTCAGATGTATTTCCTGAATGTGCATCCGATTTGGGACGACAACCGTCCAGTGCCACCAAATGTTATTTACATGGGAGGGATCCATCAGAGCCCTGAGAAAGAGTTGCCCAGGGTTAGTATTTTATCTTTAAACAATACATGAAAAATTAATGTTAGGCTTTTAATAGTAAGATTAGCGACAAATACATAAATTTTAACTATGACAATAGCTCATTTCGATTTTGATTATACTCAAATGGTATCTGATGGAGCCGAAAAGTTTTTGTGGAACCCACGTATCGGCAAGTGCGACATTGGACGTCTCTTCCTAGAAGGACAAAAGACTTCCCAAAGGTCGCATCGGTGAAGGTTAAATCGCTGGATTCCGATCAATAGATCAATACGGCTATCCTTGAAAAGGTCTATTTTCGTCAGTCGACTATCTGTTTAGCAGAAATTTAATATTTAAATTTTAATTCAATATTTGAATAATATTGGTTTGTTTGAATTTGCATTGTAATCAACTAATTACATGCAATTGAAGTTATTGCTGGTCTTTAGTAAGAACACGTCAATGCTATATAAATAGTAAAAATTATAATGCACTCAAATTTAAACAAAAGGATTTTGTTTTAGGATCTCAAATCTTATCTAGATTCGTCAAAACATGGCGTGATTTACTTTAGCTTGGGCTCGAACATCATACCTTCACTGTTGCCTCCTCAATGGATACAAATAATGGTGAATGTATTCTCCGAGTTGCCCTACGATGTCTTGTGGAAGTACGACAAAGAGGAATTACCTAACAAACCTTCTAATGTGAGAATAGAAAAGTGGTTGCCTCAATCTGATTTGTTGAGTAAGAAATGTTTTATTTGTTTAATTATTTATTAAATTCTTTTTTTACACTACAGGGAGATATAAAAATCCAAATTATACAATTCAAACAATAGTACAAGTGGCGGCCTTATCACACTAGGTAATTTCTTACTGATGAATGAACCATGGGATGGATATATAAATAGGAAAGGGAGAAAGAAATTTAATCTTCTTTTACACAGTGTATCTGTTTAAATCCTTCTAATATTATAAAGGCGAAAGTTTGTGTGTTTGTTACTTCTTCACGGTCAAACGGTTGAACCAAATTTGTTGAAAATTATTAAAGAGCTAACTGATACCCTGGGCTATCACTCAGGGTACTTATACTTTTTATCTCGAAAAATGTAGTGTTCCATTGGGATGGGCAAGGAATTCAAATACTCTTTCCAACTCAAAGAGATGGGATTAGGGTAGAATAAAGAGGGGATGAAATAAGATATCAGACGACAGGGTTGCATGCCTTAAATCATGGAACAGAATGAGAGGGGATAGAACGAGATGTTACGGAAAAGCGGTATCAAGGACAGCAGCCACCTTGAGTTTAACTATAAAACAGTTAGAACGCGAAACAATACTTGTCTGAAGTGGACAGAACTCAAAAAGTTTATGCACCCGGGTGAAGTCGGGTCGGGCTTCTAGTTATACATAAATATAGAATACCAACTTACTCACAACCATGTGCATAATCGTTCGCCTTGGAACGTGACAGTCTTCCTTTAATAATATAATGATGTATAATAATGTACACAATATAAGTGAAGTAGAATATGCTATCATTAAGTAGCAAAATACCTTGTAGTAACCCTCAAATACCTATCAAACTAGACATAATATTTATTATCTGCAAGTTACATTATTGACATACATACATAAACTCACGCCTTCATCCCCGAAGGGGTAGGCAGAGGCGCCACTAGGACACCCACATTTCGCCTTGCATGTTCCGTCCCACGATGTGATAGGGGGCGAGCCTATCGCCATATCGGGCACAAATTCCTGACTCCGGGCTGATAATGAATAGAAAAATCCAATATCACTTATCCGACCCGGGATTCGAACCCGAGACCTCAGCTTTGTAACCGTACCGTAATACACCTACGCCACCGAGGCAGTCATGTACATTATTGACACATGTATTTATTCTTACATTGCATATTAAAGGACATCCAAAAATCAAGCTGTTCATCACACAAGGAGGTCTTCAATCAACAGATGAAGCCATCACATCTGGAGTACTATTAGTTGGTATTCCAATATTTGGAGATCAATGGATGAATGTGGACCGATATGTTGATCTAAAGATTGGTGTAAAAATAGATTTTGAGAAAATTACTGAAGAGAGTTTCAGGAATGCAATTGACACTGTAACAGAAAACGAAAGGTAAACTTAAGTAAAGATTATTATCTATGAAAATTTACTCTAATAATTTAACAGGACAATGCAAGTTTAACTTTTATTTCGATGTCATTTTTACACCTATTAAGATAAAATACACAGACACGCCATTATTATAACGTTATGAAAATAGTAATAATTAAATTCTTGATTTCTACCGAACATCCAGAATGCTTCATTGGGCCGAAAATAAGGACTGTTACCATGTATATAATACTTTGTGTATGGCAATTACAGTTACCGTCAGAACATTGAGAAACTCCGCTCCGTGATGCACGACCAGCCCCAACGGCCCGTGGAGCGCGCGGTGTGGTGGACGGAGCACGTGTTGCGCCAAGGAGGCGCCACGCACCTCAGGTCGCCGGCCTTCAACATGCCCTGGACTCAGTACTACGAGATAGAGCTAGTGGCTATACTGCTAGCTGGTCTATTATCTGCAGTATTGCTGTTTTTCTATATTGTGAAAAGATTATGGAGATACGTTAGGAGGAACTTCGTCACTATTGTTAAGATTAAGAGATTGTAGATTTACTATCATATTTTGGCCATTTCATATGTACTGTACCGCTAATAATAGCTCACTGCTGGAGCTCAGAACCTCTCTGCAGCTTAAAGTTCGGTTAACAGATCCTAGGCTGTAATCCACTGCGATATTCTGCGGGTAAGCAGACTTCACACGCCGAAGGACATTTCTTTTAGATCTCTATGATATGCAGATCTATATTTCATCAGCCTATATTAGTTACTGGGTTTAGGTTTCCTATCGATCATGTCATTTTCTTGCTGCTTAACTTCTCTGTTTGTTAGTTCCTCAGTAGTGAGTAAATATTTTAGTAACTACGTATATTCAGCTCTATTCATGTTCAGCTGGACATTTATAATTACCTATACAGCGCGTACGGCGCTGATCTCGGCGAAACAGCACTGAATATCGTTTTCTGATTAAAAGTTTATTTTAAGTGATGTTTTATTTATGGCTTATAAATACAATAATATGTTTGAATACGATAGTATGAAACCTACCACTGTAACAAGCAATAATCATTAGTCTTGTATTTTGAGTCATTCAAGACGGAAACTATAACAGATTTCTCGGTTCCATAAAACTCAAACCCGAAATGTAATTGTTTATTATTCACAAACGCCTTTAGTAATGTTTCCGCAATGACATTTAATTGCACAATTCCTTTGCTATTATAATAAATTATTAATATCGCAGACAGGCTCCGTGGCGAAGTTGATTAGATGCTGGCTCTGAAACGCAGTCGCAGAACGGATAACCGCTGGAGTAAGCGTGTTCTGGAGTGGAGACCGCGTCTTGGAAAACGTAGCGTGGGACGTCCTCTGGCCAGATGGCGGGACGACTTGCATAAAAGGGCCGGCAGCGACTGGATGCGTAAAGCAGCAGACCGGGCTCTGTGGCGTACCTTGGGAGAGGCCTATGTCCAGCAGTGGACTACAACGGGCTGATGATGATGATGATGATGATGGCTCTGAAACGAGAGGCCATAAGTTCGCTTCCTTGTGTATGACAAATGTTTGTATAATCCACAAACATTTGTTACAAAAAGTCTGTTGTAGTTTCTGATACACAGCAGAAAATCTTATATTGGGGTTAGGACTATGTATGTGACTGTTGGGTATATGCATTTATTTGTATAAACATAACAGCTAATATTCATTCAAACAGCAGTGTAAATGCACTGTTGTATTTCGGCTTGAAGGACATTGTAGCCAGAGTAACTACTCGACATAATGAGACCCAACATCTAATGTCTCAGGATGACAAGCGCAGTAGAATGCCAAGCATTGCCTTACTGTTTGGTTTTGCTAATGTCCATGAGCGGTCGTATTGCTTATCATCAGGCGTATGGCATGCTCGTTTCGCTATTCAAAGCAATAAAAAAAACGTAGGTCACTCATGATGGGTCTTTAACCAATCATCGATCGTCTTCGTACGATCGTCGCTGCCCAGCTTGGATTTTAAATTTAGTACCACAAGGTCACAGTATCACGATTTTGTTGTGTGGAAATTGTCTTTGTATAAATTAAATCTTACGGAAATTATCAGAAGGTTTTTAAATAATTTATTGGTATAATAACTGTCACTAATAGAGCAATAATAAAATACTACGCAATTTTATTGTATGAATATGATTAAATATTATTTTTTTTGTGATGTACACGTATTGGCAATTATGACGCGTGATAACGCGCCTCCGTGGCGCAGTTAGTTAGACGCCGGCTGTGAAACGAGAAGCCGCGGGTTTACCGCTGCACCCGCCACTGCAACTCCTGTAAGCCAGAATCAACAGTGGCACGCATTTATAATTACACTGAGCATTGAAGCTAAGCGAGTCTGCGGGAATGTCTAACTTGTCTTTAACCCGCAACGAAATCAGTCGTAAAGTTAAATTAATAGGAGAAGTTGGCAATGAGCCTTGGCAATTTGAATGATGTTACCTATATGTAACTAATTAAATTGGTAATGGATTTTTCTCTTCATTGTCAGCCCGGAGTCAAGAAATTGTGCCCGATAACACTAAGATCGAATATTGTCTCGGGAGTATTAGAAACTACGCGAGACTTCTCGGTCTCACAACCCAGACCCGAAACCAATACCTGTGGTTCACTTAAACGTTATTTCGGGGCGGCAATCGAACCCGCGGCCTGTCGTTTCACAGCCGGCGTCTCACAAACTGCGCCACGGAGGCTGTCTAATACACAATGGTTGTGTATTCACAATTATTTGTTTTAAGCCTGGATATTTGAGTGACCCCAAATTCTGATACTCTCACCACAATATTTATATGTTATGGGGTCAGGACTATGCATGAACTATGGGGAGTATTTACTATTTCTCTCTCGCCCCGCCGATTCTCCGAGTCCCTGTTACGAGCATATAATATTTGTAATGTCAACTCTAGTAAAATACATCAATTATCACATCCCACAAATTATATTTGTAGTTCATTGCAACTTTGTACAACATATATAATATTTGATTACCTCTATCTTTCTGCTTATAGAATATATATTCTTAGTTCTTTTATGTGCAATTTTGATACAAAATACAACCGACAACATTTTGATAAGTGAATAAATAGATCACAATACATAATAAGCTGTCTTAGGCATCAATTGAAGACATTAAATAAAGGTCACAAAGCTTTCCCAAGGACACAGAGACAAAAAAATAAATAAATTCGATAAAATTCAACTAATGGAAACTTCAATATAGTAAATGACGGCTTATTGAAATTCAACAGATCTTACAGAAACCAATTCACCTAAGCTTTCTTAAACTTAACCGTAGTAATAAAATTCCTAGAAATATATTTCCATAATAAATACAAAATAAAGCTAATTGCTAATACTATTGTCAGTAACCCTCCTAATATTATTGATATTAGTTCTATTTCGTAGTATTGAGCCCAGGTCAAGTTGGCTGCAGCGGATTTGAGGTGCTTCGCTCCTTTGTGTCGGATCACGTGTTCGGCCCACCATACTGCACGCTCTAAGGGTTTTTGGGGCTGGTCGTTCATCAGCTCTCGTAGGTGGACTATGTTTTTTCTGTAGCTGTAACAAAAATATATAAATTAATTAATACCATTATTACTACAGTCTTTTATTTTGTGGAGAAGTTTCTCTAGGACGCCTTACTTCTTAGGAATGGCTTAAGAGATTATACTATCGAAATACCTTATGCTGATGTTCAGCAGTCCAACATGGGTATGCCAAAAGTTCTAACGGATAATACCTACTGGAGCCAGCCACTTAACACGAGCCGGTATAATAGTCTTTTTTCTTTATTACTTCTGTGATTTTCCAGAATCGAAAATACCTTTACTAATTAGCAATTAACTCTTTTATCTAGTACGAAAATATAACAAAAATAACCTCGTACCTTTCATCTTCGACAACGGTTTTGATTGCAGCCATAAAATTCTCTTCTGTGATACTTTCCATGTCGACCCTGACTCCTATTTTGTTTTGAACGTAGTGATCGACGTTGTACCACTGGTCTCCTAACATGGGTACTCCGATCAAAGGTACACCAGCTGTGATAGCTTCATCTGTTGACTGAAGTCCTCCTTGTGTGATGAATACCTTGATTTTTGGATGCCCTGTAATATTCGTAATTAGAATCAAAATGCTAACCAGTAAATTCTGCTAAGTGGTAGGCTCTTCCTATCCGAAAGAACATCTGAGCAGGTACCATCGATTTGTCATGTCTACCAAACAGCATTATAGGAGCATTATCGTGCTCCATTATAAAGGAAATTATACACAGCAGTAATTACTGGTCTTATAAAGACTTGGTAGTTGATAACTCATGCCAGATTTAATAACAATATGTTGCTCTGGCTTATGGATAGGCGTGGTGCTTGTGATCAGGACATTACGGTCATCATTACGGTCTTGTCGTATGTTATTCGCCTCGTTATTCAAGGAATGTAAACGTCAAATCTCAAACTTACTAAGAAGATCAGATTGCGGCAGCCATTTCTCCAACCTAATGTTCTTCGATTTTCCAGGCAGCTCATCTTTATCGTACTTCCACAAGACGTCGTAAGGCAGCTTGGAGAATACCCTCACCAGGATCTGAATTCTCTCAGGAGGCAGCATCGATGGCATCACGTTTGTGCCAAAGCTGATGTAAATCACGCCATTCTTCGACGAGTCGAGGTAAGTCTTCAAATCCTTTAACAATAACACTCAATGTAAATATAGGTACGTCATTATCTTTATGAATGATAATTTTGATTGCCACTGTTAACAGATAAGTTGATAAATATTACGCAAGTTGTGCAATTTAGATAATGAGGCAGGTTTTTTAGAATTCCTTGTTTGCTGAACAATGAAAATTCATCCACGGGAACGAATTTCCCAGACATATAGTTTAATAGATTCGTCTTCTTGTTTATTATCCAAAAAATAATGAGGACTTAATAACCACAATTAGGAGATCAATTCGTTACTTTTAATGTTGGTTTTCATAATTTACGAATTTACGCCGTATCAATATAGTATAATATTTATTGAACACATGAAAACACAATAACTAAAAAAAATAATTGGACGTACGCAATTTTGGACGATATCACTTAAATTAACACAAAATCGTGACAATTACAAACACGAGAGGTTGCGAAGTTTAGTTTTTAAAATAATATAAAGAAAAATATTATCTTTTTTAAGCTTTTATGCTAACTAAATTAAGTTTAAATATTTTATTACGGTATCCGCTACAATTTTTATTTTGACTTGAATTTTCTGATAAAATTTGCTGATAAGACAGACATGTTTACATTATTAAGTCGATTAATAACTGATAAAGCTCAATCAGTAATTCTGTTTCATTATCTACAATAAATTATCACGAATACTTCGCAATATATTTTTTTATTTCCTCTATTGACAGTGAAGGAGCTTCTACTGAGGTCTGCATACTTGTGACCACTGCATCTCTTTAAGAATACATAAGTAACAAATATTTCGGAATTCCTTTCTCATCCCACGGGAACACTAAATTTTTTGGGATAAAAGTAGCCTAAGTGTCAATCCAGGGTGTCAGCTACCTCCACACCATCACAGACCTAACAGATAAACCGACAAACAGACAAAAAATCTAAAAATCATTGTTTTGGGCTCAATCGCATTAATACAGACCTTCCATAGTTTTTCTCATTTATCTTTCATGTGCAGACATCGATCAGTTACAAATTTATTATATTATGTATAGATAGATATAGATAGGTTCTTAAAGCGCAATTTACACGGGAAGTGTTTATCGCGGCGAGAATCGCATGACATAACCGCTATAGATTATCGTGTTCTGACAAATGTTTACACGATGCAACGTTTTTATATGCTTACGATAATCGTGTCTAAGAAGCGAAATCTCTCCCCGTGTAAATCGGATTTTATTGCATATGTCCGGTAAATAAAAAAAGGCTATCCTGAAGGTAAATTATTACCGTCTCCTATGAAAATTGGAAGGCGAAAAGGATTATTAAAACAGCTTTTGTTGTTCTACTTTAGTGCCTTGGGAGCTGAATGTAGATCATGCATGTAGAGCTTAAAAACATATTTATATGTGTATTGACATTTGACAGACTCCGTGGCGTAGTTGGTTAGACGCCGGCTGAGTACTTGAGGCTGCGGGTTCGATCCCCGCACCAAAGAAATATTTGTGTGATTCACAGTTATTTCTTTCGGGTCTGGGTGTTTATTAAACCGAAAAGACTCTCGTAGTTTCTGATACCCGCAATACAAGACTAGATCTTAGTGTGGAGTCAGGACTATGTATGTGACTGTTGGGAGTATTTATTTATTATTTATTCATTGATTATGTTACCCAGTAGATATAATATGAAACCAAATAAATAAAGGAATCAGAAACTACTAGAGTTGACAGTTGTCTAGCAAGATTTTAAATACATTACTCGGGTTTTACAAACTATTCGAAGCTGTAATTATTGTAGCATACTCATTTTAATTGCTCAGTAACTAATTAAGTTCCTGGATAGCTTCAAATCACTACCTCTTTGATAAATCATAGATAATTAATGGTTTCTTAGATTTACGCGAATGTTACACATTGAAATAAAACTATTTTTTACGGATTTTATCGCGATTTGGTTTAATTTTTACATTTTTTAACTTCCCGACGCGACGTTTCGATTACTTTACAGCTTTCGTGGTCACGGGGCGGACTGAGGTATTAGTCATCCGCTCAGTGACTGTTACAATTTAACTAAACTTAATTTACAATTATTAAATTAAAAAGTTAATTTAAAAAAATAACTAATTTTTGCCATCCGATCTACGCAGAAGGAGCTCACTGTGTCTTGAGGTCTGGCAGCTGGTCTTTTGGGTTCTGATTTAATTAAATGTATAATTGGATCCCATGATGGTGCAAGCTTCAAGCCATCTTCTCTATTGAAATTTAGATGTTTTTTAATTTCAATAGCCTCGCGAAACATCCTGGGCAGGAAACGGTGTTCTTTGGCGAGGATTTTTAGTTAATTAGTTTATAATAAGAATAAGTGGCGTGGGATAAAAAATATTCACAGTTTTGTACCAAAGGTAGGACTTCCACTTATAATGGTTTTTCATAATATTATTAGGTACTATAAAGATATTAATGACAGATGAAACTAAAGTTATGCATGGGACGTCGCACATAGTGCTCTTTAGTCTTTGGGAATGAGACTCAAGCATGAGCTTATGTTTGCATGCAAACATGAACTTCATAAAGTTAGTAATCTATGCCCTCGATTCGAAACGGCGCGGCGACGTCAAGTTTGCCAGTCCCGTCCATTCCTAATTAAACTATTGCTCTGTAAGCTATTAAAACCTTTTACGATAAATTTTGACTGCCTCGGTGGCGTAGTTGTACTACGGTACGACTACAAAACTGAGGTCTCGGGTTCGAATCCCGGGTCGGGCAAAGTGATATTGGGTTTTTCTATTCATTATCAGTCCGGAGTCAGGAATTTGTGCCCGATATGGCGATAGGCTCGCCCCCTATCACATCATGGGACGGAACATATAATGCGAAATGTGGGTGTCCTGGTGGCGCCTCTGCCTACCCCTTCGGGGATAAAGGCGTGATTTTATGTATGTATGTATGTATTTTTATCATTAAGATATTTAAAAAAAGGATAGCACGAGTGACTATTGTGATTTTCACGAATCATCACTTCAAAAATGACTTTGTAAACATGATAATAATATGATTTTTTTGTCAAGTACTTAATACTTGAAACGTAAATAGTTGATCATTTTATACCGGGTATCAAGACTGCGACCGAAAACGAAGCCAGGTGGTAGTTTTAGTGGTTACAGACACGATGCAAATAAAAATTTCACCAAAACAGCGACCGATTTTTTTTAGAATTTTTTAAAAATCTTCTTGTTTGGGTGGTAAATACCTAGTTTTTGCGAAAATAATTATTTTAACCCTTATGTACCATTGAGTGTTTAAAAGTAAAGAGGTCTACATCATTATTTTAGGAAAACTATGTATTTATCACCCAAATACGACGATAAGCAAAAAATTACAAATTTTTACTTGCATTATATCTGAAGTCACTAATACTACCACCTGGCTTCATTTTCGGTCGCAGTGTTGATATACCCTGTAGATAGTGAGATATCAGTTAAGAGACAATCACGGTGCAACCGGAACATTCTTTTTATATTTTGATGATGTTCAATGAATTTTTACATATAACAGATTCTATTCCCGAATAAACGGATTTACAGCCTCCGTAGAATCGGTTAGACTACGGTTATAAAACTCGAGGCCACTGGTTACATACCCGTACCTAGACAGATGTTTCTGTAGGCCAAAGGTATGTTGCGGGTCTGGGAGTTTGTGTGAACAGTCTCGTAATTTCTGATAGATACGATACAAGGTTTAATTGTTTTAATAAAGACAATGGGATAATATACGAACTAAAGATTTTCCGACAACCCAGAAAATATAGACAAATAAGTAACTTACTAAACTTGTATTGCAGATAATGATAGACTTCTGAATACAAAGGAATGAAGTATGGGACAGACTGCTATGCAGAGGGTCAGCAATGTCTGAAATATATTAATAAATACACCCAAAAGTCATGAGTATTCAGATACAAGTGTCGAGTCGAGAGAGAAACTATGAGTGACTTTTCAGTCTCACAAACACCCACATTAGAAACAAATACTTGCGGACCACACAAATATTTATCTCCATGCGGCGATCAAACTCTAGATTGCTTTCAAAGTCGATATTTAACCTTAAATATATACCGCGGAGGCTGTCAAAAGCCAGTAGTTTAAGAGCACTTTAGATATATATACATTCATTTTGCAAATATTGCTTCGTCTAATACGAAAACTAATATTTTTTAGAATAATGCTTGTGCGGATATTCGAAACAATGAATCTGTACGCTGACATTTTAAAAGTTTTAATTGTAATAGAAACGAAAAAACAAAAAATAAAATAAAAGCAAAAGTAAACATTTTTAAAAAATGCTTTTATTTAAGTGATCTAAAAGAAGAAAATATAATTTTCCTTTAAAATATTGTAGAAGTGCATTAAAAATAACTATTCCGCCATCTCGGATGTTCCGCCATATTGGATTTAGAATGACGTGACACAGCAGCTTATGGTGTATTGGTTTCCAAACTAAACGTGTATACAAAACTTCAGTTCAATCGTTAGAAGATATCTGCTTCAAAATTGGGTAGCAAGATTCCACCCGAACAAACATACAATGCAAGTTAAATAAAAGCTTTTAAAATCTTATCGTGATTCTTGTATTATTATGGTTTGCTTAAATTATCGCTTGTTTTTGGCGGACTACATAATTGCATCAAAAGGTCAACAATGAATAAAATTCTTAAATTAAGTGCGATACAATTGTAGTGGGCAGTAGCCGTATATCTGATATTATAATATCATTAAAACAATTTCTTACCTCGGGTAGTTCTTTTTCGGGTTTCTGGTGCATTCCACCCATGAACACCATATTTGGTGGCACTGGACGATTTCCTTCCCAAATAGGATGCACGTTCAGGAAAACCATTTCAAAATTCTTCAATAAATCCCTTACCGAAGGCATATCTGGATCAAAAAGCCTTTTATTCGCCTCATCTTCACTCTCAATTAATTTTTCAAACAAATTCTCGAAGTAATAGTGGTTGTAAAGTTCGGTTAACGTTTCCCACAATGCCAGATTGTGAAGCTTCTGTCGTAACATCGATGGATATAGCATCGGGTGATTTGGAGCACCCAGTGCTTCCATCACTCCAAATATGCTACCAAAAGAGCTCACGGATATCGTCGGTGCTTTGATAATATGCGACAAAACCCAGCAAGGCCGAGTGCAAGTCTCCAACAGCAACAGATCGAAAGAATCTCTTCCATTATCAATGATGCTTTTTACTTCTTCATTAAGAATTTGTTGATGAAATATAAGAGGAACTGTTCTCAAAATTGTTCCTATTTGTGTAAATGTATCGTTACTTTTACCAGTCGTAGTTGCTATAACGTGCTTTCTCCATATTTCGTAGGATATGTCATGAACGTCTATTTCGGTCAGGTTTGGTGGCGTCTGTCCTTTTGGAAAGGCAGGATCTGTGGTAACCACAATCACTTCATGCCCTCGCCTCGCTAGCTCTTGAGTTAAAGGTCTGAAGACTACTTGATGGCTGATAGAAGGGGTCGGGAAGACAGCGAGGATCCTAGCTGCATCATTGACTGACGCGGTTACCATGACCACCAACAATTGAAGCAACATTTTCGCACTTTTATATCACGTTTGATACGCCCGTAGCACTACTATGTTATGACTAAACTGCGTTGATTTTCTTGTTTAAATATAGATTATATCTTTGAACGGATTGTTTCCGCGTGCGTCGCATTGATAAGTGTCAAAAGATTATCATTAACATTCTGCCGTGACATGGTCATAAATTTTGATGCAAATATTCCGTAATGATCAAATATAGAAAAATGTGAGGTTTTTCACGAATGTATGTACATAATTAATCTTTACGATAAACATGCTCCTGTCCGACCAGTTAAGGTTAAGCATTTACCGGCTCCATGGCTAACTACTGAAATTAAGGAGTTACTCTCTAAAAAAGCCTTAGCCAAATCACGTTTCAATCGCCGTGCCAGTGAGGTAAACTGGTTAAAGTACGTTGCCATTAGAAATCAGTGTATCAAGGTGTGTAGGAATGCTCAACGCCGACACATTCATAATTCAGTTGAAAACGGGGACCCAGCTAAAGTCTGGAAATTTCTTAAGACACTAGGAGTGGGTAAATCTCGACAGGACTCTATTCCTAAATCTTTAGATTTAAACTCCTTGAACCATCACTTTTCTTCTTCGTCCTACCTAGATATGACGATTAAAGATAATACCATAAAGCATATTTCTACCCTTCAGACTCCTAATTGTTCTGCATTTGTCTTCAAACAATTTGCTAGTTGTGATGTTAGGAAGACCATTACGCTTATCTCTTCTAATGCAGTGGGGAGCGACCACGTCAGCCGTAATATGATTCTGCCTATCCTGGACGAAATTCTTCCTGTTATTACCCATATCCTTAATCATTCCATTTCCACACAGATATTTCCTACTGCTTGGAAAGAGGCTAATATCATTCCTGTTCCCAAGAAACCCAACGCCTCTGCACTTTCTGATTTTCGTCCCATTTCCATTCTTCCATTCCTATCCAAAGTTCTTGAACGTTTAATCCATAGCCAATTAAATAACTTCCTCACCAAAAATAGCCTCTTAAATCCTTTCCAATCAGGGTTTCGTCCAGGACATAGCACTATTACCACTCTGACACATATTACGGATGGCATTAGATTTGATATGGAGGAGGGTTTGCTGACAGTCTTAGCATTGCTTGACTTCAGCAATGCCTTCAATACCGTTGACTTTGATATCCTACTAAGCGTACTGTGTTCTCTTAACATATCTCCAACGGCTGTTGATTGGTTTCGCAGTTATCTGTACGGACGCCGGCAACGCATCAGTGTTGAGGAAAGCTTATCCCCGTGGTGCACTGTATCTGCTGGCGTTCCACAGGGCGGCGTGCTATCTCCTTTACTTTTCGCAGTTTTTATAAGTTCCATAACTAATCATCTTCGCTCCTCCTACCACCTCTACGCTGATGATCTTCAAATTTACACTCGAGCACCTTTAGATAGGATAGTAAGCGCGGTTACAAAAATAAATCTTGACATTCATCACATATGTGAGTGGAGCAAGACATATGGTTTGAAAGTTAATCCTTTGAAAACTCAGGTCATTGTTGTCGGCAGCTCCAGGATGATTTCGAGACTAGATCGTACCCAACTACCAAGTATTTCCTGTGATGGGATTACTGTTCCATACAGTGAAACTGTAAGAAATCTTGGTCTACACCTTGATCAATCGTTCACCTGGGGTCCGCAGCTTCGAGAAGCAAGTCGCAAGCTATTTGCCTCGGCAAGGTCCTTGCGACGGTTACACAATTTTCTACCTATTGCCACGAAGATTTCACTTGCGCAAACACTCCTTCTTCCCATCCTTGATTATGCCGATGTCAGCTATCTAGACCTCACCGAAGACCAACTTAATAAACTTGAGCGTCTCCAAAACTTCTGTATCAGATTTATATTTGGACTACGCAAATATGATCATGTTTCTGAGTTTCTTGCTAAGCTCAAGTGGTTACCTATACGGCTTCGTCGGAATACTCACATTCTCTCTCTTTTATACAATATTTTATTTAATCCTCTGTCCCCTTCTTACCTTAAAGACCGATTTATTTTTCTTCATAAGTCACATACGAGATCCTTGAGATCGTCAGAGAATCTGAAACTGAGAATGCCCGTACACACCACAACATTTACGGATAAATCCTTTACTGTCGAAGCTGTCCGATTATGGAACGCTCTTCCTATAGCGGTGAGACAGGCTCAAACTTTGTCGTCTTTCAAAAAGCTGATGAAAGAGTATTACCTTTCGCAATAAACATTGATCAATACTGTTTTTTTCTCTATTGCTATTTGTCATTCATATTATATATTTCATAGTATAATAATTATATATATATATATATATTATATATGTATGTATATGTATGTTTATTTATTCATAAATTTATATGTGTTTATATATCGTATGTTTATCTTGTTGCATATAATATGTATTAATAGTATTTGAATCAGTTACTTATTTGTTTTTTTTTTTGTTTTTGTTTTTGAGCATTTATTCTTTATTTTACACTGCCCTCTCTCTCTCTCCTTCCTCTATATCCATCCAAAGGTTGTCTGGCAGAGATCGCTCAGAGCGATAAGACCGCCTTTTGTACTTTTGTACTATTTTATTTCTTTGTGTTGTTATGTTCTTTCGTCCGAGTCGTGTCACAGAGTTGTGTTGTTAAATTTTTAAATAATTTAATAAATTGGCATTATATGAATTCATACCCTATATTCATATAATAGAATATTATTTGGCGCTAACGCAACTGGTCGAGCTGCATTTAGGGCATCCGCGGAGCCCGTCTCACCCCCGCAAGTATAAAGAGACAGGTGCGATTCTTTATCTCGCTTTCACTCGTGCATTATCGTAGTGTTATTTGAAAATCAACCTTGCGCTTAGAGACTTACGCTTGATCTTGTCTACTATATAGTGAAGACCGCAACAGCTGTATCTGTGGATAATAATATATTTTTTTCTTTTTGAACTATATACCTACCACAATGCCGCTAAAAAGAACTCCGCCGGCAACTCCAACAAATTCTAATGCTGGTTCTGGCAAAGCAGTGAGTCTTTCAGATCCAAATATCTGCCACTCAGCTGAGAAGGAATCTGCGTCCTCACATGAACCAATTACTCAACGTTCTAAACGTAGAAAGTGCGTAAAAGAAACTATTGAAGTCGAAAATTTTCAAGCGAAAATCATGGAAATGTTTAACGAGCTGAAGTCGACTATGGAAGGAATTAAGGAACAAGCATCACAACTTCAAAATAGTGTTGAATTTATGGGAGCCAAGTACGACGAATTGCTCAAGCATATCTCAAGATTGGAAGATGAGAAAATCCAAGACCGTATTCATATAAAAAGCCTGGAAGACAAAATCGAACTATTGGAGCGACAGCAGCGTAACGCCAGTCTGGAATTTCGAAACATACCAAAGAAGGATAATGAGACGAAATCAGATTTGCTTAACCTAGTAAGTGAAATCACAAAAGTTATACAAGCTCCAATCCAAACATCAGATATAAGAGACGTATTCAGGATTAAGTCAAAATATTCAAAGCAAATACTAATAGTTGACTTATGTTCCGTCATGGTAAAGGAAAAAATACTCACAAAACTGAAATTATTTAATAGTGAAAACAAAGGAAATAAATTAAACACGAGCCATCTTAAGAATTATAGCGAAAACATTCCTATATATATATCTGAAAACTTGACACCGAAAACAAAACGTTTATTTTATTTGTGCCGAGACTTTGCTACTCGAAATGATTACAAATTTTGCTGGGTATCGTTCGGAAAGATACATTTAAGAAAGAGAGAAGGTGAAAACTTGATACGTGTTGGATCTGAAATGGAACTCCGACAACTAAAAGATAAGTGACTAGTAATAGCAGGTAGCTATAATAAAACTTATGCTCACATAATTATCCATACGTTATTTTTTGTCGTATTACGTACAATTTTTTTATGGGATTGTAAAGTAAACAAGGCTCACACATTTTACAATTTAAATTTCAATATACAAATGCATTTATTTTTTACATTTACACACTCAAGACGGACACACAATATATTCACCAGTTATACTTTAAGTAATTATGGGGTTATGCTCCTTTATAATAAATATTTATATTTTTCTCTTAAACATAAAGGCTCGGTAAGCCTCGATATAATTATAAGTGTTTGTATCGCATGGTTTCCTTTTTTGAGTTCTTTTTATTATTATTTTTATATTTTTTTACTAGCATATAATGCATTTGGGAACCGGAGGCTTAGACTTCTTTTTACCATATTACATAGTTAATCTGACAAACTCAGAACTTATAAATGAAATTGAGAATGAAACAATAAACTCAGTGTGCATTAAAATTACTGATCCTTCAATAACCTGTGAAGTGATAAACTATGAAGCCCTTAATAATAAATCTATTTTTGTTCTAAATGTTAATATCCGTAGCATAAATAAAAATTTCGATTCATTTCTCATATTTATTACTGAGCTTAATTTACCTGTTGATGTTATAGTTATGACCGAATGTTGGTTGAGCGATCATAGTATTATACCTAAACTAGATGGCTATACGCAGTATAGAACCAATAAATTGCTAAATCAAAATGACGGAGTGGTCGCATTTGTAAGAAACAATATAAATATATCTGCATCTGAACCGCTCTGTAAGGACGGTAATTGTTTATTGCTTAATCTGGGGCCTCATATTTCAATTATCTGCACGTACAGACCACCAAGTTTTAATAATCCTACGAATTACTTACTATCGTTAAATGACATATTAACTAGTATAAAACACAGCACTATTATCCTTACCGGAGATCTCAATCTTGACATTATGCCCGCAAATATTAATGGCCATTCAGCTGAATATATTACAATGTTAGCTACACATGGTCTGCGCCAATGCGTCAATTTGCCAACGAGAGATAAAACTTGTCTCGACCATTTCATGGTGAAATCAGCGCAATTCGTTACAACAATTGTATTTGACGAGTTAACCGATCATTCGCCGGTACTGATACATATTGACAACACTATGATAAAAAAGGCTAAAACCTGCTTCGGTAAAACAATTGTTGATCATGTTAAAGTCTCGGAGGCAATAAGTAATACTAAATGGGATCAATTATATATTATTAAGGATGTAGACACTGCGACCGACTTTATAGTCAACGTGCTCCAGGATATAGTTAGGTCTAATAGTAAAACTATAAAAATTACAAACAGAAACAGGAAATTAAAACCGTGGATAACCAAAGGAGTCATGAATAGTATAAGAAAAAGAGATAAATTGCATAAAAAATTACGTGGGGCACCGGAGGATAAAGAGCAAAAGTTTATGTATAAAAAATATAGAAATTGTTGCAATAACTTAATTAAACTATTAAGGACCGAATATTATCAAAAACAACTAATTAAAAACAAAGGGAATTTAGCGGGAACATGGAAAATAATAAAAGAATATTGCAATATAAACACTACCCGAGACAACACAACAGATTTAATGACCATATGCGATACTCCCATAGCATCCCTTAATCATGTGAATTGCTATTTTACAACCGTTGGTAAATCTTTGGCTGATTATACCCTTGCCAAACTCAGCACATCTGAAGCACTCCTTAGTAAACAGATCGGAAGTAAAATTGGCCCTACTGGCTCTATGTCTTTATTTCTGACAGATTTTCAGGAAGTAAAGACCACTTTGAGTTCGCTTAAATCTTCAAGTGCTCCTGGATGGGATAATTTAACTTCAACAATGTTCAAGACAAATGCAACATTCCTTTGTAAGCCCATTTCATATTGGTGCAATCTAAGTTTTGGTTCAGGAAAATTCCCTGCACATTGTAAAAAAGCGGTGGTCATACCAATATATAAGGCGGGCGACAAAGCATTACCCTCAAATTATAGACCTATATCTCTTTTGACAATAATGTCTAAAATCATTGAAAAACTAGTTAATAAAAGGTTGAAACATTATCTTGAGACCAATAACATATTAGCCAACAACCAGTTCGGCTTTAGAGCACAACGTTCAACTGATGATGCTGTAACACTTTTGACCTCCAAGATTGTGTCCTACCTAGATAATGGCTTGAAATGTGCAGGCATTTTTCTGGATCTACAGAAGGCATTTGACACTGTTTCTATCCCGGTGTTAATAGCAAGACTACAATGTATAGGTATCAGAGGTACAACACTTTCGTGGTTTAGTGACTATTTAACAGGCAGGACACAGAAGACTAAATTGGGTAAATTTCTAAGTGATTCGGCGGAATGTCAATATGGAGTCCCGCAGGGTAGTACCTTAGGTCCCACTCTTTTTCTCATTTATATTAATGAGTTATGCAAAATAAATATTTCCCAAGCGGACCTAATAATGTTTGCTGACGATACTGTGGTTCTTGTTCACAGCACATCTTGGGATACTGTAAAACAACTGGCTGAAGAGGGATTGTCCTTAATCACTAAATGGTTGGAGGATAATCTCTTAACACTTAATGTATCTAAAACTAAATACATTTGCTTCCACAAAACCGCATCCACAAAACCTCCGCAGTCATATCACTTGATTATACATACCTATCCATGCAACAAAGATAATATCGCCAATGACTGCACCTGTTCTGGGTTGGAAAGGGCAAGGGAACTTAAATACCTAGGACTAACACTAGATGAAAAACTTAATTGGAAATCCCACATTTTTACCATTACAAAACGCTTAAGAAGACTTATTGTTATATTCAAAAACTTAAGAAGCCTAGGCAACAAATATCTGCTAATACAGACCTACAACGCTCTCTGTCACTGCCTTATTAACTATTGTATTTGCTCCTGGGGTGGAGCTTCAAAAACAATTCTTATAGAGCTTGAGCGTGCACAGAGAGCTATACTTAAAACGGCCTTATCTCTTCCATACCGTCATCCTACAGTATCTGTTTATGAACAAGCTAAAATTCTGAGCGTTAGAAAATGTTACATCTACCAGTGTATTAAACGCTATCATAAATCGATATTGCCTTTCCCTAGTGTTCAACACACCAGAAGGATCAACAAATGTCCATTACCAATATGCAGAACAACTTTTGCGATGAAACATTATTCTTACCAAGCTCCTCGATTATATAATGTCCTTTCAAAACGAGTGACCAATGTGAGTGAAGCTAACATGCATAAACTTAAGAGACTAATTGATTCGTGGTTACAAACTCTTAACTATGATGAATGTGAGAATCTTATAACAAAAAATATTTGCTAAATATACTTTTTACCATAATTATCGAACCCCACTTGCTACACAAACAGACAAACACAAACACACACACACACACACACACACACACACACACACACACACACACACACACACACACACATTCACCCATCCACTCTCACTCACACAGTTTACGATGCATCCAATTTCATTTTATCTTGTATTACCTTATCTAATGTTAGTTTTTGTTTTTATTGGTGTTTTTATTGGTTTTTTTTCCTACATTTTTAATTAAATTATTGTGTTATTTTTGTTAAAAATACTTTATAGGTTTACATATACATTGCTGTGATGTATAACAACATTTACCAAAACTGTAATACACGAAAGAGACTGACTCCTGTCATACAGGGTATCCTAGTTCAGGAGTCAGGGTGTCAATCAATTGTAAATTTGTTACTGTAAAGCAATAAAGGTTATTATTATTATTTCTCTTTATTTATTTTACTATTTTTTTACATTTTTACATATATAATAAAAATTATTATTATTATTATTTGTGTACAATAAAGATTATACAGACATACAGATAATTCCAAACAAATTCCACGGCTGGGTATATGCCTTCTCTTTATTCTGTCCCTCATTTAATATTGAGGAGGCCATGGCTAGGGGTGGGGCGTATTGACTAAGATTACAGCTACTGAGTTATATGGAATATGTGCATATTTTAGATTTTATACTAAATTTAGTTAATTATTGATTTATTAAACAATCATCATAAATATGATGTCGTATTTAATTTCACTGTTATAAATAATATTAAACTTACCTTGGGTAGCTCTTTCTCAGGCTTCTGATGCATTCCACCCATGAACACAACGTTTGGTGGTACTGGACGATTTCCTTCCCAAATAGGATGCACGTTGAAAAATGTCATTTCAAAATTCTTCGGTAAATCCCTCACCGAAGGCATATCAGGTCCAAAAAGTTTTCTATTTGTCTCGTCTTCACTCTTAATGTAACTTTCAAATAAATACTCGAAGTAATAGTGGTTATAAAGTTCAGTAATCTTTTCCCACAATGACAGATTGTATAGCTTCTGTCGTATTATCGATGGATAGAGCATCGGGTGATTGGGGGCACCTGTTGCGTCTATCACTCCAAATATACTACCTAAAGAGCTCACGGATATCGTCGGTGCTTTGATAATATGCGACAAAACCCAGCAAGGCCGAGTGCAAGTCTCCAACAGCAACAAATCAAACGAATCTCTTACATTTTCAATTATGTTTTTTACTTCTTCATTGAGAATTTGTTGCTGAAATATTAGAGGAACTGTTCTCAACACGGTGTTCATTTGTGTGAACGTATCATCACTTTTACCTGTTGTGGTTGACATAAATTGCTTTCTCCATATTTCGTAGGATATGTCATGAACGTCTATTTCGGTCAGGTTTGGTGGCGTCTGTCCTTTTGGAAAGGCAGGATCTGCGGTAACCACAATCACTTCATGTCCTCGCCTCGCAAGCTCTTGAGTTAAAGGTCTGAAGACTACTTGATGGCTAATAGAAGGGGTCGGGAAGACAGCGAGGATCCTAGCTGCATCATTGACTGACGCGGTTACCATGACAACCAACAATTGAAGCAGCATAATCATACTATTTTCCACATTAAATACATCCGATGCACTACTTTGTTATAACCGCACTGCGTTGATTTTGTTGCTTAAATATTGATGACATTTAGGTACAGATAGTTTCTGCGTCAAACTGATAACTGATAAGAAAATATTATTAAATAAACTTAATGTACCGAAGTATCTTAATACTATCTGAATGGCAGATATTGCGTAATTAAAAAATATAAAACAAGTGAAGTTTTCCTTAAATATTTACGGTTAATAGTCTGTAATTCATTGAATAAGTTCGACGGTTGGGCTCACACCTTCTATATGAATAAAAGTGACTTAAGTCGAATTATATGCCTTTGTATCACCTGCAAAATATACGACGATACATAGTCATGTTTTGAATATTCATTCTGAGTAATCCTTTATCGGTTCCCTTACAGAATTTCTCGAAAAAAAATATTCCTAGTAGGTATTTCCTGTATGAAAATTAAAGGAAATGATGAGACATAACCATTTCTTAAAGCATGATTATATTTATTTTACAAGAACCTACCACAGTTCGTTAAGTAATCGTTGATTCATTTACAAATGTGAGTTAATATTTGCGATAAATAGCCACAGATACGCCTTATACAACACAGTCATAATAAGGTGAAGGCCATATTGATTCTGCATTGCCAGAGTTAAATGCTATCACAAACATAACCAATTTAAGAGTGATTACATTCATTTCATCATTATCTTCAGCCATAAGAAGTCCACTGCTGAATACAGGGTATATCAAGACTGCGACCGAAAACGAAGCCAGGTGGTATTATTGGTGACTTCGGACACAATGCAACTAAAACTTTCGCAAGTTTTTACTGATCGTCGTACTTAGGTGATACATACATAGTTTTCCTAAAATAATAATGTACACCTTTTTATTTTTAAAGACACAATGGTAGGCAAGGGTGTAAATTACTTTTTTTCTCAAAACTAGGTATTTACCACCCAAAAACGATGATATTTTAAAAAATTCGTGATGATATTTGCGAAATTTTTAGCTGCTTTGTGTCGGTAACCACTAAAACTACCACCTGGCTTCGTTTTCGGTATAAGCCTCCTGCAAGGGTTACTACAATTACTAAGCCATGCATTGCAATTAAAAAGAACATGTTCGGAATTGTATACAATAGTAGTATTGTGCACAATTCCTAGTTTTCATACATTTCCCGTAACATATAAACCAAATGAACGTTGTTTTTTTGCTTATAAGTCATAATATATAACATCTAAACAAGAAAAGTTGTTTCTGCTTATAAAAACGAAAATGTCATGTCTCAAAAAGCGCATTAAACAATATTCAGAATAACTTGGCTTGAACTCACGGTCAATGACTACGTGATAAAAATCTAATAAATTCGTGCCTTGCATGTAAAACTGTTGTTCTATAGAGGTAATTATGGTATTATAAAGAATGTTTTGAAATAAGTTTTAAAGGGGAATGAATGTCCATGGAATAATTAAATATAATAACAAAACTGGAACTAAAAACGTTGCGAAAATCCGTATGAGATAATTTTAACAAACCCCTTTTTTATTTTATTTTTACGAGTATTATGGATAGTAATTAATTAAAACAAAATGTGACCATGAACATCATATTTTGCATATACTTTAACATGTGGGCACTTCGGGCCTAAATCTATATGGAGATTGGGGGGCTTATAATAAAGAATATTTGTATTTTTTAAATCCATTTTTGTGATAAGAATATCAAATAAAAAAAAATTAAATATTTCCAACAGGTTATATTAGTAGCGGAATCATAAAACGTATATTCTAATAGAACCAATTAGTAAGTTCAATTATGAGAGCCAAATGTATAGAATTGCATCAGTTTAGGAGAAAGACTATAAAGGGCCATAATTTACATAAGACTGCCTCGGTGGCGCAGTTGTACTACGGCACGATTGCAAAGGTGAGGTCTCGGGTTCGAATCCTGGGTCGGGCAAAGTGATATTGGATTTTTCTATTTATTATCAGCCCGGAGTCAGGAATTTGTGCCCGATATGGCGTTTGGCTCGCCCCCTTTCAAATTGTGGGACGGAACACACAAGGCGAAACGTGGGTGTCCTGGTAGCACCTCTGTCCCTTTTCGGGATAATGGCGTGAGTTTATGTATGTTATGTATATACATAAGCTCATGCTTATATCCACGGAAAGGTCAGCAGAAACAATACTATTGTCACCACCATTACGCTGAGCTTATTTTTAAGATGTGATGAAGGGAGAGTATCGGTTTTCCTAAAGTGGATTGCCTGAATTTCGATCCCAGGATTTCATTATTTCCAGATCATACTGGTTATCACTAGAGCCATGAGCCCATTAGAAAATTAGAAGCTTATGAATACTATATTAATATTTCACATTCAAATTGAGGCGATAATATTACAAGTATTTCAGATCAAAAACTTGTTTAAAATAATTTTTAATTTTTAATGCTTAATTTAACCCCAATACTGGTTTATTATCAATTGACAAGTTTCAAAAACTAACGAAACGATAATATTTTTTTAAACTTCGCGTCGCGTCGTTAAGATATAATAATATACTCGTAATCATGTTTATATTATACGTGCCTGAAAAAATCAGTGATTTATGCATTTATATTCTTTTATCTTTACTATGGCTAGGTTTACTATACCAAAAATTAAGTGCATTGAAATGAAAATTGTGGTAGGTGGTAAGTGGTGGTGGTAGGTCTTTCATATGTGAGAGGCCGCCTGGGTAGGTACCACCGCAATGTCTATTTCCCCCGCCAAATAACAGTGTAAATGCACTGTTGTGTTCCGGTTTACAGGACATTGTAGCCAGAGTAACTACTGGACATAATGGGACTTAGCGAGCGCAGTGGAGTGCCAAGCATCGCTTTGTGATTCATGGTGCTGTTTGGTTTTACTACTGCTCATAAGCGGTCGTGTTGCCTACCATCAGGTGGATGGCATGCTCGTCTCGCCATTTATTGCAATAAAAAAATATATATAGCATTCGGTCGATACAATTATTATGCTAGCTAGTTCAGAACCAAATACACGTAGGTTAAAACCGTGACACACATTTGTAGGTTTTCAGATCTTCGGTATTAAGCAATTGGCAATCACAACATTTTTCCTTTAATTAATAAAGAAAATTTACCTTGGGCAATTCCTTTGGAGGTTTCTGATGGATTCCGCCCATGTATATAACATTTGGTGGCACCGGGCGATTCTGCTCCCAAATCGGATGCACATTCAAAAACAGCATTTCTATATTCTTAGTCAATTCCCTCACAGATGGAACATCGGGACCAAAGAGTCTTTTATTCTGTTTCTCTTCATTTTCAACCAACTTGTAAAACACACGCTCTAATTGGAAGTATCTGTACAACTCAACGATCTTCTCCCATATTGTCATATTATACAATTTTTGTCTAAACGGCGAAGGGTATAGTATAGGATTTACTGGGGCACCTACTGCTTCATAAACTCCTAAAATACCACCGAAAGAACTAACAGATATAGTAGGAGCTTTGATGATATGAGACATGATCCACGCTGGACGATTGCAAGACTCCAACAACAGCAAATCAAACTTATCATTCTCATTCTTGATTAAATCCTGTATTTCTTCAGTAAGAATTTGCTGCTCAAAAATATTAGCAAATTGAATGAAGATAGTCTCCATTTGATGGATCATGTCATCGCTATTTCCAGTTGTGGTTGCTAGGAAATGCTTCCTCCAAAGGCCATAGGATATGTCGTGAACGTCTATTTCTGTTAGGTTCTTTGGCGCTTTTCCTTTGGGATAAATCGGGTCAGTTGTAATAACAACCAGTTCATGCCCACGCTTGCGTAACTCTTCAGTTAGAGGTCGGAAGGCTATCTGATGGCTGATTGAAGGCGTCGGGAAGACACCCAATATTCTTGCAGCATTTGTCACAGAAGCTAATGTAACCACTATCAGCTCAAGCAACATGCTTACGATATAAAAGCACGTTCGACTTACTCGAAAGACTGTTTTGCTATGGCCGTACTGGTTTTGCTCACACGTATAAATACTATCAGGCGTTTAAAATATCCTAGTTTTACCTATATAATTTTATACTCTTTTTAAGAACTTGGTGAGGCGATTATGTTTGGTAATTCTTTATCTTGACTTGTCGATTCTCTTTGAAAAAGCTAGAAGTATTTCTAATGATGTTAATTGTTAATTTGTTGTTAAATACTTTTTTTCCTTGTGGATGTCGTGGCTGATTTCTTTATTTAGTTCTCGGCTGCATTACACGGTATTAGTTCTCAGGTATTTTTTGCGCTTTTTAATTAAGTGGTTAATATTTTTTGTGAATTTATCGATTCGTAACGTACATATTATTATGATTAATCCGGGCTGATTTTATACTGATGAATTATAAATGAGATAAATTGCAAATACACACGCATGTACATACGTTTCTATCCATAACGGATAAGCAGAGTTGAGATTTGTGGTATACATTGCGTCAATCTTATTTCCGTCCAAATATACAATAGGGGGCGAGCCAATTGCATGCTACCACAAATTCCAGTCTCGCCTAACTCAATCTATATTTGTATCAGCCCATATACGTCCCACTGCAGGGCACTGACCTCCTCTTCAATCCAGAGTACGATTGAGATGGTTTAGGCCGTATGCTATTATACTGGCATAGTGCGCGTTGGCATACCATAGACATTCTTACAAATTGCAATGGCATGCAGATTTCCTCAAGAAAGTACGTAGTGGCCTGGTGGTAATGGACCAGACGCACCAACATGTGCACGGTGGTCGCGGGTTCATATCCCAGCGCAAAAATCTGACTTTTCGGAGTCATGTATGTATATATACTAAATATAATAAAATATTGTTACATTATTCGCACACCTGAAGCTGCCCCAACTTTTGGTCTTTCTCGTGTCCCATGGTATTCTGGCAGAAACTGCTTTAAACAATAAGACCGCCTCTTGTTTTATTTTTTTTTCTGTTATGTTGTCTACTTATAGTTTAATTGATGTACAATAAAGTATTCAATAATAAGTAATAATAATAATATTAGTAGTCATTTACCACGTCTTTTTCTCGAAAACGCGGAAGACCGAAGATGCGGCGGAAAGACGAGTTGGATGCAAAAAGTTGGATGCAAAAGACACAGTAAGGTGATTGTATGTGAAACAGGACTAACAGACCATGACACCGTATTAATTGCCATCAATAAGGAAATGACACACACAGCGCTTTCCAACGACTACTTTAAACATAATGTGCAAATAGACTACTTGAACATAGTTAAAGATCTTGACAACATAGACTGGACTCCCCTCATGAGCCTCAATGATGTTGAGGAGGCTACACAACTGTTTACAGATAAACTAAAGGTTAGCATACAAAATCATACAAAAAAGGTAATAAAAAGAAACTCAAAAAATATTAGAAAACCATGGATGACGGAGAATCTTTTGAAGTGTGTTCGAAAAAGAGACATTTTGCACAAAGAAGTTAAGAAGGAAGAGAATAAAAACAACTACACACTATTACAACGCTATAAATCCTACAGGAATTACTGCAACAACATCTTGCAAAATCTTAAGAATGCATACGAAAAGAGAACTATAGAAAGCTCCAAAGGTAACACCAAGAAACTATGGGCATCAATCAAGACTATCTGTAACTTAAAAACAAATAAACAGCGGTGTAACTCTGACTTACTTAACGTGCATTCTGATCCCGTGGACAGTCTAAATGTAGCAAATAACTATTTTGCAAACATTGGCGAACAGCTAGCCGAAAGATGTTTGAAACGCTTAGCCAAAACAGAAACTGACCTACTTCATACCTTCTCAAATTCCGAGGAGATAGTAACTAATTTCTCAGGCTCTTTTTTCATGCATCCAACAGATGAGTCTGAAATCAGCGCAATTATTGGTAGCCTCAACAATGACTCTGCTCCGGGATGGGACGGAATATCTAACAGAATCCTAAAGCAAGCCAAAAATTCTCTCCTACTACCAATTACCCACTTATGTAACCTTAGCATGGCGTCCGGAAAGGTTCCTGCACATATGAAAATTGCAAATGTAAGTCCGATTTATAAATCTAAGGACCCAGCCCTAGCATGTAACTATCGGCCCATATCACTTCTAACTTCTCTTTCAAAAATCCTTGAGAAGATAGTAAACAGAAGACTCCTAAAATATCTTGAAAAATTTAATGTATTAACACCAAATCAATTCGGATTTCGCAATAACATATCAACTACAGATGCTGTTACTGGCTTAATTGATTTTGTAGTTACAAAACTTGATCAAGGAAAAAAATGTTGTGGTATCTTCTTAGATCTAGCCAAAGCTTTTGACACTGTATCAAGACCAATTTTACTTAAGAAGATGGAACACATGGGCATTAGGGGGAATGCATTGGACTGGTTCAGATCATACCTCTCCAATCGTTTACAAAGGGTATGTCTTAAAGATATTCGGAGTAACTTTAAGAAAGTCGGCTATGGCGTACCACAGGGCAGCGTCCTTGGCCCGACCCTTTTTCTGATATACATAAATGGTTTATGCTCACTAAAATTGAATAACGCACATATATTTACTTATGCCGACGACACTGCTATTATTTTTCATGCAAACTCCTGGAACAACGTATACAAAATTGCCGAATCTGGAATAAAAAATATTGCTAACTGGCTAGATCATAATTTGCTTACGTTAAATGTAGAGAAATCAAAAATTGTTAATTTTAGCATTAACAAAAGAACAACAGCCCCAAAGGAATTAAGATTAACGCTTCACACTTGTAACCAAAGTCAGACTAGCTCCTGTGGATGTAAAGCTTTTGAACAAGTTAACAACATTAAATACCTCGGTGTGCATATCGATGAACACTTGTCATGGCATAAGCATATTGAATCCATACACACCCGATTAAGAAAATTACTACACATATTTAAGAGGCTCAGATCAATAGCAGATGATGAAATAACTAAAATGATATATAGAACTCTATGTGAATCGGTAATTAACTACTGCATTATATCTTGGGGATCTGCTCGTAAATGTTACCTAATTAAAGCAGAACGAGCGCAACGAGCTGTTTTAAAGGTAGCTTATAAGAAACAAATGCGACACTCTACATTTGAGCTATACAAAGAAACTGAAGTACTAAGTGTACGTAAATTATACATCTTAGCAACAATTCTAAAATTTCACAAATGTGCACTTGATACCAGGTTACTTACGGGACGCTCACAGAGAATGTCTAAGTGGAGTAAACCTACTTGTAAAACAAAATTTGGTAAACAAACCTACCTTTATATGGGTCCTCACTTATACACTAAGACTAACCACCTATTAAATATATTATATCTCAGCATTTACAAATGCAGAAAATTTGTCACAAAATGGCTAATGGATCTCTACTACCTGGAGGCCGAAAACATTATTGGAATTACCTAAACAATCACAAACGAACAAAACACACGCACACAAATGCACACTCCATCTTTCTCCACTTACACGCACAAGCATACACACACACAAACTCACACACACACACGCACACGCACACACACGCACACACACACGCGCCCACCTTACTGGCAAGCACACTTGCAACGTAATCTAGGGTTCGTAAATTTAAAACACTTGTAATATTTTAAATACCTAAACTGTATTGGACGAACAACTAGATCCCACGACACAGGGAATCCTAGTGTGGGGTCTAGTGCTATGTATAAACTTTTGTATCTTTTGTGGAACCAAATAAAGTTATTATTATTATTATTATTATTATTATGCATTCGACTCAAAATGGCAAGAGCTCACAGAGAACAGGGTCGAGTGGAGGAAAAATGGGGAGGCCTTTGCCTAGCAGTGGGACACATTATAGGCTACAAATATTACCACGCACTGCAACAGTGAAGCAAAACCTCGTGCGCAATAATGAATACTCCTCATCGTGAGTATCACGTATTGTATGTGTTCACGAGTTTATTTTAATAGTATATATTTTTTTTGTTTTTTTTTTGTAGACAATACACGAAACACGTAATAAGTATTTTTAGAATTAACATTTGACTATAAAAGTGTTATTAAACATTTAAAGACATATGTATTTACTTACGCCTTCATCTCATGTAGGTACGCAGGGACTATCGAAAGCCCAAAGCTTCGTATTTCATACTATAATTATTTTGCTCTTTTTCACCACCGTATCTCTATGTATATGAATGTACGCCGCTTTGGAGCACTCTTGACCAGCTTTTTATGGAAAAGATTATAGACATTACATTTTTTAGCACATTGAGTTAAGAGACTCAAAATCCATTTGAAATATAATATAATAATGACAATCTTCTGCCTGCAAACTTTGTCTGCGTGATTAACTTTATTTACCATCCAGTCCCGTTATATCCCGCCTGTCTCGTCTCATACTCATTCAAAGGATGTTATCCAATCTCAACTAATCCCTTTTAGTATAAAAAAGTAACAAATATATTGGAATTCCTTCCTTATCCCACGATAACACAAAATTTTTCGGGATGCAACGTAGCGTAAGTGTTAGGTAGTTCAGGTTTTCAGCTACCTACTTATCAAGTTTCCTCAAAAGCCGTTAAGCCGTTACTGAGTTCATCGCGCACAACCGCACAAACAGACAAAAATTCTAAAAATCGTTGTTTTGGGTTCAATTACGTTAATACAGACCCCCCCCCCCCCTTTCCAACTTCTCCTATTAATTTAACTTTTTGATTGATTTCGTTGCGGGTTAAAGAAAAGTTAGTAATTCCCGGAGACTCGCTGAGCTTCAATGCTCAGTGTCATGAAATGCGTGCCAGTGTTGATCCTGGCTTACAGGAGTTGCAGTGGCGGGTGTGAGGGCGGGACAGTCTCCTATTACAGACCCTAATATACCTTGTACTAAGATTGTTAAAGTGAAATTTAAAAATATCGCTAATCGCCAGTTTCTTTATACGTATCACTTAATCTCAACTCCTTTGTCCGATGCGAGACAATATCGTTGTCATTTATAACAGGAAACGTCGATGCTACTCGGTCGGTGACATCGTCGGAAAAAATAATCGGCTACTCAGGAAAATGGTATTTATTTTATTTACAATGGAGGCAAAAAAGGCAATTCAATTCTTAAGCTATGTAATTAATTACATACTTTGATATGGAATTTTTTTGTGCCTAAGAATTGTTGTAATTATTTTTTTATTGATATTACGAAGACACAATAACACAATTAAATAACCACAGATGTATTATAAAATAGGATAAGTTTTTCTGCTCATGTACAATCATCATCGATCATCCGTATTTGTTACGAAACAAAGCTACTCACTTAGTAGTTACTCAGTTACTAGACTGAAGTCAATTAAATATTCTAGTATGTAATGAAAAAGTAATTGAAAAATAGGAAAGAAAACAAAAAAAGAAGACAACTCGAAATTTTGGGAAGATTTTTACAAAAGATTAAAAAGAAATAACAAGAAAATTTATTTGTATATTATACACATCCTTGTTTTTTGCCACTTTGTTATTTTTTTTTTTAGTCTGTTAAGATGATTTTAATGCTACAAAAACTATTGCAATTTATTCATTAATCGACTCATATTATTAATACATACTTACCATCTCAGAAATTACTAGATCTTCATATATTTTTATTTCAATATAAAAACGGCGACAGAAACCGTATTAAATCGCCCCTGTCATCGACAGCGCTGCTGAAAAGGGTCTGGGGAAATACTATATTAATCATTTCGGCACTTGTGTGATATGCGCAACTTGTAAGGGTTCATGAGCGGGCAATAGACTGTGCTGTGCTGAAACCCGACGGCCCTATCATTTATTTCAATAGTAAATAAATAAATAAATAAATAAATACACCCAACAGTCACATACATAGTCCAGACCCCACACTAAGATCGTGTCTTGTGTCGTGGGTATCAGGAACTACGAGAGACTTTTCGGTCTCACAAACACCCAGACCCGAAACAAATACCTGTGGTTCACACAAAAATTTGTCTCAGTGCGGGGATCGAACCCGCGGCCTCTCGTTTCACAGACGGCGTCTAACCAACTGCGCCACGGAGGCTGTCAAAGTAGATTTAAATATATTGTCCAGACAGGTATCAGGTAATCTTTGAGTCAAAACTTAACGTTATCTGATTATCCAGTAATAAACTAGTATGTTAATTCATTTTACCTAGTTACTGTTACAGTTAGTACTGTACTTTATCAGCCCATATAGGTCCCACTGCCGGGCACGAGCCTCCTCTACAATCGAGAGTACGATTGGGAGGGGTTAGGCCATATAGTCCACCACACTGGCCTAGTGCGTGATGGCGGACTTTACATACCATAGAAATTCTTGCAAATCGCTATGGTATGCAGGATTCCTCACGTTTTTCCTTCAACGTTATAGTGCGTGGTGATTGACTATCAATACACACATGATTCCGAAAAGTAAGAGTTGGGTGCCCTGGAATTTGAACCCACGACCACATATTGACAGCCGCGTCTGGTCCGTTTACCAACAGGCCACCACGCACTTCAAAACAAAAAATGTTTAAATCAGTTATTGCTTACTTCCTAGCTCAAACCAGTAAATATGAAACAATTAACCACAAAATTGTTTTGTTGACTCCAATAAAAAGCAATTGAACGACAAGTGTCCATTGCATGCAATTTACTATGAATAGCTTGCATATATAGATATGTGGGAGTGCACGTGATTTTTTTATGAAGGAACAGTTGATCAAGCTGTAATCATTTTACCTACATACATACATGAACTCACGCCTTTATCCCAAAAGGGGTAAGCAGAGGCGCCACCAGGACAGCCACATTTAGCTTTGTATGATCCGTCCCATGATGTGATAGGGGACGAGCCTATCGTCATATCGGGCACAAATTCCTGAATCCGATTCTGAATCAATTTAATTTATAATCCTGAGACATAAGATGTTAAGCCTTTATGTCCAGTATTTACCTACTCTTCATCATACTTATCGTCATATCGATTTGTATCTTGGCTTAAAATCTGTCATAGGATGTCATGGATAGGCAGAGGTGCTGAGGCGGAGATAACGTATAGAAAAATCCAATATCACTTAGCCCGACCCGGGATTCGAACTCGAGACCTCAGCTTTGTAAACGTACCGTAGTACAACTACGCTTTGGAGGCAGTAATTTACTTAATAAGGTTGAAAAATTTAAGGAAAATATATTTTTATTACATCACGTAGATGCACTTCGTTAAAGCTGGCATACAGATGGCATGATCCCTCTGATATGGTATACAAATATAATAAAAATAATTAATAAAAAATTCGACTGTAAAAGATGACTACTGCAAGGCGCTTCGTTTCTTATAATATACCATAATTATATTTTCTATTGTAAATAAATGGGAAAAAACCAAATGCTCCTTCGAGAAGCTTAAAAGATTAATTATAATTACCGGCGTTATTTACAGAAAGATTTAAAACCAATTTTAGTTATAGAATGGTGTGTCCCTTTCGAACGAGCGAAGTTAGAATTCTGTTTGGGCAAAGAAGACAAACATTCGATAACTAAAATAGGTTTAACTGTCTATGAATAAGACCGTAAGTAAACTACAGTCCCGCACATTTTGCTCACACCACAGTAATATGCCAACTCTTGTGTCGTGGTTAACAGAAACTACGTGAGAATTTCCCGTCTCAATATACCCAGACCTGAAACAAATCCTTGTTGGCCACACATTTGTTTCAGCTCAATTTCTCTCAGATGTCTCAGAAATATCATAGTCAGCTCTTAACCAACCATGCCACGAAGGCAATAGATGTAGTCATATCTATACTTACATACTATTCATGATAATATTTAAAACCCCTAACAATATACTATAAGTAGGTCTGTTACATGTGAGAAGCCGCCTGGGTAAGTATAAACCACAATGTCTATTTCGCCCGCCAAACAGCAATGTAAATGCACAGTTGTGTTCCGGTTTGAAGGACATTGTAGCCAGAGTAACTATTGGACATAACGAGACTTAACATCTTATGTCTTAGAATGGCGTTGGATTGGTGTCTATGAGCGGTCGTATCGCTTACCATCAGGTATAGCATGCTCATCTCGCCATTCAAGGAAATTAAAAGAAAATACTGTCAGCTTAATTCCTGCCGTAAATACAAAAAAGAGCCCCACTTACGTCTGTATCTGTGTCAGCCCGTATACGGCCCCCTGCAGGACACGGTCCTCCTCTACAATCGAGAGTACGATGGAGACGGGTTAAGCGATAGTCCACCACGCTGGCTTAGTAGGAGTTGGCGGACGATACTTATCATAGATCTTACTAATAGCTAGGGTATGCAGGCTACCTCACGATGTTTTCCTTCCCCGTTATAGTGGTTATTGACTATCAATGCACACATGACTCTGAAAAGTCAAAGTTGTGCGTTGGATTTAAGCCCTTGACCACCATGCCGTACCACCCACTTACTAGTTACCAATGAATGTATTTTCATGAATGAAAAGAATTATCACCTTAATTATAATTTTCAGCCAACCAGTGCTGAATGAAGACCTCTGTCAAGCATTTCTATAGCGTCTTCTTGGAAGCAATCTTCAATAAGCCTTTGTGGAAATGTTATTAACTTACCCGTCCACCTTAATTTACAATGTTATGAGAATTACGACGGTTAAAGCAAAGCTAAAATTCTGAGAATTTTGGATTTAATTTTAGCTTAATTGGTAAGCTTAATTTCAGTGTTAGAATATACATTTATGCCGGATAAAGATCACTGTACAGGATGTTACAAATCAATTGTGGCGATCTATATTAGCGTGTCGCAATTATAGTATTCGGCCTACGTATTCGGTTTCTAGCTGTACTGTATTAACCTATATACGTCCCACTGCAGGACACGGGTCTCCTCTACAATCGAGAGTGAGATTGAGAGGGGTTAGAACATACTGTCCACCACACTGGCCTAGTACGGGTTGGCGGATAGAAATTCTTGCAAATCGCTATGGTATGCAGGTTTCCTCACGATCTTTTCCTTCACCGTTAGTGCATGGTGACTGACTATCAATAGTCAATACACACATAACTCAGATACAAAAGTCAGATGTGTGCCCTAGGATTTAAACCCGCGACCACCTTGATCATGTTGGCAGTCGTGTCTACTCCGTGATTGCTACAATACTACGATTAGGCGTCCTAACTTCATTTTACATGTACATCGAAAATATTATGGATTTTTCTGGGAGTTTGCAACTGTTTAATATCAAACAGGCTTAAGTCACCCCACAATTAACGTTAAATATTTGCCAAATCAAAATTAAATCCATCAACTCCAGGTGTAACCAACACCCAAATCCCAAAGCAATTTTAATCTAAACAAGCTAACTAATTTACTAACACGCGTTCATCCGTCGTAAAGTTTCATAGTGACGAATAAACAAAAGTTAATTCATTATGCTGGGCGTAAAGTGCACCGGCGCGGCGGGTAGAACCTTCTTGCTAGTTTTACGAAGTTGGGTCGTTTGATGCGAAAGGGATGGAAATAGCTGATTCTACAAAAGGGAGAGAGACAGAAGTACATATGATGTCGTGTTAAAAAGTTAAGAATTATAAAGGGAATACATTTGACGAAGTTTTCGTGTAGTTGTCTCCGTTTGTACGGGGAATGTGTTCTGCTTTAATGTTAGGGCCGTAGTTTGTTGTTTACAATATTGTTAGTGAATGTCTTTTAGGATTTAGTGCTTGATAAGTTGAGCAATTGTTATTCTGAGGCTTCTGGGCCTTTTGGTATTTTGCCAGTTTCAACCAGATTTGAGGTTTATTTTAGAAAGTTCACGCTACCAATTAGGTAGTTTGTACATCATATTGCGACTAGACCAAAATCTTTTGTCTGAGTTTTTTTCTTTGACCTACATACGGTCGACTTAACTTGACTTTTAGCTGTGTTGCAGAATCGTTTGACATTTAATTTTGTGACTATCTGTCTGTCTAAAATTAACTGGTTGAAATTAGATTATATAGTCCACCACTCTGATAAGATTAATAATCATAATGAAAATTATAGATGGTCGAAATTATTTAAGTCTCAGGATGCTAAAGGTAGGCCGCCTATAGCCATGCAGGGTTTAAATGCCACTTAAGTTTTTTCACACAAAGGGAACTACACTAGTTGAGATTCGTAACTGTATTACTGGTGGTGTGTCTCTCATATGTGAGAGGCCGCCTGAACAGGTACCACCGCAATGTCTATTTCTCGCGTCAAACAGCAGTGTAAGTGCACTGTTGTGTTCCGGTTTGAAGAACATTGTAGCCAGAGTACCTAATGGACATATTGAGACTTGATAACAGTTTATGTCTCAGGATGGCGAGCCTAGTGGTTGGTTTAGTTTGGTTTTCCTACTGTCCATGAGCGGTCGTATCGCTTACCATCAGGCGAATAACATGCCCGCCATTCACTGCAATAAAAAAATGAACGATTTAAGCCCAAACACGCTAACATTTGATCAATAACGACAATAAAAATATACGAATTAATAAACCTGACCGGTAGCTAAGAAATATTACAAATACCAAGAAATATTATTCAACACCCCTCCTAGAACTTGGTAAATTAAAACTCATTTATACCGCGACACAATTTTGTACCGTAATTTGAACATAATCAAATTCCGTGACAATTTCCTTGGAATTGCTGAAAGCAATTTGTACGGAAAAATTCGTGCTTCCTAGATTCGTGGCTGGCGCTAGGTATTTCCTGTGTAAACTGCCGCTGATATACAAATCATTTTTATGTAAATTCAATTGATTTGAGGAATATGCTTTGATCGTAAATACTAAAGCATTTGGCAGATACAACCTTAATGATTAAATACATACATAAACTCACGCCTTTATCCCCGAAAGGGTAGGCAGAGGCGCCACCAGGACACCCACATTTCGCCTTGTATGTTCCGTCCCACGATGTGATAGGGGGCGAGCCTATCGCCATATCGGGCACAAATTCCTGACTCCTGACTGATAATGAATAGAAAAAATCCAATATCAGTTTGCCCGACCCGGGACTCGAACCCGAGACCTCAGCTTTGTAACCGTACCGTAATACAACTACGCCACCGAGGCAGCCGAGGCAGATTAAATACATACAACTGTCAAACACATAGACATGTATTGTAACAATATATGGATGTTCTGATATCGGGAGTAAAATAAATTAAGCCTCCCATCCCAGAAACACATATTTGTGGACCATAATATCTGGTTTGTGGTTTAAGATATTTTAATTCTCAAAAGAATTACAAATTTATTTAAATGAGAAATTACATATAATATGAACATTTGTCTCGATGCGGGGATCGAACCAGCGATTTACTGGTAGATTTTAACCAAATGCGCCACCAAGGCTGTCAACTGACATGTGAATTAATAGTTTCAACATGTACACAGAGAAACGTTTCAGCACGAATCATAAAAATAGAATTTAATAAACATACTCGTATTTGACACAACATGAAACATTCAATATCGTAATTATAAAATGTCTACATATTGCAGTTGACGAATATAGACTTAGATCACTTAGTTCTGACAATCCTGAAAAATACAGAAATTTAAGATCAGTATTGAAACTAAGCAGAAACAATACAAGGATTTCCATTTATGATAGCCATGCTGTGTCTGAACATACCACTGAATCCTGCAATGCATTTAATCCAGGTCCATTCGATAAACGCCGCGCTTAGTCTTGCTGGCGAAATTTATGTATTTGCTTTGTAGAATCGACTTAAGCGGTATTGCATTTAGTTTCTAAATATTTAGTAGAATATTTTACATATTCCCTTTATGTGAAATGATCTTTTACGATGGGGAGTAAGAGGCGACCTAAAGGGTCAGGCATCTTTGCGTCTTCTAACTTGAAGGCGGATAGAAAGGAAATTGTACCCGTATCTAATAGTTCCTCACCGAAATTTTGAAGGCATGTGACTCAGCATTAGGACAACGTGACGGATTTAAAGTTAATTCATAAAATAATGTCAGACAGGTAGTCGGTCGTTAAATTATAAGCCAAATCACTCTTTAACATAGCTACAAATCATGTCATCAAGAAGATAACAGTAAATTGTATGTTTCCGGAAGACTAAATTAGTCTTTATCAATTGCAATTCATGTTATGATCCAATGTTGCATCAGAAGCTGTTTTTAAACAATCTTCATCTGTGTCGGTTCATAATTTTCATGGTAAGAATGGGATTTCTCTACATTTGAGAATTCATAATTTTTATTTATTTAATTTGATTGAATTAAGATTCTCGAAAAGTATACACATTATCACAACTAAGACATTATTTGCTACAGTTACATTCTAATGCATATACCAATCAAAACAGTACAAAACATTAATAGCTACTATAATATTATAAACATAATATTGTAATTTATACTATCATCATTGACTTGCAAGTTTTTATCAATAAGGTACCTATTATTAATAATTGCAATTCATGTCACGATAATATCGTATCATATTATGATAATGTGTTTGGAGTTATTTTAAACAATGATTAGCGAAAATTAAAATGACATCATGTCAACAGCTCATCCGATTATTTGTTAATCGTATACTGAGCATGACTTGAATATTTTTAACGTTGTAATAACTAGCTATAGTTATTATCAGTTCAAACGCGGATTTTAGCTTATTTTTTAACGTCTCGGTAAGTTGATTATAATACACCTTATGATAAGGGCATCATGAGTTAGGAAATAGTATCCAAAAACGACACAATTCTGCCGGCTTGCTCAAAACTCGATATACACAGGCTGATTCCCTAACACTTTAAAGTGTATATTTATTATTAATTTAATTGTACCTCTGTATAGAGCAACAATGGATTAAATAATAATAATAATTGTCGCAATGATTATTTTACAAATGTGTACGTTCTTCTCTATCAGGGCTGATACCAATAATCGTCTCCACTTCATAATTTTAATAACGTAGAATTTTTCCTTGTCAAATTCGGGGGTCTCTGTCGCAGTTAGGTTCACTTCAAACGTGCCTTGCTCATTTGTGTAGGTGGCATGTTAAAAATATACCTTAATTTTCACATTCACTTTAAATAAAGCCATTCCGTATCAAATGTATCAAATAATTTCACAAAAAATACTGAACAAAACAGAGTCGAACGGTCAAACGAAAAACACACTTTATCACCTCGTTATCCTTTATTTTATAACTTTATACCGTTTTGAAAGGTTCTAATTTGTGACAATGACAGCGGAGTCCCTCATAATTATGGTTATAGAAAGCGGGTATCAGATAAAATACAGCAAAGGCGGCCGTACTTTGCCTAATGGCTCAATTTCACACTTTACGACTTACTTTGGTAATGCTGCTGATATAGAACGCAGGCGGTAGCGATTATTAATTCCCTTTCTTTCTCTCTCCCTCTTTTTGTCTCTTAGGCCACTTCCTGCAACTTCAGCTACGTCGTCTGTCCTCATAAACTTCTTAAATAATGTGACGTGAAAAGTCAAAATACTTAAAGGATCTCCACTAGAATATAAAGTAAAAATAAAGTCTACCAATTAACATTAAGCTAGCGTAGTCAGATAAAGGCCTGTTCCCGAAAGAGTTGATGTAAGACATGGAAATGGGGCCAATATCCTAACGCCCTCTGTACCCGTATTAGCTGTAGGCAATTTTTGACGTTATATTTTTCTGAGATATTATATTAATCTCTTGAGCCTCTTAAATACCCTCCCGCGAGCCTCTCGTTGCTTAACAGATCTATGGTAGAGCAAATATTTTATTATTTTATTTATTAAATAAGTTCCAGAAATGAGCAAAAATATCACCTGATGGTAAGTAATATCCACCACCTAGAAACATCCACAACGCTTGGATCATAGGTGTGATGCCGAATCCTCAAGTTTCGAGGGGAGCGGAAAGGAAAGAAGATGGGAAGAGGTAAGCGGTAATCTTACACACCGAAAGAAACGCGACAGTAAAGCTGTCACTCCACGTCGATCTCCTGTGAGACAGTGATACCGCCCCGGACGAGCCTACCCACTGATGCTAAGTCATGACTGACGACCGCATGGCTCTTCCACTTCCAAAACTACTTTGACAAAATAAGTCCATAGGTCACGGGAGCAATAAATTCCGCTTCTTCTATCAAAATAGCAGCGCCCTTAAGCCAGGTTTACGATTCATAACCTTATGTACTTAACAAGAACAACGTACGGCTGAAGTAACCCTTATACCCCGTTACCACCTCGCTGTACTCAAGATATAGGCCAAAGCAGTCACATTTTATATTCTTAGAAAAAAAAATTAACAACAGTTTTTGTTACTGACTCTGTACTATATTATATCAGCCGATTGTTTGGTTACTGACTCAATGGTTGGAAGATCACCGTCGAAAAAAATCTATTTTATACTTCCAAATGTACCTACGACATTGTAGACTTGTAGATGAAAATGGAATGAACGGTGAGATTATAACTCATCGATCGAAATGAAATTATACACTCTAACACACTATCACGGCAAACTGACCAGAATGCGGCTGGTGGTAAGTAAAATATCCACCTCTGAGAGATGTCTGTCTCTCACAGGTTGATACAAACAGTCGGTCTGCTTGGAATCCAATATATATAACGAAGACAGATATGTGATACACGTGCGTGGGTTCCTACGATTCATTTCACATACATGCATACATACATAATTGCCATGCCTGTATCCCATAGGGGTAGGCAGAGACTATGAATCGCTACTTTGCTGCATCCTGACATATTACTTTCGCTTCATTCACTTTCATCAATTTCTTCAGGCATTCTCGTCGGTTCAGGGTACTTTTGACCTGACCCTTGTTGAGGGTTTCACCGATTTGCATAGTGTAGGTGCGGTAAGGTCGGACCACTACCGACTCTTCCATCTACACTCGCCTTCTATATTTGCTTGAATAGTCTCCTTTCATCCATCTTCCCTACATGACCATTTTACACCATCATTTTATAGGGTAGTCAACATTTAAAGGTGTACGAATTAACAGCTTCACTCTCTTCTGCAACTTTACCCCCTTTTATTTCACGTCAGTTTTTTATGACACAATGGTACCACTTTGGATAGGCCGATCCATTCTCGCTGTATAGCACACACGTTGTATTTTTTTATTCTTTTTATATCTTAAATCCAGTACCAAAACCTTAAAACCCGCTCCATAACAAACTACTAAAAATCTGACCCTTTACAGCCTCTCGAAAATAGGGATCGAAAGTGTTAGTACTTACTTCTGCCATTTCCATTACAGAGTACTTTAGCTCCGGAACATTTTGAACGGAAACCTTAGCAGGCAGCCAAAGAGGTCGGTATGGCATATCCACAGGGATTTATCGAGTAATGGAAGCCAAAGTTATGCGAACCTCCGTCGACCGACGAGGTATTGTTTGATTAAGTGGCCGTATGTTGCTCGGTTTCGTTCAGCAAATCGTATTGCATTGCTCCTCGGTTTTGTGTTCCCTTTGTGAATGTAGAATGTATACTTTTATATATTTGGTAAGGAATATGTTTTCTTTACACCGGGTATATCAAGACTGCGACCGAAAACGAAGTCAGGTGGTAGATTTAGTGGTTAGAACGATGCAAATAAAAATTTCGCCAAATCAGTGACAGATATTTTTTTAGATTTTTTTAAAAATCATCTTGCTTGGATGGTAAATACTTAGATTCTGCGAAAATACTAATTTAAACCCTTACGTACCAATGCATGTTTAAAAATAACGAGGTGTACATCATTATTTTAGGAAACTATGTATATATCACCCAAATACGACGATAAGTAAAAAATTACAAAAAAAAGTTGTCGATTTTTTTTTGCGAAATTTTTACTTGCGTTGTATCTGAAGTCACTAATACTACCACCTGGCTTCGTTTTCGGTCGCAGTCTTGATATACCCGGTATAGTCAGATAGCAGTACTGGTTAGACGAAGTTTTAAATCTTTAGCCATTTCTGAGTTAGGTAAATCCATAATGTATGTAGGTTAGCAGTGATTTGAAATTCCAACGAATGATGTTATAAAACTATGGTTGATTAGACTAAAGTGAGCTTGTCCCGTATCGAGCTTAGCCTTTGTACACCCAGGTTCAGCCAGGACGGCATAATAGATTATCCAGTGCATACTATAATTATACAATTTGCGCAGCACTTACCGTCAAGTGAAAATTTGTGGTGTCGTTTCAATAACTGTTTTATCATTTGCAAGAAAGAAAGAATGAATTTATTTATGAAGGCGCAAATAAACATGTAACATGACAAAAGTAATTAATATGCAACAACAAACAACTAAGTATAAACAACTATTGCACCAACAATGGGCCTCCCATTCTGCTTTATGCTGCAGTATGTCAATGACAACACGGTAGCGCTGATTTTCATCTCATTGTCTTGAATTTGAACTATTCTTCACATAAATTTATATCTCTATAAGATCCATTTGCGTAAATACTAAACAATTATATTATTATATCTTCATTGTTCTACATCTCAAAACGCCTACTCTTAAAATTAGCAATTATTCCTTACAAAGTAATTGTACCTACTTGTCAATTTGCCGCATTTATTCTTCCACAATAGACCAAAACGGTTCTTAATGAATGTCTAAAATATATTCGTATTATTTGAATTGAAGAGGCAAAAAGTGGAATTTCCAAGTCATAAAGTTTATTATTTATTTGGACGGATTAAACAACGGAAAGTAAATGTACAGTAGGAAACATTAAATCAAATATCATTCTAAGGTTGACAGACAATAATTATTTAGTTTAAGTGGTATATTTGTTATGTTGTTCTGATTAATATACTTAACTACATACATAAACTCACGCCTTTATCCCGGAAGGGGTAGGCAGAGGCGCCACCAGGACACCCACATTTCGCCTTGTATGTTCCGTCCCACGATGTGATAGGGGGCGAGCCTATCGCCATATCGGGCACAAATTCCTGACTGCGGGCTGATAATGAATAGAAAAATCCAATATCACTTTGCCCGACCCGGGACTCGGAACCGAGACCTCAGCTTTGTAACCGTACCGTAACACAACTACGCCACCGAGGCAGTCAGTCAGCAGTATACTTCACTATATTTAAAAACTTAAAAAAGACGACATGAATAAGTTAATAGGTTGTAAGAAGTCGCTGGATTCAAATTGCTTTCAAACATTGTTTCCTTTTTCTCCCTGAAGAAGCATCATAGCGGGCCGACATAATTGTGTCAAATGGCATGAGACTGCCGTCTGATGCAATTCGATACTCTGTCTGGACGGCATTTGCACTTACCACCAGGCGCAATGCAGTGATTGTGCCGTGCCAGAATAAAAAAAAAATATATCACTGTTAACATCTTTACGTCTTTGTTAGCAATAATGCGCATCGCTGAAAAATTCACTGCTTAGCATAGTACTCCCGTGGGATTTCCAAAAGGATTGTATTCTTGATAACTTTGCGCCTAACTTTGGAACATCAGAGGGAGTACTTTGATATTGAATTTGAAATTGAATAAGATAGTTCAGATAAAACTATCGTTTACTCGATTATTCTTTTTCAGGCTCATTTTTGAATTTTCAGTATATTAATATGCGATGAGTAACGTTGCAATTTTGACATAAATATTTTCATTGAATAACCTATCTAACCTATGTCAGAGTAATTTTCCCAATACAGGTTACATAACTATTGTATAATTAGCCCTAAAATATTAAATTACCAACTCTTTCGTTTTTAATACTTCATGCTATTTTGTTGCCAAGTCCAACCCCAATAACCAAGTCTAAACTCAACAGTATTATCAATACAAAATTAATAATTAGTGCCAACCCTATCAAATTCTGGCGATCGGAGCATACTGTACATAGCATTATGGGGTAACGGTTACTGTCTCTAGTGTCTCCTTAGGTCACTGACCTGAACAATTTGGGAACGAGTGGAATATTATACTAGCCGTCATTGTTTTAATATCTTAATTAACAGATACGCTTTGTATTTTCCCAAAGTAGATGGAATGTTTGTTTAGGTATGCTAAATATTGTGGTATTGAAATTGTTTATTGTAGGTATTTAGCTTTGTTGGTGAAAAAACGTGAGAAAACCTTCGAAGTGTTTGTTTTGATTGTAAGGGAGCCCCGTGTTCAACAGTTCGCAATTATGGGATAAACTCTTTGAGGTCAATGAGGCTTAAGAGTTTACACTCGGCAACGTCAATGTTCCTTATGTCATGTCGAGCCACTGTTGTGTCGTTGACAAAGTTTTCCGACTTGTAATGAGTGAAGTCGCAAACAAGCCCGCCAATAAAAGTCGCTAACATAGGCCGGCGGGTGGCTTTGGAGTGTAGTGCGCTTTAGTAAATGAATGACCCGCCTGAGAAGTCTTATGCTTTTACTACAAGCTCCGAAATTGCTCGCTGATTTTAAGTAGCATATTGTGCTTTGTCAAAATGGGCGATAATTTTCCTAAATATTAAATTGTGTGAATAAAAGTCAAATGACTTAGATAAGGTTGCAAGAAGTCGCTGGATGCAGACCGTTTCCAAGAAGCCGTCGTGGAAATCCTTGGAGGAAGCTTATGTGTGACCTGTGACTGAAGAAAGAGTGAGAGAAAGCTAATGATCATCCAATGCTGAGCAAAGTAGTTCCTGTAATCGAAAGTTCCTCAAGAAACTTGCATAATACAACGATTTGTAAGAATTTCCATCTTGTGTAAAGTCCACCAACCCGCATTAGGCCAGCGTGGTGGACTATATGGTCTAACCCCTTTTAATCGTGCTCTCGATTGCAGAGGAGGCTCGTGCTGCAGTGGGGCGTATATGGCTGATACAGATACACATATTATTATAATGAATCTGAAAAGTCACAGGTATGCCCTAAGATTCAAGGTAATTATTACTATTATATCGCAGTATTCGATTTCACAAGATTCAAACTCAGCATATTTGAATATCTGTCCCAGTAAAATGATCGGACCTCGTGACCTCTCGTTACACAACTGAAATCTAACAATGTCATATAAAGCACAGATTATCCGCTCAATATAGCCACTCTAATAAGCAAGAGGATTATTTAAATCGCCAAAAACGCTAACGGATAACAAGGAAACTTCATTAAATTCCCCACGCTAGGCTATGTCTGGCAGATTGCCAGTGGCCAATCGATAAACATTTTGACAAATGGCTGTACACATCAGTTACTTTCTCCGGGGTAGGGTTGCCAGAACTGAATTGATTAATCTGGGACAGTGATATGTTGCTGAAGGAATTTTATTGCCGATTGTAATAAAACTTCTGGGTTTTGACAAGATACAGGGTTGCGAAAGGTAAGGTTCTGGAGAGAAATAATTTGTTTGGTGTTTTTTTTGTGTTTTAATAACCCAAAGTTATTATAATGCGCCTGATGGCAAGTGCAGTGCTATGCAAAAAAGTATTCATCGGCGAGAAATTAATATAATTTCCCATTCATACCTAGCCTCAACCAATGTGCTAGCCTTTTTAATATAATGTGCGATATTATACAATCAATGGCAGACTTACATTGGTCCTTATTGCAATGGTAAAATGGATTTAAAAAAGAGAATACAGTTTTGCAAGGATGTAGATTGCACACTTTCTTCTTCACAGCTGCAATACATCCCAAAGAGCTGTAGTATTAATTAACAGTTCAAAGGAGCTTGTAAAAGACAACTCCCATACATTTTTTATGGTCAGATAAAGTGTTGGTATGTACTTTAAATTCACATTTTTAAAGGAGAGGTTACGTGAAAATTACAATTAATTTAAAAATCAGTACAAAATAATATTGTGTTTTTTTAGATTACCCTTATGTTACCTATATTTTTAGATTACCGCATACAACCACATCGATTGAGACTTAACGACCAGTAAGAAATAAAAAAAGATTTCCTAGCTTAAAAACAGTTTAAGCTAGGATTTGCAAACTCATAATTTAAAGATTTGTGTTTCGACAAATCCGATGAAAACAGAATGAATGGTGAATCTGTAATCTATGTTTAGCCGTAAACGAATATTTTTCGCGCGAAATTTAGACGTTTATCCCGCATAATGTATCAGATAAATGGTGAAAGAAAAACTCGGATCTTATTCCTGTATCACAAACGTAAAGAAACAGCTTTGTCGCGTTTTGTTTGGTTGGAGATGAATCGGCGTATAAAACTCTTTTAGTAAAGAAAATGTTTTTCTTATTTTCTATAGATACACACGTACATCACGCCTTTTTCTCAGAAGGGGTAGGCAGAGGTGCTCCCAGGACATCCAAATTTCACCTTGTATTTTCCTTGCCGCGATGTGATGGAGGGCGAGTCTATCGCCAAATCGGGTATAAAATCCTGACTTCATTCTGATATTTAATAGAAAATATCCATATCACTGTCCGACCCGGGATTAGAACCCGAGACCTCAGCATTGTCATCGCTCGTATTTTCTATATATGTATGTATAATCATGTTGGTATTCAAATTCTTAACATTTTCAGGAAGAGATAGTTCTAAGCTGTAAAACCTTACTTTGTTTAACTTTCAATGTTTCATGTTATATTTATTAGGAGCTTTGGTGTATAGCCGGAAGCTATCGGCAAACGTCAAAGGATAAAAACAACAAATTCTTCAAGACTAACAAACATGAACTGGGACCATAAAATACACGCTTGTTTGTATTTTTTTATGATTATAAGCTTTTGTCATGAAAAACATTCTGTAACGACAGGTCCCTGTAATCTAATTTTAATTAGAAGTAAAAAAGGCTTCCTTTGATGTCAATGTTTTTTAATGTTTGGTAAAACGATCTATCTTTGTTTATTCAAACATAAAATGCATACTTCTTACGGCCTTATTCATAGACATATTTTAACCTATTTTAGTTATCGTATTATTTGTCTACTTCACTCAAACTGAATTCTAAAAAACTCATACGAAAGCGACAAACATTCGATAAATAAAATATATTTTAAGCCTGTCTATAAATAAGGCCATTTCCAGAGATTAACAGGGTATAGGAATTGGCCGTAAGACTTGGGTTCACCTCATAATAAGTACAGTACAGTCCAGAGTGTCTGCCGATTGAACATAAAACGCCACAAAATTACATTACTTTTTAGTACATCTACCCGCGTAGTTTTTAGCGTGATGTTAAATGGCTTATAGTATTCCAGCGGCACCAACCTTAAAAAAAATAGTTGACGTATATAGATATTTCAAAATTTTAATAGATTAATTTATTTATTTCTCTTTTTAATTACCAATTTGAAGTCGCATTTTTAGTATTTTTATTCCTTTTTTTGTGTCATAAATAATAAATAATAGCGATTTTGGTATTCCATCTCTATTTCAGCTAATTTTAACCGTTTCAGTACAAATATGTTTTAATTCCGTAAACGTGTATGAGAACTGATTTTCTACTGACAATTACATAAAAGAAACACAAGTAGCGTCCCATCATACGCATGTGAACCAAAAAAAATATTACTAGGCCGATATATTCGCCTCGGGGGACTTTGACCCGGTATTAACCCAGATATTGAATAACTTCATTTAATATTATGTTGTTTGTTCATTTTCCTTTGGCTTTTGATATTACAGAAATTCTTTGGAACCGGACATATTTTCATACGAAAATATTTCTATGAAAAACATATTTAGTTAAACATAGATATATGTATGTATGTATCAATCCATATATGTCCCAGTGCAGGGCACGGGCCCCCTCTACCATAGAGAGTACGATTGAGAGGGGGTTAGGCCATAAAGTCCACCATGCGGAGCTAGTGCGGGTTGGTGGACTTTACATACCATAGAAATTCTTACATATCGCTATAGTATGCAGGTTTCCTCACGATGTTTGCTTTCACCGTTTAATTATTCCTAATATTGTTCATCTATATTTGTGAGACTTGTATTCAGCGCTATTATTTGCCTTTATAGTTTACCTAATTTGACGAAATGTGAGTCAATAGCAGTATTGTCGTATCCACATCCATTATTATTTATTTAGTTTTCGTTTGTGTAACATGTTTGTAAAGACGAGTAAATCTATAAAAATATTGTTATTTTTTTAATGTTACTAGATATAATTGTTATGTTTACTTATAACAATAAAGAACTTGTAAAACCAATAAGTAGCCTACAAAACCAATAGACGAAACCCATTTCAATTACTGAATTTAATCTTATTTTATAAACGAATTTTATTCATTTCGTTTCGCTTCAACCTCCATCATTCCATCTAATCTTTGACCTCTTCAGTTCAGAAAAAATAAATTTTCAATTTCTTGAAACTGACAGCTTTCCTATTAGCCAAATCTTAAAACTAGTCAATCCACTCACAACACCGCAAGCTCTTTTTGACTAACCTTCGTGATATTTTAATAACTATTTTCTATGTTTTAATAGAAATTTCTTTTTAAAACGAAATGAATAAAATATTGCAAGCTCTTCAAACCTTATTCAGGGTATTGCGGAGCATACACGCTTGCTAGAAATACCGGCACTAGCTTGTCTTTACCTGTGAAATGTGCAAGGCAAGTTTAAAAATAATAAGGCTCGTGTTAATGTACTGGGTATAAAAGTGGACTTGGCGATGAGCAAAGCGGACTGAAATTTGAAATTGTTGGAAAAATACCTGCTTTTGGTTTTATTAGGCTCCTAAATTGTTGTTATTGTATTGTATCAGCCCATATACGTCCCACTGCTGGGCACGGGCCTACTCTACAATCGAGAGAATCGATTGAGAGTGTTTAGGCCATATAGTCCACCACGCTGGCCTAGTGCGGGTTGGCGGACTTACATACCGTAGAAATTCTTTAAAATATTTACGGTATGCAGGTTTCCTCACGATGTTTTCCCTCACCGTTAAAGTGCGTGGTGATTGACTATCATTACACAATATCTATATTATATAGAATCTGTAATGTTTATCCAAATTAATTTTGTAAGCTTTTATAGAAAGTTGCTATAAAATCGGTGCTTCTAACTGTTGTGGAAACTCTTAGACGAGTTCTACGCATTAGACTTACTGTCGTTTAAAATGATGATGATATTTAAATAACTATTAATCTCAATAGGCAATCCAAACTCATATCAACGAATTGGCAATTATTAACATAGCACTTATTTATCTAACTACAAAGTCCACAAGAGTGTTTTGTATATATATTTTTTTTAATTCAACTATTTCCTCTCGCTTCTGCGCAAAGGTCTCTTCGCTCTCCCTTCACAATTCATGGGCTCAAAAGCATCCAGGTCGTCTCGCCAGCGTTGGTGACGATATCTGCACGATCCGGATGCACTTTTAACTATACAGGGTATATCAAGACCGCGACCGAAAACGGAGCCAGGTGGTAGTATTAGTGATTTCAGAAACAATGCAACGAAAAAATCGACATCTTGTTTTTGGTAACTTTTTACTTATCATCGTATTTGGGTGACAAATACATAGTTTTCCTAAAATAATGATGTACACCTTTTTATTTTTTAAGACGCAATGGGACGATAGGGTTTAAATTACTATTTTCGCAATAACTAGGTATTTACTACTCAAACACAAAGATTGTGAAAAAATTGCAAAAAAAAATCTGTCGCTTATTTTGCGAAATTTTTATTTGCATTGTGTCTGTAACCACTAAAACTACCACCCGGCTTCGTTTTCGGTCGCAGTCTTGATATACCCGGTATAGGAATTTTAATAAATATGCGGGTTCTTACACATAAGGTCTATGAAAATCATATAAGTATTTATATTATTGTGCAAGTTCACAAAGTTAGTGGGTTGTCGTATCAAATAGCGAGACCCTAGCCCTTTGTCGGTTAATTCACCCCACATGATCACTCACTACACTGAGCAGCGAAACTAATCACTCCCCTCCATAAAAAAACACAGGAGAAAAAAAAAACAGTTCACAAAGCCAGACTCAACCTTGGTAACACAAATCGCGATTCCTTCATCCCTATAACCCCAACCGAAACATGAAAGAGAGTACATTTTACAGTAATTAAGATATTAAACAGGCGAGTGTTTTGAGCCGTTTGGAGCATTCATTTAGAAGCGTAAAAGCCTAGAATTTCCAGGTTAAGTCTCGAATAGCAAAAGGGTTTTGTTTACCCTTAGTATTAGTTCGTCTGAGCTTTGTTTTATTTCGACTGTTAGCGTGAATGCTTTCTCGCTTTCGAGAGCATTATAATTAACTGTTATGGCCAGTTGTTTGGTTTCGAAGCTTCGAGCTTGTATAAGAGCTCTTGATGATCTCGATTGTTGGAAATAATTGTTTTATTTTTAAATGTTGTTAAAAGGCTATCAATTGGATGCTATTTATGTTTGTGATAGGTTTGTTAATTGTGGAGAAATTTTGGTGATTTTATTTTATAACGGTACACTGGTTAATAGAACACATTTGGGTTAAGGATGTTTTGGGTTCGATCCCAGGATATAACTACGATTTTTGAAAGTTTTTTGTTGGTTTTTTACTGACTTGATAGAGTCACTACTGGCCTTTGTGTTAAATAACTGACCTCTGATTTATCAGTTCTATCCAAACTATCATATACCAAATGTTACCTATTTTTAAACCACAACAGTAGGACAAAAGTTCCCAATTTACCCGGCCCATTAGCGAGTAATTATCCCAGAACAAAATCGTTAGTTACAACTCATTACTCCGGAGGAAAGTTTCTAAACTGCTACAGTTTCGAAGTTATTCGGTTAAATTAAGTTTTGGGTTGGATTTCCTGTAAATACAATGCAATAGTCACATACAGAAGCTAGTAAAGCAAAGTCCTTTTAGACTTAATTGGTGAAAGCCGGAAATTGTTTACACCTCTCAAATTAAGTTTGGAGTAAGCAAGCCATAGTTACAGGCTGTATTGAGACTAATGTACTTTTACAATTAGATTTCTGATATCACTACATTATCACGGAAAATCTAGAACTAGCTTTGTGGTAATTTTTCTTATGCCTGCATGGGATCCGAACATTTGAACGACTTTCATACATGTGGACCACATATTGTTTCGTGTCTGGGTAAGACCTAATAATCTCTCATAGTTTTTGATTTACGGCACAATAATTGCATCCTAATGTGAAGTCAAGTCTTATGTGCGAGCAAACAAAAACTATAATAATATATTTAGTGATCAATTTTATATTGATTTATTCCATACAAGTCACATGACATCGATTCTCTTGACTGTAGAGTAGGCCCGTGCCCAGCAGTGGGACGTATATGGGTTGATACAATACATACAAGTGTAAGTCCGGCTGGAGGATGTTTAACTAATATTTTTTGCCATTGATTTCATGAAATTCCTTGTATTTAGTTTTTAATAAATAAATACACCCAACAGTCACATACATAGTCCTGACCCCACACTAAGATCGAGTCTTGTGTCGTGGGTATCAGAAGCTACGAGAGACTTTTCGGTCTCACACCCAGACCCGAAACAAATACCTGTGGATCACACAAATATTTGTTTCGGTGCGGGGATCGAACCCGCGGCCTCTCGTTTCACAGGCGGCGTCTAACCAAATGCGCCACGGAGGCTGTCATATATTTGTTAACATGTAAAATATGTCACGTTTATTGTTCAATCTTAAATAGTGTAACATCTTGTTACCTTGTTTCCTTCGTTTGCTTACGTATAATGCTGTGTATTTAATCAATATTCTTGTAGATCCTAAATTGGCTTAAGCTGTTTCTATTACTTTTTATTGTATTATATAGCTGTGGATAATAATTTAGGATACATTAAGATACATACTGCAGTCTTGTACGAATCTATCTAAAAGACTAAACCTTAATTCTAAAACGTGAGGTGATCACCCTTACATCACAGTTAGTTTTACAAACTTGGAAACCAGTTCGAAATTTAAATTTAATATACCGATGCGTTGTTTATTTCTTGATTGGACCTGTTGTTCCTCGGACAACGTAGTTAGTACTAGAACATTCCCGTACATTCAGTTTGTCGAATGTTCATCGTGTAGTTTTGAAAACTGGCAACAGAATTTAATTGTATTAGCGTGGCTTGAAAGGTGTGGTAATTGTTAGTTTGAGGAGTTTATTATAGATTGTAAATATTTATTTTTGATATGCATACATTAGAATATTCTCTATTAAATAAGTATTCTAGAACCAAAACTATATACCTATATATATTTTAAACTACAGAATATGTTAGAACAATTCACATGCGTAGATTACTGGCGGTAGTAGGTCTCTCACATGTGAGAGACCGCCTGATTAGGTGCCACCGCAATGTCTGTTTCTCCCGCCAAACAGCAGTGAAATTGCACTTTTGTGTTCCAGTTTGAAGGACATTGACAGAGTGACTACTGGACATAAATGAGACTTAATATATTTTGCCAGCAGTGGAATGCATAGCATTGCTTTATAATTCATGGTGTTGTTTGGTTTTGCTTCTCTGTCCATGAGCGGTCGTATCGCTTACCAGGCAAACGGCATGCTCATCTCGCCATTCGCAATAAAAAAATTAATAAAATAAAAGATTCCTTGCCACGGGATATATTTTATCAAACCACCAGGCTCAGATTTTGCACCACACAAAATTGTGAGCACATTACATTTCGTTGTGAAAATTATTTGAATAAAAATATTTATCAATATTAACTTTTTGATTTCATTTATTAATATATTTTCGAGTACGTACATAGAATTGTAATAACCATCTCTTGCTGCTAGATATTTTTAATCGACTTCAAAAAGGAAATTATACATTCGACTTGTATGTATGTAGTTTTGTCAGAATTTAACAGTTGGATATGTTAGTCCATACCCGCGTCTGAACACGTAGGCCAAATTTTTATAAGAGTATGTAATAGTTTCATTAGTCTTTTTTATTGCAATTTTGAAGTCGGTTTAATATTTTTATATCATTATCATTTTATGAACTGCCCTTAAAGACCCTTACACTTCCCTCAATGTGCCAATATAATTTCGATTTTAAATTAAATTCTTCAAAGACAATTCCTATATAGTCATTTATTTAATAGTTAGGTTAGTACCCAAACCTAATCAGCCCATCGAAATCACGAACAACGTAATAAATAATAAACGCAATAACCGTACGAGACTCATCGAGCATCCAGTCACGTATACATATTGCAGTGATGTATTAGTTATTTGATTTATGTATAGTAGATGACCAGAGCGTTGAGTATGCAATCGATTTTAGTATGCGAAAGAGACTGGATCAATTCGCTTGGAAATTGGGCTCGTAATATAATCTATACGTAATAGAACTTTTGGAATTTAAGGTTCGATTTTTTAATTTATCATCATCGTCAGCCCGTTGCAGTCCACTGCTGGACATTGGCCTAAAAAAATAAAAATAGAAAAAAAATATAAATAGCCAATTGGATCTATTTTTTCTGCCTATCCTTTTGCGATACATACGTGACAATTACTTACATATTGTATTAAAAATATGTATGTGGAAAGTTAAACACAATTGGATATGGTTACAATGACCCAGACCAAATCTTTTATTTGCTCAGATGAAGACACCGGTGTATATTTTATAATATTTATTCAAAAATATTTAGATCATTAATTGTATATCGCACGTTTTGCTTCGTGTAGCATGACTATGATAAATAAAATATAAATTAAAAACGTAATTGGAATGCTGAAAATTTTAATCAACATTATTTTATAAAGTGTTATTACAAATAAATTAAAAAGCATCAATGGTAAGCAAATATATTTAATCATAAGACTTTGATTTAAAACAAATAATTTATAGAAACGTGAATTATTTTAAACTGGCAATCGTTTTTACGTTTATTTTAATTTTTTTTTTTTTTGGTGGATTTAGATCTCCATCATTTATGACACTTGGGGAATAAAATAAACTTGAAGTAAAAATATTTAGTGAAATTGATAGATTACGAATCAATCATAAGTGTTTACATCCATCCATCCATCCATCAGCCAAAGGACGTCCACTGCTGAACATAGGCCTCTCCCAATGATTTCCACAGGGACCTGTTGGAGGCAGCCTGCATCCAGCGACGTCCCGCCACCTTTACCAGGTCGTCTGACCATCTTGTGGGTGGACGTCCTAGGCTGCGCTTTCCGCTACGTGGCCTCCATTCGAGAACTTTTTGGCCCCATCGGCCATCAGTTCTCCGCGCTATGTGCCCCGCCCATTGCCACTTCAACTTACTAATCCGCTGGGCTATGTCGGTTACTTTAGTTCTCCTACGGATCTCCTCATTTCTGATTCGATCTCGTAGGGAAACCCCGAGCATAGCCCTCTCCATAGCTCGTTGAGTGACTTTGAGCCGCCTAATAAGGCCCATAGTGAGAGGCCACGTCTCGGTGCCGTATGTCATCACTGGCAACACACAACTATCGAAGACTTTCGATTTGAGACACTGAGGTATTTTGGACAAGAAGACGTCGCGTAGTTTCCCGAACACTGCCCAACCGAGTTGGATTCGACGATTGACCTCTCTCTCGAAGTTGGACCTGCCTAACCGGACCACTTGTCCTAAATAGACATATTCGTCTACAACTTCAAGAGTCGAGCCCCCAACTCCAATGGGGGTGGGCACAACATGGACATTCGACATGATCTTCGTTTTGTCCATGTTCATTTTAAGACCCACCTGTTGGGAGACTCGATTGAGGTCTTCGAGCATAGTGCTAAGGTTATTGTTTACATACTTAAAAGATACTACATTAATACTTGAGGTTTCAAACAAGTGGTAGAGCTACGCTGTTATCAGTCATGACTCAGCATGAATGGGCAGGCTTGTCTGGGGTGGTACCACTGTCTCACAGGAAATCGACGTGAAGCAAAAGCTTCGCTGTCGTATTTCGTTCGGTGAGTAGATTGCTGGATGCCCAATACCACTTTCCGGTTCCGTTCCTTTTTCCTTCCCACTCTCCTCCCAATTTGGTGGGCTGGCAACACATCCATGATTCAGCGTTGTGGATGCTCATGGGCGGTAGTGGTCACTTACCCTCAGGTGACTTGTTTGCTCGTTTGCCAGACCTATGCTTAATACATTTTGTAATATGTTACAGGTAGATGACATCGTGGCATTATAGTCTTCACGAGAATGTACAAATAATTGTCATAAATGAAAAGCATAGATATTCCATGCAGAATTTTAAAAATGCTAATAATTCTTCTTGTATTTGTGACATCAATTGAAGGAGCAAGAATTTTAGCAGTATTCCCTACACCCTCAATCAGCCATCAAGCAGCGTTTCGACCATTTACACAAGAATTGGTAAAGCGAGGACATGAACTGGTAGTTATTACTCCAGATCCCGCTTTCAAAGCCGATGTTCGACCAGAAAATTTGACTGAAATCGATGTCCATGACATATCCTATGATATATTTAGAAAAGAATTCACTGAAATTCTAAAAGGAACGAATGATGTTCGTGATCAAGTCTATAGATTGGTTGATGTCCTAACAGATGTTTTAATAGCACAAATCGAGAGTGAAGAAGTACAAAAAATCATTAACAAGAAATATAAATTTGATCTAGTGATATCCGAAGCTTATTACAGAATAGCTGCATTCTTTGCCAACATTTACAAAGTGCCAGCAATATTTATAAGTTCTTTCGGTTTTTCTGTTTCAAATCCCGAAACGATGGGTGCGCCGGTACACCCTCTTTATCCAGTTAATATCCGTCAAAGGATATACAATCTTACGCCCTGGGAAGAAGTTGTAGAATTGTTCACAGAGATATACGTACATAAACTAGTGCATGGACACGAAGCGATAGAAACAGTGATACTAAATAAATATGTTAAGGAAGATACTCCAACTGTATCGCAGGTGTTTGAAAATGTCCATTTGACGTTGTTAAATGTGCCTTTTTACTGGGAAATGAACCGGCCAGTTCCACCGGGGGTTATCTTTATGGGCCTTCCTGAGTTAAGCCCGCAAAAGGAGCTTCCAAAGGCAAGTATTCTTATTTACGAGTCATAATGTTGCTTTAATATTCTGTATCAGATTACTAAGTTTGAGCGAAGTCTTCTATCTGGAGACAGCTTGCTGATTTAAGTTGTTTTAGGTATTTCTTGTTATATGTTTTTTTTTATTGCATTAAATGGCGAGACCAGCATGCCATTTGCCAACACTATGAATTACAAAGCAATGCATGGCATTTCACTGCGCACGGCATACTGAGACACAAGATGTTAAGTCTCAATATGTCCTGTAGTTACTCTGGCTACTATGTCCTTTAAGCCGGTATACAACATTGCATTAACACTTTATATACTTTTAATAATATTAGTCAAAATGAGGTTTATAAAATTATTTGGCTACCGACCCTAGACCTCAACCCAGGGTTGCGCAATAAAGCAAGAAATCACTGAATACAAGCCGTTCCCAACAGATTAATATGGAGGTATGGAGTAATGAACATCCCGTAGGTAAACATAATGTGTAATATTTGAGTTAACGAACTCGCATTAGATAAATGTAGTGAACTAAAGCCTAACAACTGACAATTGTACAGAAGCACGCGCTATGAAAGACATGTAGATATTAACTAAGGTCAATAAATTTCATTTCATTTCAGGATATTAAAGCAATAATTAATAATTCATCTAACGGAGTTATTTATATAAGTTTTGGCACAAACGTCATAGAATCTTTACTGCCGAGGGATAGGATTAATGTCTTTGTAAAAGTATTTTCTAAATTGCCTTACGATGTGATTTGGAAGTGGAGTAGCGAGGACTTGCCAGATGTCACGAAGAACGTTCACTTTTTTAATTGGTTACCACAAACTGATGTTCTTAGTAAGTATTCTTCGTTTCAACAAAGTGACCACAATACGTCCAATAGCGGATACAGGTACAGTTTCATTTTATTGTTGCCTTACAGGACATCCCAATATTAAGCTATTTCTAACACAAGGAGGAATTCAATCATCTTTTGAAGCCATAGCAGCTGGAGTACCGGTCATAGGTCTACCATTATCTTTGGACCAAGGATTTAATACTGAATTATACACTTATTACAAAATTGGAATAAAACTACACTTTGAGACTATTACTGAAGAAGTCTTGGAGAAAGCTATAGTTACAATAATTGAAAACGACTGGTTAGTATCAAACGAGTTGAAACATTTAAAATAGTGTTGTAATTTAACAATTTTTCTTTATATTTTTGATTATAAATCTCGTTTGCCTATGCTTATCACACACTTATTTCAAAAAATGTTTTTTGAGCCATATTGCAGAATAATATTGGTCATAGTTGAACAATCGTTTCAGTAATTTTCGAGGAGAATATTCAGATGTAGGCTTAGAATTTATTCTAAATATTCACAACGTTATTCTTCATTGTTAAAGAAGGTGATAATAACTAAAATTATTTATTTAATGTTATAATGGCTGGAAAGTTTGTAAGGATTAATACATTGATGTTTGGTACTGTTTTACAAAAAAACTGCTGTATAGATTTTGATGAAACTTTACAATATTATAAGTTATGCATTAGAATATCATAAAGGATCTAATTGGCCAGGCTATTATCCAAGCAAAGCCAGGTCAAGCCGCAAGTATCATAGATATGCAAAGTTAATTATCTCTACCAGTTTCTCAGTAATTATCATTTCACTTAGAGAGACGAAAACCAAGATAAGAGATGTAATTAATGGATTGTATTACTATATTTACATAATTATCCCGGTTTGAAGATTTCCTTATCATTAAGAATATCTAGTATATACTAATTGCATGAAACAAGCCAAATTGTTAATACACTTATAAGGTACACTAAAATTTGTAGTAATCTATATAATATATGTACATGAAATTTACTCATTGATACCCACGACGCAAGACTTAATTGATCATAATGTGAGGTCAGGACTATATATATGACTGTTGGGTGTATTTATTTATTATTATATTTATAGACTAAACCTAAATCTTGGCACTCTGCGAGATTGCCAATGTCTGGTTATCCCTCATTGTGTACAGCCATTACTCTCCGTCCAAATTCTATAAATCGACTTCACAAGATAAGAAAACCAACAATGCAATCCCACGAACAATAAAACAAAGTGTCCATTATTGTAAATCTGCAGTTACCACAACGACGTGGCTAGTCTTCGTACATTGATGAATGACCAGCGGTACAAACCATTGGAGCTCGCAGTATACTGGACGGAGTATGTTCTCCGGCATGGAGGAGCGATGCAACTACGTGCACCAGCGGCCAACATATCTTGGTCTCAGCATTTGGAAATAGAACTTGTCTTAATTTTTGTTATTATAGCTTTCGTTTTAATAATGTTATCTTTAGCTGCTTTGTATATTGGGTTTAGGTGTCTTAAATTTTTGTATAAAGAAGTAAAATATTAAGGTTTGGAGGTTAGCTTAACTTCGGCATAAGTGAATATTGGAAATAAATAATATACTTTACACAATTTTGTATTTTAATAATTATTCGCTGCCAGTAAACATGAATGTCATTAGTCTTTGTACGAGACTTTTGATTTACAACTACTTTTATTTACATTGAATTCGCCTGCATATTACCACAGTTAAAACAAAAACAAAAAATTTGCAAATTGACTTGTGTGGGTTTTAATTTAACCCCTAGTGCAGTCACTTGCATAACCATCCAGTCCTCTAATGGACTGGCCATAAGTTAACAAAACTAATAAAACAAGAAATAATAAAACAACAATGAAACCAGGCAAATACATTTTTGGGATACATAATAGGTATTAGAACACGTAACAAAATTTGCTATTTCAGTCAAATATTTTTGCTGATGTTTCAAGGCCCTCTATCCAGCCAAAAGTTCAATATTTAATACATAATTAATTGTACTATGCCAACAACTTGACGATATATTTCAAAATCCAATTCCTTTATTAGCAATTAACTAGTTTTATTGAAAACAACACGTCATGTCAAAATTTGCACAGCTGCGGCTAACACAATTATTACATATTTACTATTACAGTTCTGAAACAGTAAATATACCCGCAATATGATTTACCCGTTTTCTTTAAGTAGTGGTATTATGAAATCGTTTCACAAGTCTATCGTCGCTTCTCTAACCGTACGGCTTATAATTGTGAATTAATGTTTATTAAAAAGTGTTAGCAAACTAAAATGTGTAAATTAATACTTTTATTGACGCTGAATTCGTTCCTGTTTTCTGAGGCAGGGAGGATATTAGCTGTTCTAACAATACCTTCTTTAAGCCACCAATTGTTCTTCCGTCCGCTAATGGAAGAGCTAGTTAAAAGGGGACATGAGTTGGTCGTAATTACCACTGATCCCGCGTATATAAACACCGAACCACCAGAGAACCTCACTGAAATCGACGTCCATAACGTCTCATACTCCATCTACAGACAAGCCTTCAGCAGAAACGTACGAGGTAAAAACAACATGTACATGCAATTTTTGACCTTACTTGACGCATTAACAGAAGTCTTCGAAGCCCAATACACCAGTGAGCCAGTACAAAAATTCTTAAACCAGAACCAAAAATTTGACATAATCATCAGCGAAGGCTACTATAGGATTTCTATGGTATATGCACATATTTTCAATGCTCCTTTAATATTGGTTAGTTCTTTTGGCATGGCTATTACCAGTGGAGAAATAATGGGTGCACCAGTCCATCCGTTGTATCCTAGTGTGATTCGCCAAAGAGTGGTCAATCTAACCATATGGGAACAGATGAGAGAATTGTATAATGATTACTGGGCTCATAGACGCGTTTATTATCATGAGAATATTGAGAATGTTGTGCTTAAGAGGCTGGTTCCGAATGCTCCTACGATGTGGCAGGTCTTCAATAAGGTTCATATGATGATACTGCATGCGTATCCACCGTGGGAATGGAACAGACCAGTCCCTCCTGGCGTGGTATTCCTTGGACCACACATTCAAAAGACTGCTGAGGATTTGCCAGAGGTGAGTTAAATTGTTTTGTTTGATACATAACAGCAGCATATATTAGACAGCCCTTGTAGGGCCGTTGTTAAGACGGAAATGCAATAGAAGACCGTGACTTAAATTCCCATACTGAGACAAATGTTTGTGCGGCCCATAAATATTTGTTTCGTGTGTTATAAGGTCGAAAAGTGATACAAGATTTTGTATCTTAGTATGGGTCAGTACTATGTGGGTGTCACTTGAATGTTTCGGTTGCCGTAAAATACTGACAAGCTTTGTTAAAATTACATAGAAATTGCACACACATGACTTGCTAATAGGTAACGAAAATTCATTGAATATATTATTATAATCACGCAGCAGGTGTTTTAAATAGTCTTATTAAGATTTAGTACTTAAATACTAGAGCATAATTTGGTTAAACAATTTATCTCCTTAATCCCAAAAGATTTTTTATTTTATTTTATGTGTAACTTAATTAAACAAAATATATTTTCAGGATCTCAAAACACACTTGGACAGGTCCAAAAACGGTGTAATTTACATCAGCTTCGGTACTAATGTCATAGAAGCACTTTTGCCTGCGCAAAAAATACAAATATTTAACAAAGTGTTGTCCCGACTCCCTTACAACGTGATATGGAAATGGGGAAGCAATCAGACTCATGTAACTCCAAAAAATGTGAAATTAGTCAAGTGGGTCCAACAACCGGAATTACTGAGTAAGTAACCTTGAGCACATCTTTTTATAAATAGTAGGTATGGTGACACTATTGATCTAGTATGACTGCCTCAGTTGCGCAGTTTTACTACGGTATGATTATAACGCTGAGGTCTCGGGTTCGAATCACGGGTTGGACAAAATGATTTTTTTATTCATTGTCAGCCTGGAGTCAGAAATGTGTACGCGAGATTGTGATAGGCTTGCCCCCTACCCTAGTAGCATCACTGCCTACCCCTTTTTGAAAAAAGGCGGGAGGCGAAACACTATTCAAAATGGCCTCTAAAACTGTGTGGGGAAAAGGAGAAACTAATGAAGGCAGAACCTGGGTTGGATCCTTTGGCAATCTCACTAAATTTCACATGCCAAATATTGTTTCACGTCGGTTTTTATTGTAATTATGTGAAGCAGTGACACTACGTAATTAAATAAGCCGCCCTGAAAATATTGTAGTCTTTACTAATAACAGTGAGAATCTGTAGCTTCTGAAAATGTTGAATACCTAATGGAAATGGATAATATTTACATTATTTTTTTCAGAACATCCAAACGTCAAACTATTTATAACACATGGAGGACTACACTCAACCTATGAAGCTATCTTAGCCGAGGTTCCCATGATAGGAATGCCGATGATGTTGGACCAGTGGTTCCAGACGGAACATTACGGTCATACTGGGATAGGAATAAGGCTGTGTTTTGAGAGTATCACTGAAGAAGCTCTGAAGAATACTATTCTAGAAGTCATTGAGAATGACAGGTCAGTACCTACATTTAATGACCTGTCTCGCCCTCACACCCGCCAATGCAACTCCTGTAAGCCAGGATCAACAGTGGCTCAGCGCGTCTCCGGGAATGTCTAACTTGTCTTTAACCCGCAACGAAATCAATCAAAAAGTTAAATTAATAGGAGGAGTTGGAAATAAATTATACATTTAATGAACTAATGAACCAACTCATATACGTCCATACTGAAGAGCACGGGCCACCTTTACAATAGAGAGTTCGATTGAAAGATGTTAGACTATAGTCCACTACGCTGGCTTAGTGCGGATTGACGGATTTCACTTATCATAGATCAAATAAATAATAAATAAATAAACCCAACAGTCACATACATAGTCCTCACCCACGCTAAGATCGAGTGTTGTGTCGTATCTGAAACTACGAGAGACTTTTCGGTCTCACAAACACCCATACCCGAAACAAATACTTGTGGTTTACATAAACATTTGTCTCGATGCGGGGATCGAACCCGCCGCCTCTCGTTTCACAGCCGGTGCATTTTCACATACATATGACTTCGAACGTTCAGAGTCACTGTCTCGGTAGTCGCATCCGGTCCACTACTGACAAGTTACCAAGCAATACAAGCAGCATTATTATAATTCACAGTAATATGCAATCTAGACAACCGCGTTCGCACACCAAGCGACGCATCATGCAACATTAATCCACAATTTCCACCCTGCTATAATAGCGTCCAAATTCATAATATTATCTATTAATTTCTTTACCCGAAAAACAGGCTGTGCCTATTTTGGGAACCCCTGACTACTGCTATTAGTTTTAGTAATGACTTGTATTGTAACTAGTTTTAAGAAATTGTAACACAATTTGGTCATTGAATATGTTTCAGCTACCGTCACAGCATATCCCGATTGCGTTCATTAATGTACGACCAGCCACAAACACCGATGGAGCGTTTCGTGTGGTGGATAGAACACGTATTGCGGCATCAAGGAGCTAGCCACCTACGGGCGCCCGCCGCGAATATATACTGGCCGGAAATATTAGAATTGGAATTAATATTTACTGTATTCGCATCTTTTTTGGTACTTTTAAGTGTGTGTGTTTATATTTTAGTGAAAGGTTTTAGGTATGTCAGGGTTTTGGTAGTTAATTCTAAATAAGAATTGTACCATGTAAGTAGATATTATATGATATTGTCATTCATATATGTATGTATTTAGGTTATTCTGATTTTAAATATATTTTTTGGAAACCGGCCAATATTACAATTGGAATTATACTGGCCTGAAATATTAGAATTGGAATGAATATTCACATTCGTATTCTCAAATTTGGTGATACTTTATTGTTTGTATGTTTATGTTTTGAATAGATTTTTTAAGTTGGTATGAGATAATTTTTGTAATCAATTCAAAGTAATTGGATTATGTAATGGGCAACTATATTAGAATTGGAATCAACATTTGCGGTGTTAGCGTCTATAATGATACTTTCAATTGTGTGTTTATGTTTTGATGATAGTTTTAAGCTAGGTGAGGATTCTAATGATAAAGTCATAGTCAATTAGAATATGAACTGTACTGTATCAGTCCATAATGACCACTGCTAAGCACGGGCCTCCTCTACAACCGAGAGGACGATTGAGACCGCGAGGGATTAATGCGAATACGGGCTGACCTGAACTTTTAGAATTGGAATAAATACTTCCAATTTTAGCATTTTTTATAATATTAAAAAGTGTGTTTTATATTTAGATGAGAGTTTTAAATATGTAATGTTGTTATTGAATTCTGTGGCTCTTGTGATGAGTGATACAAGTCGAAAATCATCATTTTACAGGAGAGCAAAAACAAGATTTAAAAAATTCTCGGTCGTAAACTAAATGTGCTAGATTAAACTTGAATACCTTATTTTGTGGGGAAAAATGTTTTCTTTCATTGTGCGTTTTAGGTTTTTTGATAAATATTATGTTTAAAAAGTAATTCACGAGAAACCTGTGAGATATACCTCGGCTTATGAGTAACATGTGCAAAAATGTTGTGATAAATAATATAAGTGTAATTATATTACGTCGCACCTAAATACTGTGTTTAAAGTGCTTTCGTGTAAACTGATATACAAAAGTTTACAAAATGTAATAACTAATTTGTATGAGTTCCTACGATAATGTTGCTCAAACAAAAGATAAAGGTATAATCCGTAAGATTATGTTTTTTTAATCCGCAACCCTCTACTTTCATAAATTACTTGAATAGTATCTGTTTGCTAATATTCAAGTCTATTGAAAATAAGTGTTAAATGATACAAGTCAAGTTATATCTCTCGTTAAAATGATATTATGTAATGTGTAAATAGATACAAGTTTCATATTATTAAATAATCAACTTTGTTGCGATGTTTTTAACAATAAATAAAAGGTACGATGGGTCTCTCATGCATTACCGGATAGTATAAAAATCCCTTAACTGTTAATGAATTAAATAATAATAATAAATCAACTTTAGTCAAAAATAACTGCTTGATTTAGCAACTCAATTAATATGGAGTTTGGTGTAGATAAAGGTGCGGTTATCCATGTCAAGCGAGGCGAGGTTGCAGTCTCTGATGACATAAATGTCTCAGAGACTGTAAGACTCAGATCTCTTTCGCAGACGAAAACCTACAAGTATCTGGGTATGTCTGAGGGTCTAGATATTATACGTGCAGAGGTAAAACAATCAATGAAGGAGCGTTTCTTTAGCCGCCTGACAAAAGTTCTTAACTGTTTTTTATCAGGTGGAAACAATATTCGTGCGTTTAACGGTTGGGTTATGCCTGTACTAATGTACTCTTTTGGCAAACTCAGATGGACTCAGACGAAATTGGACGCCCTGGATCGTAAGGTCCGGACTCTACCAAATGCACATCGTATGCATCATACAAGTTCGTCAGTGATGAGGTTGTGCATCCCGCAGAGATGTGAGGGCCGAGGCATTCTTAATGCTAAGGATCTGCATAATCGTGAGGTGTGCAATCTAAGGGAGTATTTCCATCACAGCTACGTAGATACGCATAGGGTTGTAGTTATAGTGTGTAAAGTATTTACCCGGCTCTCTTTGGCGAATGAGAACTGGCGGAAGCCTTTGGTGATGAGCGTTTAAGATCGCGAGGAAGTATGACAGAGCAAAGAGCTGCATGGTCCGTTCTATCGGGCCCTACACGGGCCTGAAGTGGACCGGCCTTCATCAGTAACTTGACTACGTTTTGGTAACCTCTAGGGAAACTGAGTGTTTTGCTTTTGCAATCGTGGACGAAGTTGTTATGACTATAGAAAATACATCCTGAAGGACGGTACGGTCGACATATTTTGTAGGGCATGCCAACGTCCCGGCGAGCCAATGAGACATGTAACTTCCGGTTATTCGTATCTTGCTAACGGCGAGGACTTGCATAGACACAACCAAGAAGCCAAGATCATACATCGATGTTACCATACCGCATGACGATAACCTCTTTAAAGCTGAAAAAAAAAACAAATTGTCTAAATATTTAGATTTGGAACACGAGGTTACTGACATTTGGGATGTAGATTGGGATTTGGATTTGGGATGTACCAAAGAGCCAAGACCAACATCTCCAAAAGCCGTTGTTGGTCGTTGGGTCAAGAATCAGATCCAAAAGGCAGTATTGCTGGACATACCACTCATAGTGAGGATGTTCCTTACTTTGTATCCCTAACCACTGCACCGGTGGCTTGGGACTTGAGCCTCGCCACCAAAGGGTTAACTATTTGTTTTATACTTTTTTAAGTAATTTTTTTAAATGTAATATGAATGTACAAAAATGTAAAAAAATCTTACAAAATAAACACAATTACAATAAATTAACTTTAATAAAATTTAGATTCAAAACTAATTTAATTAAATTACAAATTCTTAAGGCACAGTTTTAGCACAATTATTAAAATATTAGACTGCCGCGATGGCATAGTTGTATTACGGTACGGTTACAAAGCTGAGGTCTCTGGTTCGAGTCCCGGGTCGGGCAAAGTGATATTGGATTTTTCTATTCATTATCAGCCCGGAATCAGGAAATTGTGCCCGATATGGCGATAGGCTCGCCCCCTATCACATCGTGGGACCGAACATACAAGACGAAATGTGGGTGTCCTGGTGGCGCCTCTGCCTCTCCCTTCAGGGATAAAGGCGCGAGTTTATGTATGTATGTATGTATTAAAATTTTATAACGTACTTTTATAATATGAATGGTAAAGGTCTCTAATCTTAATAGTATAGTGTCATATACTCAAAAGTTCGAAAACGATGCAAATAATTTTTAAACTAAGAAATAACACAGATGAGTATTATACAAATACTATAATAAGAAAACATGTAAAAATCATTCCAGAACAGTTGGAAGAATAAGGAGTTTCTTTCCATTTGTAAATCAAAGATAACTTGAGTAAAGCAGCAGTAATATTGATAAATAAGATTTTTATTTTACATTTTTTGGTATGTGGTATTCAATAAAGAATTTATTAATAAATAAATAAATTATGTACCAATACCGTTTTGACAACTGCCATTTTTCAATAAAATATAGAATAATAATATAATGTTTCTGACAGCTACGTAAAAATTTTAGTTTTCATATATTTACCTTCGATATTGTATCTGATGATGGAATATAATATTATAATAAATCATATTTATAGTACAAAAGTATTATAATGTATTTGGACATTTGAATTATTGGTTCTGTTGTATTTAAATCAATATACTCTTAATAATGTATTGCCGCGCATAATTGTCTCACTTAGCACATCTTATTCGATATAAAATATTTTTGTAATTTGTTTGAGTTTTAGATACAACTTGATTTGTATTCGTTTGCACATAAAATAAAAAAAATCTGTAGAATGATATATGTCGAGATGTATCACTTAGCACATCCAAAGCAAAAATTCACATTTGAATTGGTAGGTACATGTCGAGTTGTACCCTAGTCCATACTGGAAAAAAATGGTTCAAAGTGATATAACCCTCGATATATCAATATTCACGTTAAATGCACTGAAAAAAATATATGTGAAATTAGTTATAATTGTACTTATACCAGTATCCACAAAAACTGCGTATTAATCGATTACAAAAACGAGTTACAAGTCGAAATATATCAATATTCACGCAATTTTCGCCAAAATAGCAGCACTTGTATCACTTTACACAAAATTATCTCCGTAACTATAGCACATAGAAAATCGTGAGTTAGACAAAAAAAAAGCTTTTTTTTTTCTCATCATTTCTATATAAAAAACTCAAAAAGGGTACAACTCGAGTTGTATCACTTGTAACAAGAGCCACAGAATTAGATACTTAATGATATTTTTAAGTTAGGTAATTTATTGACTATTATAGTAAAATGTCGATTATATTTCAAATTTAACATAATATATTTATTTATTTAATAATAAAATATAAGTTTATAAACTATCCAAAATACTTGTTAAAAGAAACTAACAATTATTGCAAAATATATTGAGATAAAAAAAATTAAAAAAATTACGCCCTGTGAATAGGGAATGAAGGAGTTTCATCAGGGTATCCCCTATCTGTCGTAAGAATAATTTTATCTCAGTAGGCCGGCATGGTCGTTTCGAATGGCATGAGATCGCCGTCTGATGCCTTTCTATATTCTGTTTGGACAACATTTGCACTTATCACCAGGTGCCATGCACTCACTGTGCTGTACCAAAATAAATAAAAAAAGAGGCAACATAAGGGATCCTCGGGGTTGCTGAGCACACTGCGGGTGCGGTTCGCCCTCAACTATAGCGACTTTGAGATGGGCGATAGAGCGCGTGGACTCGTCTCAGTTCTGTAGGCCAATTCACGTAATTAAATAAGTTCAGTTGCAGTGCAGTTGCAGTTAAGTTTCGATCAAAACAGCCCGTTTTGTATTCTCGTAATTTAGAATAACCGCTGTCAGATACGCTCGCGTCAAGTTCGCGTCACGTGATCGCTTTAGCGTATTCTACGGCTGCGCGTTTTATACATGCGTGATTCAGATCGCAACCTGATTGGTAAATTACCTATTCATTTGACGTCTCCAATGACAGTTTAGTCCCACCAACGTGCAGCACATGCGCAGTTTATGCATATCTTACGCGCAGCTAAACAATTACAAGACTACCATTTTGACGTACGTACGATTAAGACGTAAACCTAATCTGCATCGAAACTTGATCGGCGCGTCAATAAATTACGTGAATTAGCCTACTGGTCGCTAAAACACCTTGAACGGGCGTAGTTGAACAAACATAGTTGTAAGTGGAGGACATTCTTCTCCCCTATAAGGAGGGAACAAATGTGGTCGGTAATGGTTTTGCGCCAGGCGGTTACGTGGATGTAAATCAGAACGCTTCCCGCTCTGGGATATCCGGTGCTACCCATTATGCTTGTAACGGTCATCGAGGAGGTTTTGGTTGGAAGCTTAAAACCTTTCAGATACCCCCCTCCCTCGGGGTAAGCGCTGAAAGAGGAGCTTAACAGCTTATCTCTCTTAATTGTACTACAATGGTATGACAAATCGCCATTATTAATTTTAATCTTATCAAGTCCATGCAAAGTGTAAAATGAGTTACCTACCTACTTTAATAAACCTGAAATTATAGCTTAAATATTCATGGACAGTAATGTTGGCGCGCGTTAAACCGCACAAATCACGAACGATGGAATCCGTCATTACAGCGAACTGCCAAATTATGCGACAAACAAATGCAATGTTATTCACTATTTACATAATTTCGCTTTAGTACGTGACACGGCAGCAGCGGTTAGCGGGTGTTTACAAGATTCCTGATGTTATTGCCAACTATACACACACGCATCACGCCTCTTTCTCAGAAGGGGTAGGCAAAGGTGCGACCAGGACACCGCGTTTCGCCTTGTGTGTTCAATCCCACGAAGTAACTTAGGCGAACCTATTGTTATTTTGACAAATATATCGGCCCACAATGTCGCTGCATAATTTTTATACACATCCCAAATGTCAGAGGTGTGCCCTGAGATCCAAATCCGTGAATTGGATTCTCTCGTCTGCCAAAAAGTACGTTAAAAAGTAACATAAAGTAAAATAACCCAAGTTGATGTCGCTCATCGAACGACCTGCATCGTTAAATAAGGGAACACATTCCATATAAATTTTTGCCAGTCTCAGGTCGAAATAATCGTATTTTCGCATCATTTGCGCGCTTCCTCTGCGTAATTTGCTATCTCAGAGAAATCACCGTTTCACTTGGGTCTGAATTTTTAAAGGGACCCTTTTTATCGGGTCAACGCATGCGTTTTTCGTGTGAAATTCTAACCGTAACTGGGTCGTGTTTTAGTACGCTTTTTAAATGATATACTAATTAGTGAAGTAACAAGTTAAATGTTGGAGTTGATTTAAATGTGGCGGATGAAGGAACGTACGAGTATTTATTTTAGCTTCGTTAGGCGGTTATATACTTTAGCGTTTTGCAAATGAATGAAAATATGCCGAGTAATATGTTTAGTAATTACAGTTGCTGTGGGATATTCATACACACGCATATTACTATGAATTTATAAGATTATGGTAGAATGAATTTGTTATGCGATTTTAGCTGTGTAGCAAGCATGAGGTGTCATAAAGTAGGAAGCAAAATGGCCAGTCCGTGCAATCAAGAACGTGAAGCCAAAATAGCTACTACATAAATACGCATCCACCAGACAAATCAGGTTAGTTCCAAATAGGTAAAGGTGCTAATACAAATAAACACAAAACTAAAGGGTTATAATAAAAACATTGAATGTAAAAAGTAGCAGTGTTATGGCCGCCACGTTATAATGCTTTTGCGCAAACGCGAGTTTGCACCAGTGTCGAATCGAAAATTGATACGAAATTTGCGCAGTTATTTGCCAACACACGTTCCGGTATACTGTTGCAAACTCAGACTTGCACAGTAATATCGTTACATTGGTGGCGGCTATTACTACTCCAATGGGTAAACCTCTGCGTAAAAAACATGAGTTAAGAATTGTCTGTTTTAAGTTTGGCTATGTAATCGATAAAACACAAAGAGCTGAGGAAAACTATCCTTTTCAAGTTAAGGTCACACTGTTCTAAAAAGGGGATCACAGAGACGCTAAATACACCTTCGGGCGCCTACCTTTGGTTGCTGATTTAGCATTGTGTCGCTGTAACAGGGACGAGCCGAGATTTTCAAAACCAAGTGTGCTTGAATATGTATGGATAAAGTCAGTATTAGTAAGATATATTTTTACAGGATAAACAAAATTATGAATTAATAAACTCACATAATATGTTCCTCACAAGTACTCCAGTTAATATTTGCGTTAACATCAAAACAGAATTATAACAACAAATCCGTTTTATATTTACATTCAGTTAGCCGATGACCAAATAAAATTAACGAAACGGTTTCATTCTAAAACGATGTTAATTTTGTACGTAATAAAACTTTGAACAAACGTAAAATGTTTGGTCATTTTTAATATTCGAGTAATTCTGTGTGAATTTAATTTCGCAGACCATTCTTAATGAGATTGTAAATATGTAAAACATTTGTTTGTTTTGTATTGTTTATGAGCTTGAATACTACAATCATTATCCCTTACGAATAATTACTCCAAAAAGTAAGCGGTGTGACTTGTGAGTCAAACCCGCGACCATCTCTGGGCAACCGCGTAACTTACTAAAGTTTATCCATCGAAAAATGTAAATAAGCCTTCAGCATCAGCGATTGACGACTCCAAAAATTTTGCATACTTTCATCACAATAAATTTCGTCACTGTTGAGCGTTTCTCGAAATTAGTTTTGCCATGATTAGGTTTAGGTTGACCAATAGATAGTATTATTTGAGACATTTTCGATAAACAGACAGCCTCCGTGGCGCAGTTGGTTTGACGTCGCCTGTGAAACGAGAGGCCGCGGGTTCGATCCCCGCACCGAAACAAATATTTGTGTGATCCACAAGTATTTGTTTCGGGTCTGGGTGTTTGTGAGACCAAAAAGTCTCTCGTAGCTTCTGATACCCACGACACAAGACTCGATCTTAGTGTGGGGTCAGGACTATGTATGTGACTGTTGGGTGTATTTATTTATTTATTTATTTTAAACAATTTATCTAGACTCCACTACAGTTACTATTAAATGCATTGTGGACACCATGTAGCGTCAGTATAAAATAACAAAATAAGCAAATAAAAATTATCTTTACAAGTAAAGTGCCCGAAATTGACCCTAGGATCTTACAATTTTAATATAGCAGTCTTTACTCGCTTCTAGACGACCACATAGATTAATGTTATTAGTAAGGTTGTTAAAAAAATTACCGATTTCAAAATTCCCTAGCCAAATCAAACTAATAAGGGTGTTAAAAGTGACCTAAATATTCTCCTACCCAATCCAAACGAATCCTTTCAACCTCAAAAATATGGCGATAGCACTAACGATGGCCCCTAAAATATTGAATGTCAAAATCAAAATATTACCCACACAGTGTGTTTACAACAAATTGGGTACAGCTGATTTATGTGTTTCAAACGTGACCCCAATAACAGTTGCTGTGGTGATTTACGGGCTAGCGTTCGTATCCTTGTAAATATGTTACCCTGGTACCCCGGCTAGATCCATCAAGTTTAGTAGTTTGTCTTTACAGATTTTCAGACGTGTGGGGCAGACTAAATGTACAAATACGTAATATTTAAAAAAGGAGGTTTGTAAAAAATCCAATATATTGTTTGGTGTTTTTGTTTCTTTTTTATAGTCCCAAGTATTATGTACATATATTACTGAGGATCTTAAGAAGAGATATTTCGATCTTGTAACATTCAGATCCAAATACAGTATTATTAAATTACACAAGTTTATCTTGATGCGGACATCGAACTAAAATCGTTCGTTTTATCACAGCCAAAGGAAGTCCACTGCTAAACATAGTCTTGTCCCAATAATCTTAATATTCGGGGAGGGGTTTTTAATGAGGGGAGAGTAGATATGCAGGGATCGACGAAACATATTTCACGTTGAAAATATCATAGATGTGTTGAACCTATAGCACCATTTACTCGAGAAGAGTTTCTCGCGGCGAGAATCTTATGCGATGACATAACCGCCATACGATTATCGTGTTCTGACAATGTTTACACGATGCGATTTTTTTATAGCCTTACGATAATCGTATCTTCGCGGCGAGAAACTCGTGTAAATGGGGCTTTCGTGATCTTACACATCTCGCGTTATCAGTTATCGTGTCATCAGTCGGTCGCCAAAGCCTCGTCCTTTGGCCAGCAGGATGCACCATTAACAAATGAATTCAAAGTTGGTAGAGCCACGCTTGTCAGTCATGACTCACCATGAATAGGCAGGCTTAATCGGGTGGTACCACTGCCTTACAGAAGATTGACGTGAAGTGACAACATTGCTGTCGCATTTGGTTCGGTGAATGAGACTTCCAGTTGCCTAATACCTCCTTCCTCTACCCATTTTTTTTCAGTCCCGTATCCCTCCCGATTTGATGGGCAGGCGACACATTTATGATCCAAGCGTAGTGGATGTTCGTGGGCCGCAATTATCACTTACCATCAGATGACCTGTATGCTCATTTGCCGGTCCTGTAGAATAAAAAAAAGCCGCTTAAATCTTGGGCAATTTGGTCGCTATGTAGGCATATACGAATATACCACCACCAACAAAGCATAGCCCTATAATTATACCGACGTATTTCGCACTCACAATCTTCTAAATGTTTACCCTTCATGTTTCTATTTAATGCGCTTCCTATTAAGGAAAATGCGGTTACTGCGCTGCTTGTTTCCGAGTGAATATCATGTTGCGTATTTAGTCACGTGACACTCGCAGAAATCTACGTGTAATCTCGCATTGAATTCAGGAAAATACTTAGTGTAGCAATTTGATAAATAATTGGCTTTTATATACTCTATTTTCCATATTTCCATATTTTGACATTGCTATTATTTTGGTGTGATAGAAATAAATGAAGCATCGAGCGTCCACTTACAAAGGCAAACGATGTTTTTTCAACTCGGGGATATTTTATATGCCGGGTTTATACTGTTAGAAATATCCCATGGTTATCACCTGCAGAGCTGTAAAGAGCTTGAGGATCTCAAGGGGAACATACCAAAGTCCCATTAAAGAATAAACGGCTTGGCTAAGGTTGCAAGAAGTCTTTGGATTTCAGCTTCCGACGCCTTTATGGAGATTCTTGGGCTACACCTATTTTCAGCAGTGGACTTCCTGTGGTTAGAGCTCACACACTCAAATATATAAATATCGTCGGCAAAATTTTTAATTTTTAGTGCGTGGTGGCCTGTTGGTAACGGACCAGACGCGGCCGCCTACATGTTCACGGTGGTCGCGGGTTCAAATCCCAGGGCACACCTCTGACTTTTCGGAGTTATGTGTGTATTGATAGTCAATCACCACGCACTTTAACGGTGAAGGAAAACATCGTGAGGACACCTGCATACCATAGCGATTTTGAAGAATTTCTACGGTATGTAAGTCCGCCAACCCGCACTAGGCCAGCGTGGTGGACTATATGGCCTAACCACTCTCAATCGATTCTCTCGATTGTAGAGTAGGCCCGTGCCCTGCAGTGGGACGTATATGGGCATATATAGATAGTTGCATTGTGTATGTAGTCACTAAAGCTACCACCGCGCTTCGTTTCGAGTCGCTGTCTGGATTATCTAGATTATTTAGCGGGTGATATCGACTTTGGTCAAAAATCTTGTTAAAAGTCTTACCAGAAAGTAGTCTTTAATTATTTTGTCGAATTAGCATAAAAAAATATTTCACCAGATAATATAAAATGATGATGACAAAAAGAAATATTGAAAATAAATCTGTTAATATTATACTCTAACAGAAATAAACTGCTTTCGTTTTTTTGTAGCTCGCGAAAGAAAGACGCCATAATTGGCAATAATGACTTGGGCGAGACTAAGTGGCTATTTGTCGACTTTTTGCTTATTATTAATACCCTTGATATAACTAGCATTTGTTTTAGTAGGCCCCGTATTTCATTTAGTAACCCAATTTACACTTGAGATTTTATTTTATCAAAGTGCGTGGTGGTTGGTAGAGCCAAGACCCGACTGCTAACTCGTTCACAGTGAAACGTCGTGGGGAAACCTGATTACCATAGTGATTTTAAAGAATTATATGGCCTAACACTATAGATTGTAGAAGACACCCGTGCCCTGCAGTGGGACATATTCGGGCTAATACAGAATATTTCTCGCGACAAACGCAAAGTCTAAGGATTCTCGGCAAATTATTATTGATTGAAATCATTTTGTAAGCCTCTCAATTTATTTACGTAGATGAATCACCCGTAATATGTTTGAGATATAATTTCATCAATTGTCTCAAATTATACACCGCAAAATACCGCTCCAATGCCTCGTGAAAGCAATCAGAGTAATTTGTTTGTATCACAGGAAAAGACGTCTCATTCCCGATACAAAGAAATAATCTGTCGAATGACAATCTTTTATTTGTTCGAGCTACGAATTACTTTCTATTGTGCTTGTCGAACGTAATTCGCCCTTGGTATCAAATTGGTGATTTGTACTTGAAATTATAATATACAGTGCTGTAACAACACATAATCGCTTACACGAGACATAGTCGTGTGTCTATGTATCTGTGTATGTATATTATTACTTACTATTTAGTCATATTGAAAAAGTTGCTTGAGCATAATAGTAGAGAAGCCGTGGAATATTGACCTTCACCCATCTGATTACCAGATGAGACTTATTTTTTTTATCAAATATTATTCATTAGCAAATATGCCTATCAAGAGTATTTTTAATTCAATTAAGTATTATTTTTATTTTTGTAGGCAAGCTTATACGGTTGGTTTTGTAATTAAATTATCTTTCTTATAATACCAAGTTGGATTGATCAGATCGGTGTTGTTACCTATATTGACTATCCTGTTTACCTCTGCTTGCCCAGTAGACATGAACAAAAATAAGTAGATAATTCTAGACATTCTATTCTCGGTGTTAAAACTGTCAGTGGAGATGAAATTTATTCGGTTTTTTAAAAGAGTGAAAATGATGAAATAAAATTTATCAAAATTAATTCAATTAAAAATAGCCATGAACACTTTTCGATAGCAAGTTATCATAGGCATATTTGTTAATGAATAATATTTTATAAAAAAAATGTATAATTTGGTTATCAGATGGGTGAAGGTCGATCACGGCGATCGAAGGTCTTCACAGGCTCTTATAGTCTAAATAAGAAGTCCACTACTGAACAAGATTCAACATAAGAAACTCCCTAGAAATCTGCAAGTGGTTACGTCGTTTAATATTAAACCATTTTCTTTTATAAATAAGCTAATATAAACAACAATATTGGCTATTTTCTATTGGACGTCCAGTAAAATTGCCGAGCAAAGAAATGCGGGTAGCAGGTGCGATTGTGGCAGCTTGACTGACTTGCGTATCTCACACACAGCAACAAAGATTGACGAACAAAAATCACTAATTCTTATTATTAGTAATGGTCCCACTTCAGTGCAAAGGCTACTCTTTCCGTATTCAAATTCCTCACTGATAAGGGCTTTATTTGATCAACTTTCTAAGTATGAGTCCAATTTATCTCGCCGTTTCGATCTTCTATGTTGTTGATGCTCCTACAAGGAATTTTCTACGATGGTCTTTGCCCTCACTTCATTCACGATGGAACCAACATGGCTAGCGCAGTCTTAGAGCTTGACAGTTATTTAGCCGACATTGGCTATTGTTTTTATAGCCTTCGCAGGTAAACAAGGATGTAGCCCGCGTGATGGAAAGCGGTCACCGGTACCAGGACAACCAGACCGCTGCCTGCCATAAGGAGATTACTCTCGTAGTCTCTCTAAGCCTCGATTAAGGAAGGACAAGATATAGCGGTCAGGGAACACCGAAGCAGGGAGTTCGTTCTAAAGCTTACACGTACGTGACAGAAAAGAGTTTAGAGTAGACGCAGTTTCTAAAGTGTATTTCTAAATGTCTAATAATTTTAAAACCTCTTGCCTGCCTGATATCAACCATTTCATAAGTGCGTACCTACTTGCTTTATATTGTTTGTATAATGCGGTTGTTAAGAATATAAAATTGTTGGGAAAAAATTATTGAGTAGGATTCCTCGTGGAACCCCCACAATGTGTTCCCTCCCCACTTTCCTTCTTACTTTAAATTCATATTTCTGCTAGTCATTCTCTGATACCGTGTATTCAAAGACTCCACGTCATTCGGTGAGTGAATTTACTAGCTCGTTATTTTCTAGTGGTCTCACTTACTTAACAAGAATTTACGACGGCTAAACAGAGATCCTCTCTCCCTTTCCAACCTATTAATACGTGATCAAGATAGAGTGGGATAGTCGGTTGTTCAGAAACTGAATTCAATAGTTACTCGACTAACACAGTGGATCTTAAAATGTTTGGGGGCTTCACCTGTTGTTTGGAAACTGCGATTTGTGGTCTAGGAGACCTAGTTCAGTTTAAAAACTTGTTTTATTTTTGGAAATATTTTCTTGGTAAATGTTCTGGCTCAATTGATTGAGACCCTGTAATACGAGAGGTTGCGGATTCGATCTTCGCACAAACATGAGTGTTAAGTGCCAAGTAAATATGTATGTATTCGATTCGGGTTTGTGAATAATAATCTTTCGTAGTATTTTATACACACGGCACAAAACAGTTACATACTTGTGTAGTTAGGATTATATAAGTATTGGGAATGTTTATAGAGTTACATAAACACAGACAACATTAATAACATTAACAGACGCAGAATCATACAAATTTAGAAGGGACTAAGTACATTTGTCTTGGCAAACACACGTCGCCCCTGTAATTTGGTCTATAACATTCATTGTTACTTAACGTAAGTGGAAAATAACACAAGAACGCAATTAATTTAAGCCAAGAGTGCTACAGCGACAAAGTTGAAATTATTGTTTCCATCTATCGAGGGGCACAAGCGGCGGAAATAAGACGATTAATATTGTGTACCAATAAAGTTTTATTACGAAATATGTAAGAAACGAATTGAGATTTTATTAGAAAACGGTATTATGTAAATAGGCAGATTATTTCAGTAATCTGTATCTATGTATGTTACGTCCACTGCTATGCACGGGCCTCCTCTACAATCGAGAGTACGATTGAGAGGGGTTAGACCATATCGTCCACTACGTTGGCCTCGTGCGGGTTGGTGGAACTAAATGTCTTAACCTATTATATTCATCAAATATGTCATCAGTTCGCAAATTGGACACATCTACATAAATAATAAGATGTATATAGTCCTGACCTCAAATTAAGATCAATTTAGTCTAGCGTCGTGGGTTTCAGAAGCTACGAGAGACTTTTCGTTCTCACAAATACCCAACCCAGAGACAAAGGGTTATGGGCCTCACAAATATTTTTCTCGGTGCGGGGATCCAACCCACCGCCTCTCGTTTCACAGCCGGAGTCTAACCAAGTGTGCCACGGAGGCTGTCAAATCATATTGTTTGTTTTTCACCAACAAACACTCAATACCAGTTTCTGAGTGCATTCAATTCTCTGGAACTGTTTCGAAATCAATTTTCATTTTTATTTCCTGGGCTTGTTTCAGCTTTGTACTTCTGTTCGGACAATATTGGAACAGTTATTGAGTATTCTACATTTGAAAGAGCTACGTCAGTTGATTGAAGAATATAATGTGTCTAGTTTCGTTTTAGATTGAACACAAAAAACGAGTAATAAAGCCACTATTATAAAAAGTACTTATTGTGAAATAACTTAAAGGTACTGGCCGGTGTTACGGGAGGTAATGTAACATGTTACAAAGCGAGCATTCACGCAGTCAGAACTTGGAAACGAGCACAAACATTGTCTTATTACAAACAAAGTAAGCACACGGCGCGGCGTAACATAAATGCTCGATCAGTGCCAACCTTAAGACAATGCAATCACTACTCACAGACGTATTTATTTTTTTATTATAGTAATCACCCCACATTAGGAACAAGTTGTTAGTCATGATGACTCACTGTGTAAAATTAAAAGTACTGATTCATGCAATGACTTTGTAACAGTGTCACATAAAGTCACAGTCAAATCACACAAAATTAAATCTAGGATTGCTTAACTTTAACACTATTCACACTTATATACCTCCAAAGTCTGTACACTATATAGACAAACAGTAATACCGCTGACAGAAGCCCAGCTAGCAGTATAGCCAGTAGTTGTATCTCGTAGTACTGAGTCCAGGGCATGTTGAAGGCCGGCGACCTGAGGTGCGCGGCGCCTCCGTGGCGCAGCACGTGCTCCGTCCACCACACCGCGCGCTCCACAGGCCGTTGGGGCTGGTCGTGCATCACGGAGCGGAGTTTCTGGATGTTCTGGCGGTAGCTGTAATAGCCATACACGGAATATTAAGATCATACATGAAAAGCCATACGAATGAGGATCTCTGTTGGTAAATACTAGCTGTTAGTAGGACCACTCACAAGTCGAATAAAATGGTCAATATATCTTCAGAACAAGGAAAAAAATCAGTCCCAGTCACTAAAACATACGGCCTTTTTAGATGTGAAAATCAGTGGCGACGTACCAATATCTAGATTTTAGAACTGTGAGATAATAAATGAGACGTTTTGGCCATACGTACTTTATCATCATTATCATCAGCCCGTTGCAGTCCACTGCTGGATATAGGCCTCTCTTATGGTACGCAACATACTTTATATTAAGATATAATAAAATAATATAACATATTGTATCGACATTCAAGGTAAAATAATGTTTGGATAATGGTTTCTTAGATTTACGCGAATGTTACACATTGAAATAAAACTATTTTATACGGATTTTATCGCGATTTGGTTTAATTTTTACATTTTTTAACTTCCCGACGTTTCGATTACTTTACAGCTTTCGTGGTCACGGGGCGGACTGAGGTATTAGTCATCCGCTCTGTGACTGTCACAATTAAACTACCCTTAATTTTCAATTATTAAATTAAAAAGTTAATTTAAAAAGTTAACTAGTCAAAGGAGTCACAGACAAGATTGGCTACATCCTGAAGGTGCTTCCATTAAAACATACTTCAAGCCGCCCAAGAAGATTAGTCAATTCTTACCACCTGTCAAGTGTCATATACCTTTGCAAGAACCGGGCGTATATAAAATAGATTGTGACTGTGGCCTCTCTTATATCGGCCAAACCAAGAGAAGCATAGGGACCCGCGTAAAAGAACACATAGCTGACGTCAAACACCGACGCTCAACGAAGTCTGCAGTTGCTGAACACATCGAGGAAGGCTCCAAGCATTCCCTTCGTTTTGATAAGCCCCTAATCCTCGCTAAAGAACACCGCTTCCTACCCAGGATGTTTCGCGAGGCTATTGAAATTAAAAAACATCCAAATTTCAATAGAGAAGATGGCTTGAAGCTTGCACCATCATGGGATCCAGTTCTACATTTGATTAAATCGGAACCCAAAAGACCAGCTGCCAGACCTCAAGACACAGTGAGCTCCTACTGCGTAGATCGGATCGCAACAACTAGTTAACTTTTTAAATTAACTTTTTAATTTAATAATTGAAAATTAAGGGTAGTTTAATTGTGACAGTCACAGAGCGGATGACTAATACCTCAGTCCGCCCCGTGACCACGAAAGCTGTAAAGTAATCGAAACGTCGGGAAGTTAAAAAAAATGTAAAAATTAAACCAAATCGCGATAAAATCCGTATAAAATAGTTTTATTTTAATGTTTGGATGTTATAAAATACGGTTCATAGCCAAGATTAATTATGTTACCATACAAAAACAAACTAAAGTAGACAATAGCAGCAGCAATTGCAAATCCAAGGACATGATCTGTTAAAATGTCCGTACACTTTTTGCATAGTTTTGTGGTTAGTTGACGTATAAATAAATGTTTGAATACTTGTTAATTCGATAAAGGAAAAAAATTATATTACATTACATATTTCGAGATTCGGTTAGTATAACTAAAAGGTCGTTTCATAAAATAGTAACTTAGAGGTACACATTTCATCCGTCAATGAAAATTTTAATACTACACAATTATACTATAATTTTATACTTTATCTTTACCAACCTTATATCTCCTATGACTTTATCGATTGCATTCTTGAAACTCTCTTCCGTAATTCCGTCAAAAAGAACTTTAACGCCAATCTTTAGATCAACGTATCGGTCTACATTCATCCATTGGTCTCCAAATATTGGAATACCAACTAATGGCACTCCAGCTTCGATAGCTTCATCTGTTGACTGAAGACCTCCTTGGGTAATAAACAGTTTGATTTTGGGATGTCCTGTTATAATAAATAAAAACATAAATGAACCATCATATTTTTTGAAATCCGCAGACTCTGTAGTTAGTGGGGATACTTCTTATAAACTCTCTTATTCTAAGTACAATAAGCATTTGCCATGTCCTTTTGCATAAAATAATTTCCGACGATCTTTGTAAGGTCGTACCATATCACCATCACAATTATTTTTAGCCACAAGAAGTACTCCCTTAAAATCAACTGTATCTATTGTTGTACTGCAATGTAAAGCCCACTGTTTCGAGTCACTGGTGGTAGGTCTCAATATGTGAGTGGCCGCCTGGGTAGCTACCAACGCATTGTCTATTTCTCCCGTCAAACAGCAGTGTATATGTACTGTTGTATTCAAGTTTGAAGGACATTGTAGCCAGAGCAACTACTGGACATAATAAGACTTAATATCATATGTCTTCGGATGGCGAGCGCATTGAAAAGCCAATCATTGCTTTGTAATTTATGGTGTTGTTTGGTTTTGCTATTGTCAATGAGCGGTCATATTGCTTACCATCAGACGTATGGCATGCTCGTCTTGCCTTTCGTCGCAATAAAAAAAGACATTACTCACTTAACAAGTCAGATTGAGGCAACCACTTCTCTATTCTCACATTAGAAGGTTTGTTAGGCAATTCCTCTTTGTCGTACTTCCACAAAATATCGTAAGGCAACTTGGAGAATACATTCGTCAACATCTGAATTCTCTCAGGAGGCAAAAACGAAGGTAAGATGTTTGAACCCAAGCTAAAGTAAACCACGCCGTGTTTTGACGAGTCCAGATAAGATTTTAAATCCTGCAACAAAGATTCCGAAATCTTATCGATTTATGATACAAATAAATAAATTTAATTTAAATTAATTTAATCAAAAATTGTTTATTTGTAATCCAAAAAATTTCAAGGCTTTTTATACGGACTTATTGGGTGATAAATTTAATCTCGTTGTGATATTTTATCGATCATACAAGTGCCAATTACAAGTTAGTACATAACAAAATAGTACAGTAAATATCCCGTGACTGAATCCGCGATTAAAGTACATAACAAAATAAAACATTTACATACAAATTTATTTCAAAATTGCATTTTGTGCATTTTTATTCATTATTTTATGAAGACTGTGTCTCCATGTAACACTAAATTAAATTTGCATGAACTTCACTAAAATAATAAAACGGTTGATGAATAGACTAAAATCAAGTAAAAAAAAATACCTTAGGCAGCTCCTTTTGAGGATTTTCATGTATTCCTCCGATGTAAACAACATTGGGTGGCACTGGTCGGTTGTCGTCCCAAATCGGATGCACATTTAGGAAAAACATCTGAACGTTGTTAAATAACTCATTAAGCGCTGGAGTGTCATCACCAAAATGTTTCTTGATCACAATATTCTCTAAATGTTCATGTTTATCAAACACATTTCGGAAATACAGATATGTGTATATTTCGTCCCATTTCTGCCGCATAGTTATCTCCGATAGATTATGTTTTGCTACCACTGAATATAAAACCGGATGGATTGGTGCACCAATTGATTCGAACATTACTCCGAACGCGCTGAAAGAGCTGACTAGAATCACCGGCGCTTTGTACATGTGATTGAAAGCCAATGTCGGACGAATGCACAATTCAGCCAGGATCAGATCAAACGTTTCATTCTTATTGTTCATAAGTTCTTGTACATCAGGAACATCGAGTTCCACTTCAAATATACTTGTAAGTATCTGCATTCCTGTGTCTGCTTGGGTGAACATGTCATCTTTAACCCCAGTAGCAAACGCAGCTACCTTGAGCCTCCAAAATTCGTATGCTATGTCGTGGACATCGATTTCTCTCAGGTTCTTCGGTGCCTTGCCTTTTGGAAAGATTGGATCCGGCGTTATAACTGTGACTTCATGACCTCGCTTTACTAACTCTAGAGTCAGCGGTCTGAATGGAAGCTGATGACTAATGGAAGGCGTGGGATAAACTGCCAGTATCTTAACAGCGTCGTTTGCGATTAGTAAAGAACTAGTAAGAAGTAAATGTAATAGCAACATACTGCAGTATTACGAACCGTGGTAGATACACAACTGATGTATTATCGATGTGTTATGATATATATATCGTAATAAGAAAAAGATAACGCCCATCGCGATTCACTTTATTTGTAATATCCAAAAAACGAAACTGTGTTTTTTGGCATATAAAGTTATATCATTCGACCGCTAAAGTAATAATGTATTTAGTAATGCAATGATGTATTCCGGTCACTCATCCACTGAAGATTATTCGTCCCATGATTTTAAGACGCTTGAATGACTCATAGTCATCATCAATATCAAGTTTATTCAGCAGGTAATTCTTCTATCTGCAGCAGATTCGATATAAAACTTGACCATCGCTTCAGAAAGCCTAGAGCTTACCTTCAATGGGTCATTGTGTTATTCTGCAGTAAATCCAACAAGGTGAGCCAAGTCAATTTTCCAAATCATCGAACTATAGCCTCGAACGCTATGTAACCACTTTAATTAACTTTGGACACAAATTATTAACGTGAGGTATGACCTGAAATACAAAGGCAATATTTATTGCATAAGCTTAGCTCACTTAACAGTTACTGACTAGTGGCTCAGAAAATCGACAGCAAATGTATCGTTTGTATGTTGATGACCTCTAAAATAGGAGGGGAGTGGGAAGGAAAAACATGAGGAAGTAGGTATTTAGGCGTCCGCTCATCTATTTGAAAAACTTACAAAACACATTATGAGAAGCGGTCACTGAGACAATGGTATCACCGGTTGAGTCGGACATTTCTGCTTTATTGCAAAGTTTAATAATTAATTAATATGAATCTAATTAACGATTCTGTAAGTCTTTACACGAACATAGACAACATTATTGTTTTTGCAAGTAAATTAATATTAATAACTTTTTGGTTGGACAAAATATAAATGGTTTATACATAGAACTAGTTATAACAGACTGCTAAAAAGAAGCCAATACTTGTCGACCTTGTGTTACGAATACCCGTTATTACACAGAAAAAAAAACACTAAATTACTAAATAAACATACAGCAAAAACAGTTCAGATATTTTTGTTATAAAAGTAACTGGTTAGTATTTTATAGCAGCGTAAATAAAAAAATGTCATACATGAATTTCGTCTTCACGTAGTATTTTGAGCGCTAAAATTAATCTTGCTAAATGCATATTCAAATAATTGAACATTTTTAAATTTTCTCTTTACCCTTTTTTATTATATGACTTCAGTACGCACATGTGTTATTTATGTAGATACAATATTATTTAATTAATCGGCTAAAAATATTTTTGTTAATTGGCATGACAACGCAATAAATTCTTATCAATATTCAAACATAAAATACATGTTGTGCACAATATTATATGCAGTATTTCCTTGTAACGATTTCCGACTGTTCATATAACAATTATTTACTCATCAGCATCGTACTGTCTATAGATTTTTGTGAATGGCAATAAATAAATTGAAAATAAAAATAAAATAAATAGAATTAATCAGCACCGTTGAACAATTATTCCACCTGGCTAAGGACGGGGAAAGGTACAGGAAGCTGACGGCCAACCTTCAGCATTGAAGAGGCACTCCAAGAAGAAAAAGAAGAAGATGAATAAATAAATTCTATACATATTGCCTTTGAATATACCTTAACTTAATCTTAAAGATATTTTATTTTTATTATGTATGCACTTTTCTGTGACAGGATGGGGGAATTTCACAAATCTATATTATTTTTTGTCGCACTTTGATTGTAAGTGGTGTATAATTGTATAATGTATGTTTTTTTATTTTTGTTTTATTACTGCCTCGGTGGCGTAGTTGTATTACGGTACGGTTACAAAGCTGAGGTCTTGGGTTCGAGTCCCGGGTCGGGCAAAGTGATATTAGATTTTTTTATTCATTATCAGTCCGGAGTCAGGAATTTGTGCCCGATATGGCGATAGGCTCGCCACCTATCACATCGTGGGACGGAACATACAAGGCGGAATGTGGGTGTCATGGTGGCGCCTCTGCCTACCCCTTCGGGGATAAAGGCGTGAGTTTATGTATGTATGTATGTTTTATTATTTTTGTTCATTAATTTTATAACAATATTTATTTTTTATCTTAAATAAGTATTCATAAGCGAAATATGTTTCCAACAACACAAACGCATTGGTTATGATGTAAGTTTGTGTTGGAAAATATATGTATATATATATAAATGAAAATATTCAACAATGTTATTAGTAATAATATTCTTGTATTTGCTTATAACGCACAATAAAGTATTTGCAGATGATTATGGTCACTTTGAATGTGTAGCACTATATTGATACCGCACGTGTCTCCTTCTGATGCTAACCGTACATAAACAACAAAGAGCTTTCAAAAATATGTTTTATTTTAAACTTCATTAGTATAAATTAACAATATTCACAAACACATATACAACTAATTTCTAGATCATAATAAATAAATTTACTTATCAAAATATTAATAATTGTTCAGATATTGGCGGTTATTTAAAGGCGCAGAAATCGCAAAAAAGGATCTTTAAGCACATACCTACTATTCACGCAGGAAAACAGTGGAGTGAGAAAGAAGATCGTGTGACTGCGTAGGAATGACAAAGATAGAAATAGCGGTGCGTTACCGCTCACACACATTTTGTCCGTGGAATCCTCCCTAGCGTAAAGATAAACATAAATGAAGATTATGATCTCTTTATCTTAATAGAAGTTACAAAATTACTCGTCACATAAATCCATAAAGCACGCACTGTACAGACAGCTAATAGAATCATAGACAGTAGACTACCTAATATTATAGTGATTAGCTTTATCTCGTAGTACTGAGTCCAGGGCATGTTAGCCGCCGGTGACCTGAGGTGTTGGGCTCCTCCGTGACGTAATACGTGTTCTGTCCACCACACAGTGCGCTCTAAAGGACTCTGAGGTTGGTCGTTCATCACGTCACGAAGTTGCTGCATGTTTTGACGGTAGCTGAAAACATATTTTAAATATTAGCAACTTTACACTTAATAATGTCCATAAATAGTTAAACCTGAGTTGGTAACGCCATTCGCTTGATGTATGCAGTTTGTAATCCTGTTTACACAGCAATATTGCTTTCAATTCCAAGATGACAATATTTAAAATATTTGGCTACACGGCTATAACGCACCGTTCATAAACTTAAAACCCAATAATCTCAAAAGTAAATACAGGGAACATTCGTCGGTATTACAGTGGACTCTTTATATGTTTAAATATTATTCAGAGCCTTAACATAGCAGAGCTAAAGAGTTGACCTTCAGATAAGATGTAAGAGCTATAAAGGAAGGAAATAAATTGACCGTGAAGTACTCCAGGCCCAAAACGGGGAAGTACTACATAGAAGCATTTAGAGAAAGGAGTGTTTAAACCAGATGTCCTGATTCCTAAAGGAAGAAATAGTTTGCCTAGTTCAGGTTCGACAATTATTAAAAAAGTCTATTGCAATTTGTATGGATAGTAACTGCATAACGTTTTACACAATTTTGCTTTCTCTACCGCAAATTTTCTTTAAACCTATACCAAAAACCAAAGATGAAAAGAACCTATACCAAAAACCAAAGAAAAAATGTTACAGAATCTTCATAATATTCCCACCTTTTGTCTTCTATAACGGTGTCAATTGCGTTCTTGAATATATCTTCTGTTATAGTTTCGAAATCAAGGCGCATTCCTATCTTATGATGAACGAATTGCTCTGCATTGTACCACTGGTCTCCCAACATGGGAAAAGCTATTAATGGAACTCCTGCTGTGATGGCTTCATCAGTTGATTGAAGTCCTCCTTGCATTATAAACAGTTTGATTTTTGGATGCCCTATAAATAGAAGCATTACGTTATAATTAGGTAGTTTAGCCAAAGTTACATCATCAATGTCAACTTGTAACTAACTAACTTCATAACATGTAACTACTACAATATTTTCTTACATTTACTATATCAGTTATTGTTATTGTGCCGATTATAGATAACACCGATTTAATTGTTTACAATTTTATCTATAATAGTGCACAATTCGATTAACTGAAACAGCTTTAATTCATATAAATGTAATGTCATTTTCCATTACATCTTGGCACACTAAGCGGTTTATAGTATTCCAAAAATAATTGATATCAGGCAGACTGGCGATCGTGAAATTATAAGCAAAAATATCATTCTCCAATATGGCTAATACGTCATTTGCAGTTCATATTAAAAGCTGGAAGGACATTATCATAAAATTTACTCACTGAGTAAGTCTGCTTGTGGCAGCCATTTTTCTAATCTCACATTGGAAGGTCTTCCAGGTATCTCATCTTTGTCATACTTCCACAAAACATCGTAAGGGAGTTTCGAGAACACTTTTATTAAAATCTGCATTCTTTGCGGGGGCAAAGCTGAAGGTAGCACGTTTGTTCCCAAACTGAAGTATATTACGCCGTGCTTCGATGAATCTAGATACAATTTTAGATCCTAAAATAAATGTTATTCAATTATTTATAAAAAATTATTAAAAATTATTTACAGCTTTGATATTAAATATTTTAATCATAATGTTACATTTTTATAATAATACTCGTAATAAAAAGGCCAAAGATTGTGTTTTTTTCGCGCTCAAACGCCTGGACCAATTTTAATAAAATTTGGTATAGAGGTAGCTGACTGATACTTTAAATTACCGCATAGACTCCTTTTTATCCAGAAAAAAATACTGTTTCCGTGGGATAAGCATATAATTCAAAAATGTATTTGCTAGTTGTTCAAACTCAAAAGGATGGAATATTCTATAGGGCGAATGAAGTGGTATTCTCGTAGAGAGAACAGAATTGCATGCCTTAGAATGAGATGGGATGTAGCAGGCCGAGACGGAAAAATTATAAAACGGCAGTCACGTCGAGTTTAAATATAAAACTATTAGAACGCAAAATATTATATTGTGTATGTTGTGGACTAAACTCAAAAAGTATCATATAAACTTATAGTATAATATAAAGCTATTATTTTAACAATATTATTGCATATTACATATTTATAATGTTTCTTAAGACCTTGAACTATGTAATGCAAATCAAAACATCTAATTTGCCTTAATCGAGAAATGTTAATCAAATTCGAACTAATTTTTTTGGTATCAAGTCAACAGAAATTGAAAGTTAAGAGAGAGAAGTGCGTTTTATTTAGTTATCATACTAGTATAAAATAGAGAAAAAAATTACCTGAGGAAGTTCTTTCTCAGGCTTCTGATGAACTCCACCCATATATATAACATTGGGCGGTACAGGTCGATTGTGCTCCCAAATTGGATGAATATTCAAGAACAACATATGCACGTTGTTAGCAAGCTCCGAAATAGGAGGTATGTTTTTACCAAACATATTTCGAATCATAATATTTTCTTCCTCTTCATGTGAGTTAAACACATCATAGAAATAGAAATAGTTGTACACTTCACTAATCTTCTCCCAAAAAGTCAAATCGACTAGCTTTTGTCTTAATGCTAACGGATATAGGAGCGGATGAGTTGGTGCACCAACCAGTTCGAATGTTCCGAACATTCCACCCAAGGAACTCATTTGTATCACAGGGACTTTGTAAAAATGAGAGAGTACCAGTGATGGACGAGCGCAGAGTTCCACAAGCAGCAGATCAAACGTTTCGTTTTTGTTGTTAAGCAATGTTTGCACTTCTGGAGCTGACAGTTCTGCTTCAACAATTAGTTTGAATAGTTCAAGAGAGATTTTCACTTGATTTGACAAATCATTCTTGCTCCCTGTCGTAAAGCTAGCCAATGTTTTCCTCCATATGCCATATGAAATATCATGAACATCAATTTCTCTTAAATTTTTCGGTGTCTGACCTTTCGGGAAGGCAGGGTCTGGTGTGATCACTGTGACTTCATGTCCTCGCCTTGCTAACTCTTGCGTTAGAGGTCTGAAGGCAACCTGATGACTGATTGAAGGCATGGGAAAGAATCCCAGGATCCTGGCACCATTTGAACTCGATACCACAATGGTAAAAAAAATCGCGATGTACGGAATTGACAACATGTTTGGTAGCGATAAACGCGCGGTGAGCACTTTTGTAGACACTGGCGTGTGTTTAATAATAAACAACTATATATACGTGATTATCATCCGTCACATTGCAGATAATAGCTGTGCGAATATTACTAATAGTAAAACTAGCGATTCGGCGCGGCTTCACCCGGATGCAGGTAGTTTTGGAGTCCAGTTCACATCAACATGTTATTTCGCGTACTCACTGTTCTATGTTTACATTCCATCCCATCTCATTCTATCCCATGACGAAAATCATGCAATCCTGTCCTCTCCAGTCCCGTGCCACCTATTCCAATTTGAAAGATTCGCTTTAATTTTGGGATGAATTCCTGTATCATTCCACGGGAACACTAATTTTTTTTAGGATAAAAAGTATATGACTGCCTCGGTGGCGCGTGACAGTTGTATTCCGGTACAGCTACAAAGCTGAGGTCTCGGGTTCGACTCCCGGATCGGGCAAAGTGGTATTGGATTTTTCTATTCATTATCAGCCCGGAGTCAGGAATTTGTGTCCGATATGGCGATAGGCTCGCCCCTTATCACATCATGGGACGGAACATACAAGGCGAAATGTGGGTGTCCTGGGGGCCTCTACCTACCCATTCGGGGATAAAGGCGTGAGTTTATGTATTGATGTATGTATGTAAAAAGTATATGATATGTCCTTCTATGTCTCCATGGTTCAATATATCTCGTATGTTAAATTTCATCAAGATCGGTTCAGCCGTTTTAGCGTAAAAACAGAACATACATACATGCGTTCTTTCGCATTTAGAACAATTATTATAATAAGTAGTAGAGATCAATGCTTACATAATGTTATAATCATTAATTTGATAGCAGTGGCTGTTTAAATAATGATTGTCGTTTCACTATCGCACAGCATACATTTTTTTTTCGTATTTTATGATTGGGTGTCACTACTTCTGCTTTAGGCAAATATAAACAACTAGAGGTTGAACAGATACTTCAAATGTAGTTAGCTCTAGTCTATCAAAATTTCATAATACCTAACTTCAGTGAGGTCGAATAACTATTGTCATATAATTAAGTGAAAGAATTATGAATTATTAACTTTAAATGATAATATTAGTTAAACACTCTTACCTGTACGAAACATTTCTATTGCGTTTAGTTTAATCAGTTACATTCATGGGGGCTATTTTTTATATTCTATAACCACTTTCCCTACACCCTCAAAGTGCAGCAAACTCTCGAGAATTCTCCACTTTTGTAGGTGTTTTTGCATAGCCTTCATATGTAACTACTTCATTATTTTTCATAAAGAGTATTAACTCTTTAAAAAATAATCAATATTTTACTTCATATTTGAAAACCGCTTCTATGATGCATACCTCGAAATCCATATAAGACGTATGATTATGATTAATTTGTTTACAACCATACTTCTGAGTATTGATAAATTGCACAATATTTATATCGCCATGTTCATAATGACTAGACAGAATATTATCAGAGAAATAATAAAATTTAAATAATAATATATTGTGTCCCAATTCGACTTGTTCAAGTGAGAAGTGAGGGAAAATATCGTGTGGAAATCTGCCTACCAAAAAAAAATTTTACAATATTTCGATGTAATCTGAAGTCTGCCAACCCACAATAGGTCAGCGTGGTTGACTGTGGTCCAAGCTCCCTCAATCGTCATCTTGGCTTTCGATTAGTTCAGTTAGACTGATACAATACAGTGCCTGGTTTTATTCTAATCAATGCTTAAATCTACTTCCTGCATATTTTCCCCACTCCAATCGATCTTTTGCGTCCTTCACTGTAAACACTTTGATTCTCGCTTGTGTTTATAATTTTGATCGAGTGGAAGAGATAAGCTAATCGGTGGCGATGCAAACTCTCGAGACGCCTGTTTTTGTTGCAGGTTAAATAAGTTCGTTTATAAATACACTCTGCTTTTTTTTATTTCAGGCAATTGATTTAATCCTAGATATCTAAAAATAAAGTTGAAGATTTACAAAACGGAGAATATCGCGAACAAAATCTAGTGTGCCCTGCACCACGCAGAAATCCAGTTGCTGGGGTGAGAAGAAAGATAGTAAGACTACATAGGAGTAAATGTCAAAAATAGCTGTACTGTACCGCGTTTTATCACACACATTTGCCCAATACCATTGACTTACATTCTACCGATAGACGAGACACGTCAAAGAAATAAAGTGCCCCCGTATTTTAGAAGCACACTGCAATATTACATCACTTACCTGGTATTTTATTAAAATATTGTAACTTCAGACGATTTGCTTTCGGTTTGACGGCGAAACATTCATTTATTACTTTTAAGCGGATGCGCTAAGGCGTACTGCACTGTCACTGTCACGAAGTAAACTGATTCATGTGTGGTGCATGCACCGCAAGTAGTTGGGACACATTTTTTGTACTGAATGTCTTATCTAGTGTAACATTTCCTTTTCCATCCTTTTTCCTTTCCACTCCCCAATTCGATTCGCCAGCAACACATCTACGATCCAAGGGTTGTGGATGTCCGTGGGCGGCAGTGACCACTTACCATCAGTCCACCTTGTTTGCCGGTCCTATTGTATAAAAAAAATGTCTGCAATATCCTCTCTAGCATTTTAAAAATAAATAAAGAAAAAGATAAATAAAAATTATGAGCTTTATATTATGTTAACAGTAGTTAAATAATTACTCGTCACATAGTTCGATAAAGCACACGCGAAAATCATAGTTAATGAAACTACAGACAGTAGAACACCTAAGACTATAGTAATTAACATTATCTCGTAGTATTGAGTCCAGGGCATGTTAGCCGCTGGTGACCTGAGGTGTTGGGCTCCTTCATGACGTAATACGTGTTCAGTCCACCACACAGTGCGCTCTAAAGGATTTTGAGGTTGGTCGTTTATCACGTCACGAAGTTTCTGTATGCTCTGACGGTAGCTGAAATCATATTGTAAATATTTGCAAACTTGGTTAGACTGAAACTCAACGGAATGACGTCAAAGATTCGATATAATGTCTTTAGGAAGCTAATAATGGTAAGAGACAGTAACACGCTAGTTTATGCTATATGACAATGAAGAAACAAAATATCCGGATTATAAAAAGGTCAAATCCGCTATAAAATCCTAAAAAATAGTTTTATCACAACGTGTAACATTCACGTAAATCGAAAAAACCATTATTACAGAAATTATCACTTAATTTTTCAAATATTCTCACCTGTCATCACCTATAACAGTGTCAATTGCGTTCTTGAATTTGTCCTCTGTTATCGTTTCGAAGTCAATGCGTACTCCTATATTGTGATGAACAAATTGTTCCGCATTATACCACTGATCTGCCGTCATAGGAAGAGCTATCAATGGAACTCCTGCTGTGATGGATTCGTCAGTTGACTGCAGTCCTCCTTGCATTATGAAAAGTTTGATTTTTGGATGTCCTGTGAATTAGTTAATATACCTAGCTAGAGTGTAAATAATTAACTCGCCAGCAGAATTAGAGGAACACATAAAAATGGCTTTCATAGAATTTTGTTGTGTTTTTGTTCAAATATTGTTTTTTTTTGTATTAAAAATTTCTTATCAATCTTTAGAGAGTTCACAACCTGTAGTAATAAGTATGAGATTTAACTGCTGTTGAACATCCAAAAACTTAAATAAGGACGAATAATTAAGCTTATACCTTTCGATTAGTGGATGGCGCTTGGTTTATATTTGTTTTTATAATTAACAACGAAGTTTCATGCTATAGGGGGACAGAATCAAACTAGAGGAAGCGATGACATTATAAAATTGGAAATTTAAGCCTTGGATGACCATTTTACTGGACACTTTGAAAAACCATCTTTTAATTGCTACGCTGGCTCACATTGTTTTGAGGAAATCAAGAATGTGATATATGTGTTGGTCAATGTAATGTAAGAAGAGGGATTAATGAAATCGTTCAAATATTGTTTGCTCCACTTTGAGTTATCACAAGGTTCACTAAAAGTAACAATTTAAGGCAATCACTCTGCAACATATCCGAAAAGTCACGAAGACCCCAATTGTACAAAAGAAGGCTATTGCAATATTTACTTACTGAGCAAGTCTGCTTGTGGCAACCATTTTTCTAATCTCACATTGGAAGGTCTTCCAGGTATATCATCCTTATCATACTTCCACAAGATATCGTAAGGAAGTTTTGAGAAGACATTTACTAAGATCTGCATTCTTTGCGGGGGCAAAGTTGAAGGCAACACATTTGTTCCCAAACTAAAGTATAATACCCCTTGCTTTGACGAATCTAGGTATGATTTGATACCCTATAATAATTGAAATTATATTATTCGTACAAATTGATCCAAAATGATGCAGTTTTTTTAATATACAGTACAATATAATTATAAAGTAAAAACAATATTATCGCAAACAATAAGTAATGCTTCCTAACACCTTGAAGTAGGTGATGCAAACCGAAGCATCTGAACAAACATCACTTACCTTATCATAGATAATAATAAGTTGCTCGCTTAACTTCTTAGTAATATGTTTTTTAATATTTAGATCCGGTAAACTAGCAAACAGGTCACCTGATAGTAAGTGATCACTACCACCCATGTACATCCACAACGCTTGGACCATACATATTTTGCTGGACCATCAAGTGAGGAGGGGAGCGGGAAGGAAAAAGGATGGGAAAAGGGCTTTCGGCAATCTCACTTAACGGGCTAAACGCAACTGTGAGACAATGATACCGTCCCGAACAGCGTGGCTCTACCACTCTACTATTTATTTTCATTTCATTTCATATAAAATAACGAAAAAATTACCCGAGGCAACTCTTTCTCAGATTTCTGATGAACACCACCCATATATATAACATTGGGTGGTACTGGGCGATTATGTTCCCAAATCGGATGGATATTCAGGAACAACATGTGCACGTTGTTAGCAAGCACCGATAACGGAGGTGTGTCTTCTCCTAACATATTTCTAATCACAACATTTTCATCCTCTTCAAGTGCGTTACACATGTCACAGTAATAAAAATGGTTATACACTTCACAAATTTTCTCAAAGAACGTCAAATCTATTATTTTCTGTCTAACAGGCAGCGGGAAAAGAAGCGGCTGAGTCGGTGCGCCAACCAACTCGTACGTTCCAAATATCCCACCCATAGAACTCATTTGAATCACAGGAACTTTGTAAAAATGAGAAAGTATCAGTGATGGACGAGCGCATTGTTCCAAAAGCAGCAAATCGAACGTTTCATTTTTGTTGTTAAGCATTGCTTGCACTTCTGGAGCTAACAGTTGCGCTTCAACAACTATTTTGAATAGTTCAAGAGAGATTTTCACTATATTTGTCATATCATTTTTGCTTCCCATTGATAAGCTAGCCCGTATCTTCCTCCATATGTCATATGAAATATCATGAACATCAATTTCTCTTAAATTTTTCGGTGCCTGACCTTTTGGGAAGGCAGGGTCTGGTGTGATGACTGTGACTTCATGTCCTCGCCTTGCTAACTCATGGGTTAGTGGTCTGAAAGCGACTTGATGACTGATGGAAGGCATTGGGAAGAATCCCAAGATCCTGGCAGTTTTTGTACTTGATATCACAATAGTAAATAGCACAACTATATGCGAAATAGACAACATTTTTGGTTGCAATGAGCGCGCGATAAACGAAAGTATATAACACACTGGCGTATGCTTTATGATAAACACCTATGTACATATATATACGTGAGCTCATCCGTAATTTCCATAATAATAGCAATCTAATAGACAGCAACTCTTTAATGTATAATTGGAATAAACATATTATGCCCCAATTCAACTAGTTCGTTCCTTCATTGTTACTTGGAATTTAACGGTAAAGATAAACATCGAGAGAAAACCTGCATACCAGAGGGATTTTAATAAAATCTTCTGTCGTATGGCCAACCTGCACTAGGCCAGCGTGCTGGTTTGTGGCATGAGCATAAACCAAATTTTCGACTGTGGAAGAGTCTCGTGCTTAGCAGGTGGCGATTATGGACCATTCCGATTGGTTTTAGACACCTTTCAACACGTCTCCGCCAATTCGCCCGATCTTCAGCGTCTTTACTTGTAAGATTATTGACTCTCACATCTTTCTTGTCTTAATATTTCTTTTGTAGTTTACACATTTCGATGAATTGAGCCAATCTAATTGGCGATCAAACTGCTAAGAATCACTGCGATTCCTTGTAGTTGAATAATTTTATTGGATTTTATTGCAGTTACTGGTGAGTGTAAAAACTCATAATTTAATTACGTTTCTCCCTTTTTTATTTGGTTATTAATATACTTTATTTCAATTTACAGACAGTTAAATAAATTCTATGTAACATATTAAATTAAAAATTACTCTTTTTTATTTTTTTTAACAAGTTTCTTGCAATGCTTTCCGATACACCGACAAAAACTGAACACAGCGCATATAACTATCACTAAACAGATTAACAAAACTAAGACTAGCTGTATCTCGTAGTACTGGGTCCATGACATGTTCATAGCCGGCGACCTGAGGTGCGCGGCGCCTCCGTGGCGCAGCACGTATTCCGCCCACCACACCGCGCGCTCCAAGGGACGCTGAGGCTGGTCGTTCATCACGTCACGAAGCCTCTTTATGTTCTGACGGTAGCTGAAAAGATTGTATACAATAACGTTTATTTCTAAGCCAGTATTCCTCCTCTTCTTCTGTTTTCATCCCGCAAATAGTCTCGGTGTTGATAGGCACTGGCTATCACACATCTTCAGGTAAGCCATTGCTTCATTGATGGGTCTCTACAATTGAAAGAAATCATCTAAATAAAATAACTACTTTGTATCTGCCAATATGCTACTGCAGTGAACTTAAATACAAGGACTTTAATCAAGGCTGATATTTGTAATCCAGAAGACCTGTCAATACTTTGCGATCCTACGCTTAGTAATAAAGTTTAACAAAGAAGTTAGAAGAATGTTACATAAAAGCGTTGGATGCATTTTTAGGATTAAATTATATTCAGTAATAGACATTGTATTAGTGAGTGTCAATATTGACTTCAGAGTTTAATCCTCGTCACAGAGTTTATTAATTCCATTTATGGCTTTCGCACTTACGTTTCATCGCCAATAACAGTATCTATAGCATTCTTGAAAATATCCTCGGATATCGTTTTATAGTACAATTTGACTCCAATTTTGTATTGTACATAACGTTCTGCATTGTACCACTGATCTGCAAATATGGGAATAGCAACTATTGGAACTGCAGCTGTGATGGCTTCATCGGTTGATTGCAGTCCTGCTTGTGTTATAAACAGTTTGATTTTTGGATGCTCTGGAAAAAAATTAGAAACGATAATAAGAACCCTGTTTTCATATACGGCACCGAAACGTGGCTCCTCCCTATGGGCTTCATAAGACGGCTTAGGGTAACTTAACGCACTGTCAAAAGGATAAAACTCGGTATTTCCTTACGAGATCATATCAGAAATAAGAAGATCCATGAGAACAAAGGTAACCGACATAGCCCTTAGGATTAGAAAGTTAAAGTGGCAGCGGGCCGGGCATAGATTATCGGACGCCCACCCACAAGGTTGACGGACGACCTGGTTAAGGATGCAGGAAGTTACCGGATGCAGGCTACTTCAACAGGTGTATATGCCGATCTATGGGGGAGGCCTATGTTTGCCTATAATGGCACGCATTGGTAGAAGCGTATGTCCTATAGTGGTGGTAAAAAGGGTGAAATGTTAAATTTATACTCAGCAAGTCTGCTTGCGGCAACCATTTCTCGATCCTGACGTTGTGAGGTTTGCCAGGTAGCTCATCTTTGTCGTACTTCCACAAGATATCGTATGGCAGTTTGGAGAAGACATTCTTGAAGATACGAATCAACTCTGGACTTAACCCTGAAGGCGACACACTTGTGCCAAGGCTGAAGTATATTACACCGTGTTTTGACGAGTCAAGATAACGTTTCAGATCCTGTAATAATACAGAAAATATGATATTACTTGATTATTATATCAAAAAGGAATATTGAAAAGTTATCATATTTGTCAGATTTAACAATAGCAGTATAACAGTACGGACAGTCGAATTAATGCCATGAGTAGGGATGGTTATTGTCATGGGTCCGATCTTAATACGGACGGACATTTCTGACTTTTTGGAGTTACGTAAAAAATCATAGGTTAATCATTACCCCCTTTTGGTTTAGATACTGTGTGGTTTAATAATAGCGAATAAGGGATAAGCCAAAAATATTACGGATTTGGGTTGTTCTAAATTCATTTCAAATAGTCGCCAAGTAGTAATTGTTTTTCTGGGTAACATTTTGTTGATAATAGAAGATATAGTTTAATGCTAAAACATTTTTTTATTAAAATAAATTACCTGAGGAAGTTCTTTTTCGGGGTTCTGATGAACACCTCCCATATAGATAACATTCGGTGGAACAGGACGACAGTCTTCCCAAATCGGATGAACATTTAGAAAAAACATCGCTGTATTATTTTGCAGCTCTCGAACGGATGGTGTATTATCTCCAAACAATCTTCTGAGCATAGCATTGTCTTCCTCTTCGTGTACGTACATAACATTATTGTAAGAATAATGATCATACAGTATTGTCACTTTCTCCCACATGGTCAAGTTAAATATTCTTTTCCGAAGAACCGACGGGTATAGAAAAGGATGTACTGGTGATCCAATAAATTCATGTGCTCCGATCATGGCACCGAACGAACTTATTTGTATCACTGGAACTTTATACAAATGGGAGAAAACTAATGGTGGACGCAGAGCATGTTCTGTTAGCACGAGATCAAACGTTTCATTTTTATTGTTGATCAATGCTTGCACTTCAGGTGCCATGATTTGTGCTTCTACGATAATTAAAAACATACGCATTGTATTTTTGAGATCATTAACCATACTATCGTGGCTTCCAGGCGGATGGTTGGCCAACTCTTCTTTCCATTTTTGGTACGTGATTTCGTGGACATCAATCTCTCTTAGATTCTTCGGAGTATCTCCTTTGGGAAAGGCGGGAAGTGGAGTGATTACTGTGACTTCGTGTCCTCGGCGCACTAGCTCTTGAGTTATAGCTCTGAATGGCGCTTGATGACTAATGGCGGGCATTGGAAACACTCCTAAAATCCTTGCAGCATTGTTTGTCCATAACAACTCGTAAATTATAATTATACAGAGAAAATATTTCATGATTCTAAGGCAACTTGCTCCCGAAGGAAAAAACTACAACACTGAGAATTCGTTACAGCAGTTACAATTTTATCTGTATGTAAATTTTACACCTCAATTATAATTAAAATCGCATCATACGTGTTTAAACCATTTTTTTTTCTTATTTTTATCAACGCAAATGTCTAAAACTTTTAATCCGTAAAGACTAAAACATTTTTAGAGTTCCTTATCAACAAAACCTTACTCTTATGCCTACACGATCTGTTGCCAGTCTTACATTTAATATTAAATATCCTTTGATCATAAAATAAAATATTTTCAAAACTTTGTTTTACAGAATCATAACTTCAATGAATTATTTCTATTTAAACTTCAATGTAAAATGACAAATAATATAAATAAGATCAAATATGGGCTTGGTTTTTGCGGAGCCCGCGGTATTCACGACGAGCTCACACATTGCTGGTCTTGACATCAACCTCTATTAACATTTGTTATGAACGTTATCACAGTTATTACGGATATTTGTTCATAGCTTTGTTACATAAAATTTATCGGTTAATCTTGAATAAACTTACGTAACAATATAAATTTTACCATACATAGATGTATTTTGCTGTAGACTTTAATATGTATACAGCTGGCGCTAGAATATTCGGTTCTGTTTGGACAGCAATCACTATAAAAATGTTAAGAATCACACAATGTCACTATGTCCTGCGTAAGTGTGTCGTGTATCGGATTTGCTTGTGTACAACGGGATTGAGACGACCAAGGAGGGATTAACATCTTACGTCAGTGAATACTCTATTTGGACTGAGCTGTACTGCTCTTGCCGTCGGGTGTGTTGTAGTCACTTACTATAAATTGCATTACACATCAAAGCCACCAGCCCGGCGACACAGCGCGCCAACACAACCCGGCGGCCTATAAGAAAACAATCATTTCGGCAACAAGCGCCCGCACGTGTTGCCCGCCGGCATGTTGGCATTTCAACCACGCAAGCGCTCTGCTCGTCATAACGTCAACAACGTTATAAAATGTTATGTCATCTCGAGCCGCTGCCATGTCGCCGACAAAGTTTTCTGACTTGGAATGACTGAAGCCGCAAACTAGCCCGCTAACAAAAGGTTGCCGGCATAGCCCGGCGAGTCAGCTGCTTTGGTGTACCTATAGTCCGCTTAAGAACTATCATTTAAAGAAGGAGGTTGCAGGTAGTCACTGGTTCAGGCCGTTTCCAACAGGTAATTGTGAATATCTTTCTAAGAGGACTACATTATTAATTAATTCTCAGTTGCGCCTGAATAAACTAAATAGCAATCTGTTTTACTCAAGGTGGCACCTAACTAAAACAAACCAGTAATTTGCCGAAACTGATAATTATTATATTTTTTATAATAATTGTAAATGTTCCCAAAAGGGACACAAGAGCATGGGATGGGTTTCATTTCATTTGAAGTTATTACAAGTCCACACAGCACTATTAACAAAAAATAAACTAAACATACCTAGATTTATATCTCAATAATTATCACTATAGACGAGGGAACGTAATAACAAGCGCAAACAAATTACAGAACTTAAAATGCATATCAGTTCTAAATGTAATCCATGTTTGAAATATGAAACCAAGCGGAATTAAACCGCTTGGTGCTTCTTGTTTCTTTTCATCAAGGTAAATTACTTGAATAACGTTCATATTTAATCATATTTATCATATTTATCATATATTATATTTATCATATTTAAAATGAACCAGTAGTATGAAGTAATGTCAGTATAACCGCCGGCACGGATCTTGAGCGCTCGGCGACAGAGTGGGGATAGCTTTGCGCATCGTGAACTTAAGGACAAAATAAATGAATGAATTGAACAAACGCAATGAATGAATTAGGCATAACAACAATATGGCGTTGCGTAGTGAACCAATCACTGGCCGATGCGATAATGCCCCCGCCCGCCTTCTTCATCTACCTCTAAAGAGACCCAAAAATCGACATCTGCGCAAGTAACTGCCAGCGCTCAAGATTCGTGCCGGTAGTTATAACCGAAGTGAAATGACAGAGCTTTGTTATTGAGACTACGTCGTTTGTTTGTCTTTCTTTCATATAATAACCTTTATTTCTGTAACTTTATGATTGATTTCATTGCGGGTTAAAGATGAAAATCAAAAATATTCCCGGAGACTCGCTGAGCTTCAATACTCGGTGTTATTAAAATGCGTGCCACTGTTGATCCTGGCTTACAGGAGTTGCAGTGCTGGGTTTTACGGCGGGACAGTCTCAAAACGCTTCGACTGCGAAACGAAAAGCCACTGGTTTAATCTAGCACCGAGCCAAATGTGAACCACTAGTATTTGTCGGCTCTGGGTGTTTGGAGACCAAAGTCGCTCGCAGTTTCTAACACCCAAGACACAAGACGCGTATCTTAGTGTCATGTAAGGAGTATGAATAATATTGATGGATGTATTTATTTATAAAACAACATTATAATATGCAGGCTTATATCTTGGCATGACTTTATGGTAAGAGTCGGCCTCGCGTCATTCTGTAGTATACGGAACACGCAATCTGTAAGTACGAACCACGCTTAGCTAGTTTTCTTCTTTTAACCATTTTAATTATAATATTGTACTATTTTACCCGTTTTATAGCCTTTCTTGCTTGATGAAGTGCATCGTTTGCTCTCAAATAAAAGAAGATTTAAATAATTTTAATTAAACTTTTGTATACAATAAATGAAATATATCAATATGAATTTATCAAGTGGGCGTGAGTGGTCAAATCTAAATCTACTAGGAAAAGAGAAAAATAATCAAGTGAGACACGACCCAACTTAGATCAAAACCAAAACTGCGTTCTAACTACTAAAGGCCTTATTCATAGACAGCTTAAAAACCTCAATCTTACTTAAAGTCGTTCTAAAGGGACGAAACATTATAAAACTAAAATAGGTTATGAAAATATTAATATTCCCAGCGAAGCATGGAACCGGATGATTTGCCAAAAAATACATAGCGTATTATTACAGTGTTCGATAATGTTGCTAACAATGATGAAATTCTCGGAAATAATAACATACGGCAAACTAAAGGAAGGTCATTTTAAGCAAAATCATAATTTTCTTCTGCGAATTCATGCGAATAAACAGGATGTTACATGATGTACTGTGGGACCTTATAGGCTGGATTATTATTACGTACAGGATATTCGCGTCACCTGTTTAGCATTTTATTTCTATCTGTAGTTTCTTCCTAGTATTTAAAATTTCGTTTTTGATACATTCGTGACTCGCCCAACGCACAGCGGCGGATTGTGACTCGCTCATCAACCCTGAGGCTATACCGTAAGGAGAGCACTTTTCAGCGACGAGCGACCTAATGTTTTCAATGACGCATGACTATTTTGAAAAGTTGTGTTTCTTTCCTTAATTATAAAGCTACATAGTATATTATGTTCCAAAGAAGGTAGATTGGTTTTGTCACGCCCTGTTCAGTCTATTTAGTGATACCTAGGCATGGCAATGACATACGGAAAACTCAAGGAAACATGTTATTTTAGGCAAAACACAATTTTCTTCCTGCTGCCTTAACACGCAGCAAGCTTTGGGTATGGGATACTGATAGGGGATTTTTTTTAAATAGGTCGCCCTATACCAATACCAATACCAATCTATTGATATACAATACATATGTATAGCATAAATAATTATTGACATTAACACGACAATGGCCATGTGTCATAGTTAAAATTAGATCGTTGGGAAGAGCTCTCCTTACGGTATAGCCGCGGGGTTAATAAGCGAGTCACGATCAGTGAGCACTGAGCATATTGTGTTATACGAAATACGAATACAATTACAACAATAGAGAAACTCAAGAAATAAAAGTCACATATTAATCTAAAATCTAAATAAAGTTCAATTCCTTGTAAGAATCAAGAAAAGTTGATTTTTATTTTTCAGTATGAAACTATGAATTTTGTTTTCATAAAATCGTCTCTTGAATCCTTTAAGCGTATTTAGCTAATCTTAGAAATTAGAATCGGTATTGCCATCCATGCCCAGTTGAAAAATTCAACCTGTATATTTTTCTGTTGCTTTTTAAATCAGCCTTATTTTCTTAAGAAACGAAGTATATGGTAGAGATCAAATTATTATACAGACAAAAATTTCACAAGCCACTGAAATTTAGAAAATATAATTAATGCTTTTAAATCTCTAGGGGTAATGACATATTAATAATATGATTTCTAGAATAAAGATAATTCGATAATATTTCAGAATGAGAGAAGAAATAATATGCGGAACAGTTAAGAATTATTTCATAGATGTAAAGGTATTTTGGTCATAAATTATGTCACAAACAGATATGTACATAAATAAAAAAGGCAGCAAATTATGAAGTATATTTTGATTTTTTGAAGTAGAACTAGAAAAAATCTTTACACTTAACAGATTTTTTTAAAGGATTTATGCACATATATTGTAAATGTAACTTGTTATGACAAGTTATAATTTCTTAATTTTAAACGAAGTGACATAATTTCTTGCGTTAATCGCCATAAATTGTACAAAGCGTAGACAACAGTCAATACTGATATCAATAAACAAGCCAGCAGTACTGAGATTAGCTGTATCTCGTAGTACTGCGTCCAGGGCACGTTGAAGGCCGACGATCTGAGGTGCGCGGCGCCTCCGTGGCGCAGCACGTGCTCCGTCCACCACACCGCGCGCTCCAGGGGACGCTGAGGCTGATCGTTGATGATGTCACGAAGCTTTTGTATATTCTGACGATAACTGAAAGTAATTATTGTAAGTATACTCTCAACACTGCGGGTTCGATCCCCGCACCGAAACAAATATTTGTGTGATCCACAGGTATTTGTTTCGGGTCTGGGGGTTTGTGAGACCGAAAAGTCTCTCTTAGTTTCTGATACCCACGACACAAGATTCCATCTTAGTGTGGGGTCAGGACTATGTATGTGACTGTTGGGTGTATTTGTATTATAACAATCAGGGACAAAGTCCTGACCCCATATTGAGGTCAAATTTTGGGTCATTGAATCAGAAATTTCGAGACTTTTGGTGCCACGATACCCTGACCCTAAACGAATACCTGTGGATAATACAAATATTTGTGTCAGTGTGAGAATGTATGCAGCGGCCCCTTTTTTAAGACTCGGTGTCTCACTGTGCAACGGAAACTGTCGAAGCAGTATATCAGGAAACAAATAGCTCGACTCCATTCGCTTCCATCAACTTGCTGTGGAAATCATAATGGAGGCAATTATCAAAAGAAGACCTCTTGTTACTCTAGTTGATGGTTATGGCAAAGTAAAACTTGAATAACAGTAACAGTAAGATTAAGCAATCCAAAAATAATAATTAATAATACGATCTAAAGAGGATAGCTTGATGCAACAGTACTGCCGGGTTAAGTACATTCAGATAATAGAATGCATTTTCTATTTAATCTACATTTTCCCAATGTTTGATTACTATCAAACATATGATAAGACAACAACATGGATTGAAAATATTGTAACACAACTTTAAGAGTTCAATAAGAAATACACAAGATCAATAAAATATATATATTTTTTTATTGCAATAGCGAGACGAGCATGCCATTTGCCTGATGGTAAGCATCAAGCTCATGGACTGTAGCAAAACGAAACAACACCATGAATTCAAAGGCAATGCTTGGCATTCTACTGCGCTCGCCATCCTGAGACATAAGATGTTAAGTCTCAATATGTACAGTAGTTACTCAGGCTACAATGTCCTTCAAACTGGAACACAACAGTGCATTTACACTGCTGTTTGGCGGGAGAAATAGACATTGCGGTGGTACCTACCCACTACCCAGGCGGCCTCTCACATATGAGAGACCACCAGTAAAATTCCATCTCATTTATCCTCCTCAAGTTTAAGCGTTCTTACCTCTCGTCGTTTATAACAGTTTCAATAGCATTCTTGAAGTTTTCCTCCGAGATTGTGTTTTTATCAAGCTTTACTCCAATTTTGTGGTAAACGTATCGTTCCGCATTATACCACTGATCTCCTAACATTGGAATAGCAACCATTGGAACTCCAGCTGTGATGGCTTCATCGGTTGATTGCAGTCCTGCTTGTGTTATAAACAGTTTTACTTTTGGATGTCCTAGATAGATTAGCATTGAATTCTGTAAATTACCATGATAATAATGATTATAAATATATTGCAAACAAGTTAACAACTTAGGGCAAATAGTGTTTGAAATAAAATTAATTTAAATTGTACTATAATAAACTTGGATATTTTATTATAGGTTTAATGAAGCTTATAATATTGTCAACAAACAATGTTACAATTTTTCTACTTTCTTTCCCAAATCATCTATCGAATATAACCTGTAATATTCGTAATAATTATCATAATTATGACAAAAAAAAAATTAAAAACTTCTTACTCAACAAGTCTGCTTGCGGCACCCATTTTTCGATTCTAACGTTGTCTGGTTTTCCTGGTAGCTCGTCTTTATCGTACTTCCACAAAACATCATAAGGCAGTTCGGAGAAAACATTCAAATAAGCTTTAATTGTGTCAGGAGGTAAAACTGATGGCGTCACACTTGTACCAAGACTGAAGTATATTACGCCGTATTTTGAAAAATCTAGATATAGTTTCAGATCCTGCAAATAAGAATTATACTATTGCTATGAAGAGAAAAGAAAAATAATTATACCTCTAAGAAAAAATATATGCAGAGATACTAAAAGGAATGCCTTCGAAAAACTTAAAATATTATGTTTAACAATTATTTTGTGTATTTTCATTATCATTGCAATGACAAACATGGACTGACCTAAACGATTGTAAATTAAATAAAAACTATTAATTTAAAGTTATAAAACAAATTCAATTAATTTTACTTTTTTTTGTCTAATTGCAATAATAAATTATTAGACAGTAATATTTAATTTACCTCTGGCAATTCTCTCAGAGGTTTCTGATGAACACCTCCCAAGTAAATAACATTCGGAGGTACAGGGTGGTTGTCTTCCCAAATCGGATGCACGTTCAGAAACAACATCGCTATGTTTTTTTTCAGCTCAGAAAGCGGTGGTGTTGCATCTCCAAATATCTTCTGGAGCATAGCATTTTCCTTTTCTTCATACGCGTTTGATATTGCATAATAGTAATAATGGATATATAACGCGTTTATTTTTTCCCACGTGGTTAAGTTGAACAGTCTTCGCTGAAATAATATCGGGTAAAGAAGTGGATGCGTTGGTCCTCCTACCAGCTCATGCCCTCCGAGCATTGAACCGAACGAACTAATTTGGATCACTGGAACTTTATACAAATGGGACAAAATTAACGGAGGACGAAGAGCATGTTCTGTTAGCACAAGATCGAACGTTTCATTTTTGTTGTTAATCAATGCTTGCACTTCAGGTGCCATCATCTGTGTTTCTGTGTAAATTATTAGATATTCCGATAATTGTTCAAATATGGAACGCATGTCGTCATTAACCTCAGGAGCCAAAATAGTTAGTTGTTCCTTCCATTTTCGATACGTGATTTCGTGGACATCAATTTCTCTTAGATTCTTCGGAGTTTCTCCTTTAGGAAAGGCTGGAAGTGGAGTGATTACTGTGACTTCGTGTCCTCTTCGAGCTAGTTCTTGAGTTATGGGTCTGATTGAAGCTTGATGGCTGATGGCGGGCATCGGAATCCATGCTAAAATCTTCGCAGCATTACTTTTATATATTGCAAGATAACATACAAGAAAAAATATACTAAAGTAATTTTTCATGTCTTATAAGGCGACGAACTTGCAAATTGAAATATGTCAGTATTCTGAGATGGAATTTATAAAATGTTATCGTGATAGTTTCGTATTGATCTAAAGATATCTCAGTTGAATTGTTTGTACTTCTTTCATAACATAATATTATTTGATTACTTAAACAACGTGGGACTGTATTTTAATGCTCCTCATAATAATAAAGTAAGTATTTATTATATGACGATACTAGCGCCCAGCCCGGCTCCACCCGGGTGCAGATACTTTTTTGACTCCAGTTTAAATGAGAAACATAATAATATGTTTTGCGTACTAACTGTTTTATATACAAAAACAACTCCTCTATACTGCTATTCCCATCCCATCCCGTTAAATCCCTGTCTGTTCCTATTCCTGTGGCATAATAAAAATGCGCATGTGATATTTGATCATTTTTCGCTGCAGAGATATTTTAAACTGTTGTACCTGCTAAAATATTCTTTGAAATAAAATTATGTAAGGGCAACTTTATTCTATACTAGCTTTTGCCCGCAAACTTCGACTGCGTTATAAACTTTATTTGATATTAACTTTATTTAGAATTTCATATCCCGTCCCGTTATATCCCGCCCGTCCCGCGTCATTCCCACTCAAGGCATGTAATCCAGTTTCATCCCATAACTTCGAGTAAAAAAAGTAACAAATATAACGGAATTAATTCCTCGTCCCACGCAAGCACAAAATTTTCTGGGATAAAAAGTAGCCTAAGTGTCAATTCAGGGTGTCAAATACGTCAAGTCGTTTCTGTGTTCATCGCGTACAACCGCACAGACAAAATGAAATGATACATTAAAGATAAACAGGCTTATGTCGTGATTTTTAAATACCATTGCAAATATAAACCTATTGTTGGCTCACAAAAGATTCACACGACGTGCTAGATACCGCTTCAAACTTACGCGGCTGGAAAGATAACACAAAAAATATTTATATGAGCCACTCTATGTACTGCCACGAGCTAGTGAGTACAATGCATTGGCTATAATCCACAGCATCCACATATTATAGTATCCACCAGTGAGATACGTTTTCTTTTTCTATAATAGGTCTGGCAAACTAGCAAATAAGTCATCTGATCAATCACTGCCGCCCATGAACATCCACAATGCTTGGATCATAGATAGACGTGTTTCCAGGTTGCTTATTTTTTTATTGATATATTAAGACATCTTGAAGAAATAATATTTGGCGTTACATACAGGGTATGTCAAGACCGCGACCGAAAAGGAAGCCAGGTGGTAGTCATAGCGGCTACAAACACAATGCAACTAAAAATTTTGCAAAATAAGCGACGGATTTTTTTTTTAAATTTTTTAAAAATCATGGTTTTTAGGGTAAATACCTACTTTTTGCAAAAATAGTAATTTAAACCCTTACGTACCATTGCGTGTTTAAAAATTAAGCGATGTACGTCATTATTTTAGAAAAACTATGTTTAATCATTCAAATACGACGATATGTAAAAAATAACAAAACAAAAATTGACGATTTTTTTTGGAAAATTTTTACTTGTATTGTGTTTGATATCACCAATACTACCTCCTGGTTTCGTTTTCGGTCGCGGTCTTGATATACCCTGTATATTACGGAAGTACTGCTAATAGAAAATCTATTTTTGAAGTGAAACTTCTTTATCGGGGTTGGAAAAAATTTTTCGTTACGCGTCACATTCTTCCGTTACGCGCCATCTTTTTTTATTTAGTAAATTTAGTACCCACTTCAATAAGCCACACCCCCAACCGTTTCCAAGCCCCACCCAAAATTTTAAGTCCCACCCACTTTTTTGTAATTTGATCCTTACCCCCCGTCTGGCCTTCCCCCACCCTAAATCCAAAACAGTGCCCAATAGCCTCCCCACGAAACCTCCCCCCCCCCGCTTACCCCCCACCCTAAAAATTTTACCTCACCCCCCCTACTCATATCTCCGGCATTATCCATCGTAGACCCATCGACCCTGGGTTCATTAGAACCGGCTCGGTGAGGCCTACAATCCTGCCCCAACAGAATTCCCGAATTCCCCCTCCACAACTTTCCCCACCCAAAAATATTTTAAGGTGCCCAATAGCCCCCCCCACGAAACCTAAACCCCCCCCCCCGCCCCTACCCCCACCTAAAATTTTAACCTCACCCCCCCTAAACCTATCTCGGCCAATAAAGGTCGTGGACCCACCGAGCTTGGTATCCTCGGAACCGTCTCGGTGAGGGCTACAAATTGGCCCCGATAGAAATCCCAAATTCCCTCAAAAATTTCCCCCCTCCTAAACTTAAACTTTATTTGATTTAGCTTTATTTTACCAATTCTGTAAATTTGTAAATAGTAGATCATTTTTCGAAAAATGATGTCATAAAGAAGTTTCACTTCTTACGTGTGTACACTAATACACACACACATTTTTTTTTTTGCGGTAGTCCCTACCCAGCTGGCCTTTTACATATGAAAGACCTACCACCATCTGTAAGAAAAAAATCTTATTCATCTTTTCTATTTTGGTGGTTTTCCATTCGTCATCACCCAGATCTAATCTACGTTGAAAACTATTTTACTTATGTTTAGCGTTAAAACCTATGGAGTTCTGCATAAGGTCTTCGATTTGCACATCTTTGGTTTCGTCTAGAACGTCTGAAGATTCAAGGTTATTTTGAAAACGAGTATTATGCTTTGAAATAATAATGCTAACTATTTTACTGTCAATGTTCACTTATTTAAAATTACATAATGTGAAAAAATAATGTTTATTTTTTGACTGATTCGGAATTGGATGACGTAACGTTGTTTCTCTTTACCTATTGAAAAATCTCCCTATTATGGAATCTATTTTCATAATAAAAATAAATGACAAGTCATTTTTGTATTTAAGTTTATTTCACATAAGAACATATAATATATTAATTCAGCTTAATATACCTACATACCACTGCAGGGTACAAACCACCTCTATTTGAAAGTAATTAGACTTTAGTCCACCAGATCACATAGTTGAGATGGCGGACTTACCAATTTACTTAATAGAATGGATATATAGGTTTATAACTATACATGTAAATTAAATCTTCTTAATTTTAATAAAAGTTATATTATTTTTTCTGACCCACTGCCACAAACTGTACGTAGCGTAGATAACTGTCAACACTGCTGCTAATAAACAAGCCAGCAGTACTAAGACTAGCTGTATCTCGTAGTACTGCGTCCAGGGCACGTTGAAGGCGGGCGACTTAAGGTGCGCGGCGCCTCCGTGACGCAGCACGTGTTCTATCCACCACACCGCGCGCTCCAGGGGACGCTGAGGCTGATCGTTTATTTTATCACGAAGCTTCAAAATATTCTGACGATAACTGAAAGAAATTGTAAATAAATACTCTGAACAGTCAGAGACATAGTCATGACCCTACATTAAGATCCAGTCTCATGTTGTGAGTATCAGAAATTACGAGAGACTATTATGGTTTCACTACGCCCAAACCCAAAATAAATATTTGTGTCAGTGCGAGAACTTACACCGCGGCCTCTTGTTAATTACCCGCTGCCTAACTATGTAACAGAAGCTGTGGAAGCAGTAAATCAGAAAGAAAGTAGCTGTACTAAATTCGCATCCAACAAGTTGGCGTAGACATGCTGTGGAGGCAATTATCAAAAGTAGACTTCTTGTTACTGTAGTTGATGGTAATAACGTAGTCAATGATGAATAACAGTAACAGTAAGATAAACCAATTTAAAAGATAATAATCATTAATATGACCTAAAGAGAGTATCCATGGATGCAAAAGTACTGCCATTTGTGTCAACCTAGTCATCTAGACAATATAATTCATAATCTATTTGACCCATATTTTTTTCAAAGTTTGGTATCAACAACAAAATTGATTTGTCATTCCATATTGAAACACATTTAAGAGCTCAATAAGAAATGCAGAAGATCAGACAATTTATATTTTCCTATCCAATTTATACTCCAGAAGTTTAAGTGTTCTTACCTCTCGTCGTTTATAACAGTTTCAATAGCATTCTTGAAATTTTCAACCGAGATTGTGTTTTTATCAAGCTTTACTCCAATTTTGTGGTGAACGTAGCGTTCCGCGTTATACCACTGATCTACTAACATTGGAATAGCAACCATTGGAACTCCAGCTGTGATGGCTTCATCAGTTGATTGCAGTCCTGCTTGTGTTATAAACAGTTTTACTTTTGGATGTCCTGCAATCAAAATAACGCTTAAGTTAACCGTCATATTTAGAATTTAGATTCCGCAAATTATGACGACATTAAAGGTGAGAAAAATATTGGCAAAAAGTTAACAAATAGGGATAAAATAAAATTAACTACTGACTACAGGTTTAATTAAGCTCATGACATTGCCATCAAACATCAATGTTACACTTTTCTACTTTCTTAACAAATCATTCATTGAATGTTACCAGTAATATTCATAATATTTATCATATTGCAAAATATTTTAAAACTTTTTACTTAACAAGTCTGCTTGCGGCACCCATTTTACGATTCTAACGTTGTCAGGTTTTCCAGGTAGCTCGTCTTTGTCGTACTTCCACAAGACATCATAAGGCAGTTCAGAGAAAACATTCAAATAAGCTTGAATCGTTTCAGGAGGTAAAACTGATGGTGTCACACTGGTACCAAGACTGAAGTATATTACGCCATGTTTTGAGGAATCAAGATAAAGCTTTATATCCTGCAACAAAAATAGTAATACTGGTGGGTAAAAATTACTCAGAAAAACAAAAAGTAATATTTGCAACTGACTCTAGAAGTTTCTTTTTACATTCATTTTAAGTATTTTCAATAACATTTTAATGACAAACTTGAACTCATTGAGAATAAATAAAAAACGCAATTATACATTAAAAGACACATTCAATAAAATTTATCATAGATTATTTAGTATTCACAGTCAATTTACCTCAGGCAATTCTTTCAAAGGTTCCTGATGAACACCTCCTAAGTAAATAACATTGGGTGGAACTGGTCGATTGTCTTCCCAAGTCGGATGCACGTTCAGAAACAACATCGCTATGTTGTTTTTCAGCTCAGAAAGCGGTGGTGTTCCATCTCCAAATATCTTCCTGAGCAAGGCATTCTCCTTTTCTTCATGCGCGTTTGATATTGCATCATGGTAATAATGGGTATATACTGCGGTTATTTTTTCCCATATGGTCAAGTTGAACAGTCTTCTTTGAAATGTCATTGGGTACAGAAGCGGGTGTACTGGACTTCCTACCATCTCATGCCCTCCGAGCATCGCGCCAAATGAACTAATTTGTATCACCGGAACTTTATACAAATGAGACAAAACTAACGGTGGACGCAGAGCATGTTCTGTTAGTACCAGATCGAACGTTTCATTTTTGTTGTTAATCAATGCTTGCACTTCTGGTGCCATTATTTGTGTTTCTGTGTAAATTATAAAGTAATCGAATATATGCTCCAACGTGAGAAATATGTCATCATTCATCTCAGGAGGCAAATTAGTCAGCTGCTCCTTCCATTGTCGATACGTGATCTCGTGGACATCAATTTCTCGAAGATTCTTCGGAGCTTGCCCTTTAGGAAAAGCTGGAAGTGGAGTGATTACTGTGACTTCATGTCCTCGTCGCGCTAGTTCTTGAATAATAGGTCTGAATGAAGCTTGATGGCTGATGGCGGGCAACGGAATCCATGCCAAAATCTTCGCACCGTTACTCGTTTGTATTGAATAATAAATTACAAGAGTAATTATTTTAAAATACTTTTTCATGTCTTATAAAGCAACGTACTTGCAAGTGGAAATGTCTCACTGATCTGAGAGCACACTGATTAAAAATTACATTAATAAAATTTAAATTTATAAAATTCATCAAATTGTACTAAAGATATCTCACATGAATTTGTATATTCTTCTTAAATTATTTCATAAAAGTTAATTTCTTAAGCAATGCTATTATGCTATTTATATTTGCTTTTAATCTTTCTCGTAATAAAGAAATTAGCTGTATAATTCATGATACGTCCTAGATTTTATCTCTTTTGTAAACTTTGCAGTTTAGTGAAGAAATTCAAAACAAGCGTTTTTATACTACAATATAGTATTTTCTTTGTAGTGACCCATTAATCATTATTATTAAGTTAAATCTTACGTACTATCGCTATACAATCTATTATATTTCATAGAAACTGAACAAGCTATTATTATTTGGTGAAAACTGATATTTCCGATAAAACTTCCGATAAAGTTTTTTTTACCTAAAATTGCTATAATTTTCATTGTAACTGTGATAATGAATATGACATTACTGTTAAATATCACATAAAATAAATTAAAATAAATCACTCCAAAAACATCACTGCAACGCAATAAAATTTCGCTTTGATACTCAAAGGCTTTTATGTATACAACATCCGTATAAGCCTTTTAATAACATTGCATAATATATTTAAAACCAATTCTTAGTTTGAAACATATCATTCTACATATTATGTCATACCCATTGTAGCTGGGCATGAGTGCAATATGATACAGACAGTTGTTTGGTTTTGCTACTGTCCATGAGCGGACGTATCGTTTACCATCAGGCGAAGTGCATGATCGTCTCGTCACTCACCGCAATAAAAATAAAATGTAAAAAGTTATGTACTCTGAAACAATATTGTCCTTCTTTCTGCACTGATTCTGAATTGGACAATGATAAAACGCAAATTACTTGATCTATTCTACATTATGGCCACTATTTTTACCCGTCTTCAAAAAGAAGGTTCTCAATTCGATTGTTTATTTTATGTTTGTTACCTCTTTACTTTGTACTGGGTGACCCAATTTTGATTATTCTTTCTTTGATTGAAATCTGGTGCTTGTCAATTGGTTTCATAAAAATAGTGATGATCTGATGAATGTCTTCGTACTTGGAGAGAAGTAATTCTCAAAATTGAACAGGATTCCAGTGGTTCAATAGTTTTTTTACATTGGGATCAGTATAAAAGTTTAGCTTTTAAGTTTAGTTTTTTGAAGTGAAACTTCTTTATCGGGGTTGGAAAAAATTTTTCGTTACGCGTCACATTCTTCCGTTACGCGCCATCTTTTTTTATTTAGTAAATTAGTACTCACTTCAGTAAGCCACACCCCCAACCGTTTCCAAGCCCCACCCAAAATTTTAAGTTCCACCCACTTTTTTGTAATTTGATCCTTACCCCCCTTCTGGCCTTCCCCCACCCTAAATCCAAAACAGTGCCCAATAGCCTACCCACGAAACCCCCCCCCCCGCTTACCCCCACCCTAAAAATTTTACCTCACCCCCCCCTACTCATATCTCCGGCATTATCCATCGTAGACCCACCGACCTTGGGTTCATTGGAACCGGCTCGGTGAGGGCTACAATCCTGCCCCAACAGAATTCCCGAATTCCCCCTCCACAACTTTCCCCACCCAAAAATATTTTAAGGTGCCCAATAGCCTCCCCACGAAACCTACCCCCCCCCCCCCCCGCCCCTACCCCCACCTAAATTTTTTACCTCACCCCCCCAATTCCTATCTCCGCCAATATCCATCGTAGACCCATCGACCCTGGGTTCATTAGAACCGGGTCGGTGAGGCCTACAATCCTGCCCCAACAGAATTCCCGAATTCCCCCTCCACAACTTTCCCCACCCAAAAATATTTTAAGGTGCCCAATAGCCCACCCACGAAACCTAACCCCCCCTCCGCCCCTACCCCCACCTAAAATTTTTACCTCACCCCCCCTAAACCTATCTCGGCCAATAAAGGTCGTGGACCCACCGAACTTGGTATCCTCGGAACCGTCTCGGTGAGGGCTACAAATTGGCCCCGATAGAAATCCCAAATTCCCTCAAAAATTTCCCCCCTCCTAAACTTAAACTTTATTTAATTTAGCTTTATTTTACCAATTCTGTAAATTTGTAAATAGTAGATCATTTTTCGAAAAATGATGTCATAAAGAAGTTTCACTTCTTACGTGTGTACACTAATACACACACACATTTTTTTGCAGTGGGGGAGAGATGAACGGGTAGGAACGCGAGGGAGAGGGGATGTGAGAAAATTAATATACACGTAAATAGTCAATATCTTCTGCATTTTTTATCTAATTTCAGTGATTTCCTTTTATCGGAAGGAACGTATTGACAGGTTCATCCCACGAATAAATCATAAAGATCTGATGATTATCTTCGGACCGGGACAATTATGGGTCCTCGAATTCAAACAGAAATCCAATAATTCATTTTAAAGTAAGTTCAAATCTTAATGAGAAAGTTTACTTAAACGAGGAACTTAAGAAGGAGGAGGACGAATTAGTGAGGTGAGAGAAGTAGATATAACACTAAAAATATACAAATAAATTAAAATTTTATTAAGAAATAAAAACCCACTTTAAAAAAATAACATTAAAAAGTAACGATATCTGCTTTATTGTACTTGTTAACGATATTGATTTACTTATTGACTTGACTAGCCAACAAATCCTAAAATACGCGTGACATATTGTGACTGCCTCGGTGGCGTAGTTGTATTACGGTACGGCTACAAAGCTGAGGTCTCGGGTTCGAGTCCCGGGTCGGGCAAAGTGGTATTGGATTTTTCTATTCATTATCAGCCCGGAGTCAGGAATTTGTGCCCGATATGGCGATAGGCTCGCCCCCTATCACATCATGGGACGGAACATACAAGGCGAAATGTGGGTGTCCTGGTGGCGCCTCTGCCTACCCCTTCGGGGATAAAGGCGTGAGTTTATGTATGTATGTATGTATATTGAAGGTGGGTCGCAAAGTACTGAACACGTAGAAACTTAAGTAAAGACTCAAATTATAATTATTAATATAAGGCATATTAGCAGCGTGGTAGACTATCCAGCGTGGTGGACTATATGGCCTAACCACTCTCAATCGATTCTCTCGATTGTAGAGTAGGCCCGTGCCCTGCAGTGGGACGTATATGGGCTGATATAGATAGATAGATATTAGCAGCGACTGGATGCGTAAAGCAGCAGACCTGTGGCGTATCTTGGGAGAGCCCTATGCCCAGCAGTGGACTGCAACGGGCTGATGATGATGATGATGATATTAGTTCCTACATGTTCTAGCACTTGGCGGTCCGCCGTCAATATTTTCTCGTATATTATGACTTGGTAGCTGGACAAGTCAATAAGTAAACTAATCAACGTTTACAAGTACAATTAAAAATATATTATTTCCTACTTTTTAACCGACTTCAAGAGGAGTTTATTTGTTGGGTTTTTTTAATGTAAGTACACCGATTATTAGTAACTATTTTATGAATAGTATGTAAAGAGACGTGTATAATATATTTAAGTTTATTCAACATAAAAACGTACAATATAATCATCCAGTCAATATACATCCCACTGCAGGGTACAGACCTTCTCTATTTGAAAGTGCTTAGGGTTTAGTTCAACATGGTGGACTTAACCCTTCACATATTAGAATGGATACATAGGTTTATAATTAAATTAAATTATAAATTTTAAATTATGTCTTCTTAATTTTGACAAAAGTTATAGTATATTTACTGACACACTGCCATAATCTGTACATAGCGTATACAACTGTCAATACTGCTATTAACAAACAAGTCAGAAGTACTGAGATAAGCGGTATCTCGTAGTATTGCGTCCAGGGCACGTTGAAGGCCGGCAACTTAAGGTGCGCGGCGCCATCGTGGCGCAGCACATGCTCCGTCCACCACACCGCGCGCTCCAGGGGACGCTGAGGCTGGTCATTCATTACACTACGCAGTCTCTCTATATTTTTGCGGTAGCTGAAAAATAAATGTACCATAAGTTTTACTAGAGCCATCATAAAATTACTCCATCACTTATATACTTATCATAAAACCACCTTGTACACTTAAATCGCTGTCTACAAACCTCTAACGTGAAGGAAGATTGAGGTTCACCAATGTCAAGTTCTGATTAATGGATTTCACCTACTCTCGAAATTTTTGTAGAGAATTATGATAGTCAAAATGTGACTGAATCTAAACAATGTATGACATTTCATAGGTGCAATAAATATTTTCATTTTATTTCATGATATTACATTACCAAGTTCAATAATCGAATCCAGGGAAACCAAAAGAACAATGATCAATGTGTCTTGCAAACATAAATATGAAATGTGATGCTACGGCTTTATCTAAGAATATGAAGGCGTTTACTTTTGTAAAACGTTATAATTAACAAAATGTTACCTTTCATCATTTATAATAGTATTGATGGCATCCTTGAAATTTTTCTTCGTAATTGTTTCACTATCAAGCTGCATCCCAATTTTATGATGCACGTAACGCTGGCTATTGTACCATTGATCTCCTAGCATAGGAATAGCAAGCATTGGAACTCCAGCTGTAATGGCCTCATCGGTGGATTGAAGTCCTCCCTGTGTTATAAACAGTTTGATTTTTGGATGTCCTGCAAAATAAAGATATACTTTTTAAATACTTCAATATGTGTAGGAAAGGACCCATTGGCCTCCCGAATTAAACTTTAGTTTAACCGGGCACTGTGACACTCCCTCTCTCTTCAGCCACAGGACTTCCACTGCTGAATTCAGGCCTCTCCCATGGATCGCTTCATAGACCTGTTGGAAGTGGCCTGCATCCCTACAGTGACCCTAGTATTAAAAAATCGAGTATTATAATTTACCCCGGTCTGATTCATGAATTTGTGTTACCTAATGAAAGCATGATTCATGTCGAAGTAAAACTATAAAATCATATGAATATATTAATTGGTGGACGGAAAATATTTTCTATTACAAAAGGTTATAATGTGAACAGAGTACTGTAATAGAATATTAAAAATGTTTACTCAACAAGTCAGCCTGTGGCAGCCATTTCTCTATCTTGACGTTCTTAGGTTTCCCAGGAAGCTCGTCTTTGTCGTACTTCCACAAAATATCGTACGGCAGCTCGGAGAAGACATTCAAATATGTTTGAACCGTGTTTTGAGGAAGAGCTGAAGGCGACACGCTCGTTCCGAAGCTGAAGTAGGTATATTACTCCGTGTTTTGACGAATCCAGGTAATCGTTGAGATCCTGCAATAGGAAGAACAATATTATGATTAATAATATAGTATTGCAATTTTCTAATGGTTGTAAACAATCTAATTAGATATCAAACGATTTAATAAAACGATGCGGCATTGAGAGCTATAGATTATAATCATTACATTAATAGTGATGGTAGTGTAATGCAATGTGTATAAGACCTAAGAGACTCCTCAAGCTATACTTTAAATATTTAAAAAACGAAACTAAAGACACACAGACTTTAAATAAACATTTCGATAATGAACTAATTTTTTTATTAGGTAACCTCAATAATAGTTTTTTTTTTGTTCTAGATTAGGCTGAAATATTTATTGAAACACAAAAAATAAACAAGTTACTTTAGGCAGTTTTTTCTCAGATTTCTGATGAATACCTCCCAAGTAAATAACATTTGGGGGTACAGGACGATTGTCTTCCCAAATCGGATGTGCATTTAAAAATACCATCGCCACATTATCTAACAGCTCGGAAACTGTAGGTGTTGCATCTCCAAACAACTTCCTAATCATAGCATTTTCCTTTTCTTCGTGTTTGTATGAAAGATAATTGTAATAAAAATAAGTATAAGACCAGGATATCTTCTCCCATACGGTGAAGTTGAAGAGTTTTCGCTGAAACACCATTGGGTATAGAAGAGGATGGGATGGAGTTCCAACCATTTCATGTCCTGTTACCATTGCTCCAAAAGAACTGAGTTGGATCACTGGTACTTTGTACAAATGAGAAAAGACTATTGCTGGTCGTGAACAATGCTCCATTAGCAACAGATCAAACGTTTCATTCTTGTTATTAATCAAATCTTGCACTTCAGGCGTCAAAATCTGCACCTCCGTAAATATAGTAACATAATCCAATATGTTTACGAACTGAAGAAATATGTCATCGGGAAAAGAATCAGTCAATTGTTCCTTCCATTTTTGGTATGTGATCTCGTGGACATCAATCTCTCTTAGATTCTTCGGAGCTTGTCCTTTGGGAAAGGCTGGAAGTGGCGTGATTACTGTGACTTCATGTCCTCGTCGCGCTAGCTCTTCAGTAATAGATCTGAATGGAGCTTGGTGGCTGATAGCAGGCATTGGAAATACTCCCAAAATCCTCGCGGCATCGTTCAAACATATTAAAATAGAAACTAAAGTCAAACTTATATAAAAGAAATTCATATTAAACGTACTTATGAGTAAAGATTTGACACTGAACTAAACTAGCGAGTATTTTTAATAGTTACTGAGTTATCTTCAAAGCAAACAAGTCGTTATATTAGTCTTAATGTGTCCAATAAACAAAGTACACACATTTGTATCATCTAATAGAAGTCGTCGGAGAATATATATATTTATATTTTACGTATATATAATACTGTTGCACTTTTTTGCATAAATATAAAGATACGGATGGTGAAGAAGTCTTGTGTCAATGTTAAGCTTTCCGTCATAGATATCTAGAAAACTAACTGCTTGCATATAGATTACACAGAATAAATAGTTGATTGCATCTTTTTTTTCTGGCTGATGAAAATATGTCTGATTATCTGTATAGTGTATGTGTATCAGACCATACACATACGTCCCAAAGCAGAAAACGGGCCGCTTCTACAATTAAGGGTACGTTTGAGAAGGGTTAGGTCGTATAGTTCACCACGCTGCCGTAAATGTTATTATATTTCCATTCAGGTACAGACAAAACATAAAGCGAGTATAGGAAATAATGAACGACACAACGCAATCGCCTATAGAGCAAGCTGTCTGGTGGATCGAGTACGTATTACGACACAAAGGAGTGAAGCACCTCAAATCCCTCGCCGCCAACATTTCCTATGCCGAGTACTACATGCTTGACCTAGTATTATATCTTGCTTCATGATTGCCACGTCAGTTATAACTTCAGTATACATCGTTTATTATTGTATAGCCTTATACAGATCTAGTTCTAGGATTAAAGTTAAACTTACCTAATTCATAAAGGTTATAATGGCCTGAATTTATTTAAGAACTATAACTAATTGGATCTAAAGCACACTTAAAACAATTTAATCTTTAAGGTAATTGAGCAATGAGTTTTTAATCCTTGACATTTTAGTAGGTCGTAGGATACGAAGATCTTACTAATCCTATCGTCCTAATCAGAAGACTTCTAGAACTGACCGCAAACTAAACGCAATAGTCGAGCTATTGTTTCACGTTGGTTGCTTTTGACACAACAGTACTCTTTCGAGCTAGCCCATTAGTTCTGACTTTATCGATCCACTACAGCACAGCTTCACCACTTCATACTTAATTTAGAACCAAGCAAAATAGTTCAAAATTTTCAGCAAATCGTACAGCAAATCAAACTTCACGTGACGAGTTCCTTTTCGGAAATAGAACTCGCGAACAAACTTGCAGGACGTTGGGTTAACTTCATGTGTCACTGTATTTTAAGATCGCTACAAAGTGCTTCGCGTTTCCATCAATCCCGTTGTATTGTGCATGCCGAGATTCTGGTTTCGTGTTATCGATGAGGCGATTAATTTTTACATGAGATTTATGCTTGAATATGGCGATGCATTGTATACGTGATGTAAATTTGACAAGTGGTATAAGTCAGATCATCCTGCAAACTGCATGAAAATTGCTATGAATTCTGGTAAACTCAAGATCCGGTAGAAATTTTACAAACCGGAATTGACATGTTTGATATTTTATCACCCAATGTGCAAAAAGTGATAAAATCAAATTATAGCAATATTTGACCTCCAACATTAAGAGGGTTACACAGACCTCAAACTCATAAGTTATATTAACAATCCAGGTTACTCTCAAATTGCTATAACTTATCCAGAAATTACGACGAAGAACTGTATGATAATTTATAGAAGCATATACTTAGAATTTCTCACAAAACTACCTTATCAAAGCCGCCTTACCTGAACAATAGAAACTGGACATTTGCCAGAACATGCCAAGATACGTGCAGGTGAATTGGCAATATCCCAAAATACTACAAGAAAACTTACCTTAATAGCCTATTAGGTATTACATGGACAATTTCTTGTATTTGTTCTCAAGAGCACTTCAGGTCGACGTGGCAGTAAAATCAAGGAACTTTCCAGCTTTAATTGTTTTTGCTTTTGCTTTTTTATGGGACGCAAAGTGATTCCTGCATAATATGTTTGTTAATGCAGTGGTGTCTAGATTTAGATCGAATATAGAATATTCGCAAGCACGGAAAGTTTCACATTTGCATGGACCAATACAGCAAGTACAAATATGTAGGTAATAAAATTATGTTGACTATTATTTTTCTAAACGTAGCTCAGAATCGAATCAAATTTTATAAGAACTATTGTAATATTAATAAGCCAGCTAATAGGTCGCTATTTAAAAAAGAATCACATAGTGATGAGTGAGATTGCATAAATAATTTCTGTTGCAACTTAAGATATATTAAAAGAAATCTAAATAAAACAATATAAATATTTCAAAAAAATCTTTTTAATCCATATCCTAATAAATCCTGTTAATTACGTTTAACTTTCTGTGTCTTACCAAAACATTTGCTTACTAACCTTACTACGGTACAAAACAATAACACTGCAGAAAATACTACAACTGAAAAAACAATTCCTACTACGGTAAGTATATCAGTCATGAAGTATTCAGACCAGCTCATATTGGCCGCTGGAGACCTCAAGTGCTCAGCATTGCCATGTCGAAGTACGTGCTCTGTCCACCACACCGCCCGATCTAGAGGTTTTTGTGGTTGGTCGTTGATCAGCGATCGAAGGCGTTTCATGTTCTCTTTGTAACTGTAAAATAAAATCGAGTTAAGTATGATAAGTTTGGTGTGCTTATCCTGGCACGAAGGAAAATGGTCCAAAATTATTATCTTGAATATTTTTTTCCAATAAGTCTCTCGTAGTTCTGATACCTGCGACACAAGACTTAATTGATCTTAATGTGGGGTCGGGACTATGTGTGTGACTGTTGGGTGTATTTATAAAAATTTAACTAATGAAATTTGAAATCCTTAGAGACTTTTTTGTGCTTTAAACAAAAGTCTAACTCTTGCAACACATAAAAAGTAAAACACCAGTTTTAATATCACAATGAATACAACCACTCTACAAAGGTTTCGAGGTACGGCAGCTTACTAATTAATTGGTAGTAAGTAAATAAGATTTAACTTAATTAGTACAAGCTTCAATTCTTTTAAAATCTTACCTAGGATCCTTGATAACCTTTTCAACAGCTTCAGTTATGTCTTTGGGTGACATTGTAAGAGCATCTAATTGTACTCCGATACCAAACTTCACGTATTTATCGACATTGAACCACTGATCTCCCATAGCTGGTATACCAACTAAGGGTACAGTGGCATCAATAGCTTCATCAGTAGACTGAAGACCTCCTTGGGTGACGAATGCTCTTATGTTTTGATGTGCTGGAAAGAAATGGAAAATTTAGAATTTAAAAAATGAAAGTAAAAAGATTTCTATGGTATTTGAAATCTGTTAAGCTGCAATAAGGCAGCGTGTATAAGTCTCCTCCTTCGGAAATCCTATTAACCAAGCTTATGATTGTAGTGGAGTCCAATGCTCAGCACTGGGTGCAAATGATCAGATTTTACAAAAGAAATAATCATACATACATACATAAACTCACGCCTTTATCCCCGAAGGGGTAGGCAGAGGCGCCAACAGGACACCCACATTTCGCCTTGTAGATTCCGTCCCATGATGTGATAGGGGGCGAGCCTATCGCCATATCGAGCACAAATTCCTGACTCCGGGCTGATAATGAATAGAAAAATCCAATATCACTTTGCCCGACCCGGGACTCGAACCCGAGACCTCAGCTTTGTAACCGTACCGTAATACAACTACGCCACCGAAGAAATAATCATAGTGAAGGTAATTCCTTTAAAATGCACGAAGCTTTTTATAAAACCAGATACCATACACCATACACACACAACCAGTTCCACGTGTAGGTCGGTATTTCTCCTCGGCGGATACTCAGCTTGAAATTTACTAAGCTTGTCATAAGGTGTCAGTGCGGTAACTTCCGTGCCAGTATAAATATGAAAAATGTAATTAATAGAAACGTTTCGTTCGTTTTTAAAATACAAGAGATTCTCGGCATGGCATCTATCCACAATAGTACGCAAGATTACATTTATCTTCTATAGGAGAAAAGGGACATCGCGTACAATTCTACGAACGGTACGACGTCAAATCTCACGGGAATTAATCCTATTCCGGACGAATTACGTTTGTTGAATTGAAAAACTCGAACACGGAGGAATTCCTGAGCTTAGAAACCTGTGCCGTCCAGATCCTCTTTTTACGTCTACCTAAAATACTTCTAATAAGCTATAGATATTTGAAGAGCTAGAGCGTCTTTAGCTTATTAAAGTATGAATATGCCTAAACCAAGATAAGAAAATAGGCACAATAAAAAAAAAAAGAAATAACAGAGCTGTTCTTAAGAAAATAAATATTATTTGACAGTATATTTATCGTACAATCGAATGAGCTATAACCTTTTTTAAGTTACAAAACATTGCCTTGTCGATACGCCAGGCGCCTGAATAAAATATATTGATAGCCTCAACGGCGCAATTAGTTAAAAAACCGGATGCAAAATGAATGCAATTTAGTTGAATCCCCGCACCAACCAAATTGAGTACGTTGGAACTTGGAACACGGTTGGACTTACACCATGTTGCTTAGCGGCTAAATAGACAAAACATAAAAATCTTTGACAGACTCCGTGGCGCAGTTGGTTTGACGCCGCCTGTGAAACGAGAGGCCGCGGGTTCGATCCCCGCACCGAAACAAATATTTGTGTGATCCACAGGTATTTGTTTCGGGTCTGGGTGTTTGTGAGACCGAAAAGTCTCTCGTAGATTCTGATACCCACGACACAAGACTCGATCTTAGTGTGGGGTCAGGACCTATGTATGTGACTGTTGGGTGTATTTATTATTATATTTATTATTATCTTACTCAGACTTTTCGCATACGAAGTTCTTGCTACGTAGGCACTCTCCATAAACATTTCTAATTTTAAAACTAAAATTTTATTTCCAAAAATGTTTTTATCCCAAAGACAGTGATTAAACGCACAGAAACTATTTAGTTTTCAGTTCTTACTAAGTCAGACAGAAATATGAATGGAATAATTTGAAAGCGTCTCATTTTCTCGCCCAGACAGAGCTCAATGCTATATGAACGTCTGCGAATAAAAGTGACGTTGCTCCATTTTTTAAAGTGGATTTTTTTGCCTTTTAACCCCATACATAAACTCACGCCTTTTTCCCAGAAGGGGTAAGCAGGACAGCCACATTTCGCCGTGTATGTTCTGCCCCATGATGTGATAGGGGGCGACCCTATCGCCATATCGGGCACAGATTCCTGACTTGGGGCTGATAAAGAATAGAAAAATCTAATAATGAGACCTCACCTTTGTAATCATACCGTAAACTATGCCACCGAGGCAATGCATTGGGCTATTTAGCCCCACTCGTTATTACTGCCCGCTTATGCTTGAATAAATAAATAAACATCCAATAATCAGTGACATCCTGTTCCAACGCTAAAATATATGACTATTGACTCGCGAATAAAACATTACTACATAATCTCGTATTTGTATTTTCAAATTATTAGTGTACGGCTGCCACTAATTCCACCTACATATTGACAAGTTAACTTCCGTCCTAAGATATAATAAGGCTTATATTGGGTACAAATTTCCTTTATCAAACTCAAATAAAAAATACAAAGTGCATAGCATGCAAATGCTTCTAATGACCACGTCATGAATAGGGTGAAGTGGAAGAAGAATGTGAAGAAGACTGAACCTACCGTCATCTAGAATTAAGTATTAGTCTAGAAGAGAGAGAAAGTGGATTTGGATCGGCTATCAAGACCTTAAATTAATAACATTTAATTTAAATACTCTACCATAACACCAATAGGTAATTAAAAAACAAGTTCAAAGACAAAGTTTCGTATTCACCTTAGTTGAATGCCAGTCACGTCTTGGAGACAAAAGAAATATTGCATGTGCACTTTCAAGATTTTCATGTTTTAAGTAGACTATAAAGAAAAGAAAAATATGCTGGCACTACCAATTTAATAGTTAAATAAACTATCTTGATGTTTTAAATTGAGCAGAAAAGTGAATTTGCAGATTTGGAGAGAGTAAAATTAAGTGACAGCTTTAAAGCGTAACTTTTATTTATTCTTATCTCAGAAAAGCTCAGCATTTTCTAAAATTTGTTACGGGTCCAAATTACTAAAAACTGGCTGTGAAATGATGGGTTGCGGGTTCTATGCTTGAACCGAGACTACTATTTCTATGCTCCATAGACCACAAACACTTCTTTAAAGGAAAGTATTCTCTAGAATCGTTCCAACTTCCGTGGGGAAGTTGATTAAACACCGGCTGTGAAACGAAGGGGACCGGGTTGTGTATCCCGCACTGGGATTAATATTTGTGTAATCCACAAGTATTTGTCTCCGGTCTGGGTATTTCAGAGACCAAACGTTTTTTTATAATACTCACGATACAATACTTTTATCTAAGCTTGGAGTTAATCCCCTCTCAATCGTTCTCTCGATTGTAGAGGAGTCCATTGCCATGCATTGGGAGATATATGGGCTGATATAATACAATACAAGCGTAGAATTCAATCAATCCACGACTGTTGGGTGCTTACTTATTACATTTATTTAAATACTCACTCAACAAATCCCTCTGAGGGAACCACTTCTGCAGCTTAAAATTCTTCGGAGCGTTTGGCAGGTCACCGTCAAATTTCCACAATACATCATAAGGCAACTCCTTTAAGCCATTTACGAAGACTTCCAACAGATCTTGGTCTATTAAGTTGGTTCGTACGTTAGATCCAAGACTGACGTATACTACACCACGCTTCGAGTTGTCCAAGTATGACTTCAGGTCCTGGAAAATAACGATTAGTTAGGGCATATGAACGGCAAACGAGCAAGTCGCTCACCCTATGGGTAATGGACTCGATTTGACCGTAGATGCTATGCCGGTATCATAAATGGGAGGGGAATGGGAACGAAATGGAAAATACCTAGGCCTGTGGCAAACTAACTCGCCGAACATAACACAGCTACCATGCTGTTGTTTTACGTCGGTTTTCTGTAAGAAAGTGGTACTATTCCGGACGAGCTGACCCATTCCTATATTGCCGTAGATTACCGCAATTGTCTGATGCAGACATTTTATTCGAGGTGTGCCCTCTGGTATTTGTTAATGGATTGGACAAACAGACTGCTCTTTATCTCTACTACTAAGTAATTCGTCTGTCGTGATAACTGGATAACTGGTTATCTTATCACTTAATTACGAGATAGGATAATCAACAGGAAACAAATCACGGATCGAACTGTACCACAAAAAAAATATTGTGCGCTTTTTTTAATTAGAATATCATTTATGCGTTCATTTGCAAATTAGCAAAAAAACGTATTTGTTTCTATTATTATTTTTATTAAAATTAGTTGAAGTTAATTTATAATGCTAACCATTGAAACTAATGTTTTTTATGAATGTCTGCGTAGTTCTAATTTACACATTAGGGCAGAAATTAGTAAAGCTTTTACCTCGATAATTCATTTGTATGACGATACAAATCTCTGCAAGAAACAAATTGGCATGTATACCTAATTTTAGTAAGCAATTTAAAGTTTTACAATTAAAAGCTTACGAGTTCTAAAATTCGATTAGTTAAAATTAAGTAAATACCCATTACACATTTATAAAACAATTTATATACGATAAAAGTCCCTACAATATTGTGGGATGTGTTTAGAATGACGAGAAAACAGAACCTATAGATCTAGTATCTATCATAAAACTGCTATAAGTAGTTAATTGATATTGATGCCATTGTAAGAGTATAAAAAAGACAGCTGATGGAGCATGCTACTGTAGAAAACAAACTAACCTGAGGCAAATCCTTCACCGACTGTAGATGTAATCCTCCTAAATAAATAACACTTGGAGGTACCGGCCTGTTATTATCAAACATTGGAGGCGAATTGACAAATAACAACTGAACTCTGTCTTCCAAATCAGTAACAGTAGGCGCATCAGCACCAAAATGAGATTTCAGTAGACCATTTTCTAACTCTTCAGATCTTCTTTTCACTCTCCACAGTTCCACTTCATAATAAATTTCTCTAATTTTGTCCAATAGACTTAAATCACGGAAGTTGTTTCTGAAAATATTAGGGTACAGTAATGGATGTCTGCTAATAGCTCCCATTGTCTCGTAATTCTCAGGCAGTCCGTAGAGTGAAGAAATTTGTATCGCTGGGGCATTGAAGATCTTCGCGAAAATTAGTGGTACACTCAAGAAAGCCTCTGCTATTACTAAATCGAACTTCTGTGTCTTATCACTGATCAGTTTCTGCACTTCAGGATGTTTGAATAGACCCGAAATTAGAAATATTCTTCCTTGATGCGCGTCTTTGGCTGTCATTGTATCAATGTCCATTATAATACCTCTCTTCATTTTATGTCTTGATTTTAGCATCAATTGACTCATAACGTCATACGAAAGCCCGACATTAATCTCTTTTAAATTCTTAACATTTTCAGATGTAGGATTAGCAGTTATTACTACCAGCTCGTGTCCCCTCTTGATTAGTTCTGTTGTTAGAGCTCGAAACACAGATTGATGACTTATTGAAGGCATGGGAAAGACAGCCAATATTCTTGCCGATTCCACATAGTTAACTAACACAAATAAACTAACAACAATTTTCCACATCATCATGACGGATCACTAAACATAATGAAATATTTTCTGAATTGATTTGTTTTATAATATGGCGCAACTTATTATCTCAGTTACATAATATTAGATTGTATCTCTTTATTATCGTAAAAACATTCATTAAAGAATTAAAACTGTATACATATAAGGATACGTTTATCTACTTCGTTTGATTTTTTTAAATATCATGGGAAATCTAATAAGTACCTACATAAGGCTAGGACTATAATTAATTAAAAATAACTTCAAGTTTTTTAATTAATAAAACTAAATCATTGAATTACCTTTCGTTTAGTTTGATATAGTTTAGTCTTATTCTCGCTTAAGGAATGTAATCCAATCCCATCCCGTCCCTTTGAGTATAAAAAGTAACAAATATATCGGAATTCGTTCAACGTCCCACGAGAACACTATTTTTTTTGGGATTATAAGGGATAAAAATAGAATAAGTGCTAATTCCACACCACAGCTACCTCCACACCAAATTTCATAGAAATCCGTTAATCCGTTTCTGAGTTGATAGCGCCTAACCACACAGACAAACAGACAAAAATCTTAATATCTTTGTTTTGGGTTCTATTACGTTAATACAGACACCTCATATTAGTTTTTCTTGACATCGATCGGTTACAAATTTATTATATACATATAGATTCTGCATGAATATCAAACATGCGAATGATCAATAAATTTCTCAGCTACATAGAAAATTATTCATCACACTTAAATAAATTACATCTATAAATTTAAGACTATTATCAACTACAAAAATGTCCATCAATCTGTCCTACGGCTAATAGAGTGAGCAGTTCGTAAACAAACATGCAAAACTTGTATATTTTTAGTTCTTTACCTTTCTCTTCATCTGTGGTTTCGTAACTCCGAAGCAGATTAGTTTATTATTTTTTTATTTTTATCAATGACGAGACAAGCATGCCATTCGCGTGAACGTAAGCGATACGACTGCAAAGCCAAACAAAACCATGAATTAAAAAGCAATGCTTGGCATTCCCCTGCACTTGCCATCCTGAGACATAAGACGTTAAGTCTCATTACGACCAGTGGTTACTCTGGCTACAATGTCCTTCAAACCGGAACACAACAGTGCATATGTATACGGTGTAAAATATCTAAATGTAATACCTGTTTGGCGGAAGACATAGACATTGCGGTGGTACCTACCCAGGCGGGCAACATATAAGGGACCTATCACCAGTAAAACTTAATTTTATTTCTCAGCTTATTATTTCAATACTCAACAGTATTCATGATTTAACTTGTTGGGCATTGTAGAGCATTTGGCGACAATTCTCTCAGCACCTTAGAAGGCGAATAGTGAAAAATCATTTTATACACATCACCTGCTTTATTTAAGACATTTTTAAGATTTATAGCAACAAGTTTAACTAAACTTTAATAGTTAAATAAACTATCTTGATGTTTTAAATTGAGCAGAAAAGTGAATTTGCAGATTTGGAGAGAGTAAAATTAAGTGACAGCTTTAAAGCGTAACTTTTATTTATTCTTATCTCAGAAAAGCTCAGCATTTTCTAAAATTTGTTACGGGTCCAAATTACTAAAAACTGGCTGTGAAATGATGGGTTGCGGGTTCTATGCTTGAACCGAGACTACTATTTCTATGCTCCATAGACCACAAACACTTCTTTAAAGGAAAGTATTCTCTAGAATCGTTCCAACTTCCGTGGGGAAGTTGATTAAACACCGGCTGTGAAACGAAGGGGACCGGGTTGTGTATCCCGCACTGGGATTAATATTTGTGTAATCCACAAGTATTTGTCTCCGGTCTGGGTATTTCAGAGACCAAACGTTTTTTTATAATACTCACGATACAATACTTTTATCTAAGCTTGGAGTTAATCCCCTCTCAATCGTTCTCTCGATTGTAGAGGAGTCCATTGCCATGCATTGGGAGATATATGGGCTGATATAATACAATACAAGCGTAGAATTCAATCAATCCACGACTGTTGGGTGCTTACTTATTACATTTATTTAAATACTCACTCAACAAATCCCTCTGAGGGAACCACTTCTGCAGCTTAAAATTCTTCGGAGCGTTTGGCAGGTCACCGTCAAATTTCCACAATACATCATAAGGCAACTCCTTTAAGCCATTTACGAAGACTTCCAACAGATCTTGGTCTATTAAGTTGGTTCGTACGTTAGATCCAAGACTGACGTATACTACACCACGCTTCGAGTTGTCCAAGTATGACTTCAGGTCCTGGAAAATAACGATTAGTTAGGGCATATGAACGGCAAACGAGCAAGTCGCTCACCCTATGGGTAATGGACTCGATTTGACCGTAGATGCTATGCCGGTATCATAAATGGGAGGGGAATGGGAACGAAATGGAAAATACCTAGGCCTGTGGCAAACTAACTCGCCGAACATAACACAGCTACCATGCTGTTGTTTTACGTCGGTTTTCTGTAAGAAAGTGGTACTATTCCGGACGAGCTGACCCATTCCTATATTGCCGTAGATTACCGCAATTGTCTGATGCAGACATTTTATTCGAGGTGTGCCCTCTGGTATTTGTTAATGGATTGGACAAACAGACTGCTCTTTATCTCTACTACTAAGTAATTCGTCTGTCGTGATAACTGGATAACTGGTTATCTTATCACTTAATTACGAGATAGGATAATCAACAGGAAACAAATCACGGATCGAACTGTACCACAAAAAAAATATTGTGCGCTTTTTTTAATTAGAATATCATTTATGCGTTCATTTGCAAATTAGCAAAAAAACGTATTTGTTTCTATTATTATTTTTATTAAAATTAGTTGAAGTTAATTTATAATGCTAACCATTGAAACTAATGTTTTTTATGAATGTCTGCGTAGTTCTAATTTACACATTAGGGCAGAAATTAGTAAAGCTTTTACCTCGATAATTCATTTGTATGACGATACAAATCTCTGCAAGAAACAAATTGGCATGTATACCTAATTTTAGTAAGCAATTTAAAGTTTTACAATTAAAAGCTTACGAGTTCTAAAATTCGATTAGTTAAAATTAAGTAAATACCCATTACACATTTATAAAACAATTTATATACGATAAAAGTCCCTACAATATTGTGGGATGTGTTTAGAATGACGAGAAAACAGAACCTATAGATCTAGTATCTATCATAAAACTGCTATAAGTAGTTAATTGATATTGATGCCATTGTAAGAGTATAAAAAAGACAGCTGATGGAGCATGCTACTGTAGAAAACAAACTAACCTGAGGCAAATCCTTCACCGACTGTAGATGTAATCCTCCTAAATAAATAACACTTGGAGGTACCGGCCTGTTATTATCAAACATTGGAGGCGAATTGACAAATAACAACTGAACTCTGTCTTCCAAATCAGTAACAGTAGGCGCATCAGCACCAAAATGAGATTTCAGTAGACCATTTTCTAACTCTTCAGATCTTCTTTTCACTCTCCACAGTTCCACTTCATAATAAATTTCTCTAATTTTGTCCAATAGACTTAAATCACGGAAGTTGTTTCTGAAAATATTAGGGTACAGTAATGGATGTCTGCTAATAGCTCCCATTGTCTCGTAATTCTCAGGCAGTCCGTAGAGTGAAGAAATTTGTATCGCTGGGGCATTGAAGATCTTCGCGAAAATTAGTGGTACACTCAAGAAAGCCTCTGCTATTACTAAATCGAACTTCTGTGTCTTATCACTGATCAGTTTCTGCACTTCAGGATGTTTGAATAGACCCGAAATTAGAAATATTCTTCCTTGATGCGCGTCTTTGGCTGTCATTGTATCAATGTCCATTATAATACCTCTCTTCATTTTATGTCTTGATTTTAGCATCAATTGACTCATAACGTCATACGAAAGCCCGACATTAATCTCTTTTAAATTCTTAACATTTTCAGATGTAGGATTAGCAGTTATTACTACCAGCTCGTGTCCCCTCTTGATTAGTTCTGTTGTTAGAGCTCGAAACACAGATTGATGACTTATTGAAGGCATGGGAAAGACAGCCAATATTCTTGCCGATTCCACATAGTTAACTAACACAAATAAACTAACAACAATTTTCCACATCATCATGACGGATCACTAAACATAATGAAATATTTTCTGAATTGATTTGTTTTATAATATGGCGCAACTTATTATCTCAGTTACATAATATTAGATTGTATCTCTTTATTATCGTAAAAACATTCATTAAAGAATTAAAACTGTATACATATAAGGATACGTTTATCTACTTCGTTTGATTTTTTTAAATATCATGGGAAATCTAATAAGTACCTACATAAGGCTAGGACTATAATTAATTAAAAATAACTTCAAGTTTTTTAATTAATAAAACTAAATCATTGAATTACCTTTCGTTTAGTTTGATATAGTTTAGTCTTATTCTCGCTTAAGGAATGTAATCCAATCCCATCCCGTCCCTTTGAGTATAAAAAGTAACAAATATATCGGAATTCGTTCAACGTCCCACGAGAACACTATTTTTTTTGGGATTATAAGGGATAAAAATAGAATAAGTGCTAATTCCACACCACAGCTACCTCCACACCAAATTTCATAGAAATCCGTTAATCCGTTACTGAGTTGATAGCGCCTAACCACACAGACAAACAGACAAAAATCTTAATATCTTTGTTTTGGGTTCTATTACGTTAATACAGACACCTCATATTAGTTTTTCTTGACATCGATCGGTTACAAATTTATTATATACATATAGATTCTGCATGAATATCAAACATGCGAATGATCAATAAATTTCTCAGCTACATAGAAAATTATTCATCACACTTAAATAAATTACATCTATAAATTTAAGACTATTATCAACTACAAAAATGTCCATCAATCTGTCCTACGGCTAATAGAGTGAGCAGTTCGTAAACAAACATGCAAAACTTGTATATTTTTAGTTCTTTACCTTTCTCTTCATCTGTGGTTTCGTAACTCCGAAGCAGATTAGTTTATTATTTTTTTATTTTTATCAATGACGAGACAAGCATGCCATTCGCGTGAACGTAAGCGATACGACTGCAAAGCCAAACAAAACCATGAATTAAAAAGCAATGCTTGGCATTCCCCTGCACTTGCCATCCTGAGACATAAGACGTTAAGTCTCATTACGACCAGTGGTTACTCTGGCTACAATGTCCTTCAAACCGGAACACAACAGTGCATATGTATACGGTGTAAAATATCTAAATGTAATACCTGTTTGGCGGAAGACATAGACATTGCGGTGGTACCTACCCAGGCGGGCAACATATAAGGGACCTATCACCAGTAAAACTTAATTTTATTTCTCAGCTTATTATTTCAATACTCAACAGTATTCATGATTTAACTTGTTGGGCATTGTAGAGCATTTGGCGACAATTCTCTCAGCACCTTAGAAGGCGAATAGTGAAAAATCATTTTATACACATCACCTGCTTTATTTAAGACATTTTTAAGATTTATAGCAACAAGTTTAACTAAACGTTGTCTTTTACTCTGCTTTTTATACTCATATTATATTGTAATAAATACATATTTTTAACTGCACATAAACAAAGGAAAAAAAAACACAAAGATATTACAGATTACCAAAAAAGTACAGATGGCGGTCTTATCGCCCTAGGCGATTTCTTACATATATATAGTGGACATTCCAAAAATATATATTACCGCAAATTCTTTATAGGTAACGTAAACGTAGATACTACGAACCGCTATAAATATGTCAACATTTTTATCTCAGACACAATATTCGTATATAGCTTAAGATATCTAATCATTAGAAAAATAATAACTTATATTAAAAATAATCGTAATTGCTAGCAAATCCACGTGTTACGAGTATATCAGTTACACGTACGATTCTCATTATAATTGGAGTCGTCACAACTCCGGAAATCAAATGCATTAAATTTCATAATATATTTTTTTTTTATTTTAAATTAAAACGAATCTTTTAATAAACCTAAAATATCTTAATATGCCAACATTTTTTTTGAAGTCATTTTCGGTTTGAGTTTAAGATGTACATCATGGTACAAACTATGCGGCTCTAACCGCGAGGCATATCACGGTTTTAACAACATTCAACTGCACAGGGAAACCTGTCACGTACACCTGTAGCGTGTATGGGTAGCGTTAAATGCTACAATTGCTTAACTTTACTATAATATCCTTGATTGCGGTGCCATTTCCTAGAACTAAATCAAAACAAGTGTCAAACGTAGGTAGTTCTCAATGGAAATCACTATCGATTTTACGTGCAATAGATAACACAAAAAATGTTAATACTTGCATGTATGCCATGTATATCATTGCATGAAATCCCTGATAAGGTCGCGTGATTTTTAAAGTACAACCTAATATTACGTCAATCTTATCGCACCTATTAGGAAATTTAGATTAAATAATTATTATCCAAAAATGTTGTGATAATTTAAAACTTGTACATACTAATTTTTACATTATGTAGGTATTTTTAAGGAGACTGTCCCGCCCTCACACCCGCCACTGCAACTCCTGTAAGCCAGGATCAACAGTGGCACGCATTTTAATGACACTGAGCATTGAAGCTCAGCGCGTCTCCGGGAATGTCTAACTTGTCTTTAACCCGCAACGAAATCAATCAAAAAGTTAAATTAATAGGAGGAGTTGGAAATAAATGATTGTCCACTTCCCTCCCTAATAAAGCGGGTGACAAAACAATGAACTAAAGAGGTAAATAACCTCGCATAAAGACATTTACAGCCAGAGAAGCCAGCTGTAAAGCACCACGGAATAGTGATTATTACATTTAAATGGGACCTAATATGTAAGCTGTTATACTTGATTCCAATAATAGGTATGGCAAAATCGTCGGAAAGCACGGAAATTCTTCCTAGTCTCCACAAGGTCCATGTAGTATACAACTCCAGATGTTATTTGCATAGTATCTAGCATGGTTTTACGCTCATTCTGCCAAAGACTACACTCCCAAAGTATATGATGCGCGGACTGCTCATATTCGCAATAAGGTGTTGAACATGAACACGCAGGCGAATCAACGAGCTTAAATGAGTACAGTTTAGACTTAAAGTTACCATGGCCCGTAAGAAACTGTGATACGTAATAATCGATATCTAGCCAAGTCTTTGCCAAGCGATCACGCACGCATGGAAAATATTGGTATAGATGCCGACCCTTCAAAGATACATCCCATCTACTTTGCCATTCATCTATTATTTCGTTATATACAACTGAGAGCGGCTTAAATAGTCTGTCTACTTTTAAAAGTTCACGTGAATTTAAGAATCTTTTGTCCATATTCTCTCTAGTTGAGTAATACATCGCGGCGCGACGTTGTACCTCCAGGTCGACTGGAAGTACACCCGCTAGGACAGGTAAAGCTTCGGTACTAACAGTCCTATACGCCTTACACAAGAATATCAACGCCAAACGTTGGCTCTGGAGCAATTTCCTTCGCACAGCACCGATAGTGGCCCTATCAGCCCATACGGGGGATCCGTAAGTAATACATCCTAAGTAAGTAGCTCCATAGATGGTTTTTAATGTATTGAAAGATAGCCCCCACGTTGATTTTGATATTCTTGTCAAAGCAAAAAAGTTATTTTTCGATTTTTCCCCGACTTTCTTAATATGTTCAAGAAAGGAAAAATTCCTTTCCAAAATTAGACCAAGATAACAAACTGATTCTTTTTTCTTTACGGTGATATTATTAAATTTAATTCGCGGCGGTGATTTTAAAATTCCTTTTAGAAGTAATTGGAACGTTTTATGTGGTGCGAACTGTAAACGATTTCGATCGCCCCAATCAGATATTAATTTTAAACACGTGTCTGCCATATTTTCGAGTCCCGACCTACTGTTTGACTCAATAAGCAAAAGGCCATCGTCCGCATATCCAATCAAAGAACACCCCGACGGTAAGGGAATTGTAAGAAAATCATCGAAGCCTAAATTCCATAAATAAGGACCCAAGACCGAGCCTTGTGGACAGCCCATCGTCAGTGGCTTCGACACGGCATGGTGTCCAAGTTTAAGTTTTGTTGTTCCGTGCAAGAAATACGAGTATATAAGTGAATATATATTTTTAAAGCAACCTCGCAATTTCAACTTAAGAAGCAGCATTGGCCACCAAGCATTGTCGAAAGCACCGGAGATGTCCAGGAAAATACCGAGTACATATTTGCGTATCGATGTACTTACTCTTCTTCTAACCGAAATTGCCGCGTCAATAGTCGACCTACCCATAGTAAAACCGAACTGTTTTTCATGGAATTTTGGTCCACCTGGTAGCAATCGAGGGACGGTAAGACGTTCTAAAAGTTTACCTAGCGACGGCAAGAGTGTAATGGGTCTGTAAGACTTAGGATCTTGAGGAGATTTATCGCCACTCTTGGGTATTATCCGAATGAAACCGGTACGCCAGACTCGCGGAAATACCCCTTCAGCAATACATCGATTAAAAACAGTTAGTACTGCATTGCCGGCCGATTTACACGCTTCTTTGATCATTTTGTTGGATATTTTATCGTCACCGGAAGCCTTGTTTAGGGGCAAAGATCGAACTATTTCACTAAATTCATCAAATGATGAGAGATTTGAATCGCAAGAGTTTGGCAGTTCCATGGCCCACATCCTAATCTGCTTGTGGTATTCAGTGTCATTCCCAACATTATCATCCGGTATTAACGATTGTAACAAAGCTTCCGTTGTCTCCTCAATGCCAGTTGTGTAGTTGTTATTAATTTTTATATTCTCAATATAAGCCAAATTGATTGACCTATTAGCTTTAAACTCATGGTACAAAGGAGACCACGGACCTTCACTATCTAACCGGGCTACAATTTTTCGTAATAAATTGCCTTTCGATTTTTGTACAGCCGCTCTATAATGTGATCTGGCAACTTTCAGTTCATTAAAAGCAGATGTAATTGCTTCCCCTGTAATACGGCGTCTTTTAAGCCCGTTGAACCGCCTACGCGCTCTGCGAAAAGTTCGACGTAGTTGGACTAGTAAGTCATTCCACCAATCACACCTCCGAGTCTTTGTGATGGGACCTCGACCAATGGTAACGTCCGCGCAATACGTAAACGTGTCCGACATAATCTCGGCACAAGTTTCAGCTGACAGATCATCGCGAGTGAAGTCCCTGGCATGTTGAGCAAATAAAGAGCTAAATAAATCCCAGTTGGCACCTATGGATTTATATCTAAAATTACAATTAATATGTACCGGACCCTGTGTCACTCTAGGCAAGAACTCGTACACAATCAGGCGATGGTCACTACACGACGCGTCCGGCAGGACGCGCCACCTATCAATACGGACGTCTCCACTAGAAAGTGTGACGTCAATAGAGGATTCGCCCATAGGGCAGCTGTAAGTAGGTGGTGCATCGGGGGTGTTATGTACTTCGAGGTTCATCTCTGCAATGAAATCTTCTACAGCGCAACGTCGCTCGGTATCGGTGGAGCGATATTTGCCATACCAAAGGATTGATGACGCATTAACGTCAGCACCTATAATAATTTTATGTCCAGCGAGGGACCGCAAGACATAGCGGAGGTGATGCAAGTGGGGACCCACAGGGTCGGAGTATTGAAAATAACAGCTCACAAGAAAAACCTTACAGATCGGACTCGACACCTCCGCGACAGCACAGTGTGACGTCATAAGATTACGTACTGAAGTAACGGTAAGATTTGAACCCGACACGAAAATACCTGCTCGTGAGTTGTTATCGAGTTGTATCACCCTACTACGTAATCGCGCATGTTGGTATTGCTCTTGAACCAGAACGACATTCAGCTTATAATCGCGAATTAACGTGTCTAATTCTGACGTCGCTACCCTATCGTTATGAAGATTTAACTGACCGATTGTAAAGTTATCCATATTTATTTAATATTGGGTCGACAAAACTAATTGCTCGAGCTTATTTTTGTATGTTGGGCACTCCTGAGACCCACAACGATGATCGTGTGCTTTTTTAAAACGTTTACAAGGCGCACATACAGGCTTAAACTCCGGGTTCGATTTTTGCGGGCACGCCTTAGTTTCGTGTGACTCAGCACAGATGGCGCACGTTGGTGTTTTTACTGTACAAAACTTTTGTACATGCCCGTAATATTGACAATTCAAACAACGAACTACATCAATGTCATCGATAAAACGGCAGGTGGCCCAATCAATGAAAAGTTTGTCCTTTGTATTCATCAAGTGTTTCCGAACCTCTGAATCTAATTCTAAGCCTATCCATTTCCGACCGTTATCTAAAATTCGTCTGCGGGTTATTTTAACGGACTTTGAAAAGTCATCCTCCTTTATAGGCATTTCGTCCTTGATGTTTTGACGATATAATGCGGTTAAGAAAGCGCGGTCTTCCATGGAGGATGGCACGTCTTTAACTAAAATACGGGGACGGCGGCCCTTCGGTTTTTCGAGACGCAGCCCCGCTGATTTTATCGCGGCGACAGATTCCAATTTTTTTATTTGTGCCTCGTTAGCGAGGCGCAGAGCAACACCGGACTTAGAAGTTTTTTTAACGCCCACGATTTGGAACCCATCATCACTAGGCTTAATTGCCTTAAAGAGCGCCTGTTTAGTCGCGGATGACGTCGGTAGATCAGCTGACCGTTCACTCGTCGGGTAAGCTATAACGCATGGGAGGGGGGCGCGCGGCTCCACTACCGGAGTGGGTTTCGCTAAACGCAGTTTTAAATTATCGGCAAAAGTCTTATTAGAATCTGCGGTGGAAATGTTAACGCGTTTATATTGATCTAACTCGCGTTGCATGTTAGCCAACTTGGTTTCATTGCACGATGATTTTAACGCAAGTAAAGAAACAATCGAAGTTACTCGTTGCGTAATGTCTAAAACCGCCGATCTATTTGCAATATTCATGCGCGAGCCCTGGTCATTAACGAGTTCGTTTATCTTTGACAAATAGCTCGATACTTCCGACACCATATCGCAATAGTCCGCGCGGCTCGCGTCGCTGCCGTTGTCTACAGATAAAGTATCCGCCGATTCCGACAATTGTAGACGTTTTGATTTAACGGGGGAAACATTTGTTGGCGAATTAACATCGCTAAATAGCCGTTTTGCCGAACTTGGTGACCGAGGCGTGAGCCTACTTTGAACAAAAGGGTCTGGCCCAGGGTCGGGCGGATCGTTACTGTGGGTCGACATTGTCTTTACAGAAGTAAATTCAGTTAATTTATAATGTTTATTGACACTAACAAGAACGAATTAATGTTAAACAAACAGCTGACTGACCGGCCGGACGATATTTTATTTCGCGATACCCACTATAGAAAAATAAAAGTACTTACCGAGAATAAATTTCAATAAATCCACGAAATAAACGAAATAAAACTTTATAAACTTACGAATCCTTGCGTACAAAACGATACCAAACAACTATAAACAACTCACGAACCGATAATCGTCTTCAAAACACACGAAACACAATTATTATTGACGAGCACGTAAACACGTCACTGTACTGTGCCCCCGCGGGAGGGGAAGTCGTATGTAGGTATGCTGAATTTTAGAGCATGTCTGATGGGTATATTAATAAATACATACATAACTAACGCTTTTTTCTCAGAAGGAGTAGGCAGAAGGACTACCAGGACATCCACATTTCGCCTTGTATGTTCCGTCCCACGATGTGATAGGTGGCGAGCCTATCGCGATATCGGGCACAAGTTCCTGACTCCGGGCTGTTTATGAATAAAAATCCAATATCACTTTCCCCGTCCCGGGATTTGAACCCAAGAACTCTGCTTTGTAATCGTACCGTAGTACAACTACGCCACCGAAGCAGTCAAAGATATCTTATTGATAAATAAGACGCGTTATTCTTGATTTCAGCACTAATTTCTAGTTTCTGTTCAGAAAAAAATGAGTCTATTTGCTATGAGACTGAAAAGTTTTTCATTGTTCCTGATACAATGACAACAGGAACTATTTTAACTATCCGCATCTCTCTTGAGCCACAGAAAATCTATTGTTAAATCAATGCCTCCCAAAGATATCAGTAACCTGTTAACTATGGACTTTATCTATCTATTCAGCCACAGGAAGTCCACTGCTGAACTTAGGCCTCTCCCAAAGATCTCCACATCTATCTGTTGGAAGCGGCCCGCATTCAGTGACTTCCTGCAACCTTGACCAGGTCATCCTTCCACATTGTAGGCGGGCGTCCGACACTTCGCTTGCCTGTGCCCCTAGCCGGAACATTTTGCAGTATCGTAATAGAATAGTAATAGTAAAATTTTGTATGGGAATTTAAACAGCGCCATTGTGAGCGTATTTGGAACTAAAAATTTACAGCGGGAAACGTTTACGATACTATACGAGTATTACTATTCGATACCTCAAAATGTTCCGGCTAGGGGCACAGATAATAAAGACAGACCATGAACTATGAACTTGATATTTATTCATTAATATGAAAGAAGACTTCGCACTTGAAGTTACTAAGAGACTCCAAACAGATGCAAAAACTTTTATTGTTGTTCCCAAATTCACGAAACTTGGAAACGCTCTGATGAAATCTTGGAACTGGGAAACAAAAAAGTCGAACGCTCATAGGCTTGCTCGATAAATCACTGTTGCGGAGTTTCTAAAAGTTAAGATATGCTATCGGGCAGGTTGTGTGGGAAACACGCATTTGGAAATTCAGCATGAAATATTTCGCATGATAAGGAATATTTTGTTGCGAGGTACTGAATATGAAATTAGGACGAGTTGTAAGGAGTTTCAGCTATATTTACTTCGTAATGTCGGGTTGATTGGACGAAATTGATATGAAATGAGGAAAATGTGTTTATTGCTTTTTTTATGTAGGACGAACAGATCGTTCGCATGGATGGTAGACGTAATACCTGTTCATTGAAGAGAAACACCACCTATAACTGTACCAGTTACTACACTGTGTGGTTTTAAGTAGCTTTATGCTCAGTAAATAAAAAAATAAATATTTAAACAAGTCGTTATTCGGATTTAAAGAACACATTCCTTAATTAACGTTGAAATTAAATTTCACAACCTTCGTAAGTAGGGCGAGGAGATGGCATTGAATAATTTTCAAATATCAAACAGACAGCCCCCGACCAATGGTACAGCCAAAATTTAAATTTTAAATAACAGCAAGGGTTATACCAGAGGCTTACAGTTCACGCAAAGGGCGGTCATTTGGGCCCGCAACGCCATATCTCGGCTCGCTAATGAATTAAACTTGCCCGAACAAATTTCCCAGTAAAACTTTACGCCTATAAAACTTGGTGCTGTGTAAAAATTTAAACACATTCGCAACGGACGGCCAAGGGTTAAATGAGGCGTGGAGGAAACTTCTTTAACCCTCTGTGGGCGATAAGATTTGTTTACTTTTTCATTTTGTGTTGATGTTTAGGTGACGGTTGTTGGGTTGCCGGGATGTTTAGACCCGTGAGGCGACGGATAAAAAGTGTTTAGACGTCGTTGGAGTACGTGGCTAAAGGTAAACAGTGTAAAACGGTTGCTTTATACTCGGATTTTTTTTTGTTATTTTGAATGTACAAGTAATATCGTGAAGAATCTGAATACAACGTTCACTTTTTATATTGTCTCGGCTAAGTTACTGCATTTCATTTTATTGTTAGTCCATATTTTCCAAAATAGAAAGTGTGGCTGGGTGTGGGGATTCATTGAAAGTGTGGCTGGGTGTGGGGATTCATTTGCATTCCATTTCGTTGACAGTATGGACATTATAAAAACGTTTGAATTAATAAATATTAAAAATACATGTGACCTCTGGGGAATCTCTACAAAAATACTCAAATCTGTAATACCTGTATTAGCACCCCAGCTAGCTATAGTTTTCAACACTTGTATTAATAGTGGCATATTTCCTGATAAAATGAAACTTAGCAAGATCATACCTCTTTTTAAATCTGGTAGTACAGATGACCCCTCAAATTTTAGACCTATTTCAGTACAACCTTCATTAAGTAAAATTTTTGAAAAATTGATGCTATACAATTACAAAGATATTTTAAAACAAATAATATACTTCATGGTAAACAATTTGGTTTCACTCGGGGTCGCTCCACTACTGATGCTGGTGTGGAGCTTATAAATAACATTTTTGATGCTTGGGAAAATTCTCAGGATGCTTTAGGTGTATTCTGTGATCTATCCAAAGCATTTGATTGTGTTCACCATGATATTCTTATCAGGAAATTGAGCCACTATGGAATTAATGGTCCAGCTCTTGAATTATGTAAATCATACTTAAGTGATAGGGTTCAGAGCGTTGATGTCAACGGAAAAAGATCTCCTGGATCTGTTGTTACTATGGGGGTTCCGCAGGGCTCGATTCTTGGACCCTTTCTATTTTTGATCTATATTAATGACTTACCTTATTTTATAAGGGACAAATGTGAGGTAGTGTTGTTTGCTGATGATACTTCATTGATATTTAAAGTAAAACGACATCAACCATTCCTTGACGATGTAAACCACACTCTCTCAAATATAGTCCATTGGTTTGGCGTGAATAATTTATTATTAAATAGTCAGAAAACGAAATGTATACGGTTCGTGACACCTAATGTCAAGAAAGTTAATGCCAACATATTTATGAATGGGGATGTGTTGAGCCTTGTGGAGACTACTAAGTTCTTGGGAATCACATTGGATCCTAAACTTCAATGGGGTCCCCACATAACTGCCTTAGCGAAAAAGCTGAGTGCTGCAGTTTATGCGGTGGGCAAGATTCGCCAATTGACTGACATTGATACGGCTCGATTGGTCTATTTTGCTTACTTTCATAGCCTTATGAGTTATGGAATTTTGCTGTGGGGTGGTGCTGCTGACATTAATGCAATCTTTGTTCTCCAAAAGCGAGCCATAAGATCTATTTATTCGCTAAGCTCCAGACAATCTCTGAGGGAAAAATTCAAAGAAATAAACATAATGACAGTAGCATCTGAATTCATATTTACTAATCTTATGTATGTCCATAAAATATAGAGAAATTTAAAAAGTTAAGCGATGTTCATGACAAAAATACTAGAAATAGAAATAATCTAGTCAGTCATAAGACCAGGCTCCACAAAATCAGCAAATCTTTTAAGGGTTACTGTATACACTTCTATAATAAAGTTCCCACTCACATAAAAGCCTTAAGTATAAACAAATTTAAATCCACTGTTAAGCGACAGTTGTGTAATAAAGCTTACTATAAAATTTCAGATTACCTAGAGGATAATAAGGCTTGGGAACATAACATAATATAAGTCCCCTAACCGGATGTGCATTGTTTGATATAGATGTGATGTAATAATTAGTTCATTTGATTTCATCGTAGTTGTAAGCAATTTGAGTAAGTCATGCTCGCTAAAACGTCTGTGCTTGCGGCGGCGTCGTGTGCCGGGTCGGTCACTTCCCTGTAACATGGTTGAGGAGGCCGATGGCTGGCACATGCGTCATACTCGTGAACGAGTGCTGCTTGTGTGGACTGGTCTGCTCGACTTGCTTATAATGATAACTTTTAATTGCTTTAAAACTTTTACTACTATTCATTGCTTTGGTGAAGCAGTGCACTGATTCCGCGTTCTGGGTGACTTTACTTACCTAACTCAACCGTACAAAATCACTTGATCAAGAACACTATTCATCATTATTCTTCTAAATTATCTATGAACTGCTCTGAATTTAACTGCGCTGCAACCTCTGTATAATTATTGTATTGTAAACTTGTTTTAAAAAGAGCAACGCTAGAGTTTCTTGCCCGTTCTTTTCTGGCGAAAACAGCCTTGTGAACCGGGTGGTAGTGGAAAAAAGTGACTGAATCTAAATAATGTATGGACATTTCATGGGTTCAATAAATATTTTCATTTCATTCATTTCAAAGAGTTTCGACTGAGCTTAGATTATTTTCTTTGGCTGGCTATTACAAAAGAAAACCTTTTATGCGTACAATATGATAGCGCTTTTGTTAATTTTTTTATTTTTGATACAACAACAAGTCAATGTGTCTTATGCACGGAGCAATTTATATTTTACGGCATAAAGAATGTCTTATGCCCCTAGTTTAAAGAAAACAACCATGGTCCCTCGCGATATATTTTAAATCGAGAGGGACTACCGTACCTTTTAACGTAAGCAAATCCGTTCAGGAGTGAACATTTGTTTGTCTTCTCACAATAGATTAACAGAAACCGTGAAAATGTCACAAAAGACGCGATGCTTAGACACTTCTGTTAAAGGCCATTCCGTTTGCCCTCCTCCGACCAGGGGTTAAATATAAAGCGCCAAGCGCCATTTTATATATACAGGGTATATCAAGACCGCGACCGAAAACGAAGCCAGGTGGTAGTTTTAGTGATATCAAACACAATGGAAGTAAAAAATTCCCAAAAAAAATCGCCAAATATTTTTTTATTTTTTTTTACTTATCCTCGTATTTGAGTGATAAATACAGTTTTTTTTTATTATGACGTACACCGCTTTATTTTTAAACTCGCAATGGTACGTAAGGGATTAAATTTATTTTTAAAATACTGTTAAAAAAAAATCCGTCGCAGTTTTTTCAAAATTTTTACTTTCGTTGTGTCTGTAACCGTTAAAACTACCACCTGCCATCGTTTTCGGTCGCGGTCTTGATATACCCTGTATAATTATTTTATGTCAAACAAGTTCATTGTGAATGCTGCGTACTGGAAAGCGCAGTGTTAACCAACCTCTATAATTTACATCTTAATTGACCAATAATACACACAATATACAGACGCTCTAATAAAGATTACAGACGATCGCTCAATGCAGGTGCTTCCAATAAATATATCTAGAACATTTTGGAAGATTGAATACAGGAATGCGCGTCTTACAACTGAGTGGGCAAAATAAGATAATTTCATCGTTAATTTACAATCGATATTTTAATTTTTATAGTATATGACCTTAAATATGCCATAAAATCTTTTAAAACAAAAGCGGCATTATACTATACTACTCTAAATACATGTGCTTAAACTACACATAAAAAACAAAACATATGGAGAACTATACATCTTAAAACTCACACAAAGTAGACTCCTCGGTCTGAAAACAAACCTAGTAGCGTAAGGCTCAAGGCCCGTTAATTCTACCACCATATTAATAATTCCTAGAAAAATAAAAGGAATACTCCTATAAATTGAGTCCTATTTAACACAAACAATAACTCAATGTCATCGGCAAGTTGTCCTGATGTTCAATAATTCGACTTCCTCAAACTGTTTGCTTTATTTTGAACTCTTTTGTTTTTGTGTATTCTACCGCGTTCGAAATGAATAAACTCAACTGGATTGAGTTCGTGTATCTGATTGTTGGTGCTTTGGAGTAAAATGGTGTAATATCTTAAATATAATAATTTATTTATTTATTTACTATTACTGAAGTGCGTGATGGCCTGTTCACGGTGGTCGCGGGATCAAATCCCAAGGCACGCCTTTGACTTTTCGGAGTTATGAGTATATTGATTGTCAATCACCACGCACTTTAACGGTGAAGGTAAACATCTTGAGGAAACCTGCATACCATAGCGGTTTTATAAGAATTTCTACGGTATGTAAGTCCGCCAACCCGCACTAGGTCAGCGTGGTGGACTATATGGCCTTACCACTCTCATTCGATTGTAGAGTAGGCCTGTGCCCAGCAGTGGGACGTATATGGGCTGATACACACCCTCTTTATAGTCTCCACTAATATGTTAGTGTAGAAAACTATATTATGTACCTACCATAATATCTCAGCCCTTATACGTCCCACTGCTAAGTATAGCCCTTTTTTACGATTGAAATGAGTTTAGATCTTAGGCGTTATTTTTTATTGCAGTGAATGGCGAGACGAGCATGCCATTCGCCTGATGGTAACGATACGACCGTTCATGGATAGTAGCAAAACCAAACAAGTCCAATAATTACAAGACAATGCTTGGCATTCTACGGCGATCGCTATCCTGAGACATAAGATCTTAAGTCTTATTATATCCAGTAGTGACTCTGGCTACAATCGGAACACAACAGTGCATTTACATTGCTGTTTGGTGGAAGAAATAGACATGGCGGTGGCACCTGCCCAAGCGGCCTCTCCACATATGAGAGATCTACCACTAGGGAATTGGTAAGAATGTACTCAGAAAATTGACGATGATCCAAGCAACCGCTTTATTAGGGAGGGAAGTGGACAATAATTTATTTCCAACTCCTCCTATTAATTTAACTTTTTGATTGATTTCGTTGCGGGTGAAAGACAAGTTAGACATTCCCGGAGACTCGCTGAGCTTCAATGCTCAGTGTCATTAAAATGCATGCCACTGTTGATCCTGGCTTACATTAGTTGCAGTGGCGGGTGTGAGGGCGGGACAGTCTCCTAGATCCAAGCAATAATTTCTGATTTGAATCCAACACATCTACCGATTATATAATTTGATTTCAACATAATACCCTACTTCAAGCATTAAATGAAACTATGAAGTATTTTATAACCGAAGAATCTCTTCATACTAAGACAAAGCCCGTAACGTAATTACACCGACCGAGACGAAGCGCGGAAACTATAAGAAAAATTACGGAAGATCAACACGGCTCCTTTGCCGCTTAACTGCTGAGTTTAATAAAACTTTAAAATAGTTAACGTTGGGATTTCTAACTAATTTTTATACCTGGAGCTGAAAGATTCATTTAGTAAAAATTTACAGCCTCCGTGGCGCAGTTGGCTAAATAGCCGGCTGTGAAAAGAGAGGCCACATGTTCGATCACCGTATTAAGATATTTGTTTGTTTCTAAAATGCGTCTATTAATTCTTTTAATTATGTATTTCTGTATCTGACAGATAGTCGGTGGAGCAGACCAGTATTGGAGTGGAGACCGCGCTTAGGTAAACATAGTGTAGGAACTAGGAAGTCCTGGTGCGCGATGGACCGACGACTTGCAAAGAGCGGCCGCTTACAATAGATATAGCCGCTGAGGGACTTTATCAGCTAAGGATTTATAATGGTCACACGTAATAATATAACCGTGCAAGTATGAGTTTGCACCAGTATACTGGAACTTGTGTTCGCAAATAACTGCAAAAACTTCGTTCCAATTTTCGATTCGCGACTGGTGCAAACTCGCTCTTGCGCAAACGCATTTGAAGGTGTATGGCATGCTTTAGACTTATTATCAGCAAGCGTATCGGCCAGGAAGTACGGTAACACCATAAGTAAGCCAGGAAGTACCGTAACAAACGGTGTACACCTATTTGTAAAATAACAGCAGCAAAGATTAAAAATATCCTCTCATTATAAAAGTATGTTAAACTAAACAGTGATAATTACTCACCAACGTAATAAGGAAGGTCTTGCTCGTTAGTCAGAACTTTGTAATTTAAATTTTAAAAGCTGAAGGTTATTTTTACCGGTAACAAACAAACAGCAAAAATCCCATCAACAAAACAAAACTGGACGAAACAAAGTTTCAAAATGAAACCTGTTTCACAACTGAACATCGTGCATTCACAAAGCGAGAATATTTACAAAACGAACAAATGTTAACTATTAACAAAATAAACTTTAAACTAAAACAAAACACAAAATATTTGAATAAATAAATAAAGGTTTATTTTAATTTTCGATCCACTACACGCCCAGCAACGAAACCATTATACGTAATAAAAGAATAACAAAGAAAATATAATAAAACAGAAAATGCTTTTATAAACGCCGGTGTCGCGACGGTAAAGTACATTTTCTTTTAAAAGATAATCTTCATTGTTTCATACATTTTAGAAAGTATAATAGGATACCATCAGATAGGTAAAGAGCTTTGTCCGAGTTTATCGGAACTAAATTTTATAAGTAAACAGGCGAGGCATTAATATTTATAAAATGTTTTAACTTTGTTTCCTACACTTTGGAGTTTAAGATTGTTCAGTAATTTGTAGGTTAATGTGATAAGGAAGAAAATCAAAGAAAGAAAATTGTCTTAAATATAATATTTTTATACATGCTGCAGAATCATTTGAATTTTATGTATATATATTAATAGATCGCCTATTTAACTTTAACCGTTTCTTTAGCAGGGTTGTATACAGGGTATATCAAGACCGCGACCGAAAACGAAGCCAGGTGATAGTATTAGTGACTTCAGACACAATGCAAGTAAAAATTTCTCAAAAAAAATCGGCAACTTTTTTTTGTAATTTTTTACTTATCGTCGTATTTAGGTGATAAATACATAGCTTTCCTAAAATAATGATGTAGACCTCTTTATTTCTAAATACTCAATGGTACGTAAGCGTTTAAATTATTAATTTCGCAATAACTAGGTATTTACCACCCAAAAAAGATGATTTTTAAAAAAATCTAGAAAAAAATCTGTCGCTGTTTTGGTGAAATTTTTATTTGCATTGAGTCTGTAACCACTAAAACTACCACCTGGCTTCGTTTTCGGTCGCGGTCTTGAGATACCCTGTATAAATCGACCACACGATTAGTTTATTACATCAAATGAAACCAGTACCGACATCTATTAACACCATTGTGTACTAAGTGGGTAAACAGTCAATTGCATAATATGGGTTTATAATCTGTCTGTAGATTGTATTTATAATCTGTCTTTTCGAAAACAACAAAAGTAATCTGAATCTATAAGAATGCTTAGAGTTTGTTGATAGTGGGCAACGCAAAGTCAGGAATTAGGATCGATCAAAGTGAAGATCCTTAGTATATGCCTACCCCCTATAAAGCTTACGTAGGTTTTTTTATTGCGATGAATGACGAGCCTAGCATGCCATTCGCTTGATGGTAAACGATACGACCGCTCATGGACATTTGTAAATTAAACGGCACCATGAATTACAAAGCAATGCTTGGCATTCCACTGCCATGCTGAGACATAAAATGTAAAGCCTTAATATATCCAGTAGTTATTCTAGGTACAATGTTTTCTAATCGAAAATAACAGTGCATTTACACTGCTGTTTGCATGAGAAATAGACATTTCGTTGGTACCTACCCGGGCGGCCTTTCACATAATATGAGAGACCACCAGTGCACGTATGTATGTACATGATGATTACTGGGCAGAAACAAATATAATATCAGCCGCTACATCACCGTTTTCCGAATTAATTACAAAATTTTCAGCAAAAAATGCAATTAAAAATGCACCAAGTCTGAACTTTTAATTTAAAGGAAAACGACTCGAGATTGTTTTACTAAACGTCATTAAAACGCAACAATAATACGCCAAGTATTGCAGTTGAAGTTATAAAAATACTTTAATACTTTCTGCTTGTTCCCATTTCATCTTGGGCATTTTTGTTTTTGTTTAAGTGAGGGAATATTTTTTGTATGAGCATTTATTATGTGCGTTTTGTTATTTTTTATTTTGGTTATTTTTTATACTATCCACTTGGCTTTGTATTTGCATTTATTGTTATTATCCATTTGTGCTACATAATATTATTATATTTTCAGCAGTATTCCTGCACATAAAATATTTTCTTTGTGCATTAAATACAACGAATACAACGTAGCGTCAGGGCTCAAACATTTTTTTTTTGTTTTAGGAATAACTTTATAAACTTTACCTGGGTTCAGAAATAGAGAACGTTTTTATACGTTATATGTAGATAAAAGTTGCAGCGAAAAAACACAGAGTAAATATCCATTGCAAAGCAGAATGCGTATTTTTGATCCCGCGATTTGAATATTTTAAAACTCATGAAATATTCATATCATAATTACAATAAAAAAACAGCAAGCTACGTACAATTTGATTGGCGGAAAGGCAAATATAATTGAAAAAAATACAGTGAGTCGGTTCCACTTTCAAGGTATTATCTCGAGAACGCTATGATCAATTAATACCAAATTAAACATAGTTAAAGCTAATATTATTACCCTTTAATTTATTTACCTTAATTCTTCTTAATTTATTTACCTTTTAATATGACACTAATTTTGTACCTACTATTATGATACTGAAATATCACATTACAGAAAATGTCACAACACAGTGAACTGTCGAAAGATTTTGCCTCGTACATTTTACTATCAAATTTTATTACACCAATACCCTTGCAAATCGAGCGTGCAAATTGAAATGTACAATGTGTTTACTAAATTTATATTATTTATTTGTGAATTTATTAGGTTTGTTACGAGGCATGTTTGTTATAGTCGGGACGTGTTGGGTAACGTTGTAAACAAGGATTTTGGCTGACTACTGAATATGGGAATGGAGGAAGAGTATTAGCTGTTAATGTGACTGGCGGCCCGGCTGTCTTTACCCGGGTACAGTGTTTTAAAATTGATAAATTAGAGAAGAGCTTGATGAAAGTGGATGAAGTAAAATCTTATATCAGGAAAGGGCAAAGTGGAGATCCATAGTCGCTTTACTTTTCGCATGCTTTTCGGTTTGAGAAATCTTGCAAGATGCCCAGTAGGCTAATTCACGTAATTTATTGACGCGCCGATCAAGTTTCGATGCAGTTTCGATTAGGTTTACGTCTTAATGGTACGTACATCAAAATGGTATTCTGGTAATTATTTAGCTGCGCGTAAGATATGCATAAACTGCGCATGTGCTGAACGTTGGTCGGACTAAACTGTCATTGGAGACGTCAAATGAATAGGTAAATACCAATCAAGTTGCGATCTGAATCACGCATGTATAAAACGCGCAGCCGTAGAATACGCTAAAGCGATCGCGTGACGCGAACGTGACGCGAGGGTATCTGACAGCGGTTGTCTAAATTACGAGAATACAAAAAGGGCTGTTTTGATCGAAACTTAACTGCAACTGCACTGCAACTGAACTTATTTAATGACGTAAATTGGCCTACAGCACTGGAAGTTTGTGCCCGGTGAAAGGCACACCTCTATTACACCTCGCGGCTAAAGCTAGGTCAACTGTATGTGACTCTGAGGTATATATGCTGTTTTGAGACCTATATTAGGGAGAACCTTTCACCAACCCTTACACAAATCCCAAAACTAAATAAATAAATACACCCAACAGTCACATACATAGTCCTGACCCCACACTAAGATGGAGTTTTGTGTCGGGAGTATCAGAAACTACGACTTTTCCGTCTCACAGATACCCGAAACAAATGCCTATGGTTCACACAAACATTTGTCTCGGTGCGGGAATCGAACCCGCGGCCTCTCGTTTCACAGTCGGCGGCTAACCAACTGCGCCACTGAGGCTGTAACTCAGACTCATACAACTATTTGCCAATTTAAGTACACAAAGTGCCTGAAAATCAAATTAAAGACATCGCGATTGAAATGAAATGAAATGAAAGGCTACACCACAAGGCTAACACGAAATAGCGGCCTTCAAGAATTTTTCGATTTACCAAGAAGTTAACCTAAGGTTAACGATATCCCACTCGAAATAACGATGGATCGATTGTTACCACTTGGCAGCCGTAGGGGCCGGTTTCACCACTTGAAGTTTACAAAAGCTTTTGATATTTCTGCCGAAGTTATGCTGAAATATGACTTGCATTTGAAACTCTAAATTGGTTGACGAAAACGTGTTATGCATAAATATAATTGATGGCATTTTTAGCTTTAGAAATGCATAAAACGTAATTATTGAGTTCTGTTTCTGACATTTTCTATGGTGTTTCATTAAGTTTAGTAATAATAAATGTGTGACAAGTTTATAAAATAGAAGCCAGTATATTATTACGTTTATTTTTAAGCATTTGGAAATTAATATGATATGCAAATGATTTGTATACGTGCATAATTATGTAAAGTCAAAATATTACTTCTCATACCTACGAGTATGTGTTGAACTAATCAACACCACCAAAATTGGTGATACCCTCAACAAGGGTCATGTCAAAAGTACCCTGAACCGACGAGAATACATGAAGAGATTGATGAAAGTGGTTGAAGCGGAAGTAATATGTCAGGATCGTGAAAAGTGGTGATCCATAGTCTCTGCCTACCCCTATGGGATACAGGCGTGATGATTATGTGTGTATGTAATATTTGTTTTTCTCACCTTCTGGCTAATATAAATTGCAGCTTTATATTTTTATTTTAGTCATATACATTGATTAAATTAAATTCATTTAGCGTTGAAACAATTTCTGGAATCAAACAGTAATTATCAAAACAAACACAGTAAAACCTTCTTCATGTCAACTCTAATTATAATATTATTTACCAAGACAGTGTTTATAGTAAGCAGTTAACGGACAAGTGGAAATTACACTAATATCACTTGACGTAGATTGATGTCGGTAAATATGGTTAAGGAAGCACATTCACTGTGAAATTTCAATTACACAAATAATTGCGATCAATCAGATCTATTTTAGCTTTAAAGTGGTGTAGTTGTACTGCGGTACTATTACAAAGCTGAGATCTCGGGTTTGAATCTCGGGTCGGGCAAAGTCGAGTCAGGAATTTTGTGTGAATTTCTTCGTGGGACGGGACATAATTTCCTGAATGATGGGCTGATAATGAATAGAAAAGCCAATATCACTTTGCCCGACCCGGGATTCGAACCCGAGACCGCAGCTTTGCAATCATACTGTAGTACAATTGTGAACAATTATTTTCATAGAGAACAGTATTGATTTTTAGAAGTGGGAAACTTATTTTACTTCTTACTTCGGATGTCGAACGTTCGAACATTCGAATTTCGAACCGTAGAGTAATCCTCCAAATTTAGCATTTCATAAAAATGTTTATGTTTTAATGAGAATGTTGCATATTTCATACTTGAATAAAAGGCGAAGAAGTGGGTCCAAAAAAGGAAAAACGTGACGTTACCAACAATAGTCAAAAAGTTGAAAGTCAGTGATATTAGTTTTTTGTTCAGTCTGCATCTAGCAATCATCCGCGGTATAATGATAGAGAACCTATCGTAGCGTTTCCACTGTACATTATTCATCATAGTTTTTTTTATTTTTTTATTGCCTTTATAAGGAGATGAGCTAGCCGGCCCGCCTGATAGTCCGCGGCTACCGCTGCCCATAGACCTTCGCAGTGCCAAGGATCGAGCTCAACAAAGTAGCTGCCTACCTTAAAGAGAGTACTCACTTTAAGCCTCGTTTGAAGAAGGACAGGTCATAGCACTCAGGAAACACCGATGCAGGGAGTTCATTCTAGAGCTTAGTTCTGGTAGAGCCGCGCTATGACAGTCATGACTCAGCATGAATGGGCAAGCTCGTCCGGGGCGTTGCCACTGTCTCACAGGAAATGGACGTGAAGGAAGAGCTTCGCTGTCGAGTTTCGTTTGGTGAGATTGCTGGATGCCCAATACCCTTTTCGTCTTCTCATTCTTTTTCCATTCCGCTCACTTGCTAATTTAATGGGCATACACATCCATGATCCATTGTGGATGTTCATAAGTAGTAGTTATCCTTACCATCGGGTGACCTGTTTGCTGGTTTGCCGAACAAAACAAAAGCTTCATGTAAGGCGGTAGAATTGCGAGATTCGATGAGAAGCATCTCTTCTCTGCGGATACTCTATTAAGATTTCTCTCAATCTTTTAATAGGTACATTCGTCTTATATATGTAATAAAAGTTTTTTTACGTCAGCAAGGCTATGATTTATCTAGCAGCACTATTTAACTACTAAGGTATTTATAAAATATTAACTACTATTAAATCTCAAATTCAATCGCATCAAAATCTCCTAGTTGATAGCCAGCTGTTATCGATTAACCGAGATTAACACATACACGACGTTCTGAACGTTTAATGTATTAATTTGTTCACTGGATAATCTGTGTTATACATTCAGATATCCTTAAGCCTATCATTATAATTTGATACAATATATTCTGCCAAAAACATCGTCATAGAACAGTGTTAATAACCTACATATAGCGTATACATTAAAATTATATTTTTAAATGTTATGTTCGAACTGGATATACACGGGCTGTAATAGAAACTCATTTGCGAGGATCACTATGACGGGTTTTTCACCATTGTGTATAGTGGTCACTGTCCAGATGGAACCGAAATTCTCACCATCATCATCATCATCAGCCCGTTGCAGTCCACTGCTGGACGTAGGCTCCTCCCAAGGTACGCCACAGAGCCCGGTCTGCTGCTTTACGCATCCAGTTGCTGCCGGCCCTCTTGCGCAAGTCGTCCCGCCATCTGGCCAGAGGACGTCCCACGCTACGTTTTCCAAGGCGCGGTCTCCACTCCAGAAAACGCTTACTCCAGCGGTTATCTGTTCTGCGACATATGAATTTATTTATTTAAGCCCTTCATAGCTGACAACAACTTCAATCGTGGATGCATTGCTGGCGTTTCAAACTAATTTAATATTTAAAGGTGATTACCCTTGAATAAAAGCCACGAACTCCACGCATTTCATTCCGTCCCAGACACAAGAATTAGAATCGTGACTAGTTTCCAAATCTAATTCCACATTGCACAAAATGAAATACAAATTCTATATATCTCAGATCAAACATGTCGCCCTGTCAATGACACAAGGGCAATTTAACTTTTATAATTTAAAGTTAATAGATTGCTTCGCATTTGATCTTCGTGTGTTTGAGTTTACTACAAGTTTTTTTATTAACATTTGTAACGTGCTGTGATTCTATATTGTTTTTATATTGGATTTTCGTTTATTTTCGTTGAAATTCTAAATGCAGTAAAGTAATTATTGTTTGATTTGATAGAGATTTGTAAATATTTATAGAGTGAATGGGTATTTTGAACTGAGGCTTTATATCGTTGATATTAGGAAATCTTTTTCAGTCCTACAAAATCTTAGCAGTACAAGGATGAACAAAGATATATGTGTATATACATAGTCTGCACCAGCAGGCTCTTAATAAATCAATCTTTGTCTCAATTTGCCATCGCCTTGTTTGTGACCATATTAATTCGATTTTAGGTCTCACAGCCTTGGGATTTAATATTTGACTTGCTAAAATCAGTTAATCTAACTAGAAAATTCTTCTAATAGCCACTAAGTAAGCTTTCTACCTTCGCTTGCGGTATTTGCTTCCCGGGCAGATATGAATAGCATTCTACTTACGAAATAAGAATAATTTATAACAATCAGTACTTGAAGCATTGAATAAATCAATAAAGTAGGTAGCCTATTATTTGACAGTCTCCGTGGCGCAGTTAGTTAGACGCCGGCTGTGAAAAGTAAGGCCGCGGATTCGATCCCCACACCGATACAAATAATTGTGTGCTCCACAAGTATTTGTTTCAGGTGTGGGTGTTTGTGAGACCGAAAGTCTCTGGTAGTTTCTAATACCAACAACACAAAACTCGATCTTAGTGTGGGATCAGGACATGTATGTATGTGACTGTTGGGTGTATGTATTTATTAATATAATTATAATTACCAACGAACAAATCATCGAAGACAATGATTAAAACCCCATCACACCACAAGAATCTGGCAAAGAACATTCTAGAACAACAGTACAACCACGACACACATCAGCGAAGCTAATGTCCCGCTTACGAGTCGCAAACGGCCTCTTACGAACTAAAATACTGCTCTTATACAACATAAAGTACATTATGTCTTTATAAAGTCGGATTTGTAACTGCTTTATGTGACGCAGGATGTCGGCTTCATCCTTGTTTATTTTCGCCGTTTGGTGATTATGCTGTTTGGAATTACTCCCATTATGTAATGTTATGGGTCTTTTTGGTGAGTAAATAAAAATAATAAATACACCCGACAGTCACATACATAGTCCTGGCCCTACACTAAGATCGAGTCTTGTGGCGCAGGTATCAGTAACTACTAGTGGCGGTACTTCCATACAAGCCCAAAAGCCCGGCTTGCCCTACTTAATACGTATATACTAAATTCTGAACGAAACCATTACATTCAATACAAAACAGTAATTACGAAACATCTACCATTTTTGAATTTACCGCGTTCCGTCGCGGCATGGCGCTCTTCAATGAAGCGCCTGTGACGGCGAGTCGAAGCGCCGCCCGCGCTGCGCAACGCTTGTAATAAATTCATTCAATAATTTTACCTCTCACATTGAACGTGGCTCCACGGATTTTTTAAAAGACGGTACGCGCAAAATATATATCTGCCTTTTTCTCTCTCGTGTGCTTTTACGAGGCTTTTGGCAACGCATGCTATCTCTTTCACACTGACGGGTGAAATGCTACACTCTGGCACTACGAATGTATAGCTACATATATTTATTTATAGCAATAAAGTACTAAACCAAAAGCCCAGCTTTTGACCACAGGATTGTTTTGAGTGAACATCGTACGTTTGAAGGTCGTCGATGTGTAACATTATTTGTTAACTAAATTATATTTATTGTTATTATTATGTTGGTTCTTTTTTAAAATAATTTAATCATTTTTTAAATACAAATAATGAGGTTTTTATATTTATTTCATAAATTATAATTGCATGTTGTAATGTTTATTTTTTCGTTTAGTAGCAATACTGTACGAATTACTACTAACTTCATAAGTATTTGTGTAATTGTAAATAGTTCGGTTGTAGGATAATTAGGTATTCGTTTTTTTATGTTATTTAAACTTTTTGATACGAAAATGATTTGTAATGTTTCCTGTGATGGTTTTAGTGTGATGGTGAAAGTGTTCATTGCCGTTATAAAGGTAATTTAATTCAATTATATTGAAACTGGCGCGAAAACTACGCCGAGTTTGTGCATTTCTTAAGTTCGTGGTAAATCACAAGAGGCATTTTATCGGTTCAGTTTACTAAACTACGTAATTCGATTTCTAAATGCTCCCCTTTATATAGGTTATTAAACAGTCGTGTTACATAATATATTTTTCAAGGGACACTTGTGTATTAGAATGTTTGGATTAATTCAAATGATTTCAATGAGTTTGTGGTCCTTTCAAAAAGGCATGCTATTACTTGTAATTAAAATTACTTGTAAAAACTTAATCTTAATGTATTTATAACAATTTCTGTCCGCAATTTTGGTTAACTGCGCAGTCAAACACGGGACCATAGTAGCTATCGTTGTGCTAGCGTAATGCCGGGTAATAAAAGTGCTCAGTAGTTAGTGCATTAAAAAGTTACGGTTGCATGACCACAAGCCATCTATATTTGTATTACCTAATCCTAATATTGTACAGATAGTGTGGTAGGTCTGCCGCCGCGCCGTAAATTCGATTTCGTCGTTCTTAGTATTTTTTTCCTTCTAAATAAATATGTATTAAAACTAAAATAATATTGGGCTTGCCCTATTCCAAAACCCTAGGCACGCCACTGGTAACTACAAGAGACTTTTCGGTCTCACAAACACCCAAACCCGAAACCAATACTTGTGATTCACACAAACATTTGTAGTGGTGCGAGAATCGAATCCGCGGCCTCTCGTTTCACAGCAGCGTCTAGCCAACTGCGCCACGGAGGCTGTTAAGTTAAGGAACTGATTCAACGAAACTCTTTGAGGAAGCTACAAATATTAGTTTTGGATCTGAGTGTTGTGAAACCGAAAAATATGTCTTATTTTCTGATATTAGCGAAAAATAGGGTCCCCACGTAGTCAACTTGTCAAGACAGAACTCTATCCACATATCAAATTAAGTCATTTATAACCTGAAGTTGCAAATCGAGGATGCATTACATCCCAAAAGCCACTAAGTACAAACTCTTTTTTATTCCCAAGGTCTGGAAGTGAAGTGTAAGTTCGCTGATGAAAGTGAAGTTTGCCGCCCGTATACTTTGTAGTTCACTTAGATTAGAAGTGCATTGCTCGCATCTCGAAATCAACAGAGAAAGGAAAGGACAAAAGACGGGAGGGGAGAAGGTGTATTGAGCCTCCAGAAATCTGACACACAGAATGAAACACAACAGGAAAGCTGTACCATAACATCGGTTTTCTGTGGGACATTAGTACCACCGCTGTCGAGCCGGTCCATTTCTACCGTCTCCATGGTAACATTGCGGCTCTAGCACTCATTACTTCAAATTTAACCCATAAAAAAACTATCATTCTACATAAACGCGAAGATAATAACCCAGCTGTTCCGTACGCAAGTCACACACGCAATTTATTTGGGCCGTTTTTACAAGTGGAAAAAAAGTAATTCCGAAAGTTTCCCGGGAACACGGCAACTTTCCCGAACTACGTACATATTGCTCTCTCTAGGGAGCCGAGATCGAAGTCAAATATTTACCCCGCCGCGGGAACTTTTATCGGGAGAAATAATTCTTGCATCAGTCAAATTTCTATTAGGTTTTGTTGGACTTTGTCTTTCGTCTCGGAGTGTATGTAAATGTATGTAAAAATTAATATTTGTTCGATGAGTTCCATTTTTGTATAGCAGCTGATAGCATCTGATAGCATCTGACAGAGTTGAAACTTATTTACATTTGTTGTATATTTACGTACTTATATTATTACAATCCTAGAAAGTAACACGTGCAAAAGTGTCATAATAAAAAATATTCGTAATTTTGACACAACCATTCAACTGCCATTGAAATTAAATATTGAACATTTTTCTAAAATTAAGTTGCTACTAACCACGTTGCTGCTATTTAATACATTTAGTATAATGTTTTTACAACACTCAGTAAATTAATGTTAACAGTTGAAACAAACGAACTTATTCCAAACTCTCGTTCCAAAACACACGAGTACTCATCGCACATTCGAAATTGGCAGAATTGTCGACATCGGCACTGCTTGCCATAAACAAAAAATTGAATTGAATTGAATATTAAGTTGCGTTTAACTACGCACGTCCTACTTAATCAGTACATTTCAACGGGTAACTTACGTAGTTAATTGCAACATAATATTTAAGTGGCATTTGAGTATTCGACAATCACGTCTAAATTTATTCAGCCAACGAAAGCATTCATCAACAGTATTATTCTTCGTATAAATCAAGATCCTGTAAACACAAGGCAGAAATCTCCAGGGGTTAACATAACATGAATATTTACGTACGTAACTTTATTCATTGGGGCAGGAACAGTTAACTGAAATAGGAACTGATATTGATAATGAAGGATTTGTAAAACAAATATTTTTGTACCAAATAAATATAGTATAAATGTGTCAATAAATATATAATAACCTACACTTCAAAATAAGTCTTTTGTCGTAGATTTCAGATAATGAGTGATTAGTTTTAATCTCACAAAAACACAAACTTGGAGCAAACATTTCTGCAGATCACAAACATTTGTCCTAGCTTGAAGATCAAACCTGCGGTTTCTCTTTCTACTACGGAGGTGGAGGGTATAGAAATCGAATTAAGAAATAAAAATATAAATAAGTAAATACACCCAACAATCACATACAAAGTCCTGACCCCACTCTAAGATCTAGCCTTGTGTGGGGTGGGTATCAGGAACTACGAGAGACTTTTCGCTCTTACAAATTCCCAGATATGCATCACAAATAAACCACTGTAGTAGCTTTTTTATCCTAGCTGACAAAGTTACTACAATGCATCTGATATTGAAAGCAGGTCAATCAAATAGAGTTGCCACCAGCTTTTATAGAATGGGCAATGACCTGCAAGTTTTTTCATAGCGTAGTATTACTCTTTAACTTTACAACGAACATTTTGTTTGCGTAGTTTGTACAAAATGATCTCTTAAAAATGCATGAAGAGAGTTTACTAGAACTTCCGTAAGTTCAAACCCTAGTAAGTAATTCCGTTGACATGCGATGTCCATGCATAGCCGGACTCGACAGTTGATTGATCCGTCGCAGTACCGAACATCGGCCTCGTGTTCGCAGAACAATCGCGTTATCCGCGCTATTGTAAAACTATGTGAAATTGGGTCTTTGGTCTCGTAGCTTGTAATAAATGAAGGATATGATTTTAAGAAGTCAACTGCTATAAGTAGACTTCTATGAAGGACCTACAAGTATCTACAGTAAGTGATTTCTTTTCAGCAACTTCCCGCTTTAAGTCGTTCAACTTTGTGGAAACCTCTCTGATACTGACTCACTCCAGAACCTACCACATCGGCCATCAGTCTTACAACATGTTGGCTCTACTGATTATCTGTAGAAACTTTTATATTGCGTTGAATGGCGAGTCGAGCATGTCATTCGCCTGATGGTAATCGATACAATCGCTCAATGATAGTAGAAAACCAAGCAACAACAGCATTGCTTGGCATTCCACTGCGCTCGCTATCCTAAGACGCCATCCTGAGATTTTGAGTCTCAATAAGTCCAGTAGTTACTCTATAGTTTCAAACTGGAACACAATAGTGCTGTTTGGCGGGAGAAATAGACATTGCGGTGGCACCTACCCAGACGGCCTCTCACATATGAGAGACCTACCACCAGTTAACTTATTTGTACTCAATAGTTTTCTTCATATATCTTTCGTGTAACCTTAAACCTGTATTCATGATCAATATACTTGTCATTTAAAATCACGCATAGTATCTAAAAAAACACCGCCGTGTTTTCATTTGTATTCATAACATATTTGTAATTCTCTTTGGCGCGGGTTAAAACATTTTAGGCGCAGGCTATTCCACGACCACTGAATAAAAAATAACAGCGAATTCACTTTATCCGATACCAAAACGTGAAATTTACAATTTTTTTTATGAAACCGCGTGAATGTTTTTCGAATATATTTCGAGTGCGTGGCCACACTTCGCAGGTGCCAACAAAAATTTTTTCGCACTCAATTCGTCCACTTTCAACGGCGTCAATAAAAAGGAATTTCCATAGCAGTGAAATAGTTAAATGTTGAAAGTCAGGACGCATTCTGTGGTGCGGTGCCAAAAAACTGACGAAATTCCAGTTTTGAGCTTTGGATGGGTTGGGGACTCACGTCATGCTATTTTGCACAGGAACGCCGTTTGGAATAATCTACATACAATACATACAATTATGAATACTGCTGTGTATCCCAGAGGTGCAACCTGGGTTACCCATAGTGTTACTATTGTTATTGTTCGACAAAATTATCTATTACGGTACCATCGCTGACTTAATACAGATTAATTAATGCAGGTTTCCTCACGATGTTTTTCCTCGTTGTTTTTACCATGTAAAATAAGTATATATTTTAATTATTATTTTAATTCAACCTCAATTTACAAATCTTTTATTTTCGTATTTTACGTGTCGTGTCACTTAAAAATATATACTTACCACTCATTTTTTGATTAGCAAAAACGCTGCGTTGTCAATGGAATATTTTCACCTATGTTTTCACGTAAAGTGACGCAATCACGGACTTGTGACTTTTTCCCGCATAATGAAATGACAAAAATATTTGTATGTATGTGTGTCCTTATTTTTTCGGGAATATTTTAACTATTATTTTATGTCTATAATAGTAGTGTATTTAATTTAAAAAATCTGCGAATAACTTTAAAATATTGACAATTTGTAAAGACACACATACACAAGGAAGAAAAACATGTTAATGATTATGTAACGTTGATATTATTTTTAATTGATCTAGAAATAACGTCATTAAAATCAGATTACCTGAGGCAATTCTTTTTCTTGGTTCTTATGAACATCTTCGATATAGATAACATTCGGTGGTACAGAACGACAGTCTTCCCAAATCGGATGAATATTTAGAATGAAAATACGGTCTGTGCCGTACAGTAAGATATACATCCATCCATCAGTCATAGGAAGTCCACTGCTGAACATAGGCCTCTCCCAATGATTTCCACAGTGACCTGTTGGAGGCAGCCTGCATCCAGCGACGTCCCGCGACCTTTACCAGGTCGTCTGACTACCTTGTGGGTGGACGTCCTACGCTGCGTTTTCCGCTACGTGGCCTCCATTCGAGAACTTTTTGGATATACATATACATAATATACTGGCAGAATTATAATAGTTATTAAAATATCCACTGTCTCCCGTCTAGGAGCTTATAAAAATATTGTCCCAATGCAGCAATAAAGCAGTTTAAAGTCCCCCTCACACCTTCCTTGTTCTCCCAACAAAGCGGTATTTATCATCGTAGGCAGCATGAGACTACATAATAACTTAAGCTGGACAAATTTCTGTAAAGAAATTCCAACTCTAAAACTAAAGAAACAGGGTTTAGTTTAGATTAAATCGTATTTGGGCGGACTTTACTAGTTTTTCGTGATTAAAGAAAACTGTGGAAGTTTTTAAGCCCGTCTGAATAAAGTTGAACAACTTTTTGAATTTATTTGAAATTATGCAGTGTTTATTTTGTTGAGAATTGAGCAAGTCCTCGTACAGTTTATGCTGTGAAATTTATTTTACACTTCATACATAACGAACTTTTCAAAAGTTGAATTTCTAATTGCCCAAGTACAAATTAAGAAGTTTCTTGGTTTTAATTCAGCTAATATTAAAAACCGAATTAAATAATAAGAGGTGGCGCTAGTTACCTCGTTGGGTATATAGGCGTGGGCTTTCATATGTATAATATAATATGCATGTATATAAAACGATCAGTCTTTGTTTAGTATAATATAGCCTCACATAATATATAAAATGGACGTAACATACAAGGCGAAATGAGGGTGTCCTGGTGGCGCCTCTGCCTACCCCTTCGGGGATAAAGGCGTGAGTTTATGTATGTATGTATGTATGTATGTAATATATAAAATGATCTGAACGACACTACTAAAAGAGCCTATACACAATACATCACTTTGTCACTTACGCCCTTTCAACCGTCAAACGAATACATAAAAGCGCACAGCAAAACGAATGTCGCAATCGAATTATGTCCCAATACACGCTAGAATATGTCCGGGCGAAAAACATATTACGAGCCGCAAAGTAGGTAATGACATTACCAGAAGGAAGGAGTAATGCGAAGAATGGCGAATTACAAATAACACGATTCTACGGAACTCATAAATAAAATAGGCCTTAAAGACGCAAAGATACGGAGGGAAGGAGACAAAAATTACTTGCACTCCTATTCATTTTCGTATTTAATTTTTTTTTTTATATTATAGAGGACGAGGAGGAGGATGCGGTTGACCTGGTAAGTGGTCACCACCGCCCATGAACATAAGCAACACCATAGGGCATGGAAATGCGTTGCCGGCCTTAAAGGAGGGAATACGATCGTGTTTTGAAGGGTAATAAGCCATATTTGTCCGGAAATGCCGCTGTTGGCAATTGGTTCTACAGATTTGTAATATGTGTAAGAAAGAGGCGGGAGAAACGTAATAATTTATTCGTTGCGGGTTGAAGACATTCCTGAAGATTCACAAAGCTTCAATGCTCGGTGTCATTAAAATGCGTTCTATCGTTCTTAGCTTATAGGAGTTGCAGTGACGGGTGTAAGGTCAGGACTGTCTGTATAACACCGAGATATTATATAAATAAAAATTGTTATTGTGTGTGTGTTATTGGAAGTGCGTGGTGGCCTGTTGGTAACGCGACTGCCACAATGATTCACGGTGGTCGCAGTTTAAAATCCCAAGGCACACTTCTGACTTTTCGGAGTCATGTGTGTATTGATAGTCAATCACCATTCACCACGCACTATAACGGTGAAAGAAAACATCGTGAGAAGTATTTGGGCTGATATATACAGATATAGTTATTATTGTATATTAGAATTAGAACGGAAACCATGAAAATATTTGTGCTAATAAATAGGACCTATATGAATTTTAGATGAGCGTGAAGAACAATTGTGGGATCCATACCTTCTGATAGTCTGTAAAATTTTACATCAATGCCTAAACTTATTAGATTAATTCGAAGTTACTAACAAGCCCTGAGGCCAACATCGCGTCTGCGAAATTAACTCAAAACAACATACGAAATGAATTATTCATGTTTTGATGTAATACCATCGATATTAGGATCTGTTGTGGAGAAGTTACTGTTTCAAACTCGGTGTTAATGTAAACTTCGATGTTAGTTCGATATAACATCAAACAAAAATAAGATTAATTTGAAACTAGGCTGGAAATTTCTGGGAATAATTCGGATTCCCCTTGTTTATTTGAATCAGGTTATAGCAATATATAGGTATTTCAGCAAAATAAATATGAAGTTTGACTTCTAATATAACATCGCTGATTTGGTTATTGGGTTATACTAGTTCTATGTTAGAACTACGTTGATTTGAAATTAGGATGAGAAATGTTCAAATATTGTTGTTGCAAATATTGAATGTTCATTTCTTAGTAAAGCTACGCATGTTGGTTTTCAAGTAAAACGACGGCACGGCGGTGACTACAGCATAAGAATACTCCGACAGAAATTCGATAATAATTAATTTGTGTATCTGAAAAATGATAAAAAAATATAACAATTTGCTGGTCCATGAGTTCCCTCCTTCCTATATGAGTTCTTAGCAGGGCTTCAAAGAATAATCATGTATATATCCATAATTATGCCAATTAACGTGTGATCATTATTTATTTATTTGTCACCAATTGATACTAATCTACCCACTTTTCAATAAACAATTTAAGCTTTAAAAAATGAAATATTTGCATATTTAAACTACCGAAATTCGTACAGCGTATTATAAACAGAGTCAAAATATATACAAAACTTTCCAAACTTTGTAATAATTATTGAATGAAAATTCTCGTCAGAATACCGAATACCTTCAGATTATTCAAGTCCAATAAACAAGCGAAATCATTCACAGGAATGGAATCACAGGCAAACCAAAGGATTGTAACCTTGCTTTTATCTTGAGGAATGTCTTATTCAATGGATCGGCAAAGGTATTTGTACCACTCCTAAGCCGTTTCATTGATCTCAATTTCGAATTAGCTGTCCTAAATGCTGAGATTTATTATATCTTGGTTCATATTTATTTTTAATATCTATCCCATCTTTTTTATATTCTTTCGAACTGTCCTTATTCTACAGTAACACGTAGTCAATGCTTAGTTAAGTAATATTGCTAATTAGTTTGCTTATAATTTTACGACTACCTATTTGAGGATTTTTAGTCCCCGCTTGTATGTATCAGCCCATATACGTCCTACTGCTGGGCACGGGCCTACACTACAATCGAGAGAATCGATTGAGAGTGGTTAGGAGACCACGCTAGCCTAGTGCGGGTTGGCGGACTTACATACTGTAGAAATTCTTTTAAAATCGCTACGGTATGCAGGTTTCCTCACGATGTTTTCCTTTACCGTTAAAGTGCGTGGTGACTGACTATCAATACACACATAAATCCGAAAAGTCAGAGGTGTGCCCTGGGATTTGAACCCGCGACCACCGAGAACATGTAGGCAGTCGCGTCTGGTCCGTTACCAACAGGCCACCTGTTGGTAACGTACTTGCCTATATTAAATTTGTAATTGGTAAATAACATACTAAAACCATAACATACAATTTCGAAATTCTTGTGGAAAAACGATTTTTTACTCATGGATTTTTGCCCGGCATGGCAAAATTCGCTCACACAGGTCCCAGCATACTGATGTAAACTCATACTTGCACAGTTACATCGTTACGTGTGTGGCGGCCATCAAATTCATTTAGCAATATAAGATTACAGATATAGAAATAAAATATTCTTTAATAAAAATGACGTGAAGTAAAATAAAAACGAAACCATCATAATTTGTTCGCTGTCTGCAGAATGCCCGTGGGAGAGCAACAATCCACAATTACGTTGATTAGGGTTCCGGAACGTTTTCCCCTTACATTTTTGTAGTACAAATCTGTTGTGATTTTCCTTTGTGATGCGTGTTTAAGCTTATTCGGGAATTATTAATGTAATACCGGTTCGGCTTAAGTCATTATCCGTATTGGGAAGTTCTTTTCGGACTGTTTGGCTTTGCCTGTTTGGGGAAGTAATTTTGTTTCAGAGGGACTTTGTTAAGGATGTTAAGACTTTGTTATAGGATATTTGAACAAAAAAAATTTATAGGAAGAAAAAAGTAGAAATTATTATACTTTAGTCCAGGTAAAAATAAAATAAATAAATAATATTTTTTCCAAATATTCTATTATTTTTATTTTTACAAAACAAAATGCTTAGCACGACCATTATAAGCCCATTGATAAACTACAAGACACCAACCCAGACCCGATGCACATATCCATGGATGACACAAACAGTTCTATCAGTGCGGCCTCTCGATTCACAGCCGGAGTCTAACATCAGTACATCTTGAACGGAAAAAAACCTTGAAGATCGATATTAATATTATAAATATGAATGTCCGTTTGTTTGTTACGCTTTCACGCGAAAACTAATCAACCGATTCTCATGAAACTTTGTACACATATTGTTGGAGGTATTAGAAGTAACATAGGATACTTTTTATCCCGAAAATTTTAGTGTTCCCGTGGGTTGAAGAAGGAATTCCGATATATTTGCTACTTTTTGAAGTTATACTTCTTTAGGCGCGTTATGAAAAAATGATGAGAGTGAAATTTTAAGATGCTCGCGCATCTGTTCACACAAAATTAACAGTATGAAGTTGTCTGCTTAACCGAAGCTACCAACAAAATAGAAATTGAACCTCGATATTAGTCGCGCATGTTGGTACGCTCGTCACCTCTGATCACTGTTTTCATATTTATAATATTTATCAACATGTTTCTAGTTTATACATTCACAACACGTGTTTTAGTTTCATACAAGTGCGAATTATATATTATGTGCTAATAAATTATATTCAGTAGTGATTTAAATTGAATATTTTGATTGATATTACTATTTGTGAATATTAGTGAAAAACATTGTGCTTATATACTTTTTCAAGTGCTCCAATATAATTGAGGTTAACTATCCGTATGTATTATTTATTGATATAAATTAAAATACTTTTATTTAATATAATTAACACTAAATATTATTAAATTATTAATGTTAAATACTTATTATTGGTTATTTAATATTTACAAAATAAAGAAATAAATTTAATAAAACATTTAATAAAAAGTTTGTGATAAAAATTAAAATTAAAAATTTTTAATATTTGCTATTAAATTGAATAAATAATAAATATTTATAAAAATAACTAAATAAATTTTAATGATACCAAAGAAGTATAACTTCTCACGCGCGTACATAAGTACACGCACCCATTTTTTATACTCAAAAGGATGGGATGGGACTAGATTACATTCCATTAGTGAGAATGAGACGGGGTGGGCGGGATATAACGGGACGGGACGGGACGGGATGGGAGATTTCAGATAAAGTTAACCACGCAAACGAAGTTTGCGGGCTGAAGCTAATAACTTAATAAATTAATTCGCCATTTAAAGACTATTAATCTCTATCAAGGATATTGTTAATTAATACTGATCGCCAAGTTCAATACGTGAGCGGCGATCGAATAAGGCGATAAAACTTGGATCATACCAACTGTTTTAAATTCTGGTCGTGTTAACGATTTCCTCTTGAACTTTTTTTGAGTAAAATTAATTTGTAAACTCCTTGAATTTTCTTGTAATTTATACAGTAATTTTATAAGTTATTTTTTACTTACTAGATGAACTGAAATAGGGAGTGATCGTAAGGAAATTATATGCAAAAGGTCGTTGCGTATATAAATGTATGAAGAGCTCGGAGTAACCACCCACAGATGTAAAGCTCGCCATAAAGATTCAAGTGTGTTACAATTCACTATACTGGCTGGCATCATTGCGTTGATCGGTTAGAAAAGGCAAAAGCATTGGTTCCCACATTTGGGTATCAGACGCCAACTGCTGGACCTATAGTACAAATAAAAACTTTCCTAGTAGGGTCAAGATTCGTAGATGGCACAGACCGTCAAAAAATATGTTCGTACAAGCAAACTAATCGAAAGAAATCCAACTCGAGTCCTTTATTAAAAACAAACTTTTCTTATATTCACCATGAAATGTGCTGAGTTGAGAACCATTATGAACACCTCACGCCCTCTGGATGGGGCAATTTAAAGTTTCGGAAACACATAACAAGTCCCCCCAGAGGCATAAAGTTTTACGATGATATACAGATAAATACGAATTAAATACAGTCGGTTTTATTAAATTTTAATGCAAAAGAGCGTGAAAATGGGTGTGTGTAGGTTGGTAAAGCGGTGAAGTGAGCGGATTTATTAATACAAGACTTTACAATCTTCCTGTGGCATGATTTTAAGGATGAACCGCTAAACTGCCTTTCTGCCTTACTAGCCCTTATTTATTTCTGTTTACGACATCAATTTCACTCTTCCTCTCTCTCTCTTCGGCCTCAGGAAGTTTACTATTAAAAATGGCCTATTTTTATTATTTCTCCAAGTATTTTTATAGATGATGATCGATGGGCCAAAATCCGCCCGATGCCGCAAAATAGGTATAGGTGAAGAGGCAGACCCTGAAACCGAATGCGGGCCGATGTCGATACATTTAACAGGGTCTGGACGAAAGTTGCTCTCAATCGTGATATTATTTGGAAGATCTAAGGGGAGGGCTTTGCACTGCAGTGGGATCTTTTAGGAGTTTTAATAATAAGAGTATAACAATAAAATTTTCCATAGATACCTGTGACGTTCTGAATCAAGCGACTGCAATCTTACCTAGGTCGCCTGTCCACCTTGTAGTTCTACAAGCGAAGCTTCGTTTCCCAGTACGTAGATTCCAATCGATAAATTTTAGACTCCATTAACCTTTAATTCTCCGAGCTATATGACTTGAAATCATTTTGTTGCAAAATCGCTGAACGCTACAGCGCATCGCAAAACCGCAGCCCTAAAAACAAGGTGAAAACTCATCGCCATACTTTTACGATAGACATAAAAAGATATTGTAATGTGTCTACGTTTGGTCCCGCAAGAAACTGCCGGTTTTTCACTAAATTTCTAAACTCGCGGAGATAGGCGTTTCAATTGACTCCAACCGGCGGTTTATGGTCAAAAGTTGTGAAATTAACAAGTCCCGTCAAAGTTTTTAAGCTGTGTCGAAAAATTCATTTAATGCAAGAAAACGCTTGTGGGTGTTCGTGCTTTTGTAAACTTGTGTAAGCGTAAGCGGTTGGTAAAAGTATTAATATTGGCTGTGAAATAATTTATTTTAATAGACACAATCGACCTTATTCATAGACAGATTTAAAACTTACTTTAGTTATCGAATGTTTTGTCACTTTCGAACGACTTTAGAATTCAGCTTGAGCGAAGAAGATACAACTTTCGATAACTAAAATAAGTTATAAATCTGTCTATAAATAAGACTGAATATATTTTAGTGAAAACGAGCAAAAAGTACAGTTAATTATTTAACTCAGAAAGTCATATACTGAATCTTGACACCTGTAGTTACTAACATACCCCTTTCGACCTCCTCCGGGGTGCCGAAAGGGGTAGCTTGACAGCTTTCCTCTTGACACAAAAAACTGTGATACGCACATAAGATATTTTTCATACTTAATGGTTTCTTAGATTTACGCGAATGTTACACGTTGAAATAATACTATTTTATACGGATTTTATCGCGATTTGGTTTAATTTTTACATTTTTTAACTTCCCGACGTTTCGGTCCGCCCCGTGACCATGAAAGCTGTAAAGTAATCGAAACGTCGGGAAGTTAAAAAATGTAAAAATTAAACCAAATCGCGATAAAATCCGTATAAAATAGTTTTATTTCAATATTTTTCATACTTATAACCATAACGACAGCTCCCGTGGCGCAGCTGGTTAGACGCCGCGCCGGTTGTGAAACGATAGGCCGCGGGTTCGATCCCCGCACCGAGACAAATGTTTGTGTTAAACACGAGTGTTTATTTCGGGTCTGGGTGTATATGAGACCGAAAAGTCTGTCGTAGTTCTTAATACCCACGAAACAAGACTCTGTCTTAGTGTGGGGTCAGGACTATGTATGTGACTGTTGGGTGTATCTATTATTTATTAATTACACACAGTTCAACATCGTCGGAGTAATGAAAGTATGATTCACGAAATAAAGCTAATGATTTTTTCTACAAGATTCCGCTTTATTTCTTCTATATCTTAGTCTACCGACATAAACCCCGAATCAGTAAATCTATGATTTAATAGCAGTGCTGAGCTAATGAATTGTAAGAGGCAGCGAATCGAAAAACATAATTCACGACAATTGTCTTAGAAATACTCGTATTTAGTTTTCGTGGACTATTTTTCTAACCCTAGTGTGGCTTAGACAAATGAGGTTTTCGTATAAAGAAAATTACATGCATTACAAAGCAATACTGTTGTTTGGTTTTGCTACTGCTATTATTTTGCTTTTCAAATTTTATTTTATACTTTGTGGTGTTGTGAATAGAGAATCCACAGTTTTAATTTAAGGAGTATAAACAGAGTTAAAAGTTATAAGAGGTTATTGTATGCAAGTCGCTTTTTGAAAAGTCGCCGTGGACATCTTCGGAAGGGGCCTCTGTCTAATACTGGGCTTCTTGTCGTAGGGAGTTGATGGTGATCAAATTAAATCAAAATATTCTTTATTCAAATAGTCTTTTACAAGATCTTTTGAATCGTTAATTGCTACTACCGCTTCGGAACGTGTTGTAGCTGTGAAGAAGAAACGGCGCTAAAAACTACCTCAGTGCCCCTAGCCGGAACATTTTGCAGTATCGTAATAGAATAGTAATAGTAAAATTTTGTATAGGAATTTAAACAGCGCCATTGTGAGCGTATTTGGAACTAAAATTTGACAGCGGGAAACGATTACGATACTATAGGCTAGGGGCACAGATATACGAACTGTCTTCTTTTTTTGCTTTTTTTTTTCTTTTTTTAAAGTCATTTACAATTACAATGGTTAATGTCAATAATGATTTTAAAGTAAACTCAATGTTATGTTAGGATACCCATTCATAAATATCTATGTTTTGGGAAAATTACAGTTTATGGTATTCATAATATGTATTTATCAGGACAAAAAAGAAACATTATCAAAATTATGACACACAGTCAAAACCATTAACACCCTTTGGACACAACCCTGAAAATCCAGCATTACCAACCCTTATCACTCAGAAGACCCCTTTAACAATAAAATAACCCCAACCCACTGAAGGAAACATCTCTATAACAATACGAAAATAATTGAAACAAACTGTACCAATTTTATTCTATTAAATTACGGATATAGTAACTTTTCGAAAGGCTTATGCAGTTGGTATAATAAGTCCCACACACAAAACAAAAGGAGGTTTTGTTCTACCAACGGTAAAGTTAAACTGGTCGAAATTTAGACACATTTGTTGGTCAAAAGTGCCCTTCAAAGGTCATAGAAAGGGACAACGACCACCCCATTCTATAGCGTGCAGTTTATGTGAAAATAAGAATCATATTATTCGTTAAATTGTGGACCTTTTTCTGAGAGGCTTTGTGTCTGACTCGGTAGGATGTTTGTGTGCAAATGTGATTTTTTTGGTGTAAAAATAGTGTTCCCGATCAGCTGATTATTGTATGATTTATTTATGTATGGAAACTGAATATACCACACAAAGTAAAAACTTAAAAAAATGGTGATCTTCTTTATCACTATACAATTTCTGATAGCCTCCGTGGCGTAATTGGTTAGACGACGTTTGAGAAACGAGAGGCCGCGGGTTCGATTCCCGCACCGAGACAAATGTTTGTGGGACATTTGTTTCAGGACTGGGTGTTTGTGCGACCGAAAAGTCTCCCGTAGTTTTGATACTCACGACACAAAACTCGATCGTAGTGTGGGGTCAGGATTATGTTTGTAATTGTTGAGTGTAATTTATTTATTAATTTATGAGCGGCAGTCTTAAGTTAATGATAATATTAATAATACATTTTATAACTTAAATATTTATATCACCTAGAATATAATACAAAATACCACTGAAAAATTGTCCGACACTTTGCTTGCTTGTACGTGGCCTCCACTCCAGAACCTTCCGCCCCTAACGGCAGGCAGGCATTACTGAAATTATATTATATCATTAAAGTTATGCATATCCATTAAAAAATAATACAATGTTCACAAGAATTTCCTCAAGAAGGGGTTGTAATATTTTATAATTGCAGACATACCCAGGCGCAGAATTGCCCCAAGAAGGGGTTATAATATATTACAATTGCAGACATACCCCGACGCGCTACTTAGTGAAGAAAAATATAAGTATTAGGTCTTCCCTATACGAACATGCAATATTTTTGTCAAGAATCCACAGTCATACCCAGAGAAAGTTATATATTCAAATGCGGTACCTAACGAACGTACTTCAGCGGACGTCCGCGAATTCTTTGTTGGAATTTCGGACAATGTCTCTTAGAAATATTTCCCACATTCTGCCTTTTAGAAACTATTTCATTTCGGAAGTGTGTGGTTCGGCTGGTGTAGAATAAAAAATATATTAGGGGTTCAATGTGGAGTGTAGACAAAGACTTGTGATTTTTTTCGTCGCTTTTCAAAATGTTTTAAGAACATTAAACAATACACGTAAAATGAGATATTTTCAAAAACATTATTCAATAATAAAAACATATAAAATTAAGTTGCTTAAAAAAACATAGACGTAAGATTAAACTAAGTGTATGCAGATAGACGCAAAGGTTCCGACCGACAAAATATACAGGGTCTCTCAAGACCGCGACCGAAAACGAAGCCAGGTGGTAGTTTTAGTGGTTACAGACACGATGCAAATAAAAATTTCACCAAAACAGCGACAGATATTTTTTTTGAATTTTTCAAAAACCATCTTGTTTGGGTGGAAAAAACCTAGTTTTTGCGAAAATAATAATTTAAACCCTTACGTACCATTGAGTGTTGAGAAATAAAGAGGTCTGCATCATTATTTTAGGAAAACTATGTATTTATCACCCAAATACGACGATAAGTAAAAAATTGCAAAAAAAAAAAGTTATCGATTTTTGTTGCGAAATTTTTACTTTATCTGAAGTCATTACTACTACCACCTAGCTTCGTTTTAGGTCGCAGTCTTGATATACCCTGTATAAAATGGATTATTAATTGTATCGCGAAAATGAAAAATAATAAGAGACTTTTTGACACTATGAAACATGCGAAATATATTTCTCAGGGCTGATTTTTCCATGGTCAGATTAATTCATTAATCTACCAGTAAAATTATATACATTCTAAAAAAGAATGTGACCCAATTGCAAAATTTTATCAACTTAATTGTCAGGTTAAACTCGTTGATTTTAAATGTAATCCTACGCATATTTTTATATGTTTAAAACCTATATGAAATGAAAATGAAATGAAAATAATTTGAACTTCCACCCGGTTCGGAAAGCGGTTTTGACTAGAGAAGAACGAGCAAGAAACTCTAAATAAACCCCAAAAAATATTTCCTCGACTATCTCATATATTATTATTTTATTTATCCTACATTGTTTCACACCATACTTTGTTAGTAACCCAATTCCCGTTCAATTCTACGTAACTCAAGAACAAAGGGCGACCAAACACGCCAATATGAGCAACAATAACGACGGTCTGCAAGTATTTTGCACGTCAACCATTGGACCAACTCAATTACTCCACTTGCTCCACACAACACACCTTGAATTGCTAAACAAAGCTTCATACCGAACCTGTTTGTTGCACCAATGTGTAATATTAGTTTATACACTTGGTATATTTACATCTCAGGATACTGACAAAAATTAACAGCTTTATTTTGACCGAGACTTCTCTCACAAACACCCAGACCCAAGACTACTTGTGGGCCTCACAAATATTTGTTTCGGTGCGCGAGTCGAACCCGCGGCGTCTCGTTTTATGTTACCTATTTCTGCAATTGGTTTATGGCCTAAGCCCTCTCAACTGAACTCTGGATTGTAGAGGAGACCCGTGCTTTGCGTTAGATGCAATATAAGTAAATATTTAAGAGTATTCTAAACATCACAAATCACAACCGAACATTCACACCGGTGTGAAAGGAAGCCATTGTTGAATTCCTAGTGTAACAATCAAGATTTACGTCCAGTCTCAAATCAAATATTCCAGTCTATATGAGTAGTTACGACTGTGCATGGAAATTCAATGCTCCTACGTTTATGCACCTCTCTGTTACAATGCTTATTGTAATGCTGACGAGCAAAATGTTATTTTTTCCCGAACAATATAAATGTATTGTGGGCATAGGACCTGCAAAGGAGAAAATGGCTATAGTATGTGATTGCTAACGCCTATGGATATCTATTAAAGGGATTTCATTTGTAGAATCATTTTCAATTTTAAGTTCTTATCAAGTTTCTGTACTGTTCATAAGAATCTTGCCTATACGTATACCTTAAAAACGATAAACTAAAGATTATTATTTAATTTTAAAGAAACTGTTGCACTATACGTAGTTACTATCTATTGAAGTCACATAAGTTCCTTTTAGTTACTATAAGCATAAGAAGTAAGAAATTTAATATGTATTTATACCTAGATTAATTATATAAGGTTTTAATATATTAACATTTTTTCTATTTTACCTTAATGTCAATGCATGCAGTGGAAACTGAAGGTTATTTTAATTTATTATTGACATTGATATTACTATGTAATATAAGCTAATTATGCATGATTATTCTCCAATTTTAGCTCCACGCTTGTTGGTGTTTTTGTTATGATAAATTAATGTAATGTAATTACCACTGATTGTCATTAAACAATAAAATAAAAAAACCTTGTATGGGACTATCTCGATTGATTTGTTAAATCTGTTTTAAAATCATCATCATCATCATCAGTCCGTTGCAGTCCACTGCTGGACATAGGCCTCTCCCAAGGTACGCCACAGAGCCCGGTCTGCTGCTTTACGCATCCAGTCGCTGCCGGCCCGGTTTTAAAATACGATTACTTATTTCCAAAATATTATGCAACACACATACAGTTGAAATTTATTTTTAAGTTCCGTTGGCTTTAAATTTCCCAAACACACGATAATACATGAAAAGGTTGATGAAGGTGTATAAAGCGGAAGCATCGAATATCCTTCTCTACTTACCCTTGTGGGATATGAGCGTGAAGTTTCATTTTGTATTGCTTAAAATTGTGAACTCCTTTCCTTTTACCGTAAATAAAATATAAATTTACTTGGCAATTATCGTCACCATACTATTCTTGTCATAGCCCTAATCATGTTTTATATATTTTATTATTCTGCTCCCTCTTCACTGGAAAATGAACCCTGTTCTGTTAGGGTTAGAATTCAAAATCATATTGAATGGTAGCCGAGAGCCTTACTCGGTGGCACTTGCATGAATGCGTTTTAAGCATAATGTAATGTTTTAGATAACAGTTTTTATTTTATAAGGCGTGACGTCACAATATACTCTAAAGTTCATGTAAGTTATAAAAGTACGTTACATAAAGTGATAATAATATTATGAAAAATGTGATAGTTACTAATGCTGCAAAACTATTAGTAGACTTGGTATTTTAAAGATAGTTCCTGCTTCGAAATATGGTGGTAGGGTACCGTCATACACTGCAATTATTGACCAGTCAGAGTGACCCACGTAAGTACAGCGTTTCGGATTCACCTGTGTATATCTAGATACAACCCGGCCAGTATAACTATGTGAATGGACAAGACATTTCTGTCTCAAATGGATACTCTACATATCACTTACTCTAAAGGTACAAGTCACTTTGCAATAAACGGAGGCGACGCCGCGAGCAAAAGGTAGTCAGGAAATATTCAAAGCGCCCAGTCATGCTACGGTGCATGCGGTTTGTTGTAATTTGCACTGCGGTTTCATCGCAGCCTAATTTTCAGCGCGTATGGTGGACGTTTTCCAGTTTGTCCATCGTCGCATCTGCAACGTTTTAGCAACACGTTTTGGTCATCTCTCAGGTGGAAACTTCGGAATATTTTGAGGTTATTATTTCATATTGTTACTTCATATGGTGAATTCATTAGACTGTTTTTTTGACAACTTTAGCTCATACAAGATTGAATGGAATTCAGGCGTAATGGTAGAAAACACTTCATAGATGTAAGAGTTTCGTGTTTCTAGTTCGGTATATTCGCTTAAATCCGGTTTTGACAAGGTAAGCATAATTTTGTCCAGCGACAAACAATGATAATCTTTTATAAATAATAAATACACCCAAAAGTCACATACATAGTCCTGACCCCAAATTAAGATCGAGTCTTGTGTCGTGGGTATCAGGAACTACGAGTGAGTTTTCAGTCTCACATACACCCAGACCCGAAACAAATACCTGTGGTTCACACAAAAACAATTATGGCTATCCGTATTGAAAAACCGGGATTGTCCAATCCAAACCCATGCCCATAATTTCATCCTCTATCGAATTATTGCTCCGCAAATGTGACCTTTCCCCGAATCCTATCGGTTATAATAAAAAATACTTATTATTTCGTGAACATACTTCACCGTCATAAACAATCTCTTTATTTTCTCAGCACGCGGTTTTCGATTTCCGAAACAAAATACCAGTGACGTGACAGTGAAAAACGACCTTCTGTCAACTGTTTAAGGCACATAATCTATTACACGTAATCATAGTCGACGGAAGCATTTGATTGATGTGCGAAGGGATCCGAACGTGAAAACAATTGTTATTGCCGCTTGTTTACGGATGTATCGCTTTTTTAATACATATTTGGATATAAGTCCTTTAATCCAATTTGAATGATCGAGTTCAGGACTTTGATACCTCAAGGTAAAGTTATTTTCAATTTGATCACGAGGTGTTTAAAAGAAAGTGAAAGAAAGAATACCCTCTATTTTCCTGTTCTCTTGCGCCCAGTTTCTATAATATATTAATATTTCACAAGAGATTTCGTTACATACTTAGATGCATTTTGTGTTTCAGTAAACAATGATAGAGAGATATCTATATCTATATCAGCCCATATACGTCCCACTGCAGGGCACGGGCCTACTCTACAATCGAGAGAATCGATTGAGAGTGGTTAGGCCATATAGTCCACCACGCTGGCCTAGTGCGGGTTGGCGGACTAGAGAGATATAGATATGGTGTATTTATTTGTAGTTAGCTAGGTAAGATGAATATGTCTATCTTTGTTTATTGAAGTGTATAATTGTATCGCCATAGTAATAATTGTTATGTTAAGCTCTAGTTAAAGATAGATAGGATATAACGACCGGCCGTTAGAAAAAGCTATTTCGGGATAACCTCTGTCAAAATCCGTACGATTTTTTTTTATTGTTACCCGTGTGATCATTTTCTATATAATATGGTATTTTTCTGACTAACAACCTCTTTTAAAAATCAACGAGACCATGTTTTATGGCCTGGGACCAAATATTTACAACAAAAGCTGAAATTCCGAAATAATAGGAACCGAGTTAAAATTTATGAATTTTTTTATACTTCATGGACATGTCTTCATATCATCTGGGACTAAAAGAATTAAAATGCATTATTCAATAAAGTGTTTTACTTGAAAATGGATTAATAACAAAAATATTTTCTGACACAATAAAAATTATAATAAACAGTAATAAAAGTATCATAACAATGAAATTTAGAATAGCGTGTAACGAACCGATAAAATATTATTCAAAAACGTACTCTTTTTTTGTAATCATCATGAACAATACTGACCCTAGTAGAATTTTATATAATTCTTATTTAGTTATGACTTAACTGGCTCCCAACTAATCTTTTTTTATTCCAAGAATGGCGAGACGAGCATGCCATTCACCTGATAGTAAATAACACGGCCGCTCATGGACAGTAGCAAAACCAAACAACACCATGAATTACAAAGCAATGCCCGGCATTCCACTGCGCTCGCCATCCTGCGACATAATATTATGTTAAGTTTCATTATGTCCAGTAATGACTGCCTACAATGTCTTTTAAACCGGAATACAACTTACACAATTTACACTGCTATTTGACGAAAGAAATTGACATTGCGGAGGTACCAACCCATATGAGAGGCCTCTCACATATGAGATATTTACCACCAGTAAAACCAAAGCGTATGCTGTTTGGCGGGAAACTTTCGCAAATTAATTGTTAGCTTTACCCTAAACGGACTTATAACTTGACTGAATACGGGGGATTTTCCATCTTTTATTTTACTCCTTAGACACGAAGCTCCTGCCACTATCAAATCCATTGCCTATTCTATAAAAGAACAAATGTGTCGACCAGTATAATAGGACCCTTATAAACGCTTTGGCCTCGACCTTGGGCATATAAAGACATACAGGTCCATTCAATTAAATCTCCAGCAGAAATAAAAGCGAATAATTGCCCATCAACGTTTTGGGTGGGAGTCCATTTTATTTTAGCACCAACGTAAGTTGAACTCAAGTTTATCCCTATTACATGTTGTGTCTTCCTTATTTCTTTGTTTTTATTAAGTTCCGGTTTGTTTTGTATGTTAGATGTGTGTTTTGCACCTGGTTACAAAACAATTGAAGAAAGGGAAAAACTAATTTTATCATACGTTTTGAATCCATTGTTTAATGATGTGGAATACAACGGAGTCGCAGTAGTACTACGGTATGAATGCAAAGCTGAGGTCTTAGGTTGAAGTCCCGGGTCGGGCAAAGTGATATTGGATTTTTCTATTCATTCTCAGCCCGGAGTCAGGAACTTGTGCCTAATATGGCGATAGGCACGCCTCCTATCACATCGTGTGAGGGAAAATACAAGGCGAAACGTGGGTGTCCTGGTAGCACCTCTGCCTATCCCTTCTGAGAAGGAGGCGTGAGTTTATGTATGTATGTAGTAAGTATATATTACTTCACCAACACAATGACTGACTGATGATTAACCCACATAATATGTTAATCATCAGGTCAATAATCACGATACATATGTACATAATATGTACATATGCATTTATGTATGTATGTAACTCAGCAATAATACCTTCTAGAAGACCAGTAACAATGATCGGTATTAAAATAATAGTTAAATTTACGATCAATCGTAAAACTGTCGTTACTCCACGTAGAAGGCTATCAAAATGTGTTAGAGATAATGCTTTCATCAATTTAATGTTTTAAAGCTGTTTTTGTAGAATATTACTCAGAGAACAAGTTTTCATCGAAGTTAATCCTTTAAAGAATATAATATTCAGGCTTCATAATAGACGACTAATTACTAACACATAATATAAAAATAGAAGAGCTTTGTAGACACTTGTCTAGTTACAAGATGAAGGTAAATAAAGTTGAAGGTAAGGCAACTATTCTTATCTCTCATTAGTTTTATACATAAATAAACTGCGTACTAATTAGACGAACTAGCGGAGCCATATTGGGACCACTCACACAGCTCTTTTGACCGTTAATATCAAAATAATAAGACACATAGGTGACCCAAATATTGCATATGTAACACTCCGACTAATTACGAATAACCCTATTCTTTCTGTATACCTTTTCGAATTTTGCAAAATTTTGTCATTCTCAAATATTGTATGTTTATTGATGATGGCAATTGTTAATGTTATGCTGATCTTATTTATTTATTTACGCTTCATACATACATTGTATAGGTGGACTTAATGCCTGAGGCATTCTCTAACAGTCGAACCTAAGGTGATGCAGAGATGAGAAGAGGTAGGTGCATAAACAATTAATTAAAAATGAATGGACAATGGACAATGGATGACAGTGACGTAGAATTTACCAATGGTTCTGGAGTGGAAGCCACATACAAGCAAGCGAAGTGTCGGACGCCCACCCACAAGGTGGACGGAGGACCTAGTTAATGTCGCAGGAAGTCGTTGGATGCAGGCCGATTTCAACAGGTCTATGTCGCGTTCTATGGGGGAGGCCTATGTTCTGTAGTAGATGAAGAGAGAGAGATCTTATTTACAAAGTTTTTATTACCACACTTTCAGTACCACATTTCAGTTACCACGTCATAACTGCTCTGATTTTGAAGGGCATAGACGTGATCCCATTTACTACTTAAATAGAATCGGTGCACCTTAATCGTTCCATTTAGAATACGTATAAAGTAAGAGGGTAGTAATAGGTTTGGCCGAGGATTACAAGGAAAAGGGCGAGTGTTTGCTTAGGGAATTCTGCATCTTCCTGCCCTTACTCTATTACTTTGGAATAAGTATAGTTGAAAGATATATGAAGTGGATTATCCAACATGGAGATTAAGTCCAGGAACTGAGAACTTACAGCAAATAAACGGAACGTTATTTACCTATAACCAGTGAACATGTGAAAATATTATTAACCAATCTAAGGTGATCATACTCAAAGATGGAGGAGGCATGGATATAAAGTCTATTAAGAGACAATATACAGAAGTTTATTCAGAACCAAGAACTAGTGATAGGTCTCTTATAATATGTGAGAGACCGCCTGGGTACCACCGCAATATCTATATCTCCCGCTAAACAGCAGTGTAAATGCACTGTTGTGTTCCGATTTGAAGGAAATTGTAGCCTGAGTAACTACTGGACATATTGAGACTTAACATCTTATGTCTCAGGATGGCGAGCGCAGTGGATTGCCAAGCATTGTTTTGTATTTCATAGTGTTGCTACTGGCCATGAGTGCTCGTATCGCTTACCATCAGGTGAATGGCATGCTCGTCTTAACATCCATCGCCATAAAAAATATTTTAGAGATCTCAAAAAAGAAAGCTATAATTGACCTCACATTCACCTTAACTCACCAGCCAATTTCTACAAGAGAATCTAATTTTCGTCGCGCAATGACTAAGCCCCCACACATCCACTACAAACTTGCGTCGATCATTAGTCCAGCGATAAATCAAATTTGAAACAACAAAGCGAAACTGGGAAGCTATCACGGAGCAAGCTACAGTGGCCAACATAAATTGTCGTGTTATCGCTTTCCAGCCCACTTGACGCCTATGTCACTGAATTGGGCTTGGTGGTCGTTTTACTCGCAGTGTGAGGCAAATTTGCTGTTTGACTGCATTATGTTCCGGCAATTATGGGTGCAATTGAAAAGGTGCAATGAAGAGTTTTGGTGAAAGTTGTTTTCTAGAGAATAAAAAGCGGGCTGGTTTTGGCTGTGTGAACTAAAGAGACGCGCAATTGGAGATGTTACATATTAATTCTGTATTTTTTTATTATCAAGTTATATAGCCTCCTGAATGTCACAATTTTAATTTAATGATACTACCCTTGGTATATACTACGATATTTTAAATAAATCTCGGGACGACTCGAACAAGAAGGCCGGCAGCAACTGGATGCGTAAAGCAGCAGACCGGGCTCTGTGGCGTACCTTGGGAGAGGCCTATGTCTAGCAGTGGACTGCAAAGGACTGATAATGATGATGATACTACGCTGCAGATAATGGTTAATGAGGTATGGGTCTGGATAGACTATCGACAGGTGATAGACCACAGAACAGATGAACTGATCTGTGTGATAGACAATGTGCAAAATGGCTCGATGTAAAGCAGTGTGCTTTCTATGGATGAAGATATGATGATGATGATACCATATATTTAAGTTTTAAGGGTTAAAAGCACACTATTTCACAACAGATTACATTTACTAACAAACGTTTGTCATCCAATATTTAGACATATTTGGGCGAGCAAATTAATTAAAATATTTCGCTGTAAAGACCCTGTAAAGTACGTAGACAGTAGACTCGAACCTCTTAGACGGCATTATTTGTTCTAAATTCTCCTTTTATATATTTTCGTGTCAATATTTTATTTTGTTCATTTTAATTTAATTAAACCACTTAATATAACAGGTTTGCAGATTATAAGAGTAAATAGCTCATCGACTCGAGAATTTTATCTAAATATAAATTCTGCGGTTGCTCAAATATTTTCTTAACAAACATTTTGGTAAAATAAATCCTCTCGAGAACAAACGCCTCTCGAAAAGTATTGGAATTTGATCTTAATGAAATCATTTGTTATCAAGTTATTATTGAAATAATACTATTGTATTTTGAGATTTTACAATTATTTTGAGCAGAGAGTAATAAATTGTGAGCTGTAAGATCGTGGGTTCGACTCTTTGAGAAATCTATTTTGTATCTTTATTTTCAAAATATCTTATATAAATTACCTGAGACTGCGTGTTATGCTCAGTATAGCAATAAGATCATCTCGTTATTCATAGTAAGAAAAGAAAAGAAAAATAATTTTAATTGCCACAAATTGTAAAATGAAGACCTTCATCTCATCAGATAGTTATAAAAGAAAGATAAGAAAATATTATATTATACTACCTGTGACATATAGGTAGGCTTAGACTCAGCATATTGTTGAGCTATGGCATGAAACCACAACCCAACGCTGATTTTCAGTGGTCACCTCGGTTAACATGGTACGATTGTAATTAAACATACGAGGAAACGACTCAACTGATGTTAAGCGATAACCACCACCCTTGAACATCTACAACATGGGGATCATAAATGCAATCGTGACCTCCTAAAATAAGAAAGGAAAGCAAGGAAAAGGAACGGGAGTATGAAAGGAATTTTTGACCTTTGCCAATCACAATGGCTAAATTATTCACAACAGCAAAGCTGAAATTTTATGTCAGTTTTTTTTGTAAAATAGTGGCATCGATTTATTTGAAAATGCCAATTCCTATAGCTCAAGGTTACTAGGTGGCTCTACTACTTAAAATCCTATCATATTTTAGAACGTAGCATGACTCGGGTTACTAGTGGCACCTCTGCCTACCCCATTTTGGATCAATTAAAGTACACCCAAGCATACGTGTACCCAATTATCAAGCCACATCAGCACAAGGTCAACATACGAAGCTAACTTTATTTCATGTTGATAGAAAACTAATGGCGTTTCCACTACGTGTGGGAAATACAAAAGTGATGGGGGTTAAATTGAGTGGATGCTGGACGATCTAATTTGGGGGCGTGCGCTACTAAATATGTACAGTCCGGTGAAAAGCGCTTCGATTAAAATGTCAGCTGAAAAGCTGGCTTAGTTTTTTGGCTAATTCTGATGGCAGGAATTTGACGTGAAGTGGGTCGATTCTCAGTTTATTTTCTTTAAATTTTGAGTACAAGCATCTGTTATAGATATATTTTACTGTTCTTTATCGTTTACTTCCGATTTTTTTAAACGGCAATCTATTTTGCTTAAATGTATTCTTTACATATTTTTATATTCCAACTTACCTTACGAACTATTAGGTTGTTCCTTTTCATGTTTTTTTTAAGTATTTGACAATTCATTATATTGCCCTATAGGGCACACATCATCTTCTCAAGTGACAACAAAATATATGTTTTGGTTTTTTTAACTTTTATTTTATATTCTATTTTATTTTTAAGACCTATCGCTTGGCGTCGCGATTGTACCTACATATTTATCACGTATTACCAATAGGTGTGTGAAGTCGGAGAAGGATGAAGGATTATCGATCCCATTATACAACACCCCGTCCGAATGTAAGTATTATCATTGATGTTGAGGCAACAAATAGCTGTAAATAAAGTTAATTGCAGTAAATAAAATTGTTTTTTTTAATACATTGGCAATGTGACTACCACGCTTTCAATATAAGCAACAAATAGAACTATTCAGGATAGAAGGTTATATCTCATGGATAAACAATTATGTTGGCCTGTTTAAAACTAAGTAGGAAGTCCAATGCTGAACATAGGCCTCTCCCAATGATTTCCACAGTGACCTGTTGGAGGCAGACTGCATCCAGCGACGAAACTGGAACTGGCTGAACCCAAAACAATGTAGTCGGCCACCACCGGTTTTTGAAAATTTATCGATTTCGCCGCGATTATCACATTTCTTAAACATAATATCTATAACGGAAATCGGCTTTGAACAACCCACAACAAACACACGACACCTATATACAAATATATATACGGTGTTTCATATCTCTTTGTTATAAGTGAATAGTTCTGTAATGTAGATTGTAGATTGTACCGCCTCACTAGTTGTAAGAAATAAGGCAGTCAGAGTAAACGCGTGTTATTTCCCTACATAGTATTTTTTTTTTGTTAAGTTTATATATATAAATAAATAAAATAAATAGTACACACATACAACTCAAGTTGTAATCATTACCTATGTTATTTTTATTTTTATTGCAATGAATGACGAGACGAGCATGCAACTCGCCTGATGGTAAGCGATACGACCGCTCATGGCCAGTAGCAAAACCAAACAACACCATGAAATACAAGGCAATGCTTAGCATAATGCTAAGCATGCTAATAGCATTCCACTGCGCTCACCATCCTGAGATATAAGATGTTAAGTCTAAATATATGTCCAGTAGTTACTCTGGCTACAATGTCCTTCAAACCGGAACACAACAGTGCATTTACACTGCTGTTTGGCGGAAGAAATATACATTGCAGTGGTACCTACCCAGGCCTCTCATATGAGAGATTTATCAATACTAAATTATTTATAATTATTTATTTTTCACTTTTTTTTTTTTTTTATTGTTTTATGTTTATTGTGGCCAAAATAAACGTTTTATCTATCTATCTATCCATCGAGTTCAACGCCCGTACCAGATTCAGTCAACTCAGTTTAACTTTAATTGTACACCGCACGTGAAATCCCAGACTTAGTGGTAACCTTTCTAAACAAGCTTTCAGCTGCGACAATTAGAGTAACGAGGTGTACTAAGTTTTTACTACAACGTGGTTTTGTGGGAATAAAAAGAACGGATGTTTTTTAAAGTTATTTTCAAAGGTTTAGTGAAGATTGATGTTCATTACTTATTTTCAAAGGTAATTCTTAGTGAAGATTGATGTTCATTATTTCTTTTTTACTCGACTTCAAGAATGAAAGAGGTTCTCGATTTGTGGGAATGTTTTTATCTATACTAATATTATACATTATTGAAGAAAAAGTTCAAATAAAAAATATTACCACGAATTCCTTTAAAAATCACAAAAGTAGTAAAACATTGGAGATCATACTAAAACCAGTATTCTCATATGAATTTTTAAACTGGATCCATGTAAATACAACGTCGAACACACGGAGTTCCTCTACTAAGGGAAAAACTCGATCCAATATTTACATTTCATCCGGTGATTATGCAAATATGAGTTGCAGGAGTTAGTTACTATCCTATTTGCATGCAACGGGATGTAGGCGCCCATCTTTAAACATTAAATAGTAGGGTATATGGACAATATAAATTTTACAGTACATAAAATATTGTATAATAATTATTTATAGAATAATGCAAATTATTATTACAGACTAGACTATCGTATTTTATTTTATATTCATGACGAGCATGCCATTTGCCTGATAGTAAACGACACGACCGCATGGACAGTATCAAAACCAAACAACACCATGAATTACAAAGCAATGCTTGGCATTCAATATTAGGCACATTTTAATCTATTGGTTGGCAAAGATCTCGTCTTTATCATTTACCTCGGATCTGCGCCAATTGTATCCAAGTTTTGCTCTAAAGCTTGATGAGAACGTGGTATGTATTTTATATTGTCTATGCCTTGGAAAAAAGTGGAAAACCGATGCTCGTGTTTTTTTCACTTCACTTCAAGTCAGTTATAAACTAGCATCTCTTGAACTGGCTGTTTTATTATGCTTCCACATTAATATCAGAACGTCATTCTTAACAGCTAAAAATACCCTACCAATTGCCTTTAAAATCCCTTTTCAAACGTAGCATAAAAGGACATTATAAATATCAACTTCAACTACACGTGTTCGGCAATAACCTTTAAAATACGACGACTTGTTCATAAATCAACTCTTCTAAAACGCTGCGATTTATTTCACTGACTAAAAGCACGTTTTAGGTTCTAGGTGCCGAGGTGCCAAAACGATTGCGTCGTTGCTTTGAGGTAAGCTGTTTGGGATGTGGGTGTTAACATTCTTAGTAGAAGGGTTAGATAATTTGTATGTATGTATTTAAGGAGGAAAAGGATGTACCGGGTTAGAAAATATATTACAATATCTTGCTGTTTCGTGATATAAATAAGACATATTCTGCGGTTGTTTGAATTCATTAAAAATGCGAAATACCACAATATAGAGTAATTGGTATATTATAATGAAATCAATTTATGTCTGCTTACCGTTACAGGATATAGCCCTGATATAATAACTTTAAATAGTAATTCCTAACTGAGAGCAATTTATGTATAAAAATCGCCAACAATTTTCCAAACGAATTACAATTTTACTTCACCTGTATCCTTTCTATTTAAAGTTTTCCCCTGCATTTTAAGCCGTCAATCAGTAACGACGTATTTAGGTTAAAATCTATTTGGTACCGTCCTAGATACAATATTTTCCACGCTAAAATCTTAGCTGACAAGGCCAAAGAATTTATCTAGTTCACAATTTAGAGCGGTTGTATATTTTAATAAAATAAGCTGAGATTGAAGGATAAACGATAAAAGATATCTAAAGATATTTATCGTTACTGGAGTAAAATATGCGATGGCCTTTACTGCTGTGTAATATTTTGTTTCATTGTTAAGTTTTATTTGGTGTACAATAAGGGATATTAAAATATTTATAAATAAATTAATTAATTAAATCCACCCTAATAAACTGACCAGCATGTTGAAAACAAACTATAAATTTCACAATGACGTACATTGCCAATCAATAATATCGTCATCAATTAAGAAATCTTAGAATTCTGTATTCTTGCTCCTCCTCTACCTTCTAAGTGTTTTATTCCTGTCTAAGCTTGCTTTGATTAAGATTTTTCATCAATGGTTATTATTCCCTTTCCTCTTCCATCATTTTTCCTTCACGCTTAGAGGTGGTAGGTCTCTCATATGTGAGAGCCCGCTTGGGTAGGTACCACCGCAATGTCTATTTCTCCCGCCAAACAGCAGTGTAAATGCGCTGTTGTGTTCCGGTTTGAAGGACATTGTAGCCAGAGTATCTACTGAACAATTATTGAGACTTAACATCTTATGTCTCAGGATGGCGAGCGCAGTGGAATTCCAAGCATTGCCTTGTAATTCATGGTATTGTTTGGTTTTGCTACTGTCCATGAGCGGTCGTATCGCTTACCATCATGCGAATGGCATGCTCGTCTCGCCATTTATTGCAATAAAAAAAATAAAAAAAACTCTCCCCTCCCAATTTGATGGTCCAGCTACACACCTAATCCAACCGTAGTGGATGTTCATGGGCGATAGTGATCACTTATCAGGTGACCATCAGGTGACCTGTTTGCTCGTTAGTCGGATCTATTGAATTAAATAAATCAAAAGAAAAGATTATCAATGATGACTGCGTATTCGGCTTCCAAAAAGGACTTCCACCGCGACTAGTTCAAAGCAGTTTGCACCCAATGACTTTATACAACCTTGGTCACAAAGTCTATTAACCTTTTGAGTACTCGTTAGGTGATCCTCAGCTAACATTAAAATCTTAAAATGTTCAAGTATAAATAATGCCCTTGTAAATGATCTAAGTGGATGCCCGACCATAATCATAAGGGATAAAATTATTCTTCAAGAACAATGATTTAATTAAACTAGTTGTTCTAATAGAACTAGCTTCTATAAATAAAATATTATTTTAATCCACAACTTCGCAATTTTACCGCGTATTTGTTTGTTTATTTTTACACAATTTATTTAATTAATACACCTTATTAGCCGAGTTGTTTTGTGTGTTCTGTAGATTACATTGTGATGTAGATTTATATTGCTTTTGTATATGTATGAAGAAAAGAGTTCCTTACGAGTGAAAGTTATCCAAAAAAGTTGAAAGTCAAGAAAGCAATCGGTTGTTTAATCAGAAGCTTAATTAATCTGTGATAATTGTAACTATGACAATGAATCTAATGGTTTGCCATCATTGCTTTATACATTGTAATCAAAATAAGGTATCCACCGCTGAAATAACTTTATTTTTCGCCCGAAGACACAATTAAACCGAAGATAAACAGACTGAACCTGAACCACCACTTTCGTGTGCCCTGAAAACTCTTAACGGCCTTATTAGTTATTCATGGACAGTTTTAAAACCTATTTTGGCTATAGATAACTGAAATAGGTTTTAAAACTGTCTATGAATAAGGCCGTTATTGTACAAGCGCCAGTATATAAACATATATCTGCACTGCACCTACTAACAGCTAAATTGTAGTCATAAAATCGTCTATGGCGATATGGCGATAGGCTCGCCCCCTATCACATCGTGGGACGGAACATACAAGGCGAAATGCGGGTGCCCTGGTGGCTCCTCTGCCTACCCCTTCGGGGATAAAGGCGTGAGTTTATGTATGTATGTGTATGTAAAATCGTCTTAGTATAAAAATTCTTACAATCTCATAAAATAATGTATTTATTTTATAAAATAAATTAAACTGAAACTTGAAAATGGCTGTCTTCGTTACAATATTAATAAAAGTTCCCGCAAAGCTACACCGTGAGCTTTGCTCAGAACTTTGTGTTAATGGGATTTGCTATAGAAACCGCAGACTTTTGCTCGACAAAATAATATTCTAGAGTCTAGAATCTAGACTGATATTTCATTCAGTAAGCAATTTTTGCCTTTAAGAAGATATTCAGTCGCTAAGATTTACTACACTATTTTCTCTTAAAATACATACATACATACATAAACCCACGCCTTTTTTTTCTATAAGGGGAAGGCAGAGATTTATATTTAGATTTGGTCCTTTAAATGGGCCCACTAATTTGATAATTGCAATTTGTTAATTGTATTTGGTATTTCAAGTTACAGGCGTTGCCTAGTTTGGATATCTTTGGTAATGCTATTTGTTTTGTCATGTTATTCAAATAAAGATTTTTTTTATTATTATTATACACCCAACAATCACATATTATATAGTCCTGACCTGACACTAAGGTCAAGTCTTGTTTCATAGGTATCTGGAACTACGAGACTTTTCAGTCTCGTAAACGACCAGACCCAAAGCAAATGCCTGTGGCTCACACACACATTTGTTTCGGTTCGGGAATTGAACCCGTGGCCTCTCATTTCACAACCGGCGGTTAGACGGCGGACATGGAGGCTGTCAGAAAATAGATTACGTAACATAAAGAAATAAATATTTATTCCATTTTTAAATAAAATTTTCACCTGCACCAAAGAATACGCTGTACTGGCAATCATATTCTATCTATCTTTAAAATTTTAGGATACAAATGTATTTTTTTATTATTTATTATAATTTATATTTAATAAAAGTAAGCCTTATGTACTCTGTATCTGTGTCAGCCCATATACGTCCCACTGCTGGGCACGGGCCTACTCTACAGTCGAGACAATCGATTGAGAGTGGTTAGGCCATATAGTCCACCACGCTGGCCTAGTGCGGGTTGGCGGACTAAAAAACTACATACATAATTACTACTGTCACTATCTCAAACCTACTAAACGGACATCCCAAAAGCATAATCAAAGGCTGCAAATAATTTATTATTCCTTTACTCATGCTCAGCTAAATGACTATCCAATTTTCCCTTCAAAACTTGAAACATACAAATTATGAGTTAAGCCAAAACTCGGGTAAAACAGCAAAAACGATGCAAAACAAGGTACGAAGCTACCCTCAGCCGGTTTAATTTGTTAAGCTAATTACGAAGGAAATATTTTCCCTAACTGGGGATGATTCGCCCAATTTTGTTTGCATCACACCCTTTTTGAGTGAAGGGAAATTGTGCGTGTGTAGTAAAAGATTAGTTTTTTAATGAAGGTAATGCAACTTTATTGCATACATACATACATAAACTCACGCATTTATCCCAGAAGGGTTGGGCAGAGGCGCCACCAGGACACCCACATTTCGCCTTGTATGTTCCGTCCCATGATGTGATAGGGGGCGAGCCTATCGCAATATCGGGCACAAATTGCTGACTCCGGGCTGATAATGTATAAAAAACCCAATATCACTTTGCCGGACCCGGGATTCGTACCCGAGACACCTCAGCTTTGTAGTCGTACCGTAGAACAACTACGCCACCGAGGCAGTCACAGAGGTAAGTTTATTGCATAAACTGTTGAATTACCAAACCTGATGGTAAATTAATTGCCGTCTATTATCATTAACAACACTTGGGTCGTAGGGGCGTTGCTGGTTTCTTAAACTGTAAAGGGAAAGACAAAGGATTCGAGGAGAAAAGAAGTGTTAGGCTGAACTTATTCTTTGACAGCATGAGCATCGATGAGACCGCAAATTGTAATAAACTCAAAGGATTTGTTATGGTCTATTTGCATCATTTTGTGTGATTTATGTAAATAAATTAATGAAAATAAATAAATTTCAGTCAACGTGGTTTTCTGCTAAAACTTTCGCTTTTTCGCTTCCAACAAGTGATTGCGAAGATATTCTTGATGGAAATCCTACGTTCACCACGAGACTACCGACATACTACCTGTCTTCCTTCGATCCAATCTATTTTTAATATTTATTAACCTTTAATTAACCTCTCAATTCCCCACAGAACCGTTTCTTAAGCCACTCGGTAGATAGCATCAGAAGTTGTACATGCATCCCCGCTGTACTTGGATGTGTTTAAGCGAAATGAGTCAAGTTTTTAGTTAGCTAATTAATTCTTGCGCACGGTGTTATCTGCCCCTCCCGCCTGTTGAGGCTCAGCCAACTTTATGTCACAGTGAGGCAAGATTACAAAAGTTTATGTTTAATTGTACGGCAAGTGTAACGTTGAATTATTAAGTTTCTTTATGCGGGTAAGAATGGTTTTGTTAAAGTATTTAAATTATGTTTTTAGTAAAAAAGTGAGCAGTTTAGCTGACGGAAAATTCACATAGGAAATAGTGTGACAAATTTTCACACTGAAAGGTGGAAGGACTGAATGAAACGTGACAAAGCAATTATCGACTTCGGTTTTCTCTAAAACAATCATCATCAACTACACAAAGCTCACTGCTGAACATGGCCCTGCTCAAAAATTCCCACAGTGAATTGGTGGTCGATCAGCGGCCAATTATTATCGTTGTTTCTTGTGAATACACTTGAAAGCTCCTGTAGTATTACTTAACCTTTCAAAAGGCTTATGGCGTTATTCATAAATAGTTTTGAAACTCATTTTATTTATCGAATATTTTGTCTTCTTCGCTCAAACCGAAATTAGACTTCATTTTTTAATTGTATATGTCAAAAGGTATCCATACTCAAAATCTAGCTAACAAAGAATTTTGTAAATCTATTCAGAATTAAACAAGTTAGAAACATTTTAAATATTGTAGTGGGAGTAAAAGAAAAGAGATGCAAAACAAAACTAGTGACGTCACTAGTCTCAATATGCATTACAGTGTGCGCATGTGAAAGAGACAGTATGATGTCCCCACTACACTCCCACTCCTTTTTTTTAAATAGTAATAATTGCCTCATGTTACAAGCTACTTTAATACTGTTTTGACAGAAATGTTTTATTTTAATGTTATTTGTGTTTGGACGCAAGGTAATAAAAAAATCGATCATAGTCAAATACGCTATTCCCATGTCTCTGAATAAGGCCATAAGTCTTTTGAAAGGTTAAGTATACTACAGGCGCTTTAGTTAGTAATAGTATTGTTTTTATTTTATTTTTTAATTAATTATCAATGACTACCTCTTGGCGCTCTCTCGCACGTAGAGTCCGGCGTAGAGTCGCAAACATTGAGTAACGTGTTGGCGTGCTCTATCGAGGACGCGAGTAATTATACTCCGGAGCACACTCGCACTGCAACACTTAAGAGAAAACTACACGGTGTAGATATTACATACAGACAGGGTATATCAAGACCGCGACCGAAAACGAAGCCAGGTGGTAGTTTAAGCGGCTACAGACACAATGCAACTAAAAATTTTGCAAAATTGGCTCCTTTAATAAACTCCTTACGTACCATTGCGTGTTTAAAAATTAAGCGATGTACGTCATTATTTTAGAAAAAATATGTATTAATCACTCAAATACGACGATATGTAAAAAATTACAAAAAAAAAATACGATTTTTTTTGTCAAATTTTTACTTGCATTGTGTTTGATATCACTAATACTTCCTCCTGGCTTCGTTTTCGATCGCGGTCTTGATATACCCTGTATATAGATATATAGACTCACGCCGTTTTCCCAGAATGGAAAGGCAGAGGTGCTACAAAACACCCACGTTTCGCCTTATGTAGATATTTTATTTTAGAGTTTTAGATATTAATATTATGGTATGGACAAAAAAAAACCATTCGAAATATTATGTTCTACTGCAAGGCACAAACCTCCTCAGTAATCGAGAATTCGATTGAGGGCTTTGACCTTTTTAATGTTATGGAAAATTTTATGTAAAAATATGGCCATTTTAAAAATTAGAATTTATTTGATTTACAATATTTTTTGTGCTTAGTGTAAGGCGACAAAACTGTTGGTAATTCAGAGGTTTGAGCTATAAACCCTCGACAGTTCCAACTGATCCATATTCCTCTATCACTCACTTATAACCGTATTCATTCTTTCTGACTCATTTCATTGTGGGTTAAAGACAGGTTAATGTCCTTAGGAGACTTCACGAGCTTCAATATTCAGTGTCAATTCTTTCCGTACTTAAATCTAGCTACCTGGAGTTGCAGTGGCGGAATATGCTCTATTAAAAGCATTATAAATCATAAATTTGTTTGTGTTTGGGTCTGGGTGTTTGTGAGACCGAAAAGTCTCTCGTAGCTTCTGATACCCACGACACAAGACTCGATCTTAGTGTGGGGTCAGGACTATGTATGTGACTGTTGGGTGTATTTATTTATTTATTTAAATATAATATTTTATTATATTCGTACAGCCCACTAAAACAGGAGCCTCAAAAGCCCTTCAATTAATTTAAACAGTAATGAAATTGCATTGAAAACACTCTCCGACCTGTTTACTTCCAAATTATTCATTGTGCAAATATAAAGGTGTTTTATAGGTGTTAAAAAATTTCAACAGCGGCAATTACATACCGTGGATTTTTTTATGTTGGATGGTTTGTTCAAATATTTTCAGAGTTTTGGTTTGTACGTTGAGAATTAATGCTAAGATTAGATATAGCCTCCAAGGGGCAATCGACTAGACGCCGACTGTGAAACGGAGGTCGCGGGTTCGATCCCGAAACGAGACTAAGTTTGTGTGCTCCACAAGTATTTGTCTCAGGTCTGGGTATTCGTGAGACCGAAAAGTCTCCTGTTGTTCCTGATACCCAGGACACACGACTTATTCATGTTATTTATGTTATTACTTATTATTTAAACTAATTTATACACATACATTATTTATTTATATTATTACTCCGCCAATACGTAAATATGCGAACTAAAAAGAATATTTCCTATCCACCCGTTCAAAGTTCTGTGACGCCGACCCCTATAATTTGAGGTCAAAATAAGGCTTGAAGGGAGCAAACACCGTCGAAATTCCGGAGTAAGTATCGCGGTACAGAGGTAATTTGTTTAAGTTTCGGGGTTTCAGCAGTTCTCATTTGTATTGTGTACAGTCCAGTTACTTTTTTACTGACTTGAATTAGTATAAATAGGAAAGGACGAGTGTTTGCAACGTGATGTATTATTGTTAAAGGGGGAGAATCGTTGTTGTTAGTGAAGTGAAGTTGGTACATGCATAAACTCACGCCTTTTTTCCAGAAGGGAAAGGCATAGGTGCTACCAGAACACCCATGGTACAAGTGCTGTATCGCATATACAGCATTGATAGCCTCCGTGGCGCAGTTGGTTAGACGCCGGCTGTTAAACGAGAGGCCGCGGGTTCGATCCCGCACCGAAACAAATATTCCTCGCGATGTTTTCCTACACCGTTAAAGACACAACACCCGGATACTAAAATGCCCTAAAATTACTTTAAACAAACCACAATATGCGTGTATTTAGTACTGGTATGAATATTTTTCCCAAAACAACCAAAACCATCATTTTTTATAGCTTGATAAATATTAGATTGCACAGTCTATTACATTTTTATATTTATTTATTTATTGTAATGAATGGCGAGATGACCATGCATAATTAGTACACACATTAAGCTCAAGTTGTAATCATTACCTATGTTAATGTTTTTTTTTTATTGCAATGAATGGCGAGACGAGCATGCAATTTGCCTCATGGTAAGCGATTTGACCGCTCATGGACAGTAGCAAAACCAAACATCACCATGAATTACAAAAAAATGCTTGCCATTCCACTACGCTCGCCATCCTGAGATATAAGATGTTAAGTCTCATTAGTCAAGTAGTTACTCTGGCTACAATGTCCTTCAGAACAGATCACAATCGTGCATTTACACTGCTGTTTGGCGGGAGAAATAGACATTGCGGTCGTACCTACCTACGCAAATTTCGATTTAGATTTATACTACTAAAGTGGCAAACAAGCTTACGCAACGCATGATGGTAAGCAGTTACCACAGCTTATGAACGTCAGCAACATCAGATCTGTCAAAACTCAAATGTTGGAAAAATCTGTCCGAAATTTGCGCCTGGAAAAAAATGATAACAATTTACAATGAATATTTTAATCAATTTGAAATTGTAAGTAGAATGGAATACTTAAATAGCGTTAATATTATTCACAGATTCTCTCGCTCGAGTGGAGACGGGCCGAATTTCCTAAGTTCATCCGAAATAGTCCGGGAAGCACATTAGACGTGGAACTACGAAGGAATCGAGTAAGCATTTCAAGATTATTCAATCACAGTTGCATACCCGACGCATTGAAACACCGAAGTAATTATTCACATTATTGGAGCTTGTATCCTTTCTATCGTAGACTGCCATCTCTTCTTTTTTCTTTTCTTATATACATCCAAAGGATAAGAAATCGCATAGAAAGATAAGACCGCCATCTGTACTTTTTATTTAAATTGTAATAAGTGTTATTTAAGTTTTTCTTTTATGTGCAGTAAAGAATTTAAAAAAATTAAGTTATTGCTATGGCTACACGGCAACCTACGGTAACCTTATGGCTGCCACACACGTTCAAGTGCGTTTATGCTAACGCGAGTTTGCACAAGTTATTAGCCCACTCACGTTCTTGTATACTGGAGCAAACTTAGACTTGCACAGCTATATCGTTACGAGTGTGGCGGCCAGACATTTTTATATAAGGCGAAAACTACGTTGAAATTTTCAATTCGAGTCTGCTGCAAACTAGCGTCTACACAAACGCACTTAAACACGTGTAGCCATTAGTGAAATCTAAATAAAGTATCCAAAATACACTTCGACAATTCTTACAATTCGACAGCCTCCATGGCACAGTTGGTTAGACGCCGACTGTGAAACGAGAGGCCGCGGGTTCGATCCCCGCACCGAAACAAATGTTTGTGGGATCCACAGGTATTTGTTTCGGGTCTGGGTGTTTGTGAGACCGAAAAGTCTCTCGTAGTTTCTGATACCCACGACACAAGACTCGATCTTAGTGTGGGGTCAGAACTATGTATGTGACTGTTGGGTGTATTTATTTATTATTTTATTTTATTTTTATGCTTGACCAAAAGTGCGTGGTGGCCTGTTGCAAGTGCGTGGTGGCCTGTTGGTAACGGACCAGACGCGGCTGCCTACATGTTCACGGTGGTCGCGAGTTCAAATCCCAGGGCACACCTCTGACTTTTCGAAGTTATGTGTGTATTGATAGTCAATCACAACGCACTTTAACGGTGAAGGAAAACATCGTGAGGAAACCTGCATACCGTAGTGATTTTAAAGAATTTCTACGGTATTTAAGTCCGCCAACCCGCACTAGGCCAGCGTGGTGGACTATATGGCCTAACCACTCTCAATCGATTCTCTCGATTGTAGAGTAGGCCCGTGCCCTGCAGTGGGACGTATATAGGCTGATATAGATAGATAACACCAAACACTTGCGAGTTTCACTATAACGGATTATTACATAATTATATATTTTACACCATAATGTATTCATTCTTAACAGATATTAATACTCTACCAGCATACATCCATACATTTAGACCCGTTCAAGAATCAAGTATAAAATTATAATACACATATTTTGCCTCAGAAAATCTTGAATTCGTAGCTCCGACAAGCGAATAGCGTAAATGCGTATAAGTAAGAAAGTTATCGGAGATCTTTCGTCCTCACTCTAAAACATTTTGGAGGTTGGGTATGCGGAATCCTCGCATTGTTTGAATGAAAAATGTTGATGCATATTATTTATCACATTGGTTTGTTACTATTTTGTGAACCGTACTTCTACGGTATGTAAGTCCGCCAACCCGCACTTGGCCAGCGTGGTGGTCTATATGGCCTAACCAAAAATCATTGCATATGTTTTTCTGCTCAAAAAACTCCACTTCCGAACATAACATACTAAAAGAGGCTTTAAGTCAGGTATATGTAAAATAAGCACAACCATATTATTATTAAATTCTAAAAAAAAATTAAAGTTATATAACTTACATAAAACTCAGTGTTAACAATGGAAAATGAAAATCAATTTGAATTAAATAGCCTCCTGAGCCCTTGCCTTATTTATAAGAGACAAACATTTGCTAACAGACAAAACTATACTAAATAATCAAATAAGTGACACTATTATCAAAATATATAGAGACACCAGAAGTCGAGCGGTCCGTTCCAAATTTAAATCGCCCGCTGCATTTGCATAGACACAGCTGTCGCGCGACATTTCCATTCCGATTCCGTTATCTATAACCGACCGTGCCACTTGGCAGCCGATAAAATTTTATCACCAGAATATCGAACGGTTTTAGAAAATGCGTACTTTATATTGAATTTATATAGGGTCTCTTGTTTTACGATACATGAATAGACAACTGATATCGTGATCGTAAAATAATTGGCTTGTGTCGTGGGTATCAGAAAATAAGATTATTTTTCAGCCTCACAGTACAAATATATTACGAGTTGGGGTGTCCAATACCAGTACCTTCACAAGCTTTGTAATGAGACTTCTTGGTATTAAAAGTTTATTTGTCTCAGGACTGGGTATTATGAGAACAAGTCTTTCACATATTCTGATTTCCACGACACAAGACAAGATTTGTCCCCGAGAACAGCAGTTGTTTTCTATATAAAGTTCTATATAAGGTATCCAAAATTTCGTGATATTCACTTAATTTTAGATTTATAATATAACATCTCTAAAAGTTCGTGACAATAACATAACTCATTTTTAGATTTATAATATAAGATCTCCATGCTTTAATGTAGAAAATATGTGTGCATAGTAATACAAAGCTAATTGTAACCCCAATCCCTGAATATTCGAGAATCCTCGCAGACGTCCGACGCAGTATGCCGACCGCAGTATGCACTGGAAACACGACACGAACTTCTGTCCGAACAACGGATTGAGCGATGGCAACTGTGAATAGAATACCAATGTTTCGCTTTAGAGGCTTGAAAAATGGGAGAAATTATAACAGAGTTTGTTAGATACTGTGGTATAAAGCAGAATAGGAGATTGCTGGTGTATTCCTTACTAGCATTGCTCGCGGCTACGCGTTTGTGTTTTTTTTCGTGATTCAAATATATTCCTGGGGTAAAAAGTGCCCTATAGCCTTTCTGGATAAATTGACTATCCGACACTAAAATAATTTTTCATTTCGAATCAGTGGTTATCAGAAGTACCGCGTTCAAACATACAAACTCTTCAAGTCTATACATAAGGTTTAGGTATCTGTACCTCTATCAGCTAATAATCGCCTCCTGCTAAGAACCGAACTCTTCTACAACTGGGAGTTTAATTGAAAGGGATTAGGCCACAGTCGACCATTCGGTGTGCAGCCTAACCGACTTCATAAACCATAGAAATTCTTGTTAAAATTTCCACGGTATGCATGTTTCCTCACGATGTTTCCTTGCCACGCCTTTCATAGTCTGAAAAGACTATCCGAATCAAATTTATTTTGATATCTCTACAAAACCCCTCATTAACAGAGCAATAATGACTTTATTCAGAGGGACAATGCACAAAACGAGCTCCTCAAATTAATTTCCGCGCGTCCAAGCGGACACTTCCTGAATGTAATTATAAAGATTACACTCCCATTGCAAAAAATTCGCCTGTTCACTCGAAGTTGGTAATATTAAATGTAACTCAAAATGCCTTATAATTTTATGGGAAATAACTAAGGTTAATAATTTACTGTTTATAGTTGTAATACTTTTTTTTATTGCTGTGAATGGTGAGACGAGCATTTAGAATTGAGAATCTGTTGGTGGTAAAATATGTAGACCTGCCCGGTAAGCGAACACTGTTAGTACATGGTAATGGAAATTTGGTATATGGAGTTTCAGACAAGTGTATTTTTTTATTGAATTGCGAGGCGAGCTTGCCGTTCGCCTGATGGTAAGCGATACGACCGATCAAGTACAATAGCAAAACCAAACAACCATGAATTACAAAGCAATGCTTGGCATTCCACTGCGCTCGCCATCCTGAGTCATAAGATGTTAGGTCTCATTAGATCCAGTAGTTACTCTGGCAACAATGTCACACACAAGTCACAACACAACAGTGCATTTACACTGATGTTTGGCGGGAGAAATAGAGATTGCGGTGGTACCTACCCAGGCAGCCTTTCACAATTATGAGAGACCTATCACACATTACAAAGCATTATGAGATAACATGGTATTGTACAAAGTATTTTGTCAAAACCTCATTCTGACGCAGCTATTCTATTATATAAGTTAGCAGTTAAGGCCTAGTGTTAATTATTTGCATTGTGATAATTAGTTTACGATGGGGCTGGCATAGACTAATATTGTCTAAAATCCCCTAAATAAAAATTGATAAAAAAAAAATATGAGATAACAAGGTCTTATTTTCTGGGTTAAGCGCTGTGCAGTTTCATGCAGTGATTAATAATAAGTTCAAGATGGTGACAATTTATTATTATATTTTAAGGACTATGAGAGATGAATTTTCTCATCTCACAATTATACTCATAAAAAATATTCTATTGAAACATCCCAAAAACTAAGTGGCGGTATCACGAATATACATTCTGACATTAATTCGGTAAAAAGCTACAGTAAATTCGCAGGACATTTTGAAAACTCGAATCCTTTATAAAAGGCAGTCAGCACTATTTTAGCACTAGAAAGATGAATTTCAAGCGCACTGCGTTGTCAAATGTCCTTTACCACTACTATGGGTGAATGTACAATGTTTGCGAGATCCGTTCGAGTGCTACAGTGGTTACAACGTTTGAAATACAAACCTACATACATAAAGTCACGCCTTTTTCCCAGAAGGGGTAGGCAGAGGTGGCACCCAAATTGGTCTAGTATGCTCCCATGATGTGACAGGGAGCGAGCCTATCGACATGTTGGGCACAAATTCCTGACTCGGGGCTGATAATGAATACAAAAATCTAATACCACTTTTGCCTGACCCGGGATTCGAACCCGAGACCTCAGCTTTGTAATCGTACTAGACAACTACGCCACCGAGGAAGTCGAGTGCACCTACAAAATATAATATTGCATTGACCTATATTCCATTCAGATATGGAATATGAAACAAGATGAAATGATAAAATATATTTATCTGCCCCTATGTTTCTTTACGTGGGTCTTTAGTAGAACACTTTCTCAGAATAACGCAAAATTAGATTCACGATTATAGGACTACCAGTATTTGAGTATTTTCTGTTTATTCAAAGGTTTTATTCAACTTTAAGCCATTTATGGAAAATGAGGGGAGACTTAAACGACAAGTAAAATAAATTAGAAAGAAACCTAATTACTCCATAAATCTATTTTTGTAATGATCCATATAAATTAGATTAGAAGAGAACATTCGCCCAGCCAAGTTACAGAGATATTTACTAACGTTTAAAAGTAATAACATTCGTTTAATCACCTCGAATTAAACTCACTTTTTTTAAATGGTATTCGTAGCAAGAGTTATATGAAAAGCACAAACGGGGCTTCCCTTTGTGCATCTCTAAACTTTTTGACGACAAATGCCACAGGAAATTCAACTCTATGCTCCACATAATAAAAACCATGCGATTTTGTAACAACCACATACATTGGTTATGATTTATTGCCTTTGACCGTGGCGCAGTAATTTTCGACGCAAAAATGTCTGCACTTCGATTATTTATTGTCAGAAGTTTGTGGTTTTACTATAAACTAAACAACTGATGTATTCAAATCCTGGTGAATTTTGATTCAGGTAGGTCGTTGCCCTCGTATGTTTAGAGCTTGGGTATTTTTATAGTGCGAAGGCAGAAAATAAGTAGGTGGTAGAAACACAGAAACCGCTTGAAAAACTACCACCGTACGTTGTGCTGGAAAACCTATCATCATCTTCTTCTATCTATACATATAATAAATTTGTAAACGATCAATGTCTGTACATGGAAGATAAATAAGAAAAGCTAACATGGGGGTCTGTATTAACGTAATAGAACCCAAAACAATGATTTTTAGAATTTTTGTCTGTTTGCCGGTTTGTCTGTGCGGTTGTGCGCGATGAACTCAGAAATTTGGATTTCGATGAAATTTGGTATGGTGGTAGCTGACACCCTGGATTAACACTTAGGCTACTTATTATACCGACAAATTTGGTGTTCCTGTGGGATAAAGAAGGGCTTCTGAAATAATTGTTACTTTCTTATTCTCAAAGGGATGGGATGGGACTGGATTACATGCCTTGAGTGAGAATGAGAAGGGACGAGGGATATAACGGGACGGGACGGGATCGGAAATTACAAATAAACTTAATTTCAATTAAAATTAATCACGCAGACGAAGTTTGCGGGGAGAAGCTAGTAGCAAATATAATATAAATACACCCAACAGTTATACGCATAGCCCTGTCCTACTGAGATATAACACTTGACTCTTAAGTATCAGAAACTACGTACTGTTCGGTTCCACAACTCACAGATACAGAACAAATAGTAAAATATTATTAGTAAATTACACAAAAAACTGCCTCGGTGGCGTAGTTGTATTACGGTACGGTTACAAAGCTGAGGTCTCGGGTTCGAGTACCGGGTCGGGCAAAGTGATTTTGGATTTTTCTATTCATTATCAGCCCGGAATTAGGCTCGCCCCCTATCACATCGTGGGACGGAACATACAAGGCGAAACGTGGGTGACCTGGTGGCGCCTCTGCCTACCCCTTCGGGGATAAAGGCGTGAGTTTATGTATGTAAATTACACAAAAAAATTCTCCAAATTTAAACTACGGCTAATTTTATCACAGGTGGCATCTTCGATCGTGTATTTGATCGAAGGCATAACCAACTGCTCCATAAATCATTCTGTATTGAAAACTATTACGTAAAAAATCATATTTTTTATTTTCTCTCGTATATAGGTTAATAGACCTTTCACTTCCGCGTAGATACCCCGCTTCGTGATACCGAATAATAATGAGCAACGCTTACCATATTTAGGCGAACGCACACAATCTCTTACTAAAATTAAAAGTTTAAAACTTGTACCTATGGCTATGGAATTGATATGAATATAATATTATACTGTAATAAAGTAGGACTAATAAGTCCTTTATCGCCTTATGCTGAGCAATGAGCACAGAACTACTATGCTACCAAGATTTTGATTGGGAGAGCTTAAGTCAAACGGCCTTATTCTTAGACAGTTTAAAATCTATTTTAGTTATCAAATGTTTTGTCTCCTTCGCTCAAACATCATTCAAAAGTCGTTTGAAAAGGACAAAACATTCGATAACTAAATTAGGTTTTAAAACTGACTGTGAATAAGGTCGATGGGTTACAGCGCTAGTCTATTGCAGCCTGCCGAAATCCGCCATAGATTTTTTGGGAATAACTCTTTTATTAATTATAATCAACAGTCTGATTGTTTCTTTGTATACTTTAAACTGGTATCCATAATAGTTCTTTAGAAATTTACCTTCTTTGTGATGAAAGCCTAAACCCTGCCAAACCGTTTGACAATATCGGAAATTAGGCGTAAATTCTCAAAGCAATGTAAATTTAATTTAACCCCAAAATTAGTTCTCGTAATTAATGGCATTTACGAATGTTTTTGTCACCTCCACCGATCCGTGAGTCAAACAATATTACAATGAATTTCTAAAGAGGAACGCCTGCCAATTATCTTAGAGCAATTTATATTTTCTGAAACATTGCTCCGAACTTTACGGAAGGTTTAATAACGCTTTTGAAAATGGTATTATTATTTAAGTTCGTTGTGTTTACAATAATATAATATGAGTTTGAATAGGGTATTTATTATGATAATTAAAAATATGAATACCATTTATTAGGAAGAATAAATCATCACGTAACCACAACGGTAGAGTTGGACAGCTGCCCACAAGGTGAACAGATAAGACAGATACAGATTATGATTGCTCAGTAACACTTTCGGCATACAGACAACAATTGTAAGAAAACAGCGCCAGAAACTCCCTCAGTAACACGAACTGTCTTCTTAGGCCGGCAAAGTGATACACCCAACAGTCACACACATAGTCCCGACCCCACATTAAGATCAATTAAGTCTTGTGTCGCAGGTATCAGAACTAAGAGAGACTTTTCGGTCTCACAAACACCCAGACCCGAAAGGTATATTTGTGGGCCGCACAAACATTTCTCTCGGTGCGGGGATCGAACCCGCGGCCTCTCGTTTCACAGCCGGCGTCTAACCAACTGCGCCACGGAGGCTGTCAAAATTGTGTCGACCGAAGACATCAATCTCACACCGGTGAGTGCATCTGCACTGCATTTACCAGCAATGCATTGTATCAACTTTGTCGTGCACAAAAAATACAGAGCAGCTTTACTTCTGTAATCCAAACTCATCACATTACGATACAAAAGCTGCACGTGTCATAGATATTGCAAAGAACCACGCCAACCGATTCCACTCAAACATATCAAGATATGTGGGGCGCGAATAAAAACTGCGTTTAACACTATTGGAGATCAAATATTCAGAGATACATCCACGAAGCTGTTGCGACAGATGGTGCTTCTAGTGCTGTGGTGCTATCGATGAATTTAATTATAATCGATGTTTCTTTTTTAATTACATACGTATACAATATGAGATATTACTCGTAATACACACCCTGATGTAATAAGTTAATAATAAGATACTTAATCGAACTCAAATCTTTTGAAAAAAAACGAGCCGAATAAAACATTGCGTCATCGCGGCGCGGACATATTTTATTCTTCTTTCATTATTAACTATTCACAGCGCCTTGAAAACAAAACACTTGACCCTTTTTGTACGAGACCCTTAAAACTTATTACCGGTAAGTATAATAAAACTTTCAAACCCAGACATACTTGAAATTGAAAGTTATTAATTAGCTGTGAAGTTCAAAACGGCTCTTGTTCCTAAAACCTTACAATAATTACTTAAGTACTTGTTGAAAAGTGAGGAGAAATTATCAAGTATCTTTAGGGATCTTTAAGAGATAAGGTATTTTCGTACCTGAAAAATTATGGCTTTGTGTTACATACATACATAAACTCACGCCTTTATCCCAGAAGGGGTAGGCAGGGACGCCACCAGGACACCCACATTTCGCCTTTTATGTTCCGTCCCATGATGTGATAGGGGGCCGAGCCTATCGCCATATCGGGCACAAATTTCTGACTCCGGGCTGATAATGAATAGAAAAACACAATATCACTTTGCCCGACCCGGGATTCGAACCTTTCGCTTTGGTGTGTAGTGCGCTTAATAACAAATTGCACTTGACATCCTTCATTCTTTTCACTTTCCTTTAAATGACTTTCTTAATACATTTGAAAAGATAAATTGTTATTACCCAAAATATGTGTGCAGTTGGTCCAACATTCATCAATTAGTTCAATCTGTAGGCTAATTCACGTAATTTAATGACGCGCCGATCAAGTTCCGATGCAGTTTCGATTAGGTTTACGTCTTAATGGTACGTACGTCAAAATGGTATTCTTGTAATTGTTTAGCTGCGCGTAAGATATGCATAAACAGCGCATGTGCTGCACATTGGTTGGACTAAACTGTAATTGGAGACGTCAAATGAATAGGTAAATACCAATCAAGTTGCGATCTGAATCACGCATGTATAAAACGCGCAGCAGTTAGAATACGCTAAAGCGCTCGCGTGACGCGTACTTGACGCGAGCGTATCTGACAGCGGTTGTCTAAATTACGAGAATACAAAAAGGGCTGTTTTTATCGAAACTTAACTGCAACTGAACTTATTTAATTATGTGAATTGGCCTACTGATTCTTGTTGCTACTCGTTTTTTTCTTTACCGTCGCCGTAAAATTGATTGGCATGAGTCATGTTTATAAATCACGTTATGAGCAAATTATGAGTCTGGATTTGTATGATTATTTTAATAATATTCTGTTCAGGTAATGGTCAATTTAGAGGTGATGACATGTTTTGATTGCGAATCTTGAAATATTTGATCTATCTGTCTGTACTCTAATCTAATAATAAATAACGAAATAAATAAATCACCCAACAGTCACATACAATATTATAATCCTGACCCCACAAGATCGAGTCTTGTGTCATGGGTATCGGGAATTACGAGAGACATTTCTGTCTCACAAACACCCAGACTCGAAACAAGTACTTGTGGTTTACACAAAGGTTTGTTTCGTGCGGAGATCGAACCCGCGGCCTCTCGTTTCACAGCCGGCGTCCAACCATCTGCGCCACGGAGACTGTCAATATTTATTAATATTCTTTTAATATTATTATTATTTTTTCGATTCGATGTGATGTTATATCGCGAAATTGATTTTATAGATGGAGTAATAGACGGTTCATTTATATTATAAATCGCAGGAACTCTGTGTTTGCAGGCCGTTTTCTGCACGATTTTGTTAGAGAAGAACCACATTCAATAAAGAGTTATATATTTATTTCTATATCTATCTATCTATATCAGCCCATATACGTCCCACTGCAGGGCACGGGCCTACTCTACATTCGAGAGAATCGATTGCGAGTGGTTAGGCCATATAGTCCACCACGCTGGCCTAGTGCGGGTTGGCGAACTTACATACCGTAGAAAGTCTTTAAAATCGCTACGGTATCCAGGTATATTTATTTATTAAGCTTTATTTAAATAAAAGTATACACGGCGGATTTAAAGCCAGTGTATTATCTCCCAGTAGACCTTTAAGTGACGCAGAGAAGAGCTAAATAGGTGCTTTATACTTAATAAAACGTACAAAAAATATAATTAATTAGAAAAGTAGATAACTAATAATTCTGACCGAAACCATTACATTCAATACAAAACAGTAATTACGAAACATATACCATTTTTGAATTTACCGCGTTCCGTCGCGGCATGGCGCTCTTCAATGAAGCGCGAGCCGAAGCGCCGCCCGCGCTGCGCAACGCATTTAATAAATTCATTCAATAATTTTACTCTTACGTTGAACGTAGCTCCACGCATTTTTTAAAAGACGGTACGCGCAAAACATATATCTGCCTTCTTCTCTCTCGTGTGCTTTTACGAGGCTTTTGGCAACGCATGCTATCTCTTTCACACTGACGGGTGAAATGCCACACTCTGGCACTACGAATGTATAGCTACAAATATCTATATATAGCAATAAAGTACTAAACCAAAAGCCCAGCTTTTGACCACAGAATTGTTTTGACTGAACATCGTACATTTGAAGGTCGTCATGTGTAACATTATTTGTTAACTAAATTATATTTATTGTTAATAAATTACGTTGGTTCTTTTTTAAAATTATTTAATCATTTTTGAATAAAAATAATGAAGTTTTTATATTTATTTTATAAATTATAATTGCATGTTGTAGCGTTTATTTTTTCGTTTACTAGCAATACTGTACGAATTACTACTAACTTCATAAGTATTTTGACATTGTGCAATTATTGTAAATAGTTCGGTTGAAGGTTAATTATTCGTTTTTTTAATGTTATTTAAACTTTTTGATACGAAAATGATTTGTATTGTTTCCTGTGATGGTTTTAGTGTGATGGTGAAAGTGTTCATTACCGTTATAAAGGTAATTTAATTCAATTATATTGAAACTGGCGCGAAAACTACGCCGAGTTTGTGCATTTCTTAAATTCGTGGTAAATCACAAGAGGCATTTTATCGGTTCAGTTTACTTAACTACGTAATTCGATTTCTAAATGCTCCCATTCATATAGGTTATTATATTAAACAGTCGTGTTACATATGCTTTTCAAGGGACACTTGTGTATTAGAATGTTTGGATTAATTCTTATGATTTCAATGAGTTTGTCTTTGTGGTCCTTTCAAAAGGCATGCTATTACTTGTAATTAAAATTACTTGTAAACACTTAACCTTAATGTATTTATAACAATTTCTGTCCGCAATTTTGGTTAACTGCGCAGTTAAACACGGGAGCATAGTAGCTATCGTTGTGCTCGTGTAATGCCGGGTATTAAAAGTGCTCAGTAGTTAGTGCATTAAAAAGTTACGGTTGCATGACCGCAGGCTATCTATATTTGTATTACCTAATCCTAATATTGTACACATTGTGTGGTAGGTCTGCCGCCGCGCCGTAAATTCGATTTCGTCGTTCTAAGTACTTTTTGTCCTTCTAAATAAATATGTATTAAAACTAAAATAATATTGGGCTTGCCCTACTCCAAAACCCTAGGCACGCCACTGTTATTTAGTAAATTAAATCAACTATAATTTGAACACATTTACACACATATACACGGTGCATTATATCTTAGTAAAAGACTATATTTATTAAAAAAAACGAAGTATTGACAGTACAAATTTCGCTTGTTACAGCTTCCTTTCATTACGAGTTCTTGTATACTAAACCAGTTATCTGGAGCAGATATTTAATGATTCCAAAATATATCGCATTAACGCCGGTGCACTTGACAATTACTTTCTCTTTTGCTTTAATTATTGGGAGCCATTCATCATCGGCAGTAATGAGCACGGATATTGACATAGCTTTTATTAAAGTGCATAAACATTGAAATAAAACTATTTTATACGGATTTTATCGCGATTTGGTTTAATTTTTACATTTTTTAACTTCCCGACGTTTCGATTACTTTACAGCTTTCGTGGTCACGGGGCGGACTGACCACGAAAGCTGTAAAGTAATCGAAACGTCGGGAAGTTAAAAAATGTAAAAATCAAACCAAATCGCGATAAAATCCGTATAAAATAGTTTTATTTCAATGTGTAACATTCGCGTAAATCTAAAAAACCATTATGTTACTGAGTAATCATAATATCTCAAACAAAATTATTTGGCCAATATGTTGGACTATGGCCCTATTCCCATCCCCTTCAATAGCCAATATTAGGAGGCACATTATATCATGCACCAATGTTCGGCATTTTTAATAAGAACATTTTTAATAAGAACCGTCGCCGTATTGGTCTTGTGGTAGTATATATGGGTATGTTTGGGTGAGCCCAGTTGCGTGCTATGGGAGTTGCCTATGTCCAGCAGTGGACACAGAAGGGCTGACGATGATGATTATCATAATGATGATGTATGGGTTATGATTGCAATTTTGTAACGGTTTTATTAAGCTGGCCCTTTTTGTTTTTTTACTAGTGTTATAATGTGACTTATACACTTGATGGTAAAAGCCAATCGAGACAATTTTAATAAGAAATAAATACACCCAACAGTCACACATATAGTCCTGACACTACATTAAGATCAATTAAGTCATGTGTCTTAGGTATCAGAAACTACAAGAGACTGCGTTCTCACAAACACCCAGACCCGCGACAAATACTTGTGGGCCACACAAACATTTCTTTCGGTGTGGGGATAGAACCCGCGGCCTCACTATGAGAGGATTGTTTTACATTTACGGTGGCTGCTATTTAAGTGGATATGAAAACCTGCCCCCAAGATTTCGGTATCCGATTATAAATATTGGGTATACAAACTAAACAGCTTATAAAATGAAAAAAGAAAAAATAATCGATATTATCGACACTCATCCCATCCCTACCATGTATTTCGCACACGATCTAAATGTAGGTTTTATTCAAATTTCGAATATTACGTTAGGTGTCCGACGCAGTGATGCGAAGAAAGACCGTTTTAAACGATGCGTCAATATTTTACTCATTTTGTGGTGTAGTTCTGCCTAATTTGACAGTCTTTGTAGCGCATCTGGTTAAACGCCGGCTGTGAAACGAGAGGCCGCGAGTTCAATCCCCGCACAGAGAGAAATGTTTGTGCGGCCCATAAATATTTGATTCCGATCTTCCAACATACACTACACTGACTTATGATGTGTGTATCACAAACTACGGAAGACCTTCGCACCAACATTTGTCTCAGTGTAGAGATCGAACTCGCGACCTCTCGTTTTGATGTCGTCTAACCAACTGTACCACAGAGGCTGTAATCACTTTTTCGTATTGTATTGTATTGTATCAGCCCATATATGTCCCACTACAGGGCCTCCTCTATAATCGAGCCTACGATTGAGACGGGTTAGGCCATATAGTCTACCAAGCTGTTCTAATGCGGGTTGGAGTCCTTTACATACTATAGAAATTCTTGCAGATTGCTATGGTATGCAGATTTCCTCACGATGTTTTCCTTCGGCGTTATAGTACTTGATGATTGAGTATTGAAACACACATGTTCTGAAAAGTCAGAGGGGTGCCCTGGGAATTGAACTCGCGACCACCGTCAACATGTTTGTACAGCAACTTTGTCCCTATAAATTCCAGAAACCTATTGAAATCGGTTTAAAAGCTTCAATCCCTTTTTAATACAGACCATGCCTAACTGTGCCGTCGTACTTTTTACCCAAATCTGGCCGGGAATTTTCATCAAATGCAAATGCAACTAGAAGTCAGTTTCGGAGGGGTTTAAATGCCTCTCCTCGCAGATTTTTATGCGGATATGCTCTAATTAAATATTTTTAATCCGTCGGCTGAATATTCCGTTACAGCTAGTAAAAACTCAAAGGGGACGTTTCAAATAGTAGTCAAATTGAATTTAATTAATATTCGGGTCGTTTTTAACATTTTTGCTGCTGAAATTTATGAATTTTTATTGAATATAAATTAGAGTTGTAATGAATTTTCTCACAACATTTTATAAGGCCTGAACTATTTTCACCTAATGTTTACCTTGTTAGTCAACGAACGATACTCAGACGACCAACAGCTGACAGTGGAATAATCAATATGTTCGCCACACACGAAACGATATAACTGTGCAAGTCTGAGTTTGCACCAATACAGGAACGTGAGGGGGCAAATAACTGCGCAAATTTCGTTGAATTCGAGACTGATGCAAACTCGCGTTTGCGCAAACCCACTTAACGTATGTGGTGGCCATTAGAAAAATGCCGTAGCCATATGACAGAGTGATGTTGCACGAAATCTGGACGTGCCGATACTGCCAAGTTTAGTATTGGTAAATAAATAATAAACTCCAAATTGTTTATCATCGTTAATTACTAACAATATTCACGTAATTTCGAAAACTGTTAGCAATGAACTCGGTTCTATTAATTATTTCTGCAGTATACGAAACGTGTTCGGTGTCTCCCTTACTCCACTTAAAAAACTAAAAACTTACTCCGCTTAAAAAATTCCCTTGAAAAATATCGAATGACTTCCCATATCCTTTTCAACAATGCATAATCATATCACGGAAAAATCTGAATAAAGAACTTCAGTGAAATTAATCCCACCGAGATATAATCGTAAAAAAAACCAAGTTTTTATATTAAAATTTTCAAAGCTATGTAGAGTTTATGTATTTTTATTACTAAAGGTTTTGTTGATGAGATTTGTTATAGGAATCCAAACAGCATTTTTAAATTTAAAAATGGCGAAGGTCTAAGTAAGCTTTGATGTCTTATTTTACTTCTGCAAGGAATATTTTTTTAAATACATTCCCTTTATGCTACGCCGTGCTTACGCAACGTTCTTGGAACATCATTAGAGCTCTCAAAAATATTTTCTTCTCCACCCTACCTAGGGGAGGTAGGGTAAGGCGTTATTTGACAGTTAATATATTGAAACACTTTTAAATTAAATTATAAACACAGCTCTATTATTATCCAACGAACACAATATGTCCTAATTAATATTTAAACACAATGTCTTCTATTTCGGTTTATATTTCTGAACTTGGCTCAAACACTGCCGTGGCCAGATTTCATCATAGAAAACTTCCGGATAGAGCTGCTGAATTTTTAACTTCGCGTTGATCAGATTTTATAACTTTTGCAAATTATGTTTAGGTCACAGAGGCCCGGATAGCGTGAAAAATTTACACATTTTGTAACTTGATTAACGTTGTATACATCCGAGGATCTTTGTCTCTTGTGACGTAATTAGGTTCATATTCGTCTGATTTATTTTTAATTTACCCCGACTAGACTAGAACTAAAAGATTAATCATTGTTGGCTCTCTGTGCTTGGTTTTTATCGGCAAGAAATAACAAGTATTTGCCAAGGTTTTTTGGACGGACGACCTGATTAAGGTTGCAGGAGGTCGATGGATGCCACGCTTCCAACAGGTCGATCTATCATTGGGGGAGGTCCATGTTCAGCAGTGGATTTCCTGTGGCTGAAGGGAGAGAGACAGAGAGAGAAATATATTTTATTGCCGTTGTAGGCAGACGATCTAGCGGCCCGCCTCTGGTAAACGGTTATCGCCGCTCATTGACTTTCGCAGTGCCAGGGGCCTAGTGTACTCTCTTTAAGGCTCTCCTAAAGAAGAACAAGTGCATGAAATTAAAGCTTTTGACTTATGTGATACTGTACTGTACTGTATCAGCCCATATACATGCCCCTATGCAGGGCTCGAGCTGCCTTTACAATAGAGAGTACGATTGAGAGTGGTTAGGCAATATAGTCCACCACGCTGGCCTGACGGGTTGGCGGACTTTACATACCATAGAAATTATTACAAATCGCCATGGTATGCAGGTTTCCCTATTTTTCCTTCACCGTTTTAGTCCGTGATGATTGACTGTAAATACATACATGACTCCGAAACGTCAGAGCTGTGCCCTGGGACCCGAGACCATCGTGAATATGTTGGCAGTCGCGACTGGTCCGTTACCAACAGTACATTTTGTTTGTTGTGTATAAGCCTATAATAATTGATTCGGTAGTTTAGTCCAGTCACAGCGCATATACCTCTCAATGCAAGGCACGGGCCTCCTCTACAATCAAGAGTACGATTTATACGGGTTAGGCCATATAGGCCACCTAGGTTGGTTCAATTCAAAATCATCAATTTTCATCAAAAGTTAAAACTCCCGGTACGTACTAAATTACATTATTTAGTGTACAAACAAGGTTTCAGACGTAAAAAGTCTTATTTGCTCTGTGAAATGTAAATAACGCATTTTTATACTGGCACGTATTTTCTTTATTGCGCAACTCGGGAGAAAAATATTTTTTTAAGATATATTTAGTAGAATTTGTGCCGAGGGAGTTTTGCATGTTAAATCGCTTTGCAGGTTCAGTGGTAGGATTTTTTAATGTAAATCGTGTGATTTGACATCGATTCCAATGATGCAGTTTGTGAAAAAACGATAGCAAAGCTGAGGTCTTGGGTTCGAGTCCCGGGTCGGGAAGTGATATTGGATTTTTCTATTAATTGTCGGCCTGGATTCGGGAATTTGTGCGCGATGTTGCGATAGACTCGCCCCCTATCACAACGTGAGTTGGAACATACAAGGCGAAGTAAGGGTGTCCTGGTGGCTCCTCTGCCCCTCTCTACCCCTTTTGGGATAAAGGCGTGATTTTATGTATGTATGTAATATAAAGTAGACATTACAATATAAATGGTGTATTGTGCAGTTCTTTAAATCATGAAATATACAGGGTATATCAAGACTGCGACCGAAAACGAAGCCAGGTGGTCGTATGAGTGACTTCAAACACAATGCAACTAAAAATTTCGCAAAAAAAATCGTCAACTTTTTTTTGGTAATTTTCAACTTCTCGTCGTATTTGGGTGATACATACATAGTATTCCTAAAATAATGATGTACGCCTTTTTATTTTTTAAGATGCAATGGTAAGATAGGGTTTAAATTACTATTTTCGCAATAACTAGGTATTTACTACACGAAATAATGATATTTAAAAAATTTAAAAAAAATTCTGTCGCTTATTTTGCGAAATTTTTATTTGCAGTGTGTTTGTAACCACTAAAACTACCACCCGGCTTCGTTTTCGGTCGCAGTCTTGATATACCCGGTATACCCATTTCTAACAAGTCTACATTAGTAATGAAAAACAAAATTTCCCTACCTGACCATCAAAACTCCCACCTTTCAGTTAACAAACCGACGCTGGCACTAAACTAACGTTCAGTCATTGTGTAACATCGACATTTCATTTAACTGTACTAAACTAAATTAGTACACCCAACAGTCACATTGTCCTGACCCCACACTAAGATCGAGGCTTGTTTCGTGGGTATCATGAACTACGAGATACTGTTTCGGTCTTACAAACACCCAGACCCGAACAAATACCTGTTACACACAAATATTTGTTTCGGTGCGGGCTAACCAACTGCGCCACGGAGGCTGTCGCAATCATACAATAATAATATGTACATATGTAAATTGACCCAACTGCTTCTATTACGAGAAAGGTAAAACGACCAACTTTTTTATTCTTATGTGACAAAGGAGAAAGTATAAACGTAACGTAATGTACAATTATTTTATTTTGTTTTTATTTACATATTAATATTATTGAAATACTACTAATTTTACAGTATTTATCGCGGATTTGGTTTAATTTATATTTTTTTTAACTTCCCGACGTTTCGATCACTTTACAGCTTTCGTGGTCACGGGCGGTTAAATCCGCGATAAAAACCGTAAAAAATAGTTTTATTTCAATGTGTAACATTCTCGTTAATCTAAAAAACCATTATTAATATTATCATTAAGTTAATGATACCATGTTCGTATGTACTCGGATAACGAGCGCTGTAAACAAAATTAAACTAGTTTTACCTATTTTATTTAACACTAGTTTCTGCCCGCAAACTTCGTCTGCGTGATAAACTTTATATGAAATTAAATTTCTCCTTTCTTTCTTTAAATTTTCCATCCTGCCCTGTTATAGCCCGCCCATCCTGTCTCATTCTTACTCAAGGCATGTAATCCAGTCCCATCCCATTCTTTTGAGTATAAAAAAGTAAAGAATATATCGGAATATCGTTCTCATCCCACGGAAACACTACATTTTTCGGGATAAAAAGTAGCCTTAAGTGTTAATCCAGAGTGTCAGCTACCTCCATACCAAATTTCATCGAAATCCGTTGAGGCGTTTCTAAGTTCATTGCGCACAAACGCACAGACAACCAGACAAAAATTCTAAAAATGATTGTTTTGGGTTCTATTATGTTGATACAGAACCCCAATATTAGTTTTTCTCATTTATCTTCCATGTACAGACATCGATCGGTTACAAATATATTATATGTATAGATAATATCAATCGTGAATTTTAATTTGTATAATTTGTTTTTAATTTTGATCTGTAAATAGTGTAAACATGAGAAACTTTTACGACGTAAACAATTTCCGGAGTGGACCGTTTGGTTTAATCTGTTAGTAGACCTCACATACCATCGAAATTCTTCTTGAGAAATCTCAGGTATGAGGGTTTCTGTACTTTTCCTACACCGTTGAATAAAGCAATAAATAATTAGACTACACACGTAACTTGACATATTAATTAGTGTGTGACCTAGGTTTGAACCCACAACCTCACTGAACTAAGCTAACTATTCTCTTGATCATCATACATACATACTCACGCTTTTTTCCAGAAGGGGTAGGCAGAGGTGCAACCAGAACACCAACATTTCGCCTTTTAGGTACGTTCCGTCCCACGATGTGATAGGGGGCGAACCTGCCGCCATATCGGGCACAAATTCCTGACTCCAGGTTGATAATGAATAGAAAATTCCAATATCACTTTGCCCGACCATCAAACACTACATAATATATAATGTCCTCGATAATACGACAGACGCAAACAAAAACATATGCGACATCAAATTCATCGACAAACAATAATCCGAACGTAATTCAAAACAGCTCGACAATTTCACTTTTACTGCAGATGTTTGTTTTTTTAACCAGGAATCAAGTTTTCCGGGTATTCAGTTACAAAGCGATTGTATGGGCAAAAAGTAATTTAAGTGTAAATGCCTCTTGATTGCTTTCTTGCGTAAGCGACACACGGCTTTATTTCAAAACGTCCCGTAATAGACCGTTACGTGAGCTTAGATGAAGAAAAATAGCTTAGTAGAAATGAGAAGAATGTGAAATGTGCCGGTGGTTAGATATCGGTGCAATTAATTGTAGAATAAGGACACAACATTCCACGAATGAAATGTTATGTCTGTGATTGGTGGGTTCGGTCGTAGTTTCTATGTTTTGTTTTGTGTGGGGAGTTCTTGTATTGTCTGATACACAAAACAAAGTGACAGCTACAACGCATCCAGTGGTATTTAGTATATTACATATTCAGGGTGTCTCAGAACTGGACGATAAACCAGTAGCATGAGATACATACATACATACATAAACTCACGCCTTTATCCGCGAATGGGTAGGCAGAGGCGCCACCAGGACACCCACATTTCGCCTTGTATGTTCCGTCCCACGATGTGATAGGGGGCGAGCCTATCGCCATATCGGGCACAAATTCCTGACTCCGGGCTGATAATGAATAGAATAATCCAATATCACTTTGCCCGACCCGGGATTCGAACCCGAGACCTCAGCTTTGTAACCGTACCGTAATACAACTACGCCACCGAGGCAGTCGGCAGTAGCATGAGATAGACCAAGATATGACGGCACAGCAACAAACAAAATTATACTCCTATCCCCTATAGTTTTCAAGAAACAGCCATTCTAGTAAACATTCAAAAAATCTACTTTGCCCAACATTTTGTAGCATTGTGATCAGTAAATTCTGAAGTTATTATTTTAATTTACGTTTTGCAATGTTAAATTGATGAAATAACTACATGCCAAATTAAATTAAAACAAGTTTAATTTTCAAGAAATTTGATCAAATTCCTTAAAGAAAATTATTCTTATAATTTATTGATCAATTTTAACACGACGAACTGACAAAAAAACTTTATTGCTGGTGGTTTATATAAAATTGACGCATTATATCAAGATTCTAAAATGCTACGCTTGGTATTTTCCCACAGATTTTTTTTTATAAAGTTTTTTTTTGCAATGACTGAGTAATTAAATGTTTGATACAACAACAAATAAGACAATAGATACACAGGTCCAAAACGCGGCACATTTCCGTGGGTCACTCTGACCTTATTTAAACCAGTGCACGACGATCGCCATTCGGGAACATATTACAAATATCCTCACACCAGTAGCATACCCTATTATAATCTTAAAGACTAAATAAAGCATCCATGCACAAACTCCTCAACTATTAACTACGAAACAAAGTGAAACAGTACGAGTGGTAATGAAGAGGCAATGCATCGAACAACACTCCGCAAGCTCGACACTCAGGAACACGCGGCTTTGTGCTCGGCTTCGCTTTGTTAGGCTTGAGGTATACTGTTGAGTAATAAGGTATACGGGTGCTGAACAAGGGTTTACTAAGAATGTTTACTTTTTTATTATAAATACGAGTATAATAATAAAAAAAGAACGTCCGTGAAGGAAAGTGGAGTGTAGTTCTGGTCGAGTTATGGTATGAAATCATAAGAAAAGGCGAGCACTCGCCAGTCAAAACCAAAACCAAATTATGCCGTTCTAATTACATACGTATTCTATAATCTCACGCCTTTTTCCCGGAAGGAGTAGGCAGAGGCTCTTCTTGTAGCAACCAGGACACCCACATTTCGCCTTGTATGTTCCGTACCACGATGTGATAGGGGGCAAGCCTATCGCCATATCGGGCACAAATTCCTGACTCCGGGCTGATAATTAATAGAAAAATTCAATATCACTCTGCCCGACCCGGGCTCGAACCCGAGACATCAGCTTTGTAACCGTACCGTAATACAACTACGCCACCGAGGCAGGCAGTCTATGAACTATGAACAGCGCTACCTTAAAATTACATTTTCCCAACATTTCATTCAAACAGTTGACTAACCAAAAGGCAACATTGAAACTAGCAACAAAACAAGTGCAGTTAACAAACTCCCGTTGTGCTTGGGGCCTTACAAAATTATGTTACAGTGTACTACGCTGTGTATGAAATCGTGCCCGCTACTTGGAAGATGTCTCCAGAACTAGGAAATAAATGTACAGATCTAGGTCGTATGGATGAGACAGATTTTGTTATAGTGCAAATGAAACGAGGAAAAGTAACGTCATGCTTAATCATAATTAAGAGCATATTTTTTTTATAAACCACAGAAGCAGCTGAACGTAGGCCTGGTTCAAAAATATCTACAGCGACCTGTTCGAAGCGGTCTGCATCCAGCGACACTACTTAGAACTGTTGTGTTCCGGTTTGAAGGATATTGTAGCCATAGTAACTACTGGACATAATGAGACTTAACATATTGTCTCAGGCTGGCAAGCGCAGTGGAATGCCAAACATTGCCTTGTAATTCACGGTGTTGTTTGGTTTTGCTACTGTCCACGAGCGTTCATATCGCTTACTATCAGGTGTTGCAGTATTCGGGCGTTAGTCTCATGTTTTTAATTCTATATCAATAGCGAAATAAAAGCATTAAATTTTGCAAATACAATTCAACAAAGTAAACAAAATGTTTTCATTAATTTTGATACAATAAAGCAGAGTATTTCACTAAAAACAAACAAAGACTATTCGCAAATATTTGCCAGAGGAAAGAGACTGTCTGTGTTGAAGGTGCAGTAAATATAAACAATACAAATATTTATCTTTCGAATACATATAAATACAACGATCGCAGGCGATTTAGTGCCAGAGAAAATAGATCGAGTAACTTGGTAGCAACAGCATTGTCATTGATTTTAAATTCGTTCATTGTTTTATTGGATAGCATTGTAACTGTAGTTGAGAATGATATTACATCGATAAATGCTTTAATAAATGAAAGTATTTTATTTGTATTCGTTCTTTTTATATCAAATCAGTACAAGGCATCACTTTTCATCAGTCTACCACAGTTGATCTCAAAAGGCGTAATCCAATTTTAAAAATTTCAGTCTATCTGATCATTATAAATAAATACACCCAACAGTCACATATATAGTCCTGACCCCACACTAAGATCGAGTGTTGTTGAATCTCAAACCACTGTCTCTTCCAATATCCTTAATCCTCAGCCTCCACGGCGCCCGTGGTAATAATAAAACGTCACGCTCCTCTGCGGAGAGAAAATTAATTTCCCCTTTGCGCCGTACGTTGTTTATTTAAGAATTGTTTAGACGTCGACAATAAACGTTATAAATTCTCTGTTATCCAAACGTGTGTGTGAAAAATTGTTGCCAAACATTTGTATAATTTGCGGCGTTGGTTTGTTCACGCTGTTTGGTCATTTACTATGTTTGGTTTCATGTTTTTATTTACTCATTGTTTCGTTTGATGAAGTAGTAGTGTTAATATTGATATTGACATACGTACATAAACTCACGCGTGTTACCCAGAACGGATAGGCAGAGGTTCTCGTAGTAGCAAACAGGACGACCATATTTCGCCCCGTGTGTTTCGTCCCATGATGTGATAGGGTGCCTATCGTTTGTACGGAATGTACAATATCTATACAGATTTTGTTACTGATGAGATAATGTATATAATTTTGAATAGTCGATAATGTACAAGAGTTTTATTAACCACCTAATCAATAAACACCTGCTTCCGACTGCACTGTTTTAAGGTTGACTGGGAAAAATGTCCTTAGGCATTAAGTCCGTCTGTACTATTTAAAGTTTTATAAAGTGTTGAATAAAAAAAATAGTCACGTATATATTTTTTATACTGGTAAGTCAAAGACATTTATGTCAAACTGTTTAAAGCTTTAATTTCGCAGACTGAACCCAATGAAATGTAGGTGTCCTCTTGGCGCCTCTGCCTACCCCTTCTGGGATAAAGGCGTGAGTTTATGTAAGCTAAATAAAACCGTTTAAAAATTACAATCAATTCTCGAAGAGGAAAGATAATCAAATCGTATTCTATATTCTGCTTTATATAGTTCACGGAGGGTCAGCGGAGTTCATTAATTTATATTAGAAATTTCAATTTCAACGTTTAGAGTTTATGTAGTTTAGGTTTGGCTGTTTTCGTTTATACCTGATATTTTGAAAACTGAAAAAAACACAGCACTGAGTGTCCCATTTGATTTCTCGTAAAAAAAATAGACCTGGTTTCTCAATAGACAGATATAACTTGGTTATAAATAAATTATAACCCGACAAAAAATAAAAGTGAGACCTTCAATCAATTTTACTAAGACAATTACTCTCATTTTATTTTGCTCGTGTAATATTTTGTTCGACAAATATTTTTATCAGATAATGAAATCCGCGCTTAGAAATTTAAACGATTGAAACAATGTTGGCATAATTGGGTCTAGAAATACCTAGATAGTAGTACTCAATGGCCAAACCTTTACAGAAGTGACGCAATATTTTCAAAGATAAAGCCGCCAGTCGCCTCTATCTGTACAAAAGAAATATTGAAGAAACCTAATTTCTCCACAATTCAAATGAAGGAACTTTGATTATAATTCGTGCTATTTTTAGTTTTATTAAGCACTCTTTACGGTCAGTCGATAATATAATGAAATGAAAGCATGACTTATTAATTCGTAAAGATTTTTCATTTTTCCCTTATCTTAGATGCAAAAAAATGTACATTGTTTTTATCTTTATTAAATATTTCCTAGACATGTCAGCCCTTATAAAGTAATAAAATAGATGCGAGATATGCTACAGGTTCATTTCATTCACACATAAATTTATACATATAATAAATTTGTAACCGATCTATGTCTGTACATGACAATAAATGAGAAGATTAATAGTTTAAAAACTAAAATACACGCTTTAGTAAAAGACACAACTAAAAAAGTAATAAAAATAATTTGTAATGAGTTAAAGATTAGAAAATGCACTGGATCACATTCATTTTATTTTTAACAAGCCAGAGTGCTTGGCGATAGTAATTGTTGAAGACTTCATTTCTATCTGGAGCTGATTTCAGCGCCTTCGGCATCATGGCCGACATTGTTGCCCTAGATGAGACAGGGCCGAGCTACGCCTAATATTTAATATGTTTGTGTGATCAAAAGAGTTGCACTGACTTTGGGAAAAAGTTCATCGTTACATCGATCACCAAATAGGCGAACACATAACTTTTTGTAAAGACAGGAATATGTGTATTTATTTACGAAATTGAACTAACGCTACGAATTACTCATTAATGTCAATATTGCTATTTAAAATGTACTCAATAATATAATAAATAATAATAATAAATACACCCAACAGTCACATACATAGTCCTGACCCCACACTAAGATCGAGTCTTGTGTCGTGGGTATCAGAAGCTACGAGAGACTTTTCGGTCTCACAAATACCCAGACCCGGAACAAATACCTGTGGATCACACAAATATTTGTTTCGGTGCGGGTAAAGAACCCGCGGCCTCTCGTTTCACAGGCGGCGTCAAACCAACTGCGCCACGGAGGCTGTCGAGAAATGATATTATTTTAATATGAGAAATGATATTAAAAATGTCATGCACTTGAAATCAACTACCAAATCATAACACTAGGTATCAAAATAAAACCAAAAAGTATAAAAAAACAATTGTAACAATTTAATATCAACACTATTTACAATAAATAAATCAACTACAACATGAAGACAGTTGAAAATGACTTAAAATTAGACAACAATATTTACAAGGCACGAGTTGACACCCATTAATGACCATGACCTTTGTGATGGATGGTCTTATATACGGGTATCTTGACGGGGTAGGGGTGGGGTACGTGGACTGTCACGGTCTTCTCGACCTTGATGGGTACATGCTTCTCAACAGGGTAGGGGACATGCTTGACTACAGGGTAGGGGACCACCTTCTCAATAGGAATCGAGATTTCGGTCTCAACTGGAACAGCTACTGGTTTGTTCACGGGCACCTTGACTGGGTAAGGCTGGGGCACACCAATCAGGATTGGCTTGGGAACGTTGATGTGAATCGGCTTGTGGATTGGGAAAGTCACATGTTTGTATAAGGGCACTGTTACTGGGCTTTCAACGTCGACGTGTTCTCCAACAGGGAAAGCCTCGGCGTGGCCTTCGTCACCGCCGCTGGTGCCGTAGTCGCTGCTACCATCTTGAAGTTGGAAGGACTGTCCTTGACCTCCGAAGCCGTGACCTTCGCCTCCATAGCCCGATTGACCTCCGAAGTCCTCATGACCTCCAAAGCTGGCTTGACCGCCGAAACCGCCCTGTCCTAGCCCATGGCCTCCAAAGCTGGCTTGACCGCCGAAACCGCCCTGTCCTAGCCCATGGCCTCCAAAATCTCCTTGACCACCGAAATCTCCCTGGCCGATACCAGAATCATGAGCTGCTTGTAAGTAAGAGTCCCCTCCGATGCCTTCTTGACCGCCACCATAGCCAAAAGACTGTCCACCATCATGGCCAAAAGATTGTCCGCCACCATGACCAAAAGATTGTCCTCCAAGTTCCTGGCCGCCGAATCCTTGGCCTAAGTCATGACCCCCTTGCGCGATGGCTATGGTCTGCCCACTGTGACCTCCGGAGAAGTCCTGGCCTCCTCCGAGCAACTCTTGACCACCGTACCCTTGGCCTTCACCGCCAACGTCGTTTGAGTACCCGCCTTCGAACCCGGCCTTGCAGGAGGCAACTGCCAGCAATAAACACACCTGGAAAGAGAGGGGATATTGTTAGAATGAGATGGAAGGTGAAATGCTAAATTCTACGCTAAGCGGGAAGCGATTAACGTAACTAATATCACTAAGATGAGATGTAGATTGCGTCTGTTACAAAGGATCTTATCATAAACATAAATATTCATACAAAGCGGCAACCAGTTTTCCTACCTATTCCAATTGGTAATCAGAATTTTATTCTGATGTTTCGATCTTTTATTTGCCTAAATTACAACTTCCGAAAAAATATCTTCTCGACTAATTGTGTTTTTCGAACCGAAATTACAGTGAATTGCCAAAGCCTCTAGCGTTACCACTAGACCGATAAAATCAGGTTCATTATGACTGCGAAATTGTTTAATTATTTTCATACGCAGATACTTGAAAATGTCAATTACAAAAACAAACGAGTTAATTAATAAAAAAGCGAAGCACACTTGCACTATCAAAATGGTGTGCCATGCTCGTTGTTCTGTGATTTTTGAAATTATTGGATGTGACGACATGCTCTGTGTCATAATAATTTATTTAGTAGATATTTAATAGTATCATTAGTCATCGTTTTATAAAGCAGAGAGAATAAAAAACAAAGAGATTCGAATGACCAGTAATGAGTAAAGTAGCTAAGTTTCACACAAATATTTGTTTCGGTGCGGGGATCCCGCGGCATCTCGTTTCACAGCCGGTGTCTAACCAACTGTGTCACTTAAGCTGTCTATCGCAAGCCTGATTAAATCATTAACTTGTGTAGTATTTAAGATGACGTCAAACTGTTTATTTGCCTTCAATACATACACGGGCAGTCAAAAAAGAGCAATTACTCCGCACCTTTCACCAGACATTCTCCTTTCAACCAGTTAGTACACATTCTCTCGTATATTGGGTTATATTACTCTTGAATTTAGTGGACGAATTATTAAGTGGTAAAATATTTTTATTGGCTCGAATAGCAACTGCAAAAAGAGTGAACTTTTTACTAATGATATAAATTATATAAGTTGTTAAAATTATATAAATTGTTGTTGATCGATATAAATATACTGTTATGATTAAACCATTTTTTAATTACCTCCTGAAATGTATAAGTTCTGAAATCAATAGTATTTCAATGTTCAAGTTGCCTATTGTTTTGACTATCTCTGATCAATAAATATTCTTACATTAAACTTAGTAATTTCCGTGTCAAACGCAATATGTCTCAATCAACAAAAAAATCCGAGGTTAAATACAATATGTGTTGTATGGACTATAGAAGAAGAATATGCATTGAAATAGCCGCAAAAATCCAGCAGAACCATTCATTTATATTTTAAGCTCGACGTGTCAATGCTCAAAGCATTAGCATTACATAAAGTAAACTAACAAATTGCAACCGCACATTCACCTTACATAACCGCGGTAACGCCTAGAAATTACTCATTATACTAATACAATGTGTAATTCTATGTTATGTACCGTTATAATGGGGCGAGAAAGGTGTTTGCACTGAAATGGGTAACAGTCTTTACGGGTAAAATTCAAGTAAGGATAGATTCGCATCACTGAGATAGTAATATGGGATGTGGACTGCGAAGCCCTGGTATGGATTCCAAGGGAAACAGTACATTTGTATTTGGGCTAGAAATATGTTTTAAGATAGCCCGGAATTAATGCCAGATTTATCAATAGGTGTGATTTCTATAACATCTTAGGATGGAAATAAGTATGTTGAAAATTGAGTGGATTTACACAGGCTGAACCTAAAATGCTACACTCTTGAGTGGATCACTTTGAAGAGCTCTCCTTGTGAAAGTCATCTCTACACATTAGAAACTAAAATCTTTAAGAAACACACTATTTTTACTCACAAAAACCCAACAATGAAGCTATTCATCCAGAATATTATGAAATATGAATAGACCTAAATAAAACCGGAATAAAAAGGAAAAACTATCAATTTCTACATTGTGACTCTAAGTCACGGTTCGCTGGTTCTATTTCGTTTATTTGTAAAATTACGAAACACTGCACTTTAATCCAAATTACGTCTACTTATATAACTGACATTGCTATTTTCAATGGCATAATGGGCGCAGACGAACCGTGAACACTCAATTGTATGGTTACTCAAATTAAATTCTTTGGCGTAAACGGGGTCTGAAGGTGGTTTTAAGTAGTTTTTTCCGAGTTGTAGTGTTCTAAATATGAGTTTGGTGATTTAAAATGTTTTGTAAGCGTTGCTAAAATTAACCATTAATGGATTGGTTGCATTTAGAAACTCAAAACGACTGGACTCTACAGTAGATTTTTTTATTTTTTTGGAATAAAAACACCACAATGGTAAAGTTACAATGTCATTTGAAGTTAGTGTAGTACAACACCTAGATCCGAAATAAAATTTAAGTTCGTTTTATGATACAGAAAGAGAAATGATCGTGAAGCCTTTTAATTAAAGTATTATTTGATGACTCACGGACACAAGAAATATGAAAGATCATCCGTCCGCTATAATTTATTTTAATACCAAAACATATTAACTAATAACAAGCTTGTTGCTTTTACGATATTTTAGAATTGAAGCACTTACGATCACTGACCGCAGTCTCCATAGCGTAAATTTAAGTAGCTTTAAATATTAATCGATTAAGAATTACGTCGGGCTTATTAGAGCGTAAAATTAATTTACATAATAAATTATATAGAATCAGTAAAGCAGGGGAAACGAATTGATTTTATAAACTTTGATTGAGATGTTTTCTGTCCTAAACTGATTGTTGCTTGCGCGTCTATAATTTTCAATAGATACAATGTATTCACATTGCTTAAAGGTTTTAATAAGTCTCTTTATTATGACCACAAGTGAAACAATACAAGATAAGTTATAACCAATAATTCAATGTTTTTCTCAACTACTAAAAAAGGTATGTTCGCAAATTTTCAAAAAACTATTTATTCTACATGAATGGAATTTCCGTTATTGGTTCATTACTGCGTAAAATATTACAAAAAAATACTCTTTCTTATTTAAAACACTAGTTTTATAACCGAACGGTATGCCACAACACAAGTTTAAATATAAATTTAAATCGATATACAATTAAATAGTTGTTAATTAGATTACAGCATAATGATTAATGAGGTCAGTAAACCAAACAGCACGGCTTCGCTTCTCGTAGCGTGGCTAATTTACACGTGACCGGCGAAAAATCGTCACGAATTAAATTCATTTCGTACTTCTTAACTCTATGACGGAAAATGGAAAAGTTTAAAACAATGTTATTGAAATCTAGAGCTATTGTTTGTCACAATGTTATTACGAAAAAAATATATTAACACGATTTTTTCGAAGTCCAAACATGTAAAATATTATTGTCCTTTTTATTAAATTTTTTGTATGCTACACTATTGTTTATTTCTTTTAATTTTGCACATTTTTCTTTGTGTCAAAAAAAAATAGTCTTAATATTATTAGCGAAGATTGTTTTATCAAACAAATTCCACATGAACAATTAATGACCAAATTAATGACCAAAAATCTCTGCAGACCATTTCTGGGTGCTTAAGTTAAGTACGCTCCGATACAACCAAATAACTTTTAGACACCGCGTCTATCTTTATTATAATTTATATTTAATAGTAATGTCCCAATAGAATATTAATTAATTTTGTGTTATTCTCATTTTTAAATATTATGTAACTATCTTCAAATAATTAAATCAGTTGTATTTACGAACCTAAATTATAAAAACAATGTCTTGAATTATCAAGTAAATGTTGATATTTTGTTCACAGCACGACAATTAAACACACAAAAGGAGTTATTATCTTTAAATTGTACGACATCGAGATGGCTATCAGAACGTAATAGCACTTCAACTATGAATGAAATTCTTTCAAATTAAAAAGCTATTGTTTCATTCTAAATTCATTTTCGCGAAAATATTTAGTTGGCCATTCATCACTACTTTATTTTCGGTTTTATTAGAAAACATTTCGTGTAAATTAAGATCTATTACTTGTTCGTAAAATATTGTAAAAAGTGAAGAATGAATGAGAATTTTATATATATATTTAACTTTCAAAGGATTCATTGGCTAAAATGTTTTACTCAAAATTCAGAATTTTAAATAAGCTTTTGAATATTATTTTTACTTTGAAATCCCTGTAATGCGCATATAACTGTGTCAAAATTTACATCAATATTTCAAAATATTTGAATACTTGATAAATTGACACATGACATCCATACCAAGCTCAGTGAAATAATTATAAAAATATCAGCACACATGTACTACTCCAAATTTAACCTAATATGAAATAGACTATTCCTATAAATCACCAGAAAATATATTATTTTGACAAAATATATTACTCAATAAATCAAATAAATTATATCCCGATAAAACTAGATAAAACAAATGCAAAATCATTTTTATTCCGATAAAGCTCGATAAAATAATATTCCCGATAAAGCTCGATAAAATAATATTACCGATAAAATAATATCAATAAAATTATCACTTACAAAAGTCTTCATGTCGTTGCGTTTGGAGCTATAGCTCGGAATGCTTACAGTGGTGCAATGATGCCTCAGACAAATGCACTATCATTTTTATACTGGCCGGAAGTGAGTGTCCGACCGCGCCAACGTAGAAAGGCCTGCGGAATTTTATAGAGATGGTCGAAGGGAGACTATATTTTTGGGACGTTAAACTTGTTTGTGAATGGATTTTTGAGATCGAAATTAAGTACTGTTCAAGTTAGGATGCAGGAAGTGATTTGAAGTGATAGCCTCCGGGGCGCAGTTGGTTAGACGCTGGCTATGAAACGAGCGGCCGCGGGTTCGATCCCTACACCAAAACAAATATTTGTTTGAACCACAGATTTTTCGGGTCTGGGTGTTCGTGAGGCCGAAAAGTCTCTCGTAGTTTCTGATACCCACGACAAGGTACGGTGTTAGAGTGGGCTCAGGACTATGTATGTGACTGTTTGGTGTATTTTTTTTCTATGGAAAGTATTTTAACCCGTAATATTTTTTTGTGTGAATGCAGTGTTAGGCTGCAATAGCCCACTTTTTCTACACTCGAGATCACGATTGAAAAGGCTTTGGGCAAAGCCACTCCCATCATCATTACGGGTTGAAGTACTTCACATACCATAAAATATATTCTTGACGTACATATTCCTCACAATGTTTTCATTCGTCGTTAATATTTATACTTAATACTCGTATAATTCATAAGATTGCCTCAATGGCGTAGTTGTACTACGGTACGATTACAAAGCTGAGGTCTCGGGTTGGAATACCGGGTCGAGCAAGGTGATATTGGACTTTTTTATTCATAACCAGCCCGGAGTCAGGGGTTTGTGCCCGATATAGCAATAGGCTCACTCCCTATCACATCGTGGGACGGAACATACAAGGTGAAATGGGAGTGTCCTGGTTGCACCTCTGCCTTCCCTTCTGGGAAGAAGGCGTGAGTTTATGTGTATGTATGTAAAAACAATAATCGTAAATTGTCCCTAAAATAATAGTACCTCATGATTCATAAATGACAGTTTAATAATACAATATGCGGGTACATGTGCAAGTATTTTATAACATAGGAGTATAGTGAAGCGAGTGATAGCTCAGTAAGTGGGTTCCGGTCCGTCAATGGAGGTCGCGGGTTCATAATATTCTAATAATTTGAGACACTCTTTCCTATAATTTTTTATCACAACATACTTCATCTTATGTAAAATCACTTTTATTTTTGTATTTATAATATATAGGTGACTGACTCGGTGCTGCAGTTGATTACCTTACGATTACAACGCTTAACTCTCGGATTCGAATACCGGGTCGGGCAAGATGAAAGTGTATTTTCATTATCATTCCTGAATCAATTACATTAATGAATCTACTGGAACCCAAAACGCGACTAACTTGAGCCATTGCAATGAGTCAAAAAAAGTAATACCTTTATGTATTACGAATCAAAACTAGGACCTCGCAGTTCATACGCAATAATTAATTCTATGTTTTTGTTATTTATAATGATACCGTTTTTATTTAAGAAAACTAAGTCGAACACACATTGCATATTTGACACCACTGAGTTCTTTTAGCCTGTAAAAGCACATTCCTGTTGTATTATATTGTATTATAATACATACATGGCGCTGATTACTAATTAAAAACTGCAGTCTACTTATAAAAATAGACGCTTCAATGAACACCATTACCGAATCCTGAATCTGACCTCGGGAACGCAATGTCACGCGGACCTTATAAATAAATAAATACACCCAACAGTCACATACATAGTCCTGACCCCGCACTAAGACCGAGTCTTGTGTCGTGGGTATCAGAAGCTACGAGAGACTTTTCGGTCTCACAAACACCCAGACCCGAAACAAATACCTGTGGATCACACAAATATTTGTTTCGGTGCGGGGATCGAACCCGCGGCCTCTCGTTTCACAGGTGGCGTCATTCCAACTGCACCACGGAGGCTGTCAGTCATGTCCTGAACATATCGTTAGCACAGCATAAAAAATATATCAAAAGTGTTAGTTACCTACCTCTATGTCGGAAGTTCGTACCTTTCCCCGTGGTATCTTTCATTTTAAGTGGCAATATGTTTTACTAATTTACAACGTGCAGTGTAACATTTTAAAATTTAATTGCACATTAAATCAATCTGGAACTTACGGAAGCTGCATTTTCATCCAATTATATTACATTGTTTTCTAATTTGTGCCTCGTGTCTGCTTCGGTGGCGTAGTTGTACTAGGATAAGATTATAAAGCTGATGTCTCGTGTTCGAATCCCGGGTCGGGCAGAAGTGGTATTGGATATTTCTATTCATTATCAGCTAGGAGTCAGTAATTTATGCCCGATATGGCGATAGGCTCGCCCCCTATCACATTGTGGGAGTACAGACAAGGCAAAATATGGGTGTCCTGGCATAGGTACTCCTGGCTGACCTCTTCCTACCCCTTCTGGAAAAAAGGCGTGAGTTTATGTATTTATGTTCGTTAATTTATAATGAGAGTGTTATTAATTTAGAACTAAATAAAATACATTATTGAGCATACTTTATAAAGACGCAACGCTGTATTAGCCCATAAGCTCCCACTGAACACGGATTCATCTACAATCGTGATTTCGATTGAGAGGGCTTAGGCCATAACTCTACCACGCTTGCCTAGTACGGTTTGTAGGTCTTGACATACCATAGAAACTAGTTTAGTTATCTATGATGTTTTTCTTTACAATTAGAGTGCGCGTTAAAAGACTGGAATTCGAACCTGCGACCACTATATCGTCAGCGTTGGCCGATCTGACAGCCGGCGGCTAACCAGCTGCGCCACGGAGGCTGTTCATATTATAAATGTTTCGACAATCGACTTAATAAAAGGAAAAAAAGGGCTTTCGTGCGTAGGAAAGCAAGTAGTAATCAAATACGAAGATATTATTACTACAAAGAAAATAATTATAGAAATGGAATTTATTATTAAATTCTCCTTCTTAATAAACGGAATAAACCAACGTAATAAACTCGAAATAATCAAGATAAGTAATAACTGGCGCCCACAAACGCCCACGAGTATTTTACCAAATAAAAAATACATTTCTTGGAGTTATAATAAAAGATGATTTTACGAAATCTTTGTTAGATAAAACATGTCAACACCCACATATTTCTTTTACGCGATGAACAATAAGCCTGTAAAAAACCCAGAGTCTGCAAGTTCGATCTTTTTGTAGGTGCCAATTAATATTAACTGGTAATTGTGGCGGTATTGAAGAGTCCTTTCGTAGTTTTGTAATAACCACGACACGTTTCGATGTATAATCAAAATAATAATACCCCCAACAGTGACATACATAGTCCTGACACTAAGATCGAATTTGTGTCGTGGGTCTCAGAAATCCGACACAAATACCTGTGGATCACACAAATATTTATCTCTGTGCGGTGATCGAACCCGCACCCTTTCGTTTCACAGGTGGCGTGTAACCAACTGCGCCACAGAGGCTTTTAAATATATTTACATACTTTAATGTACACCACCATAAAAGATATAAACTCATAACAGTTAAATCACTTAATGTTAAAGGCATGACAATTGGCGGCCTTACTGTTACCTGCGATCTCTTCCAGGAAACCTTTTGGATTAAATTATTATGATATAGAATGTGGTATGTACGACTAAATAGCTGTTGGATGATTTAATAATTGAATTGCATTTGTATCAGCTCATGTGTCCTATTGTAAGGCACGGGCCTCCTCTACTATCGAGAGGGATTTGGCTATATACGTATAGTTCACGCTGGCCTAGTACGGGTTAGCGGACATTACATACCATATAAATATTTTTTTACCAAAAGGAATAGGCAGAGTTTCTCCTGGTAGCAACTAGGACACCCACGTTTTGCCTTGTGTGTTCCGTCTCACGATATGATAAGGGGGCCGGGCTGATAATGACTAGAAAAATCCAATATCACTTTGACCGAACCCAAAACCTCAGTTTTGCAATCATACTGTATTAAAATGGCGATAGGTTCGCCACATAATATCACATCGTGGGACGGAACATACAAGGCGAAATGTGGGTGTCCTGGTGGCGCCTCTGCCTGTCCGTTCGGGGATATAGGCGTTAGTTTATGTATGTATGTATGTATGTACTGTATTAACTGCGCCACGGATGTAGTCAATTGAAAAATTGAATTACTCTTTTTAATAGTATAGAAATATCACCTTAAAAATTATTGCCCACTATTAGATATGTGCCTACTCTAAGATTAACAGGGATTTTGCTTATTCCATCACGTTAGCCACGTGCCGTTTTGTGTACTTCATATACTTATGAAAATATCATAGAACTGTAAGCTGAGCTAGTTTCTCCACGATATTTTCAATAGTACAAAAGCTAAATCTTACAACAAAAAGATGGCGCAGTCTTCCAATTTTCCACTTCCACGAAACGCCGCGCTGTCATCAAAGCTACATTATCAGAATAAACTTATGAATATAAACAAACCGGCTGGATACAAAGCCGGTGATAATTCTCCCGGTCAAATAATTTACATTTTGGCACGGGGTTAGAGTGTGAGTCGATATTGGTCGGATAATTCGTACAACGATAAATCGTATCGTCACTGAAATTGGTACTCACAGTAATTATTTTTAGTATTTTATGTATTTTTAGTATTTATTGCGATGCATTTTATTGAAGTCGAGCATGCCATTCGCTTGATGGTAAGAGATACGACAGCTCATGGACAGTAGCAAAACCAACCAACACCATTAATTACAAAGCAATGATTGGCATTCCACTGCGCTCGCCATCCTGAGACATAAGATGTCAAGTCTCATTATGTCCAGTAGTTACTTTGGCTACAATATCCTTCAAACCGGAACACAACAGTGTTTTACACTGCTGTTTTGGGAAAGAAATAGATATTGCGGTGGTACCAACCTAAGCGACCTCTCACATATTAGAAAGCTACCATAATTGATAGAGATACGACAAATCGTATCGGATTCTCAAACACCATCTAACCAAAATAATTTGAATAAATTTTCGCAATTTCGCTTCTTGTCTGTTTGAAAATTATCTAACCTTCGAACCCCTTTCGAAGGACAAGTTGTTTTGTACCGTCTAACGAGCGTATTATTGTGGTAATTCAGAAAGGTTTCGTATTTACTTACCACTGCTTACGTTTCGACCAGATGACTAAAAATAGACGCCATGCTACACCATTCATACCTTAATTGACAATGTTTCAATGACAATGTTCGACAGTTGATTAGACGCCGGCTTCATACCTTAATTGACAATGTTTCAATGACAATATTCAACAGCCTCCGTGGCGCAGTTGGCTAGACGCCGGCTGTGAAACGAGAAGCCGCGGGTTCGATCCCCGCATCGAGACAAATGATTGTGTGAACCACAAGTATTTGTTTCGGGTCTTCGTCTTTGTGAGACCGAAAAGTCTTTTGTAGTTCCTGATAGCCACGATACAAGATTCGATCTTAGTGGAGTCAGGACTATGTATGTATGTGGCTATTGTGTGTATTAATATTTTTTTATCAAATATATAAATCAGATACTTTAAATTGCCCAACGTTAGTAAAGTATAGACTTTTAGCAGTATTTTCATGCAATGCAGTTGTACATTCACACCGAATCATTTACATAAATAGATAAGTTCACAATAGACTGCCTCGGTGGCGCAGTTATACTTCGGTGTGAAAAGCTGAGGTCTCGGGTCGGGCAAAGTGATATTGGACTTTTCTATTCACTATCAGACCGGAGTCAGGAATTTGTGCCAAACATGGCGATAGGCTCGCCCCCTATCACTTTGTGGGACAGAAGATACAAGGCGAAACGTGGGTGTCCTGGTTGCTCCTCAGCCTACCCCTTCTGGGAAGAAGGCGTGAGTTTTTATATCCCTAAAATGATAGGTAGTATACCCACTATTACCCACAGTTTATCGATCTCATATTCATCCCAGCATGAAACAAGAATCTTTTTGAATTAACAACCAATCTCATCAGATTTTTTTTGTTGATGAAACGTGTAAAAAATTGGTATTATCAACTCTGTATATATAAAGCTGCGCGCTGGTTCCTATTACATTTACTTTTGGACCTTTTGGTGTGTGTGTGGTTGCAGTTGCAAAGGAAGTAAATATAATGTCTCACTTCACGCGTCATATAGGGAGAGTAATAATAATTATTATTGAGTAATTACAAAATATCAACCACTTGATTTTTCCCTCTCTCTCTCTCTCTTATGGCATAGGAAGTCCACTGCCAAACACAGCCAAGGGTGGATCTAGTGGGGAGGCCATGGGGGTCATGACCCTCTCCCTGGGCTGATTCCAGATTGACAGGTTTTTAAAACTATCGATGAAAAAACGAAAGATATCGTAAACATATTCACTAATCACAGGTGTAAGTAACTTTAAATTATCACTTTTAAATGTATAATTGTAATCGAATTCGATTACGTCCACTGTTCTGACTAGAACTAATATGACCCCCTGACTTGAAAGCTGGATCCGCCCTTGAACACAGCCCTTCACAGGAGCAAGGATCTTCACAACAACCTGTTCGATTTTAAGGACGGGCAATGTACTTCGTGTGTGTCAAAATTCTAATCTTATTTTTTTTTATTGCTTTGAACGACGAGACGAGCATGCCATTCGCCTGATGGTAAGCGATACCGCTCATGGACAGTAGCAAACCAAACAAACACCATGAATTACAAAGCATTGCTTGGCACTCCACTGCGCTCATCTGAAACATAAGATGTTAAGTCTCAATATGTCCAGTAGTTACTCTGGCTAATATTTTCAAACAAATCAAATGACTAAATAACTGTACTATAATAATGTACCTAGTACGAAATTATACAGTTGTTATAACGCTTAATAATTAGAATTTTTTTGTATGCTTATAATAATTTGAGGATTTTCGTACGACCTAGTAACTCGATACCTTGTATAGGTTTTTAATTAATGCCTGACTGCCTCGGTGGCGTAGTTGTATTACGGTACGGCTACAAAGCTGAGGTCTCGGGTTCGAATCCCGGGTCGGGCAAAGTGATTGGGTTTTTCTATTCATTATCAGTCCGGAGTCAGGAATTTGTGCCCGATATGGCGATAGGCTCGCCCCCTATCACATCATGGGACGGAACATACAAGGCGAAATGTGGGTGTCCTGGTGGCGACTCTGCCTACCCCTTCTGGGATAAAGGCGTGAGTTTGTGTATTATGTATGTATGTTTTTAATTAATGTTGTCACGTATACGATGTAAAAATTCTGACCTATTCAGCATTAATTCATCAAATCTTCACTTTTTACCATCCATTGATAAATATTTCTTTAAAGCGCCCTTATTGAATGGATAATTAAAAGCCCTGAGAATAATCTCGAAAGCCTCCGATTGTCTTCTCGAAGAAAAGATACGGCGGGAGTATTTCTTAATTATACAAAGCTATTCATTTTACTGTTGGTTTAGCGACTGCGTACGCTATGGATTGTGAAGGACAAAGTTCGATTTCCAGGTATGATATTTGTGTAAGATTTTCGTGAAAATATGATTTGTTCATGACTAAATAATGCTTTTAAAAACCAATTTCGTAAGGCATTTGTAAAAGTTTTGTTTTTCTATTTTAATTTGTTACGCCTACGTAAAAGGTTTGTTGGATTCGAAATACAATTAAAATACTTATAGACTATTTTAGTTATGCAGGTTTTTCTCACGATATTTTCTTTCTCCATTAACACCTATAGATATAACTTTAGAAGTTAGAGGTGTGGCTTAGGTTTAAACCCGCGACCTTCACTTCAGCTACACGTTTCACTTTATTTGTGCTTATTTATGCTGTTTCGTTAAATATACAGCCACTGCCGCAGTTATTTAAATGCCGCTGTGTAACGAGAGGTCGCGGGTCCGATCCCCGCAAAGAGACAAATATTTGTGTGATACACAACTATCTGGTCTAGGTGTTGTGAGACAAAAAATGTCTCTTAGTTTCTGATATCCACGACTTGTGGTTTACCTTTGGTTGTATTTATTAACACATTGGTACCTATGCAAACTTCAGTAATATTGTTAGTATCACACATTTCTGTATTGTATTAGCCCATATACGTCCTAATGCAGAGCACGGGCCTCCTCTACAATCAAGAGTACGATTGAGAGAGTATAGGCCACCACGCTGGCCTAGTGCGCGTTGGCGGACTTTACATACCATGGAAATTTTTACAAATGGATATGGTTTGCAGTTATGCAGGTTTCGTCACGATGTTTTCCTTTACCGTTTTATTTTTAAATAAAATAAAAAAATAAATCTATATCTATCTATATCAGCCCATATACGTCCCACTGCAGGGCACGGGCCTACTCTACAATCGAGAGAATCGATTGAGAGTGGTTAGGCCATATAGTCCACCACGCTGGCCTAGTGCGGGTTGGCGGACTTACATACCGTAGAAATTCTTTAAAATCGCTACGGTATGCAGGTTTCCTCACGATGTTTTCCTTCACCGTTAAAGTGCGTGGTGATTGACTATCAATACACACATAACTCCGAAAAGTCAGAGGTGTGCCCTGGGATTTGAACCCGCGACCACCGTTAACATGTAGGCAGCCGCGTCTGGTCCGTTTACCAACAGGCCACCACGCACTTTTTAAAAAAATAAAAATAAAATAAAATAGTGCGTGGTCATTAACTATCAATACACACAAGACTCCGAAAAGTCAGACGTGTGCCCTGGGATTTGAACCCGCGACCACCGTGAACATGTTGGCAGTCGCGTCTGATCCGTTTACCAACAGGCCACCATGCACTTCTCACATATTATCTCTAACATAATATTAAAATAGCTTAAATACGGTCAGTTTGTTTGCTATGCGCTTCAGCCTCCCCGTAATGTTTAACTTTGTGGATTATCCGTGGTACTCTGTGCGTTTTCCGGGATGGAAACTACTGTAATCCCGGAATATTCAACGAACAAACATTCAAACACAGCTTTGGATTATATGGCTTGTAGAAACGGGGTTTAAATAAATAAATACACCCAACAGTCACATACATAGTCCTGACCCCACACTAAGTTCGAGTCTTTTGTCTTCGGTTTCAGGAACTAAGACAGACTTTTCGGTCTCACAACAACCTTAATCAATACCTATATTCGGTAGAGTTTTAATAAAAGTTTAAAATCGATTTTTATTAAAAGCATTTTCGATAAACAACTCAAGGACAAAAAAAGTTCCTATAACGACTGCAGTATAGTATAAAGAACTCCAAAATATCGCGTTCACATGACCTTCCTTTCATCATACATTGTGCGATCACTGATTATTCAATCTGTAATGACGAGTATTGACGGGTCACGAGTGGAAAGAAATTTACAATCGGAAATAAAAATAACTAGCGCCTTGTACCGGTTTTGCATGGGTATTATAAAATTTACTTAATTTTTCAGTACGTTTATTGCACTTCTTTTTACACATTTTCATTGTAAGTATACTGCGCTCCACAATTCAATTCAATTCTTCTTCTATTCAGCTAAAGGATGTCCACTACTGAACATAGGCCTCCTTGAATCGCCACATAGATGTTTTGGAAGCGGCCTGCATCCAGCGAATTCAAAATTCAGAGATGGTCAGAATCGAACCCGCGAACACCATTTCGTCAGTAGTGCTCGTGCCGTTACCAATAGGTCACCACCTGCAACTAGATTGGTAAATTGCTAAATTTAATTTAAAAAGTATAATGATCCAACTAAGAACACAAAAGAATATAAAAATATATAACCCAATTAGCCAGTACTTTCAAATTCATATAATGAAATACGAGTAACTGACCTAAATATTCGATACATTGTAAGCCGTTCTTTAACAAAACAATTGAATTTTGCCTGGTTTGTTGTCCAAATGTATTTTAAGAAAGGTTTCGATTTACTTTCAATGGCGGGTTACTTAATAACCTATGGTTATATTTTTGACTAACAAGTGACTAACTAAGCGCAGTGCAGCTATTCTTTTATACATTAGTTCTTGCAAACGCGCAAATAGTTCACCTGATGCTAAGCGATTTCTGCCGTGAACATCCACAACCCTTGGATCATAAATGTGTTTCCGGCCCTTCGAATCAGGGAAGCTGGAAGGAAATAGGATGGGAAAAGAAGAGGATTATTGGGCATCCGACAATCTCATTAACCGAACGAAACGTGAGAGCAAAGCTGTCGCTTCACATCGATCTCCTTGAGAGACTGGTTCGCCTCGGACGAGCCTGCCTATTCATGCTGAGTCATGACTCTCAACAGCGCTAGCACTTGAATATTAACTGGCGTTAGTTGTTCATCTCTCGCCAGTGGATACAAATATACAGTAATACGGCTATAGTCTGTACTATACGAGTATACCCAGATATTCACAAAATGAACCTGAAACCCAGCACACTTACGTAGAACGAATGGATCAGCACTTAAGGTACCTGATCAGCTGTTCTGTTTCGCTCGGTAAGACTCGGTATTATCTAGAAGTGGGTGAATTATTTGTATCCATCCGAACAGCTTACATACGACACCATACAAAATTGTAGAGAATTCAGTCATTTTGGCCCACACAAATGTGTCGCATTTCTGTTTCAATCCCAATTAATTAAGCGAAAACTATATTTTAATAGCTTTGCACTTTCCATTAGACGCATTGTAAGCACCCAGATTGCAGTTAATTAGAGCATAATGAAAAAGAAAAAAAATCAAATAATTATTCTTTTAACCGGAGTTTAAACCAACATTTAAAGATCAGTGCAACCCAAAATAGCAGTTACATAAACCACGTACTTATTTGAAGCACTAGGTTTTATATAACATCAAATTGTATGGAGGAAAAAACCGAATCGAAGCGAATGTGTAAGCTAAATATAATGTGGAGAAGTTGTTGAGTAATTGCAAACTACAGTCACATAATATACGTAATATTCCTTTATTTTGCGGTAGTAAGAGTACAGTGCGGTAGCTGGTCTAGTCGCAGCGCTTATGTGGATTTGTGAAGTCCTAAGTTCAATGCTCGATTGAGAAAATCATGATAGTTTTAGTATTGAACCTGAAAAAAAAGTGCTAATTAACCGAAATAAAATAAGTTCAATTCAGTTAATTGACAGCCTTCGCGGCGCAGTTTAGACGCTGGCTGTGAAACGAAGGGCCGCGGGTTCGATCCCCGCGCCAAGACTAATCATTGTGTGAACCACAAGTATTCGTTTCGGGTCTGGCTGTTTGTGAGACCGAAAAGTCTCTCGTAATTCCTGATACCCACGACACAAGACTTAACTGATCTTAATGTGGGGTCAGGACTATGTAAGTGACTGTTGGGTGTATTTATTTATTTTTATTTTTAAGTGTGCTGAAAATCGATTAAACATAGATTGAATCTAAACCCAACACGTCTGCGTAGACCAGTGGTTCTCAAAGTTGACCGGGCTCCGAGCTCCGACCCACATAACAAAACCTGCGAAAATTGGGACTCATCTTTTGGCTGTTAAGCGGGTATAAGAATTGGTAAAACTACATTTACTTACGATAAAATTGTTTAATACTTGAATAAATACATACATAAATAAACTCACGCCTTTATTCCAGAAGGGGTAGGCAGAGGCGTCACCAGGACACCCACATTTCGCCTTGTATAGTCTTACTTATATTAGACAATATAAAAGCTACAATGAAAAAGTACCAATACTTATGTAAATGAATACTACTTGTTAATTGTTTCTTCGTTTAATAGCCCTTAATAAATAAAATGAAAAATACACCCGATCTATCTGATTCTACAGTCTAAGATCGTTCTAGTCTGCCCATTAATGACACAATTGCTTACACTTAATAATGTTACCGGTTCGCACTTTAAGTCTAGATATATGACAAATCTGGTCCCACAGCTTTCGCTTGACGCCTTTTACTTTAGTATTGAAAGCTAATATGCAGCTTCTGAGGCGGGGAAAATATTTTTATCGCGATAATGTTATCAGATTAGGTGGGTAGCGCCATCTAGTTTTTGGTGTAGGAAACATTTTAAATTATAAAAATCCAATGATTTGTGGTGATGTTTTTACATGTTTGTAAGAAAGAAATATTAAATAAATGAATATGTTGGAAGAAATATTGCCATTTTCAGAATAGTTACTTTATTAATGTTAAAACAGTGCTAGTGACATCTAACAATATAATTTAAAAACTTTATGATTCAAAGCAAGCTGAGAATACTCAAGGGACATCTCACAATTTATACAGAACTGAGTGGTGATACAGTTGATAAGCAACAAACAGTTGCGAAGACAAAATAATAGATGTCGCTGTATACAACTTGACGAATTATTATAAAAAATATACGGTAAAATGTATTGTTAACAACCAAAAGTAATTTTTTTGTAAGGTAAAAACATTATTCATTTATTAACGGAAGTATTACTTTTCAAGTTCAATTCAAAATTCATAAAACACTGCTTACGACACTAATACACAGATGGCGCTGTTATTAATATGTAAAAATACATGAAAAATAATTTAACAATATAAATTAATTAAAAATAAATGGTACGAAATACCGTAATACATGCGAACATTGTTCGCTCATGTTACTGGGTTCGTTCAAAGCATAGTTGCGAAAGTTTATTAATTATCCGAGCTATGTACTTGGTCCAAGTCGACTACAACGTGTTTTCTCAGTAATGAAATAACTTAGGAGAACAGTTAAAAAGTTTTGCAGTAACTATGTAGCTTGATATTTTGAAGTTAGGATTTTTTCTCTTTATCTTTGAGATCATTTCATTATTCTTTGGATACCATTATCGCGAAGCATTTGAAATGAATTTTATTATGAGTTTTAGTTTAACCATATTCATTTTTAAGACACAACTGGCATGCCACAAATTAAAATACATACAGATAAATAATAGATACATATTTCACGCTTGTAACATATTCAAGAGAGTAGGCAAATGTGACAATATTTAAATATTGACACTCGTAGTAGGCCGAAAATATATTTGTATGGAATGTGATAGACGACGAAATCATTTAGTAACAATTAAATCAATTACTATGCCCAAATTAGTACATCCGGCAGTCACATACTTTATTTATTAGGCTTTATTCATAGACAGTTTTAAAACCCATTTTAGTTATTGAATGTTTTGTCTTCTTCGCTCAATTCAAAATTCGTTCGAAAGGGTTGATGTTGACCATCGTTTATCGTAATCTTTAACAGCTAGTGGAAGTCTACTTCTGAAAATTGGTTTCCCTAAAGGATTTGTATTTGGATTTGTATTAATTTTTCGGTTTGCAACAATAGTACCTACCTATAGAAGATGTTCAACATTTTTTGACAGAATGTGTTCGGAGTGCATCCATGAGACAAGAGTAAATCGCATGTTTCGATGTAAACTCTTTCGATCTGGGTGCCTTTCAAACAATATTATCGGCACCATCATCGGAAGCAGCTCAACTAGTATTTAAATGTACATATACAGTCCTTAGTGTTTAATCTGATATAGTTAGTACAAATATACACTATGAGACTGACATAGTCTTCATTGACTCAAAGTCTCTGAAATAAATCAGAATTTAAAAAAAATCGCGAACGTACGTATCATGTTATAGACGCCATAGCGATCCACGGGAAAGACGATCCGGGGCTATACAGATTTCAACAGGCATGCGTATCTATATTCATACCGGGTATATCCAGACTGCGACCGAAAACGAAGCCAGGTGGTAGTTTTAGGGATTATAGACACAATTAAACTAAGAATTTTGCAAAAAAACATCAGTATTTTTGTAATTTTTAAATAAATATCTAATATGGGTGGTAAATACCTAGATTTTGTTAAAATTATAATTTAAACCCTTTCGTGCCATTGTCTTTTAAAATAAAAAGGTGTACTTTAGGATAATTATGTATTTACTATTTACCACCCAAATACGACGAAACTCATCGCATTTTTGCGAAAATTTTTGCTGCATTGTGTCTGAAGTCACTAATACTACCACCTGGCTTCGTTTTCAGACATCTCACCGGTAGACATTGTGTTTAGAACACGCTAATTTACTTATAATTGCATTCTAATCACTGCCGGAACAGGATAAAACACTGAAAATATTATTTTAACAAATATAAATGACAAACATTTGAACGATTATATTTTTATCGCCAACGCTGTTATGAGGAAAATGATTCATCCCAATAAAAGCCCCTTTCGCGAGTCGTCGGGACTTCACCTCGCAATTCGATTAGTTTATAACCGCGCTCGGAATGATTCCCGGCACAGTCTTCCAACGTATTTCGAAGGAACTTAAGTAAGTAACTTTTATTATTAAGTAAATCAGCCCACATTATACCGGGTATATCAAGACCGCGACCGAAAACGAAGCCGGGTGGTAGTTTTAATGGTTATAGACACATTGCAACTAAAAATTTTCGAAAATAAGCGACAGATTATTTTTTGCAATTTTTAAAAATCATCGTTTTTACGTGGTAAATTCTTAGTTTTTGCAAAAATAATTATTTAAACCCTAACGTACCATTGCGTCTTTAAAAATAAAAAGGGGTACATCATTATTTAGGAAAAAATAGTATTTTTTCACCCAAAAACGACGAAAAGTAAAAAAATTCAAAAAGAATATTGATGATTTTTTTTGTAAAATTTCTACTTGCATTGTGTTTGATATCACTAATACTATCACCTGGCTTCGTTTTCGGTCGCGGTCTTGATATACCCTGTATGTCCCACTGCACGGGATAAGAGCTGCTCCCTTTATAATCGGGAGACCGATTGAAAGAGCTTAGGCCATAATGGACCATGCCAGTCTTTCGTAGGTTGGCCGACTTCGGGTACCACTCAAATACTGTTTACACTATTGTGTAATTGTAATTCTTACAGTTTTTAAAAAGAAAAAAATATATATTTGAAAAAAAATGATTGAATTGGAATCAGGTCTAGTTTATTTTGTTTGTTATTTTTAGTTTTAAATACTAATGTCGCATTTAATTAAATATTTTAAATTATTTTGATTAACTTATACAGATCTTATGTACGCTACTCAAAAATTATTATTATAGATACTTATTTTGTACAATGTGTGCGGTAAATTGAATACCTAAATCACGACTTCCAATCCCAGACACCTTACATTACGTCACTCAAAAACTAAAACTTACCCACACATTGCCCGACTTGGCCCTCAAATTCTCGTGCAAGTTCGCTACCTACAATTACTATTAAACCACATGTCTGTTTGCAGTTCAAAATGAATTCAATCGCTATTCTTCTGTCTGCGGTCGTCGCGTGCGCTTTTGCTCAGGTGTCAATGCCCCCGGGTTTTGCTGAGAGGTAATCATAATAACTATGCTGAGTCATCCCAACAGTAATTGGCTTCTGATCAAACAACATAATATTAAAAAAAAAATTGATTAGGTTTTTTGTCATTTAGGTTTATTTTAATTGCAAAAGGATTTTTTTGCATAAAATAAGTTTAAATTACATTACGTTGCTACGTATCAAAGAAATAAGAATAAAAAAAATAACATTTTGCACATACTAGTTAGAAATGTTATCATGCAGTGTAATTATGATAATTAATGTTCTTGTTTCTAAAGATAAGACATTTTAAGACGAGGTAATAGTTTTAAATCCTGAAATCAATATGAACAAAAAACCTCTAAGGTTTTACAAAATTGATGTCCATGCTATTTATATTAAGACGTACATTATCATCATTTAAAAACAAGACTACTGAAAAAGCTAAACTCATATTCTCTTTACAGATACCCGACCTACAGCAAGTTCTCGAAGCAAGCGCGACACCCTAGAGACGTGACATGGGACAAGCAAGTTGGTAACGGGAAAGTCTTCGGCACTCTGGGACAGAACGACCAGGGACTCTTTGTAAGTAAATAAATACACCCAACAGTCACATGGCCCTGACCCCACACTAAGATCGAGTCTTGTGTCGTGGGTATTAGAATCTACGAGAGTAACTTCCAAGTTCCAAAATTCTTCAACTGGTTCCTTTTTAACTTGGTACGAATTATTAATAAGTCAAAGGTCTTAGATCTCAGGGTTGTGAAGATTCGGCAAAATACAGTAAATTTTGTTAAAGGGATTCTAAGAACTAACGAATTAACTGGCTCGACAAAGTGGGTTTGTGTGACAAAGAGCTTGAAAGTAAGTATAGAATAGTCCAGATTGTTTATGGATTAGGAGATAAACATTTTTACCGTATTAATGCCGGATTCTTTTCTGAATAGATACACTTGTTAAATAGATCTGTATAATTTTGTCCACATAATTGTCAATCCGACAATCTTTCTAGATGGTACTAGTTATCATCAAGCGCAGTCGGCAAATTCATTAAATAAATTAAAAAAAGCAGAAAACATTGATTGTAATTACTTATACCAATATTATAAGAGCTACGTGTATTGTCCAGGGCAAAGGCGGCTACAACCACCAGTTCTTCGACGACGGTCGCGGCAAGCTGCAGGGCCAGGCGTACGGCGAGAGAGTGCTGGGCGGGGCCGGCGACAGCACCAACTTCGGCGGCAGACTCGACTGGGCCAACAAGAACGCGGAAGCCGCTCTCGATGTCAGCAAAACCATTCATGGAGGAAGTGGAGTAAGTAATCTTGTCTTATAGAAAGGAATATAACACGTTACTGCCTTAGAATTTCATGAATACTGACTGCTAATTATTGTAGGTTAAGTTGAAAACCAGTCAAATAATGTTACATGTGAGCCTTTAAAAAAATCTTTGATGCTATTGGTCTATTTGACGTTTAGTGTACGTTTTCCGCCAAACAGCAGTGGAAATGCCCTGTTGTGTTCCGGTTTGAAGGATGTTGTAGCCAGAGTAACTACTGGATATTATAAGACTTAACATCTTATGTCTCAGGATGGCGAGTGCAGTGGATTTTATATTGTTTTGTTAGTCATGGTGTTCTTTGGTTTTGCTACTATCCATGAGTGATCGTATCGCTTTCCATCAGGCGAATGACATGCTCGTCTCGCTATTCATTGCAAAACAAAAAATAAACGAGTGGGCAAAGAAGATTGTCATTTTTCCATTGTGTACTTTAGATCTTTCTAGATTCTAATATTTTCTTGATTAACAGTTCACAGCGAGCGGTTCGGGAGTATGGAACCTGGATAAGAACACGCATCTCTCCGCCGGCGGTACTCTGTCACAACAGTTCGGCCACGGGAGACCCGACGTTGGCTTCCAAGGAAAGTTCGAACATAAATGGTGAAGATGCGTGATGTGTGATTATTATTGTAAATATAGTATTTAATAAAATTATTATAGACATTATCTTTGTGATTTAATTATTACTGTTTTGACCCGACTGTTTTGACCTTTTTTGCCATCCGAAAAGACAAACAGCACCATCTGTCGGACAATATAGGTTTGAATGTTTTGGCTACGGTTCTATCATGAACTACCTTCTTAACACACTCATTTTTATCATGTGAAACATCAGTGTAAATTATTGAAAATAAACGATTCATTTGTTAGTTTAAAAAATAATTAATAAGCAATTAAAATTTTAAAACTACAATTTTGTTTTGTATTTTTTGACTACAATAATTGATATGTATTTTTCTATAAACATGTTGCATTTATTTCTCCTTTATGCATATTTTAGTATTTTTGTTATATTGTAAAATATAATATTGTAGAAAAAAATAATTAACAAATTTATTATACCCCGTTAAAGAAATAAATGTCATATTTAGAATGAGTTAAATACTGTTAATGAAGTTCATCAACATTATAAGTCTATCATAGCGGATCTTTGTCATCATAAATTATACAGGGTATATCAAGACCGCGACCGAAAACGATGCCAGGTGGTAGTATTAGTGACTTCAGACACAATGCAAGTAAAAATTTCGCAAAAAAAATCGATACTTATCTTTATTTTTGTAATTTTTTTCTTATCGTCGTATTTGGGTGATATATACATAGTTTTCCTAAAATAAAGATGTACACCTCTTTATTGTTAAACACGCAATGGTACGTATGGGTTTAAATTACTATTTTCGCAAAAACTACCCAAAGCGATGAATTTTAAAAAAATCTCGAAAATATCTGTCACTGTTTTGGCGAAATTTTTATTTGCATCGTGTGTGTAACCACAAAAACTACAACCTGGCTTAGTTTTCTGTCGCAGTCTTAATATACCCGGTATATTTATGAATATTGTTGGTCCAAATTTCAAACATCACAGAGATAGGACAAGATAATAGAATAACAATTAAAATAAATATATAAATGAATGGCCACCATAATAAAGTAATGTTTTAGATGAGTAATCGCCAATTTATTAGCGACCGTAATTGGAAATACAGGATATCTAGTATGAGGTATATAGAAACATTAAGCCGTCGCTTTTATTTCAACTAACACGTATTTTCGATGTTGCATTTTTGATAAAAAAAATATTTTGTGGAGGGTATTTATTGTAATTATCATGTGTCATATTGCTGAACAAATTAGTTTCTAAGTGCAAAAGCATGGCGCGGACTCCATTGCTACGCTAGAGTTCTTGAGTTTAGATTGGTTTGTGGACAATATAGTGCAAGTTTCGGAGTTATGTGTGTATTGATAGTCAATCACCACGGTCTTTAACGGTGAAGGAAAACATCGTGAGGAAACCTGCATATCGTAGCGATTTTAAAGAATTTCTACGGTATGTAAGTCCGCCAACCCGCACTAGGCCAGCGTGGTGGAGTTATATGGCCTAACCACTCTCAATATTCTCTCGATTGTAGTGTAGGCCCGTGCCCAGCAGTGGGACGTATATGGGCTGATACAGATACAGATAGTGCAAGTGATATTTAGTGCTACAACAGAACTTTATTTTCTTCGTACCGACCTTCGGAAACAGAATCCTGGTTAGTGGGTAAGATTTACTATATTAATTTGATTTATCGTTTGTTACTGTAACCGAATATCATACCAATCAGACTTGTAAAATAATTTCTAGTGGGGACTCAATGTACATGTATAGTGACAGTCTCCGTGGCGCAGTTGGTTAAGTATTAACTATGGTTGGTTAGACGAGAGTATAATACGACTAAAGATAACCACATCGTTCCAAATATTTAGCTACTAGGTTTTATTTATAAAATAATTAATTGTATTTTCAGAATTTAAATTGTTTTAATATTATGTTTTCAATAGTTTTGTTTGATTGTTTTTTTTCACCTCACTAAAAGAGCGAGGGATCCTAACAAAGCTATTGTCACACTTTAAAGTAGTGTTCCAATAATGATAAATTGTATTGACATTAAAATATAATATCGTATATTAATCGGATTAAATATCAGCGCTGTAGACACAATATGACTTGCGATTATTTCATGAAAACAACTTTATTGTTGAGAAAGTAGTTCATGAATAGCATTATTACCAAAACATCCATTAAATTCCGGATTGTCCGACAGATGGCGCTATTTGGTTTTTCAGTCGCCGGGTCTCGATTATTTAATATAAAATTTGTGTTACCGCAAAATAGTCAAAAAAGTCAGGCCCGATAAATACATGAATTAATAAAAATAATTTAATGAAAGCACAAAGATAATGTATAAATTTAATTTTATTTAAATACTATATTTACAAGAATAATCACACATCACTCATGTTCACCATTTATGTTCGAACTTTCCTTGGAAGCCAACGTCGGGTCTCCCGTGGCCGAACTGTTGTGACAGAGTACCGCCGGCGGAGAGATGCGTGTTCTTATCCAGGTTCCATACTCCTGAACCACTCGCTGTGAACTGATAATAAAGAAAATATTAGAATCTAGAAAAGTTTCAAGTACAACTTAGCAAAAATTTTACGATTCTCGCCGCGAAAATTCTCCCCGTGTAAATAGCGCTTAAGCCAGTAATGTGTAATATTCCATAAGGATTTCAAAAGACAAAGTTACTTACTCCACTTCCTCCGTGAATGGTTTTGCTGACATCGAGAGCGGCTTCCGCGTTCTTGTTGGCCCAGTCGAGTCTGCCGCCGAAGTTGGTGCTGTCGCCGGCCCCGCCCAGCACTCTCTCGCCGTACGCCTGGCCCTGAAGCTTGCCGCGATCGTCGTTGAAAAATTGGTGGTTGTAGCCGCCTTTGCCCTGTAGAGTAATAAATAAATATATCTCTGCCAACTTCATGAGTTCCTGGTACGTGAAAGGTGGAAAACCCTTCAATTTTAAAATGATAATGAACTTCCTAATATCGCTAATAGAAAGTTGCCTGCTTGGAACAAAAATATTTCCGAAAACTACATGCGTTTCTGGTGCTTTAATAACTTCGTCCTGTCGGCTTTTTGGTTTTCGGTGCGCGCGCACATGGTAAAAAAATACTTTTTCCAAACACGCCCAAGTATAATTTCAAAAATAAATACACACCCCATATACAATAAATAGTACTGACCCCACACTAAGATCGAGTCTTGTGTCGTGAGTATCAGCAACTACGGAAGACTTCGGTCTCACAAACACCCAGACCCGAAAGAAATACATGTGAATCACACAAACATTTGTCTCGGTGCGTGGATTGAACTCGTAGCCTTTCATTTTAGAGCCGCCGTGAAACCACTTTGGACTACCAGTACGAATACAAAGGTCTTTAGATACAAGAATATTTTTCGTTTCATTATCGTCATCATCAGACCACTCCTGGACATAGGCCTCTCCCATTTTGCGTTAAAGTAATAACAATAAGAAAGCGTAATAAAAGAGTTACTTACAAAGAGCCCCTGGTCGTTCTGTCCCAGAGTGCCGAAGACTTTCCCGTTACCAACTTGTTTGTCCCATGTCACGTCTCTGGGGTGACGTGGCTTGTACAGCTTATAATAATCCTGATACCTGTAAATAAACAATATCGACCTCATTACTAATACTATTTATTATTAACGAGCGGCTCGGCCCGGTTTCAGCCAGATACAGATATTTTTTCTGTCCAGTCCACATCAATAATGTTTTCGCAACGCACGCGATGTAAAGAATATTTTAGGTATTTTTTTACACCTTGGGTTACATTATTGGGGTTTTAGTAAGGCTTATGTCATCTGAGGATAGTGTAGCTTCCCAAGAATGAAATAATTTTTCAAATCGGTCGAGTAGTTACGGAGCCTATTCAATGCAAACAATCAAATATTTCCTCTTTATAATATCAGTATAGATTTATTTGACCGAATACATCTAGAAATAGCATATTTAAATCTAAATGATATTTTACCTTATGGGTTCAATAAAAAATATTACCCAGACAGCAAACAAAAGAGGTTTGACTCACCGTCCAGAGAAATCCGGGGTTCTCCACACTATTTGAGCAGTAGCGCAAGCGACGACCGCGAACAAAACAATTGCGATGGAATTCATTTTAACTGCAAAAAAATATAGTTTTTGTTACATACTTATATTCAATGAAATAAAACTAATTTTTACGGATGTTATCGCGATTTGTTTTAATTTTAATATTTTTTAACTTCCCGACGTTTCGATTGCTTTACAGCTTTTGTGGTCACGGGGCGGACTCGATGCTTATATTCAATTAAAAATACGTGTTTCACCTAAAACATTTAATTTTCACCGTTCATTAGTCACTTACATAGTCCTGACAATTAATAAAGATGGTTATAAGAATTAATATGGTAAGTCATGTTAACAAAAAAATAATTAGCTTAATAGACTATGACTCGAGTCCTCTCAATTGAATTTTTTATAACTACAAATAAAATTATAATGCACAATTTTACCCTTCTAAGATTTAATACTTTTTATTAGTCGATAATTTTTTTATTTATATAAATTTTATTTCACACAAAAAACAATAAAATTAGAAATCAAAAACATAAAAAAGTACAAATAGCGGTCTTATCGCTCTAGGCAATATCTTACATACAACCATGGGATGGATACAAGGATAAACAGATTTCTATAGTAATAAATATCACTTACCTTGGTGTTTCTTCGGAGTACGTTGGAAGACTGTGCTGGGAACAATTCCGAGCACGGTTTTATACTAATCGAATTGCGAGGTGAAGTCCCGACGACTCGAGAAAGGGGCTTTTATTGGGATGAATCATTTTCCTCATAACAGCTTTGTGATAAAAAATATAATCGTTCAAATGTCTGTGATTAATTTGTTACAATAATATTTAGACATATCTATCCTGTTGCAAAATTTCATTGTATCAACCGGTTCAAAATCCTATCCGAGCTAATACGAATATTAGCACTACCCATTTTGGATATTAAATATAATTATGACAATTTAAGATTGCATTTTGTTTTAGTTGTTATAATATTATTAAATTAATTATCTTGTATTCACTAATTGATCGAAACCTGATGCCGTCCATTTTGCCACCCTGTTCAAAATCCCGGTTGATCCCGGATCTTTGGGCACTTACTTCAATCACTATAATATATACTGCACAGCTTGTATCAGCTCATAATCGCTCACTGCTGAGCAAAGGACTCTTCTACAACTGAGATTTCGATTGATAGAGGTTAGGCCATAGACCATTACGCTTCCGTGCTTTCCGGCGATTTTGCCATACCTATTATTGGAATCAAGTATAACAGCTTACATTATAGGTCCCATTTAAATGTAATAATGACTAATCCGTGGTGCTTTACAGCTGGCTTCTCTGGCTGTAAATGTCTTTATGCGAGGTTATTTACCTCTTTAGTTCATTGTTTTGTCACCCGCTTTATTAGGGAGGGAAGTGGACAATAATTTATTTCCAACTCCTCCTATTAATTTAACTTTTTTGATTGATTTCGTTGCGGGTTAAAGACAAGTTAGACATTCCCGGAGACGCGCTGAGCTTCAATGCTCAGTGTCATTAAAATGCGTGCCACTGTTGATCCTGGCTTACAGGAGTTGCAGTGGCGGGTGTGAGGGCGGGACATAAAAGTAAGACCATTACGCTTGCCTAGTGTGGGTTGGTAAACTTCACGTTGCATTAAAACCCTATTAAGATATTTATGGTATGCAGGTTTCCTCGCAGTGTATTTCTTCAATATTAAATTAAGTTGTAATTGACTATCAATACACACATGACTCTGAAATATGAGTTATCCCCGCGATTTGAACCCGCGACCACCGTCTCGGTAGCCGTGTTTGGTCTATTACGGGCCACTGCGCTCTATTACGTTAATATTCTATATCCGGTGGTGGCTATCCGGGTAATTAGAATATTCTGCCCTTGGTTTTTGGGTCTACAGCTTTCTTATTCTTCAAACAAAATGAAATAGCAAAGCTGTTATTTTACGTTAGTTCTCTGCAAGACGCTGATTCAGCTAACGCAATAGTATTTATGTTTTAATTCGGCGATATTGACTACTCGCTATTGGGTCGACCTTCTGGAACGAGTTTGATTATTTAGCTGTATTATTGAAGATCCCAATACCTTCACCGCCTCCTCTCCTTCAAGTTCTTTTCGAAGACATTTTCAAGACTGCTAAGGCGACTTTTTAAGACTGCTAAACTAAAGTGGTATAGTATGAGGGAGGCCTATACCCAGCAGTGGGACCCTACAGGCTGTGGATGATGATGATGAAGGCGACTTTGATTTAAGTGCATGACAGAACGCCACGAATCAGCCATCGCATCATCGAACGTCCTATAAATTGGACAAACGACGTAATAATATGTAGTTGCAGGAAGTCACTGAATGTATGTCGCTTCAAACAACTCGCTGCGGAAATCCTTCAGGCTGACCGATATTTAGCAGTGTACTTTCTGTGGCTGTATTAGTAGTAAAGCATACATTATTATTACGATTTCTGGATGTTTATGGGTATATATTTACTTTTATTTTATGCTGAAGTGACAAAGTAAAAGAAAACACTGTAGAAATAGTGTAGAAATAGTACACGAGTAATGATACAATAACTATTGAATGAGTCAAGTTATGTAGATTGTATTGTATTTTATCGCCCCACATAGGTCCTAGTGCAGGGCACGGGCCTACCCTACAATCGAGATATTATTATTATTTCTATATTTTTTCCTCTCGAAATACACTTTCATTTCGGTTTAATGATACTCACGGACCAAGTGCGAATAATGTTAAGAAGAAGCACTTGTGACTTGTTATCGAAATTTTTGTACAATCCGGTATTTCTTCTCCAGCTTTCTGCATTGGTATATGATATCAAGTATCCTAAGGTAAGGATTGAGACATTTCATTATCACTACTGTGGTGGAGAGTACCAGCGACATAATTAAAACTTTGTTGTGTTTGGAATTCGTTTTATTTCTTCTTGTAAGCTCAGTGTATTTATTTCTTTCTCAGTTACAATTTTTCGTAAATTGTATTCGGTACGGTAATACCTATGTATTCAATAAGCTATTTTACTAGTTTTATCTATTGGAGTAACGTTCGGTCTATTCTTGTGAATGGTTTTGTCCGTTAGTATAGCTATTCCAAAGTAAATTATGTGGCTTCTGCTCTTTAAGACAGAGGTCTTAATGTTTTTTAATGTTTTTGTACACCCAACAGTCACATACATAGTCCTGACCCCACACTAAGATCGAGTCTTGTGTCGTGGGTATCAGGAACTACGAGAGACTTTTCGGTCTCACAAACACCCAGACCCGAAACAAATACTTGTGATTCTCACAAACATTTGCCTCGGTGCGGGGATCGAACCCGCGGCCTCTCGTTTCACAGGCGGCGTCTAACCAACTGCGCCACGGAGACGGTCGGCTGGGGTATATCGATAGTATTATTTATTTTGTATTTTATTTTTTAGCCTATACTGTCCCACTTCAGGGCAAAGGCCTCCCTATCCTTCTTCCACCCGTCTCTATCCAAAGCTTTCTTCCACCAGTTGGTATCAAAATGGTCCAAGTCATCTCTCCTCCTTCTGCGCGGCCTACCACGAAGTCTTTTTAGGTATATGCAGCTTAAATTTCTAAACATATTTTTGGAGTCCTTCTCAAAAATCATGCCACAATTTAAGGAACTAAACGTGACAAGACGGCAAAAAAACTACAAAAAACCTATCGATTTAACTAACGCCATACATCCATAAAAGTGAGCATAGGTGTTGTTTATGATTTAAGCTAGAATTACTTATTACAAACATACGAGTACTAATATGTGTATGAAGTAATGATAACAAGTAAAAAAATCACAAACACATAAATTTAATGCTTATTTAGTATGTATTTTTTTTTCGTTTTTATACTGAATGAATTTCTGACAATCTTGATTCTTTTTAATACATACAGTTTCATGACACATTCACACACACAGAGACACACACACACATCCTAGTGGAGGGTCTAGCGCTATGTATAAGCCTTTTGTATCTTTTTTGAAACTAAATAAAGATTTTTTTCTTTGCGTATATATCTGCTATTCCTCTTGATTTGGAATTTGACCATCCACACCCATTTAAAAAAATCACTCTGCACAAATTACAAAATTGTTGTGTTGATTAAATTTTATGTTTGCATATTAGAAGTGCTCCAATAATTAATAATTGAATAGAAGTGCTTTATCTGTGTGTGAAAAATATTTGCGTGTAACCCTCTTGTTATATTAGTTAATACAATACAATTAGTCGATGATGCGTTTGTAACCATTTTCAGCTATCTGTAAATTTCGATTTGAATTAAATTTCAAATTGTCCGATTTATCAGGGTATACATTTTTTCACTTGCTGAATTTAAAAATACAGGCTAAATCTGACTGCGACCGAAAACGAAGTCAGGTATTTGTGACTTCAAGCAAAAAGCAACTAAAAATGCCGCAAAAAAAAAAAGTGACTATCAGATGTAGACTGGATATACCCGGTATAGTTATCTGTAGCCAGTATGAGATATATTGATAAATAATATGGCTCATTCAGGTATTAAACTTTGATGAAAATACTCTTGTATCTTTCAAAGCGCAGTATCGATATTCCTTTCGATTCTGACATATTTAAGTTTTATAAAAAGGGAGTAAGTAAACATAATATATATATATATATATATATATATATATATATATATATCAATAGAATATTTATTTACATAAACAATCTTAAATACATTTAAATGTTATTCACATATTATTTATTTATATACAAACAACCGAAACAAAAATTAAAATTTATTGACAAATTATTTACATATTACCTATTTACAAAGAAAATACATTTGATGTCTTCACCATCTATGCTCAAACTTTCCGAGGAACCCAATGTCTGGTTTCCCGTGGCCGAACTGCTGTGACAGTGAACCACCAGCGGAGAGAGTCGTGTCTTTACCCAGCTCCCATACTCCTGCACCACTCGCTGTGAACTAAAAATAAAGAAACATTAGGACCTTCTAGAAAAATCTAAAAGTAGTTATAGCTACGCTCTGGGACTAGAAATAAAGAGAACCAAAGTAGACAATGGATAAATTATTCATGGAAGCGTTGCAACAGGTTAGGTGTAGGAATTTAACTAGAATTATCCTTATCTAGTCATAGCAGAAGATTCAAAAATCTATCGTTTTTGCCTTTTATTCGACTTCAAAGATCAAATAATATACAATTTCTTTGATTTTGTAAATTCGTGATTGGTAGCGTATCTTAGTCTTTTTGTTTTCAATTTTGCCATGATAAATAACACTGGAAGAAACTCAGAAGCTAAGAGTGTACACTATACATAGTGTGTCACACATGCATATTCCTCGACCCACGTGATGGTAATATGATTTGTGGTACAAAAACATGTTCTGTTTCAACGAATGAATGAACTCAATATTCCGTTTCAGAAACAACAGCTGAATCTTCAATAAATGGTCGTGAATTTACGATTCCTTTGGTATCGTGGTTTCTCTTAAACGGTGGTAAGATTGGCAAAAATATTCTACTGATTGGATTCCAACGTGAAGAACCTTATTCCTCTTTCTATCTATTTGTATTCATTATCCTATTTTAATTAATCAAAGTTACTTACCCCACTTCCACCGCCAATGCTCTTGCTCACATCAAGAGCAGCATTAGCGTTCTTGTTGGCCCAGTCGAATCTTCCACCGAAGTTGGTGCTATCACCGGCTGGTCCCAAGACCCTGGCTCCGTAAGCCTGTCCTGAAAGCTTGCCGCGGTCGTCATCGAAGAACTGCCGTTCATAACCTCCTTTACCCTGGGTAACAAATGGTTATTATTTAAAATAGAACAGTGAAGTTTTCAGTCTTTTTTGGCTTATTAGAATAATACACGTAAACTGAAAGGTTATAGCTAGCAGATTTTTCAATCGTCAAATAGATTTTGTTAAGAATAAGTCAATACGCCAAATATATTCTTCCGGTAGCTGTTATCTGATGATTCTAAATTTAGGCCTAGTCAAAAGGAGAAGGACGAAACTAAGCATTGGTATTTCAAAACAAAAGGCGATACCCTTTTGTTTGAGTGTCATTCTAATTGGATCGACAAGGGATTATTGGCCAGTGTATACTGTATTAGGACTAGTTTGAACATAACATTAGGTATGTAGTCTATACTCTATATTAGAGCAGTATAAAAGACGTTAAGTTAACAAAATCTTCTGCACCCAGATTAGTATCCAGAAAATTCTTGTAACGTTTTTAAGTTAGTAAAAGTGTAAGATTAAAGGAACTTACAAAGAGTCCCTGTTCGTTCTCTCCCAGAGTGCCGAAGATTTTGCCATCACCGATTTGCTTGTCCCATGTCAAGTCTCTCGGGTGTCGTGGCTTGTAAAATTTGTAATAATCCTGGTATCTGTAAAAATTTATGGAATCTTAGAATATGTAACCTCTCCGAAAGAGTAAAATCGGTGATCCAGGGTAATTTGTGTTCTTGCTAATCAATTAATTAGAAAATTTGGTTAAGCTGATGTATTAAATGCAAAAAAAAATTCCTCCTCTTCTTCTGTTCTGAAGTTCTGAAGTTGGTTAAAAAGATTGGTGATCAGCTAGCACAAATATACAACTGTTAATATAAGTACTGAAATTTGGAACGAATTAAATGATAATAACGCAACAGCTAGTTTTACCTTTCATTTTATTGTCTACAATATCAAATCTGAGGGAAAGTGACAATAAGTCAGAATCGAAAGAAATTTAAATCCATATTTCTAACTTCTGTCTTTCCTATGGGATGCGGCCTGCAGGTGTGATCATATATGACTTACCCTCCAGCGAAATCAGGAGTTCTCCACACTACTTGAGCAGTAGCGCAAGCGACGACTGCCAGCAAAACAATCGCAATGGAATTCATTTTGAACTGCAAAAAATATAAATAAATTTTATAAAATTGTTTTTATGATTGAAATTTATATTTAATTGGATTAAATGCCAATGATTTTACATCTTCTAGAATAAATTCCTGATAAAATAGCAAAAAGAATGGTGATATGACAATCCAATGTTACAATTTTCAAAGATTTCCGTAATTATAAATGTCACGTACCTTAGTGTTTCTTCGGAGTACGTTGGAGGACTGTGCCGGGAATAATTCCGAGCGTGGTTTTATACTAATCTCACCGCTTGGTGAAGTCCCGACGACGCGTTAAAGGGGCTTTTATTAGGATGAATCATTTTTCTTATCCCGGTTGGACTATAAAATATAATTGTTGTATTGTCGCTTGGTTTGAGCGTGAAATATAACGACCAACCTCTAATAGTGAAGTTTCTACTGCAATGTGCTGTATCAGCCCATGACAGCCTCCGTGACGCACTTGGTTAGACACCGACTGTGAAACAAGAGACCACGGGTTCTACCCCTGCACCAAGACCAAAATTTGTATGAATCACAGGTTTTCGTTTCGGGTCTGGGTTTGTGACACTTAAGTCTCTCGTAGTTTCTGATACTCACGACAGAAGACTCGATCTTAGTGTCGTGCGCTAGCTTCCTCACAATATTCAATGATATATGCGCGGTAATTGACAATCAATACGCACCTGACTCAGAAAAGTCAGATTACCCTGGGATTCGAACCCGCGACCATCGTCTCGGCAACCGTGTCCGATCTTTTACCAATAGGTCATCGTTTTTACTATTTATTATTCTGACCTTTAACCAATAGGCCAGTTTTTTTACTATTTATTGTTAGTTATAAGACGTAACAGGAAAATATGCAATAACACGTAATAACAAAACAATAAGTTTAACCTTCACACATTATCACATTGTGATGTTAATTTGAACTGAAAGTAATAAACGTTATCTATTGAGTCACGGGCGCCCCCCGTTTCCAAGTCTAATGAAAACATCTGAGTAAAGAAAAACATTAAGATACGTCTAGTGTCGTGGGTTTATTCTTATATTGATACATTAATATTTTAGGCGATAGGCTCGCCCCCTTTCACATCGTGGGACGGAACATACAAGGCGAAATGTGGGTGTCCTGGTAGCGCCTCTGCCTACCCCTTCGCGGATAAAGGCGTGAGTTTATGTATGTATGTCATATTTTTTTATACAATAGGTTCGGCAAACGAGCTAACGTATAGTGTACGGGCTGTGAACCCCGAGGTCTTGAGATTAATTTCCAAGTCGGTACTTGATGCATAAGTTTTGTTGTTTTGATAAATCTCATATCAGAAACTCGTAATGGGTATCGATTATGCAATCCAGATACGAGAAGATTAGTGCGAGAATCAAGCCTACAGCCGTTTTTAAAGCTGACATCTTCAGCAATTGCGCTCAAAATGGCTGTTAATTGAACTTTGATGTATGCCATAATCGCCCAGAACTGAGCTTGAGATTTTTCTACAATCAGGAGTTCCATTCAGAGGGCTTAGATCAAAATCCACCACGCTTGCTTATAGTAGTGAGCGGACTGCACATACTATAGAAATTCTTGTAAAGGTTTTAATATGCTAGTACTTACAATTTTCTATATCAGCCCATATACGTCGCACTGCAGGGTACGAGCCTCCTCTACAATTGAGAGTACGATTGAGCGGAGTCAGGCTATAATATAGTCCACCACGTTGCCCTATTGCGAGTTGGCGGACTTTACACACCATAGAAATTATTACAAATCGCAATGGTATGCAGGTTTCCTCACAATTTTTTCCTTCACCGTTATAGTGCGTGGTGTTTGACTATCAATACTCACATGACTCCGAAAAGAAAAGTGCGTGGTGGCCTGTTGGTAAATGGACTAGACGTGACTGCCAACATGTTCACGGTGATCGCAGGTTCAAATCCCAGGGCACACCTGTGACTTTTCTGAGTCATGTGTGTATTGATAACAATTTTTATTTACTGTCAATTTTTATTGTTTTTTTTTCTATAAATTGCAAATGCATTGCCGGCATAATTCAAAGACTGACTTGCACAAGGTTATAAACTTTTTCAAAATAGGTCAGTGTAGTGCAAACACTCTTGACCCGTACAGACCACATAACGTGTTGCAGGGCTTCATCAATCTACATACATACGGATGTGGAACTATTTGCACTGGTGTACAAACAGAGACATACGGCGCGCCTCGTATCTGGGGCATAGAATTCTGCATGTTTGTCTAAGTACTAGGTGCAGAATAAGTTAGGGTTTATTTTTAATGCTGGTTCTGTAATGCTTAGGTATATATTGATTATAGGAATTTTACTTAAATTTTGATTACTGAAGGCCTGTAATTAAAATATATGTTGTTGATACATAATATCTATTAATTTCATCACATCCAACATATGAACATTTGTTTTAAATTAATCCTGATCCCATACTTCTAGGGATATTTTGGTTTGAGATAGGCATTTTATTTAAATGCTGAAGGATTATATATTAATACACATGTATTCCAGAGCCCATACTAACGTACAGTGACATTTTGCTCTCGGATAGGATAAGTTAGGGATAAAGAAGGTATAACTCTAAACAGACCGTTCTTCTCTAATAACTCTTTACATTTTCTTTACTCCCCTTTTCCACAAAGAAATTCCTCTAATCAGGAAACTATGCATTTGATTTAGTTTGATACACATTTTTTACAATGTTTACAATCTTACTTCTTCGTCACCGATCCATTTCCCGAACGTTTAAAATTCCAAGCACGAATTCATTCATAGTAAATATTCCAGATTTACTCTCAGTCGCTACTTTGTATGCAATTTCTAGTTCTCAACGGGGATTTATACGACAAAAACATAGTGAATTTCTTAATCACGTGCACTGAAAGACATTTGTTTAATATACTAAGAGCAATGGAAATTAAGAATGGTAAAAGCTTAAGGGAAGCAAAAGGCAGATGGATTTTATGGATATTTTTTGGAGGAGGTCTATCTTTAGCAATGGCTGAAGATAGAGAGAGAGAGAGAGAGAGAGAGAGAGAGAGAGAGGGAAGAAATCGTAGTGAGGGTATCTGCATACCTGAAAGGTTTCCACAATGAATAAATAAATAATAAATACACCCAACAGTCACATACATAGTCCAGTACATACAATAACTTTGGAACTAAAATTAAGAGCAAAATCTTTATGTAAGTTAGGTATAAAAATAGATTGACCTCATCAACATTAGTAGTCGAAGAAAACAAGTAAAATACTTAATTTCTATAGAGATATTCTCTATTTATTTATTTATTTTATTTTATTTTACATACTTTATCTATCTTCTTAGCTAACCCATTTAAAGCCATTGCTTGGTTTTCTATAAAACACCGAATCTTTGACGTCATCAATTATAAGATCATTGCCTCTCACATTATTTCTTAAGATATTAATGTAGCGAATTATCAGCTGACCTCGAGGTCAAATACATATCTATTTAGTGCGTATATCTCTGTTGGACACAGGCATTCCCCTTGATAATGCACGAAGATTAGGTGTTATCTATTCTATTACGATGCGAGTTCATGAATGAAGATATTTTACTCGTGGACAATCTATTATCAGAACTTTTAATTCAGGCATACCTATTTCAATATCATTTATCACCATCCGTGAATATGGTACAGTTGATAGTAACACTACAATGTCTATAAAAAACGTTCTTACTCATTTTGTATTAATATTTACAGGATAATGTTGTGTTATTCTGAATTCTATCAATCAAATTACGATAAAGTGTTATGCAGCACACTGGACTAATGATTGGTAGACTAATAGATACATCTCATTGAATTTTTGGATGGAGAATTCCACGCAGGTTTCTTTATGATGTTTTCTTTCGCTATTTTATAGGAGTGATTATGAATTAACTACGAACAAATCAAGCGGTGGTAACATAAGTATACACAAATAGTTAAAAACTCTCAGATGTATGCCTAATTCACAAATAAATTTAATTACCAATAATTTCCCAGTCATGTCAGCTCCTTACTAGGTTAATGTTTAATTCACTTGCATTATTCTAACTTATGTTATCGCTCACTACATTCCTATTAGTTATAATTGTTGTGATAATAATTAGAAAATGTTAAAATGTTTTGTAGATAAAAGTTGAAAAATAAAAGATATGTTGACTGACACGATTGTATAATTGAAGTTCAGTATAACCTGTCGGAAATATCTGTGAACCTAGCTGGAATGCGGTTCACATTTTTTTTTGTGTTCCTCTATCTACTATGTTGTTTTACATTAAAAAGTTTTGAGATGGATGCGAATTCTATTTTTTATTATTTTTTCTATTTTAATTCAATTTATTTAACCTATATTTTGAATTTGCTGAACTTATGTTCCAATGACGTCAATTGTTCAGGTCCACAGATATTTCCGACGATTAATAACTAAGGCTAGAAAACAAAATCATTCTATCAAAATTAAAACTCAATCATTTTTCTACTCTCCAGTGTTATAAAAAAACAACCACAACGGAGGTTAAATTTCTCCAACGATAATAAACCTCCGAATAAAATTTACAATCCCAAACTATCCAAACGCAATCCACTAGATGGTATTTCAGTAGCGACACTAGTTTCGGATCAAGAGCTCGCTGCGGCGGGTGACGTTTAACAAACTCCCGGTGGAGCCGACCGCAATCGGGTCTATACCAAATACAGAGAAAAGAGTGACACCAGTACACATAATGTGGTTTGTTTTGTTGATAAAATAGTTACAATTACGTAAATGAAGGTATTTCGTGTGCATTCGTAGCGTCATCATCATCATTATCATCAGCCCGTTGCAGTCCACTGCTGGACATAGGCCTCTCCCAAAGTGCGCCACAGAGCCCGGCCTGCTTTTTCATGCATCCATTCGTAGCTTATTTTTGAGTGATTATAACGAAAATTGACAGTAAAGCTAGGTTAACCAAGGCTTGATATATGCAATTGTAAATATTTTTGTAGTAATTATTAAGAAAAACGATAATAAAACTAGATAAAAATGCGATAAAAGTAAACTATCCAAACGCAATCCACTAGATGGTATTACAGTAGCGACACTAGTTTCGGATCAAGAGCTCGCTGCGGCGGGCGACGTTTAACAAACTCCCGGTGGAGCCGACCGCAACCTAGTCTATACCCGAAACAAACGAATGGAGGGAAAGAGTGACACCAGTACAGTGTGGTTTGTTTTGTTGAGAAAACGTACGTTAGAAACACTAGGTAAATGTTCGTTTTAGGAACAGGTAAAGATAGCAAATTATAGGTATATTTCGGGTGCACTTGTAATTGGCAAATATGTCAAGAAAAATGCATACATCTCGAGTTAAATGTTGAAGATGATACGTCCACCAAATAAATGAGAAACCAACAAGAAATTAAACAATAATCCCGGACTAGACCCGTTTGATAAACTAACTTCTCAGTTCTGACTTTTCCCGATTTTAGCGAAGACCTTTCCAGACCAGTTAGTCATTATAAAGACAGGGTTAGTATTATAATGTATAAAAAATCTTTGCAGGAAAATATTATTATTCATCCAGTAAATTCTCACTTGGCTAGGTGTCAATATTTTTTTGAAATTTTACTTACCACACCCACCTCAGCCTTCCGCTTGTCTACTATATAGGTAACCGCATATCTGCTTTCTCTATCCCGCATGTAAACTCCTATATCCCTATCTTAATCCGAATCTGTAACATAAATCCATCTTGCGACCGCGTTTAAATGACCCGATATTATTACTTCACGTGGGTCATGAGATTAATTGCGACATTAATCTATGGAATTGCTCTTGTGTTCCATCTTGCAATTTAACGACCCATTGATTTGGAGGTTAAGAAATACCCTGGGGGTAGTGGGTTCTATCGCCGTTTGGTTCTTGGTCCTTTAGATATTTGACCAAATTTGTAATTTGCGACTGCTAGTCTCCTATCGGTTGACATAATTTTGCCGGCCTGGTTCAATAGGTTAATCTAGAAACACGACACTTGAGTGTATCACTTCAATGAATGTTCCACTATCAAGTACATTTGCTATCTGGGCAGATACGAACACGTACTAAACTGTACTGTATCAGCCCATATACGTACCACTGCTGGGACTAGCCACTATAATCGAGAGGGGTTAGGCCATATAGTCCACGACGCTGACACGACCATACCACCAAGCTTTTCGAGGCCCCAAACCTCAAAACTACGTGCAAAATCGTACGTATAGCAAACTTATCGTATGTATTGGCAAAAGCTCACAGGAATATGGTGTGTAACCTAAATCCATGCATTTTGGGAAATGGACCCGCACCGGACATGTAACATGCTTCAATCACAGAGCACACTCGAGAGAGCTGTATTTACTCTGTATATAGAGCGGTGTGGGTCCATTGTACTACGTCATCAACTGTTTCTCGTAGTTTACTTTACTTTACTTTACTTTTTGTATTGGCATGATAAAGTTCCTGCAAAGATAAGTGTAGATCGTCCGGATTCTTTTATTTTATTATTTTTTAATTTTTTATTTATTAAATACATAGATACAGAACGAATATACAATTATTGGCCCACGAAACAGGGTTTCGGTTTGAACGCGGAATGGCTTGTCCCCGGGCTAGTTATGCTGACCTGAATGCATCTAGATTTACACAGGATGGACCAGCAACGCGAAACACGATGGGTACGGTGGCCGCTATCCGGGCTCACGTTTTCTTTCTCTTTTACTTTCGTTTCAATCAAGTTCTTACATAGTGGTCTTTCGTATTAACTTGTGACTCCTCAGATCAAAAATTGACAATGCAACGCTCTACTGGCCGGGTCAAATATTCTTGATAATTTGAAACACTTTCCCCCACCCATGTTTTCTCCTTTTCTTTCACTTTTTGAGACGTCAGCAATGCATATACAATCTAAGTATTATAGACGTTCATGAACAGCGTATAACAGAAAACCCATCCATTAGGAACATGAGATACGGCATTTTTGTGTTTTTTTAATACGATATATCTCTATAATCACCAGCACTGTAGAGCTGTAAGTTGATTGGTCGGTAAGTTGTAACTTACCTTCGTTTTATTAGTACTATACAAACATACACAAACTCACGCGTTTTTCCCAGAAGGTGTACGTAGATGCTACCAGGACATCCACGTTTCGCCTTGTCTGTTCCGTCACTCGATGTGATAGGGGGCGAATCTATTGCCATATCAGGCACAAATTTCTGCTCCGGGTTGTTATTGAATAGAAAAATCCAATATCACTTAGACCGACCCGGGATCCGAATCCGAAACCTCAGCTTTGCATACCGTAATACAACTACGCCACCGAGGCAGTCCCTTTTACAATGCACTTGTATCAGTACCCTTTAAATTAAATATATTTTCCCGTACCGTATAAAACCGTACAATGAACACACACCCCTTCCTGTGCAGTGCCGAGTCAACATAATGGATGAGCATTGCATTTGGCGAACGCCCAAATTTACTGCTACATGCTCTGTGTACGCTAACGGTATTTGTATACGTATATACGGATTCTAATTCAGCTGAAATCAATATCCGAATATTCGCGTTACATATTCTTTTATGCGGATATCCGCTTGTCGGATATGGACCTGGAGTGCGATGAATGTGTCGAACTGAAATTCATAATTCAAATCGTGATTTTGATGTAGTTCTATCTGTTCTGATCTGATAAATTACGTGCAATTTGGAATTATTGGATATTTTATTTCTTTTTCTTCTTCTTTTTATAATAACTGTTATAATTAATTATAAATAAGGCATCCTTTCCTAGAAGCACTTTGCTTAATACCTGAACTAAAAATGATAATTTTGTGCAGCTTATACTACATTTGCGTGCAAAAAAAAAACACATTAGGGGTTTATATTCAAAATTTAAAACTCAAAATAGATACCATTCCTCCTCCCATCTTTTTCATTCCTTTTCCCCTCCTATTTCGAGACCCACAACTCAACTACGATCCAAGTGTTAAAGATAAAATTCATGAATGCGGTAATCATTTACATGAGTATAGTTATCAATTATTTTAGTTGTACTACGGTACGACTACAAAATTGAGGTCTCGGGTTTGAATCCCGGATCGGGCAAAGTGATATTGGGTTTTTCTATTCATTATCAATCAGTCCGGAGTCAGGAATTTGTGCCCGATATGGCGATAGGCTTGCACCCTATCACATCATGGGACGGAACATACAAGGCGAAATGTGGGCGTCCTGGTGGCATCTCTGCCTACCCTTTCTGGGATAAAGGCTTGAGTTTATGTATGTATATATTTTCATGAGTATCATATGCTGGTTTACAAAAAAAAAGCAAATTTAAAATTCGAACACAAACATCACGTATCATGTGAACTAGCCTAAATCCGATCGCACGCACTCATGAACAGGCATACAATTTCGGTTGAATGTAAACAAAGCGTTATTTGAATATGTGCCGCTTGCTAATTACTGTGTATCAAACGGAATATTCGATGATTGAAATATTTATTGAATAGTATACTCTGAGGGTAGGTAGGGCGTGTATTATATTGTACTGTATAAGCCTATATTCATCCCACTGCAGGGGACGAGTCTTCTCTACAATCGAGAGTACGATTGAGAGGGGTTAGACCATGTAGTCCACCACGCTGGCCTAGTGCGGGTTGGCGGACTTTACATACCATAAAAATTCTTACTAATCGATACGGTACGCAGGTTCCTGTATGATGTTTTTCTTCACCGTTATAGTTTTACGAATCGCAGATGTCACTTGTGGTACCTCTGCCTATAATATTACCTTCGAGAATTCAGGAATAATGTCATGTATTCATATTATTACTATTACTAATAGATTTTAAAATAGTATTTCTTTTTCGTCTTTTCCGATAATATTTCTAGATGATCACTAATACACAAAGTGTTATCAATAAATAAATACCTTCTATGTACGACCTTTTTAAGGATAATCCACAATAAAAACCCACTAACCCGTTAGATATAAAACTAAGTACGTTTAAATGCTAACATCTGGCCCAAACGGTTACCTTAATGATACCACACACTGGTAATCGTGGTTACCATTAATGTTATTATTATAAAACGGTCTAATGAAAGGTTTTATCATAAACGCTCGCCATTAGAGCTTATTTCGCTTGCGAAATATTAAAACTGAATAACTCTCATAAAGTAGACTTTGTTTAAGGGGCAACTCTATTGATGCGTTGCGGAAACGCGTGTCGTTTTTTATTTGTAATACGAATTTTATTTTACACCCTAAAGAACTAATTAAATAGCATCTATTCTCCGCTTAGTTTATTGTGTTTTACATTGGTTAAAGAACCGACTGCCGCTTTAGGAAAGAAACAAATTATGTTATACTATACTAATAAATGATATAATACTTAATATTTAATATAAATATTATAACAATATCGTCGGTATAATGGAAGAACTAAATAACTCAGATTTTGGCCAAATTGACCTTTTACCTTTTTGACTGCCTCGGTGGCGTAGTTGTATTACGGTTGGGTAAAGTGATATTGTATTTTTCTATTCATTATCAGCCCGAAGTCAGGAATTTGTGTCCGATATGGCAATAGGCTCGCCCCCTATCACATCGTGGGACGGAACAAGCAAGGCGAAATGTGGGTGTACTAGTGGCGCCTCTGCCTACCCCTTCGGGGATAAAGGCGTGAGTTTATGTATGTATGTATGTATGGCCTTTTACCATTTTCGTGTACCCCAAAATGTGCCGCCACTTTTGGTCTAAGAAACATTCCTATATCTTAATCCAATCCAAAAATAAAGCCATTTTCGTGTTTCAGTTGTAGAAATAGATATTTTTTAATGAACACTAAATATTATCAGAAAAAATGACTAACTCTATAAATAAATGAACAAGTGTGACTTCTGTTCACTTGAGTTTGAAATGAATTAGCTAAATAATTAATTATCCCTTATTTCTTCGAACCGTATCGACGCAACCTGATAAGTATTCTTCATTCCAAAAAGCGCCTACTCCAATAGTCTTTTACGAATAAGCAAAAAATCGTGTGACTTGAATTCCGCGACAAAAAATCGCACCAACCAGACCGCACCTCAAGCAATTTCAATTTCCAAGCTACGCTCTCTCCATGGATACATTAAGCACTTAACTATCACTGCCTGCTTACTTCCAACTTGCCTCGTTTTATAATAAAATCCACGTTGAATTTTTTGCACAGCGGATCTAAGCGCTTTTTTTCATGAAGTTGGGATGTTTCCGAGTTGTTTTTTTTACTTAAGCATGTTCGTGTTTATTTTTATTAGCGAGTTAACAGTACTTGAAATCTTTGAACATATTTTTTTATTTGTCGAGGGCTATTTACTCGATGCCAGATTGCATAAACGGTTTTAACTTGTGTACATTGCCTTGGAATTTTATATTAAAATTTTATTTTATTATTTAAAGTTCTTTGAAAAATGTTGTCTAACGTTATGACATTAAAATCATAGCTATTCGTTTTTTTTTCCTGGTAAGTACCGGCACTACACCGGTAGGTAAGGTGAAGGTAACCGCAGACTGCAAAGCTCTTTAATTAGTTACTAATGTATTATATAGAGCATGATACAAAATTCATAATGCAAAAATCCACGTGTAGCAGTTTGCTGAAGAAATAGGGAGAATCCTATGCTTATCTGTAAAGTTCCTAAAGCTGAAGATTATGAAATTATGAGGAAATAATACACTTAATCAAAATAATGGCCAAAGATGAAAAAGGAGAACGAAGTATTGAATTATTATAGTTGATTTCGTAATAATGGCGTAAAGTTACACCAATTTATATTTTCAAAGTTACAGTTTCTATGCGCAACGGGTAATCAAATTAAAAAATAAAATAAAATAAATAAATAAAATAAAATTAAATTTACGAATTTTGTTTTGTTTTATTTGTGCCATTAGGTCCCAGTTAGTTATACACCAGCTGTGCAACGAGAGGCCGCAGGTTCGATCCCAACACCGACAGTTATAATTGGGTGATCAATAAAAATCATTTTGGATCTGAATTTGGTGAAACCAATAAGTTACTTATGATTTCTGATGATGATGACGTAAGACTTCGAAACATACTGTTGGTTACTATTATATATGTAACTATTCGGTGTATTTATTTATTTATACAAGTCTTAAGTCAACTTTTGTATTGACAGCCTCCGTGGCGCGGTTAGACGCCGGCTGTGATACGAGAGGCTGCGGGTTCGATCCCCGCACTGAAACAAATATTTGTGTGATCCACAGGTATTTGTTTCGGGTCTGGGTGTTTGTGAGATGAGTGTGTGGGGTCAGGACTATGTATGTGACTGTTGGGTGTATTTATTTACTAAAATTGCAGCTGAATAAGTGAACTTTATGTATCATAAAATATTTAACAGTTTCTGGAATAAATAACAGATTCGTGCATTAATAAACACACGCTTGTTTGCGTCGGTTCGTATTTATTTAATATGTGTATGTATGCTGCTCTACTGGGAATTATTTATTGCAGTTTTTATATTTTATTTATCAAATATTTTGTTTGTTGTTTATTTACAGTAACTGATACATCCTGGATGAGGACTGCCCAGGACCGAACAACCTGGCGTGCATTAGAAGAGGCCTACACTCAGCATTGGGTGGATACATAGGCTGAAGAAGAAGAAGAAGATACATCCTGGTTTATTGACCAACCATATATGTATGTATGTATGTATGCAGAACGGATAACCGCTGGAGTAAGCGTGTTCTGGAGTGGAGACCGCGTCTTGGAAAACGTAGCGTGGGACGTCCTTTGGCCAGATGGCGGGACGACTTGCATAAAAGGGCCGGCAGCGACTGGATGCGTAAAGCAGCAGACCGGGCTCTGTGGCGTACCTTGGGAGAGGCCTATGTCCAGCAGTGGACTGCAACGGGCTGATGATGATGATGATGATATATCTTTAACTCCCTCGAATATAAATAAATAAATAAGTACTCCCAACAGTCACATACATAATCCTGACCCCACACTAAGATCGAGTCTTGAGTCGTGGGTATCAGAAACTACGAGACACTTTTCGGTCTCACAAACACCCAGACTCGAAACAAATACTTGTGGATCGCACAAATATTTGTCACTGTGCAGGGTTCAAACCCGTGGCCTCAAGTTTTACAGCCGGTGTAACCAACTAAGCCACAGAGGCTGCCGAAATTAAGACTAAATGTCCGATTATCAGATAATAATCGTCTGCAGATGTCTTCTGCTAAATATATGCCTCCTGAAAACATCCACAACAACTCGGAAATCGTCCTGTAGTATGAAATTTCTCTGAGTTATATTCCATTAAAAAAAACAGGCCGCATTCACCGCTTATTGCTCATAATTTGTGTAAATTGCCGCAAATTGTACTCTCGCACGGGCGTAACTTGATAATGCTCCTACAGAGACAGCCAGACGGAAATAATTTAGATGATTAAAACCTCTATGGGTAAACTTTTTTGTAGCTAATTGCTTTATGTGTAATAAAAATAATGTATTCCATGTTTGCTATGTTTTTATTGATGTATTCGGGGCTCTGGTATTTCCTAGGAACATGATATATTTGAAGATTCTCAGATGTTTTAAATTTGGAATTACCAAAGAAGAGATTCCATTCAAAAAAAGATGAGTTATTTTGCAAAGAAAAATCCCCGTGGCGCTATAATACCTAAAATAGTTTTTAAACTTCAAATACCAAAGATCAAAGGCATCGCTAGTGCTTACAAAATGCTTCGTTACAAAGATTTGAAAAATAAGCTCATTTTCTCACACTTTGGAGTACAGAGTAGCTTCGAGTGAACATCAATTACAGTGACATGCGGGCCTTGCCCTTACCATTAATACGATTTACTACATAATAAATGAAAGTGATAAAAATATGAGATTAACTTTCATAGTCATAAGTGGCCTGCAGTTCTCAATATTGAGAATAGAATTCGAAGTTTGAAAACAATAAATAAATAAATACATGCCACAGTTACACAAATAAATTCGGTGTGTATTTACACATATACACACACACACATATATATATATATATACATAGTCCTGATTCCACACTGAGTTTGAAATCTTGTGTCGTGAGTATCGAAAACTACTAGAGCGCTTCACAAACACCTAAACCCCAAAACAAATATTTTTTAACACACAAACATTTGTTTCAGTGAGGCGATTTAACCCTCAGTCTCTCGTTTCACCGGTCGACACAATTATGCCGGCATATTCAAAACCAACACACAAATTCATCTCGTAACGTGATACACATTCGTAAGTTGCAATGGCAGGCTGTACATCTGTATACGGTGCTTGCTATCAGCCATTTGAATATCCTACCAATTAAAGTTTGTACATAAGAGAATAAAAACCAACAGTCCGCATTACAACCTCGTGTACTAAATATAAATTCCCAAGACATGTACAAGTTCAATCCATCAGACATCCCACGCGAATAAAATTACGAGGCGGAATTTAAGTGAGAACATAAATAAAAACCCACAATAAGCCGATACAAATGGGGAGCGATAAAATCGAGTGTGACAAATAGTAGGGCCGGAGACGCTGCGATCGCAAACTTTTTATATCTCCTCCGGCGACCCGGATTCCAGGAATTTAATCTGGAAATTGCTTGCTTAGCAGATTTCCAACGTATTCGACATAAAACAAAAGCCATATTGTTTTCGATCCGTCCAATAATGTCCTTTATGACGACAGAGATGTTAAGTGTGGTGTTTGAAATTTTATTGCGTTTGAAAGTTTTTTTCTAATTAATAATTCTACCTTGGAATTCATTTATATCACAGTTCAGAATTTATTACTTGTTTATTATTATTTGACCTTTAAAAAAATATATTTACGGTTAGGCTTAAGTGACTACAAAACTCCTGATCGTAAGTGAAGAGAAATTCGTATAGAACATCGCCAATAGAGGATTATCTTCCACGGATCGAGAAAAATATTCTGACCATAATTGGGTATCACCTGAACCCGAAACACGATTGTTTATTTTTATACGGGCACGGCACAGGAACAGCAGTGCACCTTGTTGTCGAGGAGAAAGCTATTTAGCTTTCCTTTCGGTATGCCGGAGGAGGCTGAAAGGAGGATGCCAGTATCACTGGCTTTCCAGCTCGCAGGTTGCAAATTGCAATGCAACCTAACCGTTTACAGTACTCGAAAAGGCCAAAATATGTTGAGACGGTTTTTAACTATAGAGCATTGGATCCAAAGTTGGCTGGGCTCCGATCTACATAACAAAATCTAATTTCGGGACTCACATTTTGGCCGTAAACAGGGAATAAAAGTATGGATATCATTTAGTTTCAGTAAAAAAAAACTTAAATAGCTACAGGAATCTATCCTGTGGGTTTATAAAAAGTCTATAAACCTAATTTTCACTCTAAAGCCCTTTAATTTTACGGAAATAAAAGCACCGTGCGTAGTAAGTGAAATTTTTTTACTTCGAAACTAATTAATAAAGAGAAAAAATGTTACATAATGCACTTCCTATTGCTTCAATTCACAAGAGACTGTATTTCCGTAGGAATAGAATTTAACTCAGCTTGCAAGTTCATTCCATCTGCGATTCGGTTTGACGATGCATCCGCAGTTATTTTTTCAATTAAATCCGAGCTCCATAATTGCTGATACTCGAAACGAAATGGTTGCCAAAAATCATGTTTATTAGACGTTCATAAAATATTGACGCTCCGGGAATATTTTTATTTTGACCTGGATAACAGCTCTTTGGCAATATTTTTACTGGCTAAGTGGCTACATTGATAAGTGCAGTGCGGTCTAGATTAAATATTGGTGATTTTTTCAATCCATTTAGGTAATAATTATGCAGGTCTATTTTTGTTTATAACCCTTCCTGTGTCCAAAATTTGAAAATTTCAGCTCTTGATTACAAACCAAAAATAATTGCGACCAAAGATTTTGGAAAAAAACATTAAGGAGGTGAATTAAGGAATGACATGTTGTATGGAAACCAAAATCGCTGAAGCGTCCGTATTACTGATCCGATTTTCTTTATCCGCAATCGCTGAAGTTTTTAATGTCAAAAAATCGTAAGGCACGCTATTTGGGTAAAGAACTACATGGGATAGAATAGAGTGAGAGGGACGGGATAGGATTGGACAGTTGACAGATTTCATTTGATGGGATCGAATAAAAAGTTAAGGTACGGGATGAGACAGCTTTGTTCTATACTTTTTCTTTTTTGTACGTATTTATCAGTATGGTTTATTTACTAAGGTCAATATAAAATTACAAATTTCTACAACTAGAAATCAACAAATCGAAATTTCTAAAACGTAAACGAAAATTCGGGCGCCGTATTTTTACTTCAACCGAGTTTGTTTGCTTGCTATTTGAAATTCAAGAAACTTGGTCGGCGTTGCAGACGTAATGAAACAAACGGGGAGTTATACGGGGTGCTCGGAATTATGTAAACACTTCTCCTATAGTATAAGCACTAAAATCTAGACTAGTGCTAAGTTTGAGCAATAGATGGATATTTCTGCTTACAGCTGTACGTAAGCTCTACTTTGTTCTGATTCAAAGAACTTCTCTTGACTTCTGTTGAAATCGATTATAATCATAATTAAATTTTAAATACACCTAACAGTCACATACATAGTCCTGACCCCACACTAAGGCTTAAGTCATGTGTGGTGGGTATTAGACTCTACGAGACACGTTTGGTCTGACAATACCCAAACCTAAAAGAAATATAATGATGTGGGCAACGAAACATTAATTGTTGTAGTGAGGAGTGAAACCCACAGCTCGTTTCACTAGCTCCCAACCAACGATTACGACCTCTGTCTATTTCTATCTACAAGCAGCAGTATTTGTTTCAGTCTGAAGAAGTCCTCTTGATTTCACTTGATAATCTGTAATAAATACAAACAAAACCGAAAACCGAGGGTCAAAGTACATAGTACATTCGCTTTTTCTATTTCTGCTGTCAAATAAAAGAGTTTAAGTATTGTTAAGTTCCGGTTTGAAATATATTGTAGTTACATACAGGGAAATATGAGGATTCCTAATACTTCGGTGTGACGCATGCATCATCAATGAAAGAAACCCCGTGAAGGACAGCAATATGTGTTTGTGTCGGGCACCCATGAGTTAAAGGACACCCGAAAATATTCTGTGACCCCCGAAAAGACGCCTTTACAATGCTTGGAGCAATCTTAGAATCCATCACTACACAAACAATCTTTTATTCAACGAGTAAATTTGCTTATTCTATAAAACTAGGTCGAATCTTATTTATCGGATTTAATAACAGAAATACTAGACCAGACGCGTCCTGAATATTTACGTTACGAAAATAACATTTGGAATATCTAGATGAAATTCACTTTCTTCCATGATTGGGTGAATCTATTTCTTGTTTAATATTTATGCATTCGCCTTATCGGAATAATTCTAGTGTGTATGTATTATGATCCGCGAGGTCCGTAGTTCGAATATCAGGTTGGGAACTCCATTTTGTAAGGGTATTCTGGTTCGAAAAATTATAAGTTACCTGCAATTTGTGGCACACAGGGGCTCATAGCGTTAGGACATACTAGTAGCATCTGGGCCGTATAATTGTGTCGACATACATACATAAACTCACGCCTTTTTCCCAGAAGGGGTAGGCAAAGGTGCTACCAGGTCAAACACGTTTCGCCTTGTGTGTTCCATCCCAAGATGTGATAAGGGGCGAGCCTGTCGCCATATCTAGCCCAAATTCCTAACTCGAGATTGATAATGAATAGAAAAATCCCAAATCACTTTCCCCAAGCTGGGATTTTAACCGGAGACCTTAGCCTTGTAATCGTACCGTAGCGTACTGCGCCACCGAGATGACCATTTGTGTCGACCGTTGAGAATTAATAATAAATAGTTTGTGACCGAAATAATTATTTGTGACGCTTGGCGTATTACTATAAAAAATATATGCTTGAAAATATAACAATTTGGCAGTAATAGTAGAGTTTTATGCTGCCATATAAGCGCACGGCTGAAGCCAAACTGCGAGGGCAGGTGACGTCAGTAGCTTAATTTTATTAGAACTCATAAACGTTGTAAAATTGAAAATGTTCATTACGGTTTTATTTATTTCTTTATCAAGTGTAATATTTAATTAGATAGTTAATTTAGTGTAAAGTATTAGTACGCGCTGTTAACGTTTTAAAGTTTTAAATATAACACGAATTATTTTTCAAACTGTTTAATTTTATTTTCTTGACTAGCTCGATGAATTGGTAAACTACAACGTATTTGATACCAAATGCAGCATACTCTTAATAGAGTATTTACTAGTAAAAGATGGCGATCTCTTGTAGTTGGACAGTAAGCTAACTTTCTCAAAACCGAACAGACATATTATGTTAGACCAAAAATGCCTCACTTTTGCGTCTCATTTGACCACTATTTAAAATGATTTTAATTTAGAAAATAGACATTTATCATACGGATAGGCGATCAATTGTATTATTCGATATAACAAGCATACATAAACTCAAGCCTTTTTCCCAGAAGGGGTAGGCAGAGGAGCTACTAGGACACCCGCATTTCGCCTTGTATGTTTTGTCCCACGATGTGGTAGCGGGTACAAATTCCTGACTCCGGGCTGATATTGAATTCGATAATGGGCTGATAAATGGCTGACTCGGGAGTCGAACCCGAGACCTCTGCTTAGTGATCGTACCGTTGTGTCTTATCGTGTCCTTTGATAGTGTATGTTTAATTTCCGATACATGCAAAAATACTCCACATGAATTTCCCGGGACTGAAATCATGCATAGACACTGCTCATTGTCATAGACTCTCCCTTTATACTATATCACATGCCTACCCTTCAAAGAAAAAGTTGTAAGCTCGTTTCTTTAAAAATTGACGCATTTTCAGAGCATTGACAATATTTTACAGTCTGTTTATCTTGATGGGCTAAATTAATCCTCCGACGGAGCCGAAGAGCGAAGTAAACGCTCCTTGAATAAATCCACTTTTCATGCAATAAAGAAGTCCTTCGCGTTTCTCAACAAGGGAGGGTCGTTTTATCGACAACAATCTCGGGGGGTAAAAAATGGCAGAATCATTAACCCCTTTTCGCAGATTCCATCATCAGAGACGTGTGTGTGTTTCCATCGGTTTCTACGATACGTCAGAATCTAAAATAAGTGTAAGGTATAGTGGTTTTTTTAGATTTACGGCCTTATTCATAGACAGTTTTACAACCTTTTTTAGTTATCGAATGTTTTGTTTTTTTCGCTCTAATTCAAAAGTCGTTCGAAAGGGACAAAACATTCATTAACTAAAATAGGTTTTAAAACTGCCTTTGAATAAGGCCGTTAAGCCAATGTTACATATTGAAATAAATGTCACTGAGCGGATGACTAATACCTAAGTCCGCTTCATGACCACGAAAGCTGGAAAACAATCGTAACGTCGGGAAGTTAAAAAATATTAAAATCAAACCAAATCGCTATAAAATCCGTAAAAATTAGTTGTATTTCAATGTGTAAGGTTTAGAATTTACAAATTTACGTGCTTCTTTTTCTATTTATTTTTTGTTATGCAAGTGTATGCGTTGTCTTGGATTGTGACAAACACATGTCTGTTTCTTGTTCTCTTCTTCAAATGTTAATAGAAACACAATGTTATTTAAGTACAGCACGTTTACGATATTATAAAAGTACTTGGCAATTTCCTTGGCGCCGTTGGTTGGACATCGGCTGTGAAACGAATGTAGCCGTGAGTTCGACCCGGCCTGCGCCGAGACAAATGTTTCTGTTGTTTGTTTCAGTTCTGAGTGTGAGACCGAAAAATCCGCAGTTTGTAATACCTAAGATATTCCAATCACAATGTCGTCTGTTATTTCAAAGTAATATTTTGAAATAACCCTAAGACAATTTCAAAACATCGGAAGAAATACAGGGTATATCAAGACCGCGACCGAAAACGAAGCCAGGTGGTAGTATTAGTGACTTCAGACAAAATGCAATGAAAAATTTCGCAAAAAAAATCGTGAACTTTTTTTTGGTAATTTTTTACTTATCGTCGTATTTGGGTGATAAATACATAGTTTTCCTAAAATAATGATGTACATCATTTTATTTTTTAAGATGTAATGGTACGATGGGGTTTAAATTACTATTTTCGCAATAACCTAGGTATTTACTACCCAAAAACAATGTTTTTCAAAAAAATGCAAAAAAAAATCTGTTGCTTATTTTGCGATATTTTTATTTGCATTGTGTCTATAACCACTAAAACTACCACCCGGCTTCGTTTTCGGTCGCAGTCTTGATATACCCTGTATACAATAATTTACCGCACAAGATATTGGAAACAGAGCAATAGATTAACCCCAAGCTTGGCATCGACAGGTCATCTATAACGCGATGATATCAACATCAGGACGGACGTTTATTAACCTTTTTACGATTAATTCCTTTGAATCTGGACTCGGATCTGATACGCTTTATTGAATATTCGCAGTTTACGAGGAGATCTGTTTTTATTGAAGGGTTTATGGAATATTAAATTATTGATGTTGGAGTGGTGTTTGAGTGTTACGTTTGCGAATTAAATTGTCGTAGTTTATTTTAGTTTAGTTTACTTTTTTACAGGGTTTAACATACTTTCATATATAAACGTTATGCCTGTCTCTCATAGGAGTAGGCAGAGACTATGGATTTCCACTTTGCTCGATCTTGAAATACTACTTTCGCTTCGTCTACGTTGATCAATCTGTTCATGCATTCTCGTCGGTTCAGGGTACTTTTAACCTGGCCCTTGCCTAATGTGTATAGGTGGTGGATTGAAGGGTTTTAGCAGAGTTTTAGCTTTTGAATTATATATTGGAAATAAATTTACATTTTAATAGTGAGAAAAGAGATTATAACTACAAAGTTATAAAAGTTAAAGTGCGTGGTGGCCTGTTGGTTAACGGACCAGACGCGGCTGCCTACATGATCACGGTGGTCGCGGGTTCAAATCCCAGGGCACACCTCTGACTTTTCGGAGTTATGTGTGTATTGATAGTCAAGCACCACGCACTTTAACGGTGAAGGAAAACATCGTGAGGAAACCTGCATACCGTAGCGATTTTAAAGAATTTCTACGGTATGTAAGTCCGCCAACCCGCACTAGGCCAGCGTGGTGGACTATATGGCCTAACCACTCTCAATCGATTATCTCGATTGTAGAATAGGCCCGTGCCCTGCAGTGGGACGTATATGGGCTGATATAGATAGATGCTTATGTGTTTTCCGTAAAGATTTTGAAATTATTTATTTAAAGCCAACTTATATGCCAACTTGAGTCAAGGCAGCTTGGTAGTTTAAATAATTAATTACCTCTAAAAAGTTACCATCAATAGAGCAGCTAGTAACAGTCTTATTTATTTTACAATGTGACCATATTCTGCGGATCGAAAATGACAGTATATGGACAGGAAGAATGATTTTAGGGTAATACTTGTATGTAAGTGAGTATAAATAAAAGCAGCAGACGATATTCATTTGAGATATGTTCTAATGCCTGTTATTTCAAATATACTTATGTCATAATTAATTATCGTATGCTACAAGTGTCCTTAAAAACAAAATACTTTGAGTGCAGCCGAAATTCATCATTCATATTATGGGACGGAACATACAAGGCGAAATGTGGGTGTCCTGGTGGCGCCTCTGCCTACCCCTACTGGGATAGAGGCGTGAGTTTATGTGTGTATATAGCCGAAACAACCTATTAGTATTACAAGCGATGTGTGGAATTTCGTAATGGAATATGAAAATGCACCCAATATTCACCAATATATCAGTTAGCAGAACTGACCGCATTGCACAAAAGCGGATTGTTAATAGGTATATGGAGATTCCGTGTACACATTTTTTAATAATTGATGGATGTGAATAAACGGAATAAAAATATTATTAAATTTAAAATATAATTGGGGAAAAGTAATATTTATACTATAATATTTACAAAGGCCTTTTTTTTTGGTATATGTGTATTGATAATCAATCACCACGCACTATAATTGTGATGGGAAACATCGTGAGGAAACCTGCATACGATAGCGATTTTAAAGAATTTCTATCATACAAATGTGTTCCATATTCGTATGTGTCCAAAGTATCAGAGTAGGTTGCAGGGCAGTTCGTCTATCGTAGCTCAAAATCTGTAAAATGTTTGTACGCGTCTATCAAGGCGCTACCGTAACGCTATTACGGAGGAATATTCGCCATGATTTTAGTCCGTTGAGATATTTTGTTTTGAAAAACACCTAAAAGTCACAAGTATCGATATAACTGTGCAAGTCTGAGTTTGCAACAGTATACTGGAACGTGTGTGGGCAAATAATTGCGCAAACTTTGTTCCAATTTCCGATTCGAGACTGGTGCAACTCGCTTTTGCGCAAACGCACTTGAACGTGTGTGACGGCCATTAGATGTGTCGTAGAATTTAGAAACTACGAAAGCCTTTCCTGTATCACTGAAAACGTAAACAATTTTTTTATGAATCACACTTTTTTTGTACATTCATTTGGTTGAAAAAATAGAGGTTACGTGGAAAGTTTTCCGGGAGTTTTGAAAATTGGCATTTTTATAGATTTTAACATGCTCTTTCCGAATTTCAATTTTGCCACCTCGTTTCTTTGCCGCTCGCGCCGCCATATTGGAAAATTGGTGCCTAAAAGCAGTTACATTTAGAAATAAAAATATGTTCTTATATTAAACTATTTGCTCCATAGGTATGTTACCTAAAAAGTTACATACATACATAAACTCACGCCTTTATCCCCGAAGGGGTAGGCAGAGGCACCACCAGGACACCCACATTTCGCCTTGTATGTTTCGTCCCATGATGTGATAGGGGGCGAGCCTATCGCCTAAAAAGTTAACTTTAACAAATAGATAAACCATTTGTAATCGAATCAGAAATGAAACTTTAATACACCGTGTTAATAACACGGCTCGTTGGTCTAGGGGTATGATTCTCGCTTCGGGTGCGAGAGGTCCCGGGTTCAAATCCCGGACGAGCCCGGAACATTAAGACTTTTGAGGATCAAAATAATGTTGAATACACGTATCTTAAGGATATTGTCGTTTTGCCGAAGGTTATTGAAATGGATGTTATAATGATGTCTATATCTTTATATCAGCCCATATACGTCCCACTGCAGGGCACGGGCCTACTCTACAATCGAGTGAATCGATTGAGAGTGGTTAGGCCGTATAGTCCACCACGCTGGCCTAGTGCGGGTTGGCGGACTTATATACCGTAGAAATTCTTTGAAATCGCTACGGTATGCAGGTTTCCTCACGATGTTTTCCTTCACCGTTAAAGTGCGTGGTGATTGACTATCAATACACACATAACTCCGAAAAGTCAGAGGTGTGCCCTGAGATTTGAACCCGCGACCACCGTGAACATGTAGGCAGCCGCGTCTGGTCCGTTACCAACAGGCCACCAAAAATCGCTGCAAAGAATGCATTTGACAAAATTAATATATATTTTTGTGCAAATTTTAAGGTTATGTGGACTTTTATGAATTTTAATTATAAGTATCCTACTAAAATGTATGAGAACTTTCTTCAATTGGGATTAGTTTGGGCCTTAGTTTAAGAATGGCGGTGGTTAGCGAATTTCATGCTAGTTCCTTATCAATGCTTTCCTTTACCGTTGAAGTGAGCGATAATGGTCAAAAGATTACTTATATTATTTGGTGAAGGCAAAAATCGTGAAGAAACCAGCATACCGTAGCGATTTTGAAGAATTTCTATGGTATGTAAACTCGACCATCATGCACTAGGCCAGCGTGGACAATACGGGCTAAGCCCTCTCAATCGTACTCTCGATTGTAGAGGAAGCTCGTGCACTTCAGTAGGACGTATTAAGGCCGATACATACATAAACTCAAGCCTTTATCCCAGAAGGTGTAGGCAGAGGCGCCACCAGTACACCCACATTTCGCCTTGTATGTTCCGTCCCACGATGTTGTAGAGGGTGAGCCTATCGCCAAATCGGGCACAAATTCCTGACTTCGGGCTGATAATTAATAGAAAAATCCAAATCACTTTGCCCGACCCGGGACTCGAATCCGAGACCACAGCTTTGTAACCCTACCGTACAACTACGAAACCGAGGGAGCGGCTGATACAAATATTTTTTTTAATGGCACTGTCTTGATTTTTCCATTAATGTGGTCATCCCATCCACGAGAATACTAATGGGCCCACCGTCAGGGGCTTTTAAAGGCCTAACGATATTGACAGCGTTCTGATAGGAGTGGGAGGGGGAGGGGGGGTGGTGGGATGTCGTGCAAAAACAATTGTAAAGTGCTCTTTGAATGTAATCCTGTTTTTAAAATAGAAATCAGATTGGCGTACGGGCTTTCAGCGGCGGGGGTTGAAGGTTCGATTCTTGTGTGGATAAATATTTGTATGGAGTTTAGATATTTTTTATGGGGTTTCTCCATGTGAAGTGTGTATGTAAATGTATCCATGATAAAGGAGTATATGTGTTAGGCAACTTTTCAATTAATCTTTATTTTAAATTCATTGCTTTTGCAGTGACGTAATATTATTCCAAAATGTTTAACAGGCTATAATATTCCATAAAAGTACTTTAAGAGTAATATCAATAATTGCTATAAAAATATTAATAGACCCAGAAAAAAATATAAGGACAGGTATATTATCCAGAAATAATATATAGCAAAAATTACAAATAATCATTGTCCTTGTTTTGATTTCAATATAAAAACATTTAAACCTCATTACTCTCAACCTATACGGTATAAAACTGTACCTATTCTCCGCTAGAGCGCGCCACTTACCGTCGCGGTCTGTCACCTGTCAAATCGCGTACATTTTCCGTTCCCATCTGCGGTTTTTAATGACATTACAGCTTGCTAGATTGTCATGGATGGTTTAAGATTGGTTTGGTACGCATTATGGGCACTGAAGGCCTGTGGGATGATTCAACTGTTAAACTTTCAATTAAAAGTTATTTCTCCCACCAAACAGCAGTGTAAAAATGCATTGTTGTTTTCCAGTTTGAAGGACAGTGTAGCTAGAGTAACTAGAGGACATATTAAGACTTAACAACTTATGTCTCAGGATGGCGAGCGCAGTGAAATGCCAAGCACTGCTTTGTCATTAATGGTGTTGTTCGGTTTTGCCACTATCTACGAGCAGTCGTATCGCTTACCATCATCATTATACAACAACGTAATAATCTACCGATCAATAATTCGGACAAAACCTCATCGTGCCACTAGTATAAACGAGAACAATGGGGGACAATTGAATAAATATTTCAGGCTAGAGATAAACAACAAAATTCAACGTTATTTGCGCCAACATGGCGTGCGAGTGTTTGGATTAAAAATTCTTGCAGTCCCAAATGTAATTTGCTTGGTATACCTACGTGATGTGGCGTACAGTTTGGATATGTTGCAGTTTTATGTCACAACCAAAATATATTTGGTTTTTATGGCTAGCCAATGGATTTACTATGACATTTGAATTCAATTAACATTTTAGGAGAAACACAAATAATTTGAGTCTGGGTGTGTGTGAGACCGAAAAGTCTGTCGTAGCTTCTGATACCCACGACACAGGAATTGATCTTAGTGTGGGGTCAGGACTACACATGTGCCTGTTGGGTGTATATTTTTTTTGTCTACTATACCTAGTTGCACATTTAATTTGTTCCACATCCCGGGACAGAAGACACGAGGCGAAACGTGGGTGTCTGTAACTTTAGTAAATAAATAAATTAATACACCCGCCTCCGTCAGCCTCCGTGGCGCAGTTGGTTTGACGCCGCCTGTGAAACGAGAGGCCGCGGGTTCGATCCCCGCACCGAAACAAATATTTGTGTGATCCACAGGTATTTGTTTCGGGTCTGGGTGTTTGTGAGACCGAAAAGTCTCTCGTAGCTTCTGATACCCACGACACAAGACTCGATCTTAGTGTGGGGTCAGGACTATGTATGTGACTGTTGGGTGTATTTATTTATTTATTTATTTAATACACCCAACACACATAGTCCAGACTCACCATTAAGAGCAATCAAGTCTCGATGCAGGTGTATCAATCGGTAAATAAAGGATATACACTGGCAAAAACAAAAACACGACAGAATTTCGTTGATCACTTTGATAGGTTTTCCACCACCTACATGGAGGTCGCTGTCTCTTCGAATACGAATAGGTATATAACACGATAGCACGCCATCTCAAACATCAAAGGTGCTTTAAAATTTCCACATTTTCTTTTTCATAAACTTGATTTAAAACAAATTTCCTCATTGAAGCGCGGCGGCTGAGTAATCCGATAAACTCGTCGAGAGCTCTTGCCGGCGAAAAATGTTTAAGTTTTTTACTCTCTCTCTTTGCTTATTTAATATTTGAACGTTAATTTCATGTATATAGAGCGGAATTGTGAATTAAAAGTGAGTTAATTACACTTCACGCATTTTGTAATGATTTAAAAGAGTTTATGAAGATGTTAATTCGTTTCATGTCGGTCGTGTTTTAAATTTTAATTTATAAGTGCGCTTTTTCGTCTTATATACCATCTAAATTTGCAGATTTGATTTTTGTCGCTTTATTTATATCGTGGCAATCCAAGTCCGCCAACCCGTACTTTGCAAGCGTGGTCGGCTATACGGCCTAACCCCTCTCAACCGTACTCTCGATTGTAGAGGAGACTCGTGGCCTGCAGTGGGACGTATATTGGCTGAAACAATACAATACCGTGGCAATCCATTTGTCTTCCTACATTAACGTATGTTTTTTTATTTTATATTACAGTTCAGTCATTATCAAAATTCTTAAAAATCTATTTCTTTTACACACTTCATACAAATGGCAACCCTACTGCGTTTTTTTAGAAACACCTCACATTTCTACTCGCAAAATCATCTTCAAACGAAACACATATCCGCAATCGATTTTTCCAGCTTCAAAAAGAAATCGCACTCGAATTTCGCCCCAGTAAGGACTTTCCATTATTACAATCTGTATAAAACACGCGTTTTATATGAAATACGTTCGATGGATGTACCGTGATACCGTAATGCTTACGTGGAAGATAACAGCGCTCCTCGCCCATCCACAGATGACGATAGGGTTGTCGAATTAAAAAAAAATCGTTTTATCCTTAACAGCAAAGGCATTAGGTAGGAGTAATAGAAAAGGATGCAACATGCACGACGTGACGTCATCCTCCATAAGATGCATGCGTGCGAAAGAGAAAACGAGTGTCACCACCGCACTATTAAAAATATTAATATCTCAGTTTTTGTGAATTTGTGTTTTTATAAGCGATATTTTAAGAATTATTAAATAATGCTCAAAATAATACCTTGGACTCATCCCAATTATACAAAACACATTTACATCTCACATTAATAAAGACATCCATTCAGAAAACCCATTCAATTTACCCAACCAGTACTTGTGTAAACTTTTTAAAAATCATACATTCTAATCCATTCCCTACAAACCTTTTTTTTCCATGACGTCAGCCCTACGTTCCCCCGCGCACGGAACTCCCTTCACTTTGTTCCGTTCCACTTAGGCTCTATTCAGACGTACTTAAGTGGCCCGATATAGGCGGCTACGCAAAGTGATAATGTACCCCGAAGTGTTTCGTTGAAGTTTTTCGCGTTATTATATAATGATGATGAGTAAAATGGCAAGGAACGGATATTACATAGATACGGGATTTTTGTGATTGTGGAGTTGGCATTGATGTGTATCGTGAAAAGTTAGTTTTTTTTTTGTGTTCTAAATTTGAATAAGTCGGCCAGTGGCTTAAGTTCTTTATTTTTGCTGAAGGGCTGATTTTTCAATGAGTTTGAATAACTGAATAAAGTGACTGCCTCGGTGGCGCAATTGTACTACGGTATGATTGCATAGCTGAGGTCTCGGGTTCGATTCCTGGGTCGGGCTAAGTGATATTGGATTTTCTACTCATTATCGGCCCGGAGTCAGGAATTTGTGGCTGATATGGCGATAGGCTATATATCGCACCCTATCGCATCCTAGGACGGAGAATAAAAGGCAAAACGTGGCTGTCCTTGTAGCACCTCTGCCTGGGTGTCCTGGTTGCTACCAGGGCAACTTCTGCCTATCCCTTCCGGGAAAAAGGCGTTAGTTTATGTATGTATGTAAGTAAGTGTGTATGAATATAGAGTTACACAATCAGTCGTATCGTTTACCATCAGACGAATGGCATGTTCGCCTCGCCATTCAATGCAATAAAAAAAATGCCCTGATATCGAACCAATATGTACTCCGACTCGGCAAACGATTTCTCTTTCCACAGAGCTATCGCTGATTCAGTGACATTGTCTCAAAAAAAGGAAAAATCACGAAAACAATTCATTAGACAAACACAAAGTAAAGTTTTTAAAAGCTTTGAACAATCGCTTACCGTGTGATTGTTGGACCAAATGAAGTGTTGAAAAGGGGATGTATTTAGACATATATTCGGGAGCTAGATTTGTTTAAAATTAAATAAATGCGCCCCACCCTCGCATATAGTCCTATTACTATACAATTAGTCTTCTGTCGTAAATATCAAAAGCAACGACAGCCTTTTCGACCTCATAACACATACCCTGCCTCGGTGGCGCATTTGTACCATGGTATGATTGCAAAGCTGAGGGCTTGGGTTAGAATCCCAGGTCGAGCAAAGTGATATTGGATTTTTCTATTCATTATCAGCTCGGAGTCAGGAGTTCGTGCTCGATGCGACGGTAGACTCGCCCACTATCTCATTGTGGGACGGAAAATACAAGGCGAAATGTGGGTGACCCGGTAGCACCTCTGCCTACCCATTCTGGAAAAAAGCGTAATTAAGATCAGTGTAGTAATTAATCTAAAGCCTTTTACGAATCAAATAAAGCTCATTGAAATAAAACTATTTTTTACGGATTTTATCGCGATTTGGTTTAATGTTCACATTTTTTGACTTCCCGACGTTTCGATTGCTTTTCAGATTTCATGGTCACGGAGCGGACGAAACGATCACCAATGGAAACGTCGGGAAGACAAATCCGTTAAAAAATAGTTTTATTTCAATGTGTAACATTCGCGTAAATCTAAAAAACCATTATGCAAATAAAGCCCCCATCACGATACTAAGTCCGTCCCCGCCCAGGACAAAGCTGGGAGTCATTACATTGTCTGTAAAGATGGATACCTACTTGTCCCACGGGACGGAAATAGGACAGATGTGAATCCCGCACGGGCAGCGAGTTATATCCTGTTTTCCAAATCGTCCGAGTTCACGATTCATATCCGGGCTTTGTCGTTTTAAATTGCAGAATATCGGATGTTAAAATGTGCAAAGTGGATGGAGACTTTGAGTAAAAACTGGACTGGCAGATAAAGATGTGTTTGATCTATTGGTATACGGTTAATTGTAGGGTTTTTGGTAAAGGTATATTATTTCATTTGTGGTGTGTTTGTTCACTAAATAATGGTTTTTAGCTTTTCCAGAGATTTGGCAAGGGTTAGCGATTTGGATGAAAATGAACTTATGTTGTATGAAGTTTACAGTGTAGTCGCCATTTTAAATTGAAATCAAATTAACATCTAACAATCTAACAAATTAACAATAATTGCCGACAAATTAACATCGATCCAAAAAACATTAATTAATATGTATAACTACTGCTTCACAACAATATAGTTTTTGTAGTTTTATCATTCATTTGATTTTTAAATATAATCCATTGGAGGGTAATTTGTCGCTTGTTTTTCGCTGGGTATATCATTATGCGATGTCATTATGTATCGAGCCTCGTGTGCGCTTCGCAACGTATGGCGCGCGCTCCGCCGCCAAGCTGGATATTGGCCTAATTTATTCGTGTAACGTGGACTATCTAGTGCTTAGTGTTTGATGGGTCTATAGCCACCACCGTCGTCGGCACCGACTATCCAGCTTCGAGAACAGAACTCAGGTGAGTTGGGTTGAAGTTTTATACCTTTCGGCTAGATTCTTCTTTTCTTCGCTATTGTTGCGCATTTTAATTTCAAGTGTGTCCTGATGAATTATCATTTATTATCAACCTCCGTGGCTCAGTTGGTTCAAGCCGACTGTGAAACGAGAGGTCGCGGATTCGATCCCTGCATCGAGGCAAATGTTTATGTGATTCTCAGGTTTTCCCGGTTTTTGCGAGACCGAAAAGTCTCTCATAGTTTCTGATACTCACGACAAAATATTTGTATCTCAGTCTGTGTAGTCTGGACTATTTAAGTAACTATTGAGTGTATTTATTTATTATTAAAAGCCATTGGTCAAACTATAATTGGGCGACCACTAGTAAAAACAAATTATTGCATATATTTTTCATCTCAGTCCGAATATTCATAGGTATTTTTCCCCTGCAATATACTGAGTAGGTTTAGATATATCTTTGGCGGAATGAACGCAACATTATGTTGAGGAATATTCAAGTAATGTTGAGAATTGCATACTCAGCGGACTTGCCGGAATCTAGGAAGAATTTCCGTGCTTACCGGCGTTTTTGCCATACCTATCACTGCAGCCAAAGTTTGCAGTTCGCTGTGAGAGTTATAATCTTGCGTAGTGTTTTATATAGAGCGATGCATGTCTTTAATCTTTCAGAATATTAATTTAAAAAGAAGAACGGATTAAGCATAGATACATAATCTTCACGCCTGTGTCGCATAGGGGTAGGCAGTGTATATAGATCGCCACTTCTTGCGATTCTGATTAAGTACACATCTGTGACTTTTCGGAGTCATGTGTGTATTGATAGTCAATCACCACACACTATAACGGCAAAGTAAAACATCGTGAGGAAACCTGCATACCATAGCGTAAGATTTTCTATGGTATGTAAAGTCCGCCAACTCGCAATAGACCAGCGTGGTCGACTATGGCCTAACACCATTCAATCAAACTCTTGCAAGTCAATGCCCAGTTATGGGTGATAACAGGCTTATACAAATAAATGGACTAATACGAAGACATACAAGAACAGTGTCTCTAAAATAGAGCATTCATTTTTCCCTAGTCCAGAGACGTTGGGAAACAGACTAATAATCTAGTTTTATGCCGAGGCGTCTATCTCATGAATATGCAGCGTGTGTCCGCTCAAAGATATTAATTATGCACGGTTTTCGTCCTCCGATATTAAGGGCAAGGCGTAATATCCGGCACCCGGATAAATGATGGACGTATCCGGGTTTTTAGACCGGCTGTTTATTAAATTGGTTTGGTGTTTCAGAATTTGTTTTCTTTGAAATGTAGAATTAGCTCTTTTATAGTATACCAAAAAGCGTAAGTGTTCGCTTTTGAGAGAGTTATTGCCTGCTTAATAACTTTAACTGGTAAATCTTAATATAAAGGTAAAAGATAATAGGAATGGGACGAAGAACGTGTTTTTTGTTGTGGCACCGATCTTACCTGATGAACTTCTACAACACTTGGCAGGTTGTCTGGCTGTTAAAATAGAAGACAAAATAGAAAAGGCGCTAAGAGAAAGCAATGAGCCTTCGGAAATTCTATTCATCCAACAAAATAAGATAACAAAGCTGTTGGTCAGTACACGTCGAAGTATGGTACCAAACCAGTCGAGAAAATTATTTCCTACATTAGTCTAAAAGCATATTTTGTGACTCAACCACTGTTAGTGTATCAGCCAATTGCTAGGCACAGGACTTCTTTACAGCCTAGAGTATGATTAAGAATATATTTATTTTATACAAAATTCCTACAATATGATTTATTTTGCTCAAACATAGCGCTTCCCCTTAACATATTATGTAGCAACGTTTTAAAGCCCAGATTTTAAGCGTTGCGTCGCTCCGTAGAAACTGCTGAGTGTAGTTAAAAAAAGATCACTCTCGCTACAAAAATGTGGCGCTGTCCAGTGAAAATATTTCACAGCTGCTACACAGTTGAATGGGAGACAGTAATGCTACGTCAGACTTTACGTATTATATATCTATATATACGCGTACGCTTTTTATATATCTATCTCTGCCACTTCAACTTTAGGCAGTTTTACTATGACTAGCCATAAGAAGATTACTGTTGATTATATGCTTTCGATATGGGCTTGCAACGACTGTTGGAATTGGCCTGCATCCACAGACTAACTGCAACATTAATATTAAAGTCGCTAATCCACCTTGACTTTTCATGAATTTCTAAAGTTTCTAAAATTAATATTATCTTTATTTTTTGACACTGCTCTCTCTTTCCCCTTCTTTTAAATCCATCCCATGGTTGTCTGTAAAACATTGCTTTATGCGATGAGACCGCCATTTGTACTTTTTTTGTTTCTGCATGTTGTTATTTTTTTGTGTACAACAAAGATTTAAATAATAATACATAATTAAATTGTATCACTGACCAACTCTCAACTATACCCTCATACACATTTTTCTACGCGTGGCTTTGAGTATATGAGTTGCCATGCTGCCAGAATTGCCAGGACCGTGGCAAAGGGAACGCAATAAAACTTGCTTTATTTGTCGGTGACAGTACGAGCGCGGTACTTAAACCCTGTATGTAAAGTAAGGATAAACAGAAATAATATATGACAAAGACATCGGTTTTGTAAATATTTTGTTGATTATTTGTAAAATATATTTAAAAGCTTCTATTTTGCGAAGAAAACCAAACGATAAGCTAATGATTTTAGCACTCTATGTTATTCTCATATTTAAATATGGAGTATTATTGTACCACCTCAAGCATTCATTCCAATTTAATAAAATAAGTGTGGACTGATCAATATAGTTCAGATAAGACGGACATTTTACCACGGCAAGGAGCCTAAACGGTAATGTTCGTATGAATGTGCGTGATTTTAAAGTAATAGAGCCAACTCCAGATAGATGTACAGCGGTTACCTTGGACTTCATTAGGAATCGCCCGGAGCGAAGCCACAGTTCACAAAATTCGACATGAAGCGACGGCTTAGCTGACGCATATCGTTCCGCGTATGTGATTGCCGGAGGCCCATACATATTTCTTCCTCCCGTCCTCTCAATTTTTTATTCTATTTCTATTTTGAGATGCCTGGGGCGCACCTACAATGTGTTGTTTTAAAAAATAAATAAATATACCGATCAATCACATACATAGCCCTGACCCGAGACTTAGATGGGGTCTTGTGTGGTGGGTATCAGAAACTACAAGAGTCTTTTCGGTCTCACAAACACCCAGACCCGAAACAAATATCTTTGGAACATGCAAACATTTATTTCGGTGCAGGAAGCGTACTCGCGGCCTCTCATTTTACAGGAAGCGTCTAATCAACTGCGCCACGAAGGGTGTCAAATCCATCCCATGTAGAAATTTGACTGTACGATAGAACCACCATTGGTATTTTTATTATATTTTGTCTTACTTTTTTTGAATACAAGCTTCCTGTATGGTAAAAATAAATGATAAATTACACTGAAAGAGAAAAATGCAAGGAGACTTAGACAGAAACACTCGAACTCAACACCTCTAAATCACCTCAGACGTTCATAATAAATCCGATGCACTGTCGGAAATATTCCGAAACTCCGAGGTGGAAAAACGAAAAACTTTCCGTCTGCTGCGATCGCTTTCAGATCAGTTTAAATTAAATTTTCTTTTTGAACTTGTGTGCAGTGTTTTATTCGGTTGACGTGGATATTACAATGTGTTGTTTATAAAACGGATAAGGATACGAAAATTAGAGATATGAAGGGAAGTGCCTTGGTATCTGTTGGTACCTAAGTAGATACGATTTACCAAAATGATGGTCTTGGGTACGATTCTCAGAACAGGTTTTCGACTTTCCGTAGACATATTGATTAAAACTGTATGGCCTAACCACTCTTAATCGATTCTCTCGATTGTAGAGTAGGCCTGTGCCCTGCAGTGGGACGTATATGGGCTGATATGAATATAGATAGATAGATAGATTGATTAAAAGTCAGTTACGACACATTTTCATAATAAAAGGAAACATCTAGGATACTTAGAGATCTTAGAGGTATTTTAAAGGATTTCTATATTGTGTAAATTCTACGTACCTAGCCTATCTTTTGTCTCAGAATGGCGAGCGCAGTACAAAGCCAAACATTTTGTAATTGACAGCCTCCGTAGCACAGTTGGTTAGACGCCGCCTGTGAAACGAGTGGCCGCAGGTTCGATCCCCGCACCGAGACAAATGTTTGTGTGAATCACAAGTATTTGTTTCGGGTCTGGGTGTTTGTGAGACCTAAAAGTATCTCGTAGTTTCTGATACCCACGACACAAGACTCGATCTTAGTGTGGGGTCAGGACTATGTATGTGACTGTTGGGTGTATTTATTTATTTATTATTATTAATTCATGGTGTTACTTGGTTGGCTACTGTCCATGAGCGGTCGTATCCCTTACCATGAGGCGAATGGCATGCTAGTCTCGCCATTAATTGGAATTAAAAAACTTAGACCAATGCCTGAACCTTGCGGCGGGTTTAGGGACCGCCCGCAGATAGGAGTAGGTAGAAAATAAGAACTCAAGGTGATTACGTGGTACAGGCTTTAATATTTCGCATCACCGTCTTACACTCGGTACTGTTGCTGGTGTTATGCAACAAGAGTCACTGGCCTTCTGTGGACACTGATCCGGGTCTTCTGCACGTGGCGGTTTCCGACGACAGCTCGCCGGCAAGGTTGGCTGCCACGTGGCCGGTAGTGGTGCGCAGGTCAGCGGCTCGGCGCAGGTGCGGTCGCAGCACGGGCAGGAAGCGGTGCGGAGTGAAGCCAAGCACGGCACGCTCCGTGCCGTAAGCAGGAAGAGAGTAGATGAAGTGAAGAAGTGAAGCACGTGAAGGTGAAGGTGAACCTGGAATTAGCGTCCAAGAAATCGGAATGCAAACTAGGTTTACATTCCGTGCCAGCGACTCGTGATAGTTCACAAGCCGGCGGCAGAATAAGCTGCGAAACAAGCGGTTAAGCGGTTAGCAAGTTAGCACTTTTAACACTCACCCCAGCGGGAACAACAACACGCGTGGTAGCACGCAGTTTATTTTTAGAAAGAGGACGCGAGCGAGGTTACACGCGTATTTATGCGTACGATGACAGTTCGCACGTTTTAGCTGTCAGAATTGAATCGACCAATCAGCGCAATGGAGGCGTTGATTGGCATCGACAATATATATAATTGAGCCATAGACTTAAATTATTCCGGGTGACATTCTACAACGTCACAACCTCTTGTACTTATGTCGTATCAGTACTTACTGATCGGAGATAGTTATTTATCGTCAGGCTACATAATCATGCCGGGCTGCTCAGAACGACATTGGCAGGTCCTTAGAAGAACCCACAAATCCGAAACACATTATGATCAGTTTTTTTTTTATTATGGAAGATACCATTACTATCCTACTGGTGGTAGGTCTCTCATACGTGAGAGGCCGCCTGGGAATGTACCACCGTAATGTCTTTTTCTCCCGCCAATCAGCAGTGTAAATGCACTGTTGTGTTCCGGTTTGAAGGACATTGTAGCCTGAGTAACGACTGGACATAACGAGACTTAAAATATGTGTCAGGATGGCGAGCGCAGTGGAGTGCCGATAATTGCTTTGTAACACATGGTGTCAATCTAAAAAATCAAATAATATCTTACAATAAAATCGATTCCAATCCCCAACCTTATTAATATTACAATTTCGTCGCAAATGTCTAATGCCCTACATTTTCGTTCATTAATTTGATTAAGAAATTTACGTCTCGAAAGCGCCAATTTGCGAAGTCCCAAACAATTATTAAAATTATCGCCGACAAGGCCCTTATTAAATGAAAAGATTAAATTTTCTACAGGGCCCACGAAAATACTTTCTTTCACTAATTTTAGGGTTTCATGTTTGAAAACAAGTTATCAAAAATACTTATTATACTACATAATAATATCGGATAGCCTCTACGGTGCAGTTGTTAAGACGCCGGCTGTGATTAAAGGCCGCGGGTTCGATCCCCGCATCGAGACAACTTTTGCAATCCACAAGTTATATTGGGTTATGTTTGTGAGACTGCACACTAACATCGAGTCTTGTGCCGTGGGTATCAGAAACTGCGAGAGACTTTATGGTCTTACAAACACCCAGACCTGGAACAAATATCTGTGGTTCACATACATTTGTGGTGCGGGAATCGAACCCGCGGTCTCTCGTTTCACAGCCGGCGTCTAACCAATTACGCCACGGACGCTGCCATTAGACTTTAGTGTGGAGTCAGAACTATTTGTGTGACTGTTAGGTGTATTTAATTTATTTAATACATAATATACAACATTGTAATACATGAAAAGGTAAAGCAACTATCAAGACGGGGCGTAAACGTGAAATCATATATCATATGCTATCAGGCAGTCTATAAAACGTGGATAAAACGCATCGTAAACGAAAATGATATAAAAATAAAGCGTCTGTACGCGATATTTTCACAAATATATTCATGAAGAACTTAAGTATTTGGTTATTTTTTTGACGATTCAAAACACTAGTGTTAATTCTGTTTATTATAAGAGGAATTTATCTGCGTAGATAATAGACACAAATGTTAAAACACTGATGCTTAACTAAAATACATGCCTAAATGTTTCATTTATATAAAAATGGAGGAAGAACTGTTTATTTCCAGAACGCTGAATAAATAGCACTGAATTTCCCGGCAGGATCATCAAAGGCACAGATAATTAATTTGTTACCATATGTCCTAGAGCATCCAGACTTTTAGTAACACGAATAATTAATGAGGCGTTGATAACGAATTGTACACTTCTCCCATAATAATTCAGGATCCATCATCTGGTTTATTGTCTTCTTTCCTACCAAAATAACCTAATAAAAAAAGAAATAAATAAATAAATACACCCAACAGTCACATACATAGTCCCGACCCCACACTAAGATCGAGTCTTGTGTCGTGGGTATCAGGAACTACGAGAGACTTTTCGGTCTCACAAACAAACCTGAACTTAAACTTCCATGTACGACGTGTTTATCGAAGCATAACTTGATGTTTCATAAAGGGTGCTCGATAAAGACAGCTAAGTTTCGCACATGACTGCCAGAGGGCGCTGTAAACGCTCGCGATCCGAGACGATCACCGTCACGCAGGAAATTGGACATTTTTTACAGTATATTCGTGTCTTTAGATGAAAGGCTTTGTTCCTTGTTAAAGCGTTCATTCATTTTGTACATAAAATCTATTTTTACATTTTTTTACAGTATCGTCATGTGCTTTTTTGGAAGATGTATTTTGATAATTTTAAATCCTTATTTTTTTAATATTATGATCACTTATTTAGTTTTAAGCTGTGGAACAACGAAAGCTGTAGTATCGACATGTTTTTCAATGGAGTATCAGTGTGACATCCGGCCGGCATGTTCGTTCCGACCAGCGAGGGATGGCGATATCTTTGATGGAAACATTAACACAAGCAAACATGCATCCTACAAATATCGAAAAATTTCAAAAAAATATAAAATTCCATCAATAGACTTGTCTTACATGCATAAATTCACGCCTTTTTCCCAGAGGCCTACCAGAGCTGCTACCGGGACACTCAAGTTTCACATTGTGTGTTCCGTCCGATAGGGGGCGAGTCTATCGCCATACCTGGCTCAAATTCCTGACTCGGGATCATGAATACAAAAGTCCAATATTTTTTTGCCCTACCTGGGATTCGAACCCGAGACCTCTACGTTATAATCCGTAGTACAATTGCGCCACCGAGGCAATCCAGACTTGTCTTTTGTTTATATAACATAGCATAGACAGAATATAATGAAATCAAGCAAGGAAGCTCGGAGTATAATCCGTTTAGACAATCGACTGTCATGTTCGTTCATGTGCACTTCTTGATTGCTGGGGAAATCACGATGTGTTTGATTCTACTAACAATACTAGGAACTGGGTGACTTAGTTCCTTGATTACGTCACAAATTCATAATTGATTATATGTCGTAAGGAAGCTTATTGAAATCTACGCGATGTAGAATATTAAAATACGTCGGTAGAGCAATGACCATTCGCTGCTATTATGAACCCGCCATGGTGAATCAGTTTTGTTCTTTATATTATCCGAAATTTGGTGGGCATAATATGATATTTGTTTGAAGTAATTTCGATTATGATTTAAAGGGAGAATTCCTATCTGCCAAGCTTATAATAAAATTAATTTCCCTCTTAAATCCGATATGAGATAATTATACCGACCTGGTTGTATCCGGATATATACAAGATGTACGTGAAACGCGATATGCTTCGTGAGGAATTATGACAGGTCTTTAACCGCTTTTTACGATGGTCGTTTTCCGGATGGACACGAAAAAAATAGTTGTTGTAATGATGGTAAATTTATAATTTAATATTAAAATTGATGTACATTGCCAACTATTGGGCCTAAAAGTAACCGATCGATCGACGCAATTAATTAATAACTGTCATGGCCTCCCTTGCAAAATTCTCGTGAACTGTGAAGCATGTTTAAAAAATAAAACAGTGTTTAATGTCTCAACAATAAGTGTATTGAAGTTACTAATTGAATTACTGCGCGTCTCCAACAATAGTTTTTACGCCTAATATGTATTTTGCTACAAAAATGTTTTTCGCGGAAAGACCGAAGACTCAAGTAGGATTGGGCTGGGCACGTTTTTAAGATGCCCACTGTTGGATGGGCCAAAATCATCGGCGAATGGATGCCGCAAGATGGGTATAGGCGAAGAAGCAGACCACGAAAGCGATGGCGTGACGACCTCAATAGATTTAACAGGGGCGGGATAAAAATTGGTCTCAATAGAGATTTATGAACTTAAGGGAGGCCTTTGCCCAACAGTGGGATCTCTTAGGCTAGTATAATATTAAAAAAAAATGTGTGTGTGTATTAGTGTACACACGTAAGAAGTGAAACTTCTTTATGACATCATTTTTCGAAAAATGATCTACTATTTACAAATTTACAGAATTGGTAAAATAAAGTTAAAGTTTAGGAGGGGGGAAATTTTTGAGGGAATTTGGGATTTCTATCGGGGCCAATTTGTAGCCCTCACCGAGACGGTTCCGAGGATACCAAGCTCGGTGGGTCCACGACCTTTATTGGCCGAGATAGGTTTAGGGGGGGTGAGGTAAAAATTTTAGGTGGGGGTAGGGGCGGGGGGGGTTAGGTTTCGTGGGGGGGCTATTGGGCACCTTAAAATATTTTTGGGTGGGGAAAGTTGTGGAGGGGGAATTCGGGAATTCTGTTGGGGCAGGATTGTAGGCCTCACCGAGCCGGTTCTAATGAACCCAGGGTCGATGGGTCTACGATGGATATTGGCGGAGATAGGAATAGGAGGGGTGAGGTAAAAATTTTAGGTGGGGGTAGGGGCGGGGGGGGGGGTTAGGTTTCGTGGGGAGGCTATTGGGCAACTTAAAATATTTTTGGGTGGGGAAAGTTGTGGAGGGGGAATTCGGGAATTCTGTTGGGGCAAGATTGTAGCCCTCACCGAGCCGGTTCCAATGAACCCAAGGTCGGTGGGTCTACGATGGATAATGCCGGAGATATGAGTAGGGGGGTGAGGTAAAATTTTTAGGGTGGGGGTAAGCGGGGGGGGGTTTGTGGGGAGGCTATTGGGCACTGTTTTGGATTTAGGGTGGGGGAAGGCCAGAGGGGGGGTAAGGATCAAATTACAAAAAAGTGGGTGGGACTTAAAATTTTGGGTGGGGCTTGGAAACGGTTGGGGGTGTGGCTTACTGAAGTGGGTACTAATTTACTAAATAAAAAAAGATGGCGCGTAACGGAAGAATGTGACGCGTAACGAAATTTTTTTTCCAACCCCGATAAAGAAGTTTCACTTCAATAATGATTTTCGCGGAATCGTCACTTATGAGACATTTTGATTATTAGTGGTTCGATAAAAAAATATCTATCTACTTACCCCATTTAGCAAAACTGTAAAAGGTACTTAACGCAGAGAAATAACAAAGCATTTTCCCGTCTCTGTTGAATTGGACAATATTTCTCACAGAGCCTAACATTGCTTCAAGCCGTCCGAAGGCCATATATCTCTCGACACAAGGTACTAACAATACGTGACAAAATAAAAGGGATTTATGTACCTTGTACATCCACAATAGTGTTGTGTGGCAATTTTGTGTATTCCTTTCACAATTTCCTATGTCTCAGGCGGTTTTTAGGGCGATATTTTATGTTTTTTGGTTGAGATAAGCCTCTCAGCTTTCGTTATGCGAGCGTAAAAATATTATCGTACTTTAATATGTAAGATGGCCAGATGGCGGGACGATTTGCACACGAGGGCCGGCAGCAACTGGATGCGTAAAGCAGCAGACCGGGCTCTGCGGCGTACCTTGGAAGAGGCCTATGTCCAGCAGTGGACTGCAACGGGCTGATGATGATGATGATGATGATGATGATGATAATAATATGTAAGTGTCTCTGTAGCGTAGACTTAGAGGCGTCTCGTATGTCATACGAGAGGCCGCGGGTTAGGTTCCCGCATCGAGAAAAAATATGGGTGGCACATATTTGCGGCATAGCAGTGGTTATTTTACAATCATTTTACTTAATGAATTAAAAAAAGGGCATTTCAAAGGAGTAACAAGCGAACATTCGGTAATGACGTAATCGTTTCAGCCCAGTTCATCGGGTTATCTGAATAAAATAATAAGGCTTACGATTGTAAAACACACATAGTAACTATAAGCAACCTTTATAATTTATTTATCCACGTTTTTTAATTAGTATGGTAAAATCAAGATTTAAACCGGGTAAGCCAGGTAGTAATAGTGACTTCAGACGCAATGCAACAAAAAATTTGCCAAAAAAAAAAAATTTTTTTGGCAAATTTTTACGAATCGTAATTGGGTGATATTTACATAGTTTTCCTAAAATAATGATTTACATCTTTTTATTTTTAAAGTCGCAATGGTACGCAAGGGTTTAAATAATTATTTTAGCATAAACTAGTTATTTACCACCCAAACACGTAGTTTAAAAAACTGCAAATAATTTGTCGCGAAATTTTAATTGCACTGTCAAATCACTAAAACTGGCTACGTTCTTGGTTACAATGGATGGAATAAAATGGATATAACTTTGTAAAATAAATAATATGATCTACTTACGATGTGCATTCCACCATCTTGAATATTTTGTAGCGAAACTTGACATGTCTTTTGCAACTTATATTCTCTCAGGCAGCGTCTTTAAGTTGTAAAAATACTGTCATGTTTTAGAAAATAAAATCCGTTCTGAGCTCACATACATTGTTGGAGGAAGTTATATAAAATATTTCTATTCATAAGGGTGGGTTGTGACGTCATTTAGATTTTATTTGCATTCGTTTGATGACTTTTCCATAGGTTCATGGTAACGGTAAAGGATGATGGTCTGAGCTTTTTCTTGGTTATTATTATGAGGTGGTGGTAGGTACCACATTTGTGATAGGCCGCTTAGGTAGGTATCACCGAAATGTCTATAATATGTCCCGCTAAACAGTAAATGCACTGTTGTCGTCCGGTTTGAAGGACATTTGGGCTCTGGCCACAATGTTAACAAGTTACTCTGGTAACTACTAGACATAATGATGCTTAACATGTTATATCTCAAGGTAAGATGTTAATTATGATATGTATATAAGTATGACGTTATTAATGAATGACAGCCTCCGTGGCGCAGTTGGTTAGACGCCGTCTGTGAAACGAGAGGCCGCGGCTTAGATCCCCGCAACGAAACAAATATTTGTGTGATCCACAGGTATTTGTTTCGGGTCTGGTTGTTTGTGAGACTGAAAAGTCTCTCGTAGTTTCTGATACCCACGACACAAGACTCGATCTTAGCGTGGGGTCAGGACTATGTATGGGACTGTTGGGTGTATTTATTTATTTTAACATATTTTACTTAATTATTTTACTCACTGTTCATGACTAAGTTGCCAAATATCGCTTATAGTAGCTGCATTGCTGTTCAGATAATTACGGTAAACAAGAGGCCATCTCTAAATTGCTCAACAACCAACACTATTATACCCACTCAATTACGTCACGACTCAAGCTTCACTTACACAGTGAAATGTTCGCTCAGTAGTATAATTCTACGGCTTTATAGGCAACAAAACGATGTACATACATAAATACATAAACTCACGCCTTTTTCCCAAAAGGGGTAAGCAGAGGTGCTACCAGGACACCCTCATTTCTCCTTGTATGTTCCGTCCCATGATGTGATAGGGGGTGAATCTATGGCCATATCAGGCACAAATTTCTGACTCCGGGCTGATAATGAATATAAAAATCTAATATCACTTTGCCGACCCGGGATTCGAACCCGAGACTTCAGCTTTGTAATCATACCGTAGTACAACTACGCCACCGAGGCAGTTGTATAATTCTACGGCTTTACAGCCAATAAAAGTATATAATAAAAATAAATGAAAAAGCAGCATATATCAAAGATAACCAGTTATTTTTTAGTAACAAGGATCAGGTCAAAGGGCGCTTTACGTCCAGAGAGTCGATTCAGCATTATTGCTATTGGACAATTCAATAGGATTCGGACTTTGTGTTGCCACGATAAGTTTCTAGGAAAATTCGGGGATTTGGTATTTGTATTAACGTATACTTGGAAATTTTATTCTCATTTCCGAGAATGTCCTTGTAAAAATTTCGTGAATTTATTTTTCAAATGTCACCATGAACGTTATTCGAACGGTTGCTGGCAGGCAATTTATTAATGTTGAGTTATTTATTTATTTATTTTTTGTACACTAAACAAATCTTAATAACTAAACGAATATTTAATATTGAAGAATATGGCAGTCGTATCGCTCGAGACAATCTCTTACCGACTACCATGAGATGGACATAAGAGAAGGAAAAACAGGAATTAGTTTAGTTTGTAGGTAAAATTATTTTAATATTATTACCCGAACTCACTACGTATTTTGTATGTGTAATGTCAATGTAAAGAATAAAAATATTATTTATTATGTAAATAAATATTTTATTTTGCTTTCCAAATATACAATCGAAAATACCAACTTCATGTCTTCATATTTAGGTAATAGTCTTTCTGTGTATATTGGTTTTGTAAAATTTTACAATTCGAATAGATAATTAGAATCAACTCGTTTATTTAACTCTTTTAGGTAATTTTGATATAAGATATTTGTATATGTTTTATTACAATTATTAATGTCTGCTACAGAAGTATAATAATTGTATTTTTTTGTATCAGCCCATATATGTCCCACTGCTGGGCACGGGCCCTACAATCGAGAGAATCGAATGAGAGTGGTTAGGCCATATAGTCCACCACGCTGGTCTAGTGCGGGTTGGCGGAGTTACATACCGTAGAAATTCTTTAAAATCGCTACGGTATGCAGGTTTCCTCACGATGTTTTCCTGCACCTTTAAAGTGCGTGGTGGTTGATTGACTATATCAATACACACATGACTCCGAAAAGTCAGAGGTTTGCTCTGGGATTTGAACTCGTGAACACCGTGAACACGTTGGCAGCCGCGTCTGGTCCGTTACCAACAGGCCACCACGCACTTTATATTATAAAAATAACTTTTTAAAATGTGTATTTTTTTCATTAACCAACTTACATTTTTTGTCTGTACCTAGCAACCCCAAACGGAATCCAATCTAATGTTATTGCAAAACCTCGCACCACATTCGATTCCAATTTTCCTTAGTGGGTTTAATTTTTGTCGCTAGCCTTGTAGACAGCTTCATAAAACCTATCCTAGAAAATATTATCATATTTTTGTTGAAACGAACTTCGTATCTCACGATATAGAACTGTAAATATGAATTTGCGGTGGGTTCATCTGGATTATTGGTGGTAGGTTTCTCGTATGTGAGAGGCTGCCTGGGTAGGTATCACTGCAATGTTTATTTCTCCCGCCAAACAACAGTGTAAATGCATTGTTGTGTTCCGGTTTGAAGGACATTGTAGCCAAAGTAACTACTGGACATAATGAGACTTAACATCTTATGTCTCAGGATGGCGAGCGCAGTGGAATGCCCCTAGCATTGCTTTGTTATTCATGATGTTTGGTTTTCTACTGTCCATGAGCGGTCGTATCAATTACCATCAGGTGAATGGCATGCTCGTCTCGCTATTCAGCGTAATAAAAAAAAGGATTAATATCTCCGTCACATAACAATTACGGATTAAATAATTATTTATAAACTGATTGAAAATAAAAGTGCGACGGATAACGTTTCCTGAATATATCTGTTTGAAAGTAGTTGGAATCACATAATTGTCTAGGTCCCTCAGTAACAAATCAGGAAACACAGTTTCCTAGATAATTATGTGATTCCAACTACTTTCTTTCTGAAATTCCTTGCGTATGAAAGACAATTGATTGTACCCTAGAGACTCGCTGAATTTTGGCGCTCTGTGTAATAATGTGTGTTACTCTTTACCCTCGTTTATCCCGTGGCGCAGTTGGTTAGACGCCGCCTGTGAAACGGGAGGCCGCGGGTTCAATCCCCGCATCGAGACAAATATTTGTGAGGCTAACAAGTATTTGTCTCGGATCTTGTTGTTTGTGAGGCCGAAATGTCTCTCGTATACGATATTAACGACACAAGACTTAATTGATCTTAATGTAGGATCAGGGCTATGTATGTGACTGTTACGTGTAAATGTATAAAATAAATGTAATCTGCGTATATTCGGGTACAATCACGCCGACATAATTATCTCAACTGCGACGCATTTACTTTCGATGCTTCGCTTTTCGTGTCAGTAAGATGTTTATCTTAATTCATGTCTTTAACATAATTTCAAGCTTTGGCTCACTAAGAAACTAAATATTCCTCGTAGAATTCACTGTATATTTTAACGTCACTCCCATATTCCTAAACATAATACACACTTTGACACAGGTGCACTTACATACGAAAATCCTCTTAGTGTTGGAATTAAATTAAATTCATGTTCCTTGCATACGACTTTCTACTGTTTCTGTTGTTTTATTTTCTGACTTATGCTTGACAATATACAGTTTGATTTTATAATTAATTATAACCCGTCGGAAATATCTGTGAACCTAGCTGTCATGCGGTTCACATTTCATTTTTTTGTGTTCCCCTATCTACTATGTTATTTTACATTAAAAACATTTTGAGATGGATGCGAATTCTATTTTTTATTTGTTAATCTATTTTAATTCAATTTGTTTAACCTATATTTTGAATTTGCTGAACTTATGTTCCAATGACGTTAATTATTCAGGTCCACAAATATTTCCGACGCGTAATACATACATACATAAACTCACGCCTTTTATCCCCGAAGGGGTAGGCAAAGGCGCCACTGGGACACCCACATTTCGCCTTGCATGTTCCGTCCCATGATGTGATAGGGGGCGAGCCTATCGCCATATCGGGCACAAATTCCTGACTCCGGACTGATAAGTAAAGTAAGTTAGTAATTAGTGGAAACTTTGCTTAATTGAGTATTATTATTTTAACTTGTTTATAGTTACTATTGTTCTGTTTGTTTCCCAAAGATTAATAAAATAAAAATAATGAATAGAAAAATCCAATATCACTTTGCCCGACCCGGGATTCGAACCCGAGACCTCAGCTTGGTAACCGTACCGTAATACAACTACGCTACCGAGGCAGATTTAATTATTATAAACAAAGACAGTCTTCGCAGCGTATTTCGTTAAGACGCAACCTGACAAACGAAATAGGCAATTTTTAGGAAACCTATAATAATTTTACTGGGTGTGGTTTTTGTGCCACCAAAAAATAATATGTACCCTCAAATATTTCTACCGGGATTTGATGCACTAAAAGTCTCTCGCAGTTTCTATACTCACGCCACAAGACTTATAGTCCATACGTGCAGTTCTATTTGTTCAATTTTATAATATTAGTTTACTGTAAATATATGCCCGAAATCGCTTGATTCTGAGCTCTCTCTACAACCAAAAGTTAAATTAATTTAGTTTTTATTAAAAGACACAAAATCAGATTTTTCTAAAAACATTTAATCTCCACCTACAAACATTTTCATCTTTTATTTTTTTGTGCCAAAGCTAAAAATAATTTTTACTTTCATACATAAGTGATTACTCGGCGCGACCAATTTATCGCTTTCCTATCCAGTTGTAGATTATTATGTAGCAAAATGTAACAAATCAGAAATCCCTTTACGGCTTAAGGGCTCAAGTTCGATAACGTTTGTAATGGCCCCAGCGCGGCACAATTTTGATGTATCCTTTAGAGACTACCCATCAGGGAGGCTGTAAATATTTTTTTAAAAATACGTGTCCTTTCACTGATCGATAGATACTTTTATACTTTAAGCGAATGATAGATCGTAAATAAATGAAAATAATAAATAAATACACCCAACAGTCACATATATAGTCCTGACCCCACATACATCGAGTCTTGTGTTGTGGATATCAGGAACTACGCAAGACTTTTCAGTCTCACAAACACCCAGACCCGAAACAAACACTTGTGGTTCACACAAACTTCTACTGGACCATAGCTAAAAGCACTTATTTTAAGTTATAGAACAAAATATCCATTTTAATTTCCAACAAAACATAATTCAATGCAACTTCGCGCCTATCTATTTGTACTTTCAAAACGTGTCTCATTCAACTCCAAGTGAAACTAAATTATCTGTTAAGCAAGCGAGGAAACTTTTGCATTGTGTCCCTCTCGATGACGTCACGTATCCAGGGAACCACGGGGAAATTTATCAGGATTAGTTTAGTGAATTATTTTTGTCCCAAGTTTGGTTTTGTAGTAAATTAGACACCAGTGCCCCTAGCCGGAACATTTTGCAGTATCGTAATAGAATAGTAATAGTAACATTTTGTATGGGAATTTAAACAGCGCCATTGTGAGCGTATTTGGAACTAAAATTTAATAGCGGAAAACGTTTACTTTACTATACGAGAATTACTATACGATACTTCAAAATGTTCCGGCTAGGGGCACAGAAAGTTAAGAATGGTTAATATTTTTGTGCAAAGCCAATGGTAAGTAGCTTAATTAACGGTATCACTAACATTCTATGGATTTTTTTATTCTGCTTTAAATTATGATTTGATGTGATTAAACCCGCAGTTTCACATTTCACTACCTCAACAACTTCAGCAACGCTTTCAAAAATCTATTCTATTAGCATATTCTACGAAATGGTTTCATAGATCTACGCGAATGTTACATAATAACAATAATAAACACTATATTATTACATCACGCATAGAATACAAAAACGAAAGAAATTTACATTTTGTGAAACAATTGGTGGGTGGCCTTATCGCTAAAAGCGATCTCTTTCAGGCAACCATTACATATTGAAAAAGAAACATTTTTTACGGATTATATCGCGGAAAAATCCGTAAAGAAATGTTTTATTTCAATGTTCTACGAATCTTGAAAAGATGCAGCGTTAACCGGATTAAAAACAGCTCCTTCCGACCGCCTTTACTGTTTCTCATTAGCTTCTTCGCTAATTGCCTCGACTGTTCGCAGGACACTGCTCCAAGCTTGTTGATGACACTCGGTTTAATCCAGTTAATATAGTTTTATATTGCTATCTTGCTTTTCCTTATCCCTCCCTTTTAGTATATTAAGGGTAATCTTAGGTAGCGTCTTCAATGGATTGTTGGCTACAGTCGCATACATAGTTCTGACACAGTATTCTTTGGTTCTGACCCCACATAAAGATCAAAATCGAAATATTCTTTATTCAAATAGTTTTTCACAAGATGAATCGTTAATTACTGCTAACACCGCTTAGGAACGTGTTATAGCTGTGAAGAAGAAACAGCGCAAGAAACTCCCTCAGCAACATGAACTGTTGCCTTTTTTTAAATAGTATATATAAAATCTAGTGCCGTGGATATCAGAAACACAACGAATGGTTAATGCAGTTCAGAGTAGATAGAGTAAATCAAGAGACACATGAAAACGAAGCCAGGAGTTAGTATTAGTGACTTCATACACAATGCAAGTAAAAAAATAGCAAAAAATCGTCATTTTTTTATGTAGTTGTTGGGTGATAAATACATAGCTTTCCTAAAATAATGATGCAAGTACACCTTCTTATTTTTACAGACGCAATGGCACGTAAGGGATTAAATTACTTTTTTCGCAAAATCTAATTATTTACCACCCAAACATAATGATTTTTGAAAAATTGCAAAAATAAATTAGTTGGTTTTTTTAATTTTAGTTGCGTTGTAGTTGTAACCACTAATACTACCACCTGGCTTCGTTTTCGGTCGCAGTCTTGAAATATAGACACTGGCTGATCTTAGAACGCTAAGTTCTAACGTAACTTACTATAGCAAGTTTATAATTGTCCTAAACCCGGGGGATAAGAGTCTACCAGCATACATTTTGAAAAGACGACATGTAACATGACTAATTATAAAATAAGACCCTTTGTTCATAATTAACACGCCACGGTGATAATGGTGATGAAATAAGAATTATGAAAATATCCAACTCCATTAGATTTTCCCTCGTTTTAACGTATATAAAGTAAGGAATATTCTCGTGTTTAATTTAATGAACTGACGCTTGCCGGCAAATTTATTACATCAAAAACAAGATACGGCGACAGAATTGAACGTAAAGGCTGCGTGTAATATATTTTTTACGCTTTGCCAGTCTAATTAGGGTCTTTTCGAGCCTCGTGTCATATTGTTATTTTTATATATATGTGACCTGATTATGTAAAAGTGGCGAGTTCTCGTAATGATGGTCGAGGGGTTTTAATGGGTGAATGCTCGCTACGTTGTATGGAAAAAGATTTTTATGCATGGAAACGAATGTAATCCTTTTCAGTTTGAGTAGTAACGTGAACATGTAAGTAGCATGTTTAATTATTTATTTTAAATATGATATTATTTTTATAACATTTCGTTACAATTTCTATGTTTTCTCATCTTTTTATTTGTATCCAATAGATGTGTGTAAGTATAGTTCAGAGCCGTACAATCCATCACGCTTCGACGAATAGGAGCGGAGCATTAATGAAAAATGTTGCAAAAACGGTTTCCCATCAAATCTGCACCCGGGTGAAGTCGGGCCGAGCCGCTAGTAAATAACATACGGTATTCATAATTAGCTAGACATGATTGAATAATAAACCACACACAAAGGCATGCTCATACTCAACCCAAAGAGACATAATTCTAGTTTAAATTTTAAGCTCATATCACGTAATTGCGCCTCGTGTAATTTTAAATTCTTTGTGAGCTGACCTAGTGGCGGTTTCATCAACTCGTGGATTCCAACCGCAGTCGCGAGATTACTGATGCTACGTATTACAAGCAACATGTTGAATTAAAATGGTTTTGTTTTTTTTATTACGATGTTTTGCGAGACAAGCATGCCATTCGCCTGATGGTAAGCTATATAACCGCTCATGGACAGTAGCAAAACCAAACAATTAATTACAAAGCTATGCTTGGCATTCCAACGCTCGTTATCCTGAGACATAAGACGTTAAGTCTCATGATGTCCAGTAGTTGCTCTGGCTACAATGTCCTTTAAACCGGAACACAACAGTGCATTTACACTGCAATGGTAATGTTAGGTTTGTAAGAATATTGAAGTATTTAGGTGTTCAAATCTCATAAAAGCTTAGAGCGAGCTAAGATCAGAAGTATTACACCAACTTACATGATGAAACATTTTTTGCTAAAAAATGTTTTGCTGTCTAGACTTGAGGGATAATTATAATTGAAGATTTAGGTGAAGACCTAAATATTTTTAGAAGTGTATAGAGGTTTATATTGAATGAAACCCAACTGCTAGTCGTAAAAGTAGAAAAGAGATTATAATACTACAAAAACATCCCTTTAAAATATATCATAAATTGATGCCTTCCAACACAATGGCTGTCAAATTACTTTGTAAAATTTGTTACCACAATATCGCTATTGTACTGAGAACATAATACGTCCCTTTCATGGAAAGCCTTTCAATACTTTAGCCCTGGTTATCCACTTTATAATATTGGTATATAATAGATTAATATTCACTTTGGGTATTTCTATTTGAAATAGTTCGTTCGAATTTCGAATTACGATTTAGGCAAAGAGCATAATTACAGTCAATTACTACGTACTTGGGTGAAGAAAAACGTCGTGAAGAAATCTGCATACTATAGAGAAATTTACGAAATTTTTGACAGTCTGGATTTTCGGAGTCTAGATATATGTACATTGGCTGACCCAAAGGTTCATACAACCACGTGGCACGCTATCGTGGGTCGCTATAGCGAGTTTTCACTAATATGTACAGTGAACGCTATTCCGATGGATACCATCTTACCACTAGCTATATAGCTTACTTCTGATCAATATTCTTTAAGAATAATTCATGGGGTTGTTTGGTTTTGCTAATGTCATGAGCGGTCGTATCGCTATGGCAAGCATCAAGCGAATGGCGTGCTCGACTCTCCATAAAATGGAATAAAAAAAACACAGGTAAAAAATACTTGTTGATCATAAAATTGTCTCGTTGCGTGGCTAAACGAGCCCGATTGATTTACAGCCGATGTTTTAACTGCGCCGCATACATCAAACCTCTTAGTATGGACGTTAAAAATATGAAGGAGAATGTTTCCTGCCAAGAACACAAAGTAATCAGACCAAAATCCCATGAATTCAAAACAAAAACACAAAAGCATTGTGAGGGCGCATTTTCTCTCGCATCCAGCCTGATGTTTTGACGTTAATGTAATCCAAATGCGAGAGAGCATGAAAAAAGGGGGAAAAATCCAAATTCAATCACTCTTGTTTACTTTGATGGAGTAAAAAGAGTATATTTATAATGGACATGCTTACAACTAAACATCTCTTTGTAAAAGGCTTATTGAAATTAGTTAAGTAATGCGTGTTTTGGTCCAAGGTTTGTAATAAGTTTCTGATAATTGTAGGTCCATTTAAAACTTTAAAAGCAATTATTAATTATAGGATATCACTGCTTGTTTTTGTATTAACCCATATACATCCCACTGCTGGGCACGGGTCTCCTCTACAATCGAAAGTACGATTGCGAGGGGTTAGGCCATATAGTACATCATGCTGGCCTAGTGCGGGTTGGCGGACTTTACATCCTGCACCTGAAAAGTTAGAGGTGTGTCTGGGGATTTGAACCTGTGACCACCATGAACATGTAGGCAGCCGCGTCTGGTCCGTTCCCAACAGGCGACCAGACACTATTACTGTTACATATTAATTGTTCGCGCCTAAAACCTAAAAATTTTCAGTTAAAAATCGGCTTATAATTTATTCCCAACGAATTGTTCTATACATTTCGTTATACATTCTATATTTTTATTGTAGACAGATGTATGACTTAGACCTATGCTTTCAAATTAAATTGTTTTCGTATTTATATTTTGTACAACACAGCTAAATCACAACTTTAATCGTGCCTATTAAAGTTGCACTTGAAACTAAGGCTAGTAATGTAATATGTTATAGGATCCAATTTTATGGATTATAATCTAAAATAATATAAAATTACTGCTACAAAACACTTGATAATAGAAAATCCAATGTTAATAGCAATATGAACTATCTACCCTACCAATACAGACAAACGGCAGACTATTTAAATTTTATTGGACGTAAAACTCAACTGGCCTTTTCGAAGATACACTTCCTATAACAGCAAATTTCAGACGTCGCGTCGCTTTTATCGGAGAAAGAATGTCGTGGATCTTTTTGCAGATTATTCTTTTTCTGTCTGCGCTTATTCCTTATTTAGTTTGTGTAGACCAATGTGTGTACTTCGTGTTTTTTGACTGGTGGTAGGTAGTTCATTGTTTTGTCACCCGCTTTATTAGGGAGGGAAGTGGACAATAATTTATTTCCAACTCCTCCTATTAATTAAACTTTTTGATTGATTTCGTTGCGGGTTAAAGACAAGTTAGACATTCCCGGAGACGCGCTGAGCTTCAATGCTCAGTGTCATTAAAATGCGTGCCACTGTTGATCCTGGCTTACAGGAGTTGCAGTGGCGGGTGTGAGGGCGGGACAGTCTCCTGGTGGTAGGTTTCTCGTATGTGATATATGTGTCGCATGGGTAGGCCACCGCAATGTCTATTTCTCCCCCCTAGCAGCAGTGTAAATGCACTGTTCCAGTTTGAAGGACATTGTAGCTATTAAGGACTTTCACAGTGATTTGTCAAAAGCGGCCTGCTTCCAGCTGATCCTTACATAGTACGGTAATCACAGAGCATAATGAACAGATGGTTGATTGGTTCGAAAAGAACTTAAGTGAATACCACGTACCTGCAAGCGTAGCAACCAACGTCTGCCCACCATACGATCTAACAAATGGCGGAAAATGAAGCTAGACGCTAGCAGCTTTTAATAGGTTGTGATGGTAAACTTTCGGGAAGATTATTCTCTGCAAGGGACTCCTGAGTCTAAAAAATATAGTCATAATGATAATTCAAATATTGACCCAACTTTATAAACCAAACAATCACTAAGAACACAACAGAATTCAATCCAACATTGGACCCAACTCTCCAACATTCAATAAAATAAAATCAATAACAACAGACAGTCTTATCCTCTTGATGTCAGCTCGTAGCCTTATTTCCGCACTTGTTTCGTGAGCGAGATCTACAGACAGTTTGAAATTGAAAAAGAAAACTGAAGCGAATCGAGTCCGCGTACAGAAATATCATAGCTGTATTGTGTGTTGTACTCAGTGCTCTGATTGCCTCTTTATATTTTGTATACAAAGATTCTAGATCTTGGAGCTTCTTTTATGCATTGTGATTATGACTTTCTTATGAGTCTTCGTGTACTTTTGTTGCAGGGCTTAGGTTTTTAACCTGTCTTTATTGTTCTTTTTAAATAACACGGTCATTTACAATGTATCATATTACCGCTAGAATTTTTCATATTATATTTGCTTTGCTGTTGTACTTTGATCTTTTTATTCAACATTTCCTAATTGCTAAAGACTAATAAAAGCCTTTCAGCCTCCTTTCGTATGTTCTTTTACTACTTGCTTGTCTAGATTATTATTTATACGTTTCTTGTTAGATGATACTAAGACATCATAACCTTCATTAATTCCATTGACATTCTATCTATAATTCCCGTATTTGAGCTCTATTTATGTTGCAGATTTTTATTATTCATTTCTCTTTATCATTAAACATTTTGTGAAATTAATAAACTTTGAATTACCAATTGTGTTGCTAATACAACGAAAGAATCTGCACCATCAAATATGTTTTCTTTTCCATTTGACGTTTCAACACGTTGTTATTACTCGATCGAAACGTTGCATAGCCCGTCTGCCTCCTCAATATAGATAACATTAGAAATTTCAGTCCAAAGCAAACGGAAATTCTTTCCAAGTGTCCACAGATCCTTTTTCAACTTTTACTGTCCATAACACTTAAAGTGGTGAAGATGACGGCATCTCCCCACGTTAGTTCCCATCAAATGATATTTATCCTGTAGCCGCTCGTATAGTGCCCCATTCACTTTTATATGCTATAGGGTTTTAGTAGGACAAAATATCTTAATAACCTCGTTAAGGTTTATTTTTCGTTAAAGTGACCTGAACAGAAGGACAGAATAATAATAAATGTGTTTTGCGCGTAGTGAATGACTATTATAATTGAAATCGATCTTTGGATTGAAGATTTATATGAAGAGTGTAATATGTAAAATATTGAGTTCAACCCATTTCGAAACGGATCGATGACAAGAATAAAAACAAAAAGGGGGAACGTCCTGGTTGGTACATGTATGTGTGTCGATAGAACTCATAGAAATCTTCTCATGTCATTACACGTAAGTCACTATTAGCTAATGGTCGTTGAATATTTAACTCCACATTAAGTTAAAAGAGGCAACGATTCATGAGAGCAAACAAACTATTTTATTTTTAACAAACCATCTGCGTTTGACTACATTCGCTCCTACTTACCTTAATCACATACTTACGCGAGTCAACCCAGAAAATGACATATTTTTAAAATCGAAAACAATCTAGAAAATACGTCTCCTCCTGACCTGAAAATCAAGTCTAGGACTTCACAATTTACTGCTCCAAAACCAACAACCACATTAACAGTCATTTCCACAAACTTTATTTCCATCTTGGCATCAATGCCAAAACTTTCGCAATTAGCTGTGATTAAGTCAAAAACTTGGTATCCTCGTGACACAATGTGAGCAGCAAGATACATAGGTAATAAAACTCAAATGGAACTGTGGGCTTGGGTCACGGGCAATTTAAGTTCGAAGCGCGGAGTTCCCAGTTCAAGTGACTCTGCTGAACTGTCGTTGAGCTAGGAATTGTGTTCAGTGTTCTACTTATTTTAAATTTATAGGAGTACCTATCATCATCATTATCCATGAAACCTGCTACTGAATTTAGGTATTTTATTCTAGCTTGTGCGTGGTGGCCTGTTGGTAACGGATCAGACGCGGCTGCCTACATGTACACGGTGGTCGCGGGTTCAAATCCCAGGGCACACCTCTGACTTTTCGGAGTTATGTGTGTATTGATAGTCAATCACCACGCACTTTAACGGTGAAGGAAAACATCGTGAGGAAACCTGCATACCGTAGCGATTTTAAAGAATTTCTACGGTATGTAAGTCCGCCAACCCGCACTAGGCCAGCGTGGTGGACTATATGGCCTAACCACTCTCAATCGATTCTCTCGATTGTAGAGTAGACCCGTGCCCTGCAGTGGGACGTATATGGGCTGATATAGATTCAAGCTTGGCAAATTGATACAACTACACCTGATATAGTAGTAAAAAAGGTTCAAATCCGAACATAAAGGCAGGCATACGTCTGAGCGACTTTCATTCGACACAGTTATGATGAAGAGTTCCGCCTTCTGGGTTCATTTTGAGGGGTATTAGTAATATTCGTCAGAATTATAAAGGTTAGTGGGCGCTTTTGTTAGTTATTCTAAACGTGGTTGAACCGCAGTGTAAATACCTTGGACTCTTATGAATGGGCCGGCTCGACTGGTGTGCTTCTACTACCAATATTCAAAGTACAGTGATGATTTTGTTTTCATGTTTCCTTCGTCGAGTGAATTCTGCCGAAGGACTAATCTCCCTTTGCTACTACATCATTTTTCCTTCTCTTTTCCCATCCCATTTTATGAGACAAGCGATGCATTACAATCTAAGTGTTATGGATGTTAATAGACCGCGGTAATCACTGTCAGTTGAGCCGTTTGTTCATTTTCCAAATCTATGCTATAAAAATACATTTTAGCACTGCACTGGTTTAAAATCTTACATTCAGCTTTCTCAGTAATGCAAAACAGCATTCCTTCCTCTATATTCCCTAATTAAATCTGTGATTATTTTCTTAGCTCGCTGCTCGGCTCTTAGTGCAATTTAAACAGTAGCGCTGAGTATAAGTACATAGTTGCCGCTCTAAGCATCGCTTCAATTTTGACTTGCTTTAATTATCTTAATACCAGCAAAGTTATTAGCATTATTCGTAATATGTATTGGGATGTTTTGTATATGAATATTCCAACAAAAACATAAATGTGAAATGAGAGCCAAGTTAAATGGTTCGAATTATGCATTGGTTATTGACTTCAACGACAAAAGCAGTGAGATCTAAATGAGTGCCAAGTTCAATGTTCAGTCGTGAAATTAATAACAACAAATTCATGGCCTGGCTTGGCTAGTTTTCATATAAGAATTATATTATAGCCTTCGCAAGTTCTATAGTTCTGATCCGCCAGAGAACCATGGGGACCGACATAGCTCTGAAAGTTAGTAGGTTGAAGTGGCAATGAGCTGGCCACGTATGTCGCAGAACAGATAGCCGCTAGAGTAAGCGTGTTCTGGAGTGGAGACCGCGTCTTGGAAAACGTAGCGTGGGACGTCCTCTGGCCAGATGGCGGGACGACTTGCACAAGAGGGCCGGCAGCGACTGGATGCGTAAAGCAGCAGACCGGGCTCTGTGGCGTACCTTGGGAGAGGCCTATGTCCAGCAGTGGACTGCAACGGGCTGATGATGTTGATGATGATGAAGTTCTAAAGCTGAAAGTTCTTATTTTATTCTTCCGAAAATTTGGCTTCCTGGTTAAACTAGTTTTAGTAGGTGTTTAATAATGATGACTAAACTTTTAGCGATAAGACCGCCGATTGTACTTTTTATGTTTGTGATTTTCTTTTTATTTGTATTTTTTGTGTGTGTGCAATAAAGTGTATATAAATAAATAAAAAAATATAAAAATAAAATATAATAAAATGCAAATACAATAATGATTTCGAAAAGTCAAAGATAGCAACCCTCCCAATCCTTTCCTCGCGCAACTATTTCAAGAGCAAAAAATAATGAAAACTGCAGACAGACGACGGTAAAATACTCCGAAATTTCAAGTACTCCAATCACATTTGACAAGCCTAGACTTCAGTTAATCCACCGAAATTCTGAACGTCCTTACAGCATGCTATTTAAACCGTGCAAAATCTGCCAAAACAATGGCCGAGGTACGGAACAAAAAGTTTGACGAAAATCCACGGCGACAACACGATTCTATCTTTAATATCTCGCAATGTTCCGGAGTAGGAGATTTCATATTTTTAATTGTATCCATTGTTTTAAGCGATGTTTTCAAGTGCATTGTAAAGCAAATGTATTTGCACGTTTCCATTTTGGGAGCATGAAAGGGATCTGTCGTTTTTCACGCACCTGTTTATTTTTGTATGCTATCAGGTGATTCAAAAGAAATAAAGGTTTAAGGGACTACACATGCAACTTATACAATGTATCAAAATTAAATGAAAAAAAAAAACCGTTAGTCGAGGATGTAATGTAGCACTATAGGTTTCACTATATTCGTTTGCTTCTAGCGAGTGTAAATTTGTCATTTTTCATATAAAATTGTTCTTGAATGCCAAATAATATAGTTATACTATGCTTTTTTAGATAAGAGGCCTCAGTGGGTGAAATAACAGATTTTTTATAGTTCAATGAAAAGTGACAATTTTTTAGGGAGGTGTTGTATTTTTAAAATAAAAAAATACATTTTAATAGTTGTAGCGAAATAAATTATTTTTCTTTTACGTCTACATCATCGTATTACTCAGACGAAGTCGCAGGAAAATACTATAAATATATAATAGACCACAAACTTGGTGGACACTATTTGGGCGCGGAGGAATTTGAAGCAAGAGAGAGAGAGGAATGAAACTGGGATAGCTGATAGATTTTATTTGATGGGATAAGACGAAATGCAAAGGCACGGGATGAGACATGATGGAATGCGACGAAAAAGGACATGACGGGATAGAGCAGGAAGTGACCAGTTAGACGGGACGTGGTGGAAATGAGCAAAGACAGATCATGAAGGGCTGGGATGGCAGGACAGTTAAGTCGATTTAGGTCTACAAGAGTTTGTAAGACAAATAACATGAATATGGTATGGAGTGGAGTCAAAAAGAATCTGCACCCAGACGAAGCAGGGACAGGCCGCTAGTATTCCATAAAGCAGTAGATTTATTTTATCCACCAAATAATTCTAGAGTAGTAATACCGCAGGAATTTATTCATTCCTTCGACCCAGTAAAAGGATACTTTCCCAAGTGTTCTATCGATAAACTAGACGCGGTGGTTTTGATTCGAAGCGGAGACAAATTGTTGTACCCACCGCAGCCATTTGTTCCTTACTGTTCTTGGAAACAAAGAGCGTATTAATTTTGCAATGCCGCAGACTAAGGATAATACAAAATATTTGTTGGATAAAAATTTAGTTAAACAAAAATTTAACATTTTTATTGGATCACAAACAGATTATTGTTGTATTGTATTGTATCAGCTCATATACGTTCCACTGCAGGGCACGGGCCTACTCTACATTCGAGGATACGATTGAGAGTAGTTAGGCCATATAGTCCACCACGCTGGCCTAGGCGTGGTGGCCTATTGGTAACAGATTATAAACAACAGCCAACAGATGACAGATTTTCTTTTCCTATTTTTTCTTTTTCTATAATAAAATTCAAATTTTCTAAGTGGTTTTGGTCCGGCTTACAGATAACCATGAAGCTTACCATCAAAAAACCGCCCCTCTCAAGCTCTGTGAGAAATTCAAATACCAAAAATTGGTTTGCAAATACAACGGACAACTTCCATACGAATTTGGCAATTTAAATAATTCCTTGTAATAAAAACTAAATCTATCTATTATCTATCAACATCATCATTATCAGCCCGTTGCAGTCCACTGCTGGACATAGGCCTCTCCCAAGGTACGCCACAGAGCCCGGTCTGCTGCTTTACGCATCCAGTCGCTGCCGACCCTCTTGTGCAAGTCATCACGATATCTGGCCAGAGGACTATCTATTATCTGTGATATACTCTAAACACTAAATCTCATCGACTCCGCCTTTCAAAACTCATTTGACTTTCTATCTATCTATATCAGCCCATATACGTCCCACTGCAGGGCACGGGCCTACCCTACAATCAAAGGAATCGATTGGCACCACGCTGGCCTAGTGCGGGTTGGCGGACTTACATACCGTAGAAATTCTTTAAAATCGCTACGGTATGCAGGTTTCCTCACGATGTTTTCCTTCACCGTTAAAGACGACTTTAATGTACAAAAATGTATATCCATAGATCTTAATAAACCAGCAGACTATATACATGCGGGTATAAGCTTTGGTCCGGCGAGCGCAGCTATTGAATCATAACCGAGTAACATCTGCAGTTTAGTATACGGGTGTTGTGCTCTATCTATGCTTTCCTGTTTGTTTGCTATATGAATCAATAATTAACTTTGGCCCGTAGACATCGACTGCACTGCACTTATGAAGTTAAAAGTCATAATAAGTAAAAGTAAAACATCCTGAGAAAACCTGCATACCATAGCGATTTGTAAGAATTTCTATGGTTTTTAAAGTCCGCCGACCTGCACTAGGCCAACGTGCTGGACTACATGGCCTAGCTCTTCTCAATCATACTCTTGATTTTAAGCCCGTGCCCTGGAATAAATCGTATATGGACTGATATACATAATGACGCACACCATAGGTCGCCCTAGTAGAAAATTATACTTAAAATAATGCCAGGGCAGAGAAATGTTTGTACCCTGTTATTTCACATTAATTTGCGTACAAAAGTAAACATTTTAAACGGAGCATTTTACGAGAGCAAAAATAACAATAAAAAAGTATTTCGCTATAAACTACGCGAGTGCACTCTTTGTGTTTTTATATGAACGCTACTTTGATCTAAAGTTCAGTTTTTATTTGTTTAAACGTTAATTGTGTATTACAATTAGATGTTTTAATTTTGTATGCTCAGCCAAGTGTAGAGAATTTAAGTATCTAAATTATTTTTTAATTTTATTTTTAAAGTCAATTTGATTAATTATTCATTTTTTGTTCCGGCTATAATCTTTGATCTTTTACCGTATGTAACATGTGTTTGAAGTTGATTTTCACTTATAGAAAAAGGAAAATATCGCTTAAAAATTACGTGTAGCTGAGCATTAAGATGCTTTCAATATTTATTCTGTTATACATTCTAACCTGAAGTTTATCAAAATACATGCGTGATACAAATATCAGAAGTTGTTTACCTATCTATTTCTTTTCAAATGAAAAACTACAGTTAATTAATAGATTTAAGCTATTGTGTTGTCCATCGATCTTTATTCCCTTAGTAAAAATGTTTTTGTTCCATATGTGGCTTTTAATTTTGACCGGCTTCTATTCAATATTACAGGGAAATCAAAATTATTAAATTTAAGAACGTCGCTTAAATTAGAATTGAACCTAGCACATTGACCTACTCAGAAGCAAATCTTTATAAGCATTAATCGATGCGTTGGCGTATACAAAGTGCTCCATCGCGATCGAGTATCTTTATTACACTTGTTACCCAGTTTGCAGTGAAAAAGTGATTTTACTTAGTTTAATATATTTAGAAGATTGTTTGAATTGTTCTATTGCAAGATATAGTGGTTATAAAGCTGATATATCTGTATTGTATCAGCCCCTATAGTCTTACTGCAGGGCACGGGTCTCTTCTACAATCGAGAGAATAATTAACCCGGGGTTCAGCCATATAGTCCACCACGCCGGCCTAGTGCAGTTTGGTGGACTTTACATGCCGTAGAAATTCTTACAAATCGCCTGGAATATGGGCTTCCTCACGATGTTTTCCTTCACCGTTATAGTTATGTAATGTTTTCTCTTAAAACTTCATCCCGAACAAGTCGTACCCCTTAAATGTGTGAAATCATGCACACACATTTTTTAATACATTTTCCTACGTACAATCCCAATTAAAAACACTCAGCGAAATATTCATACATCAGAACACTAAAAACGAACGCCACGCTTCATATTTGAACAGTTAGAAATACCTAAACTAAATAAACAGCGTATGAGAAAATAAAATGAAATCTGTTGCAGAAACGGGAGAAATCTGCTCTTGACGTCTATTGTACACGTGGGTACACTTGCGGACAAATAAAATGCAATTGCAACTGTTATTGTATAATTTGTTTAAAACATATCAAGCATTTTCAGAAAGAACATTGTTAACCTTCATACGGTCTTCAAAATGACCAACGTCAACGGGCCTCGGGTCTAATTTGACCCGTAACATATATTGCCTACATTTATGTCAAATAATTGCATTACAAATATTGTTTAGGTTTATATTTTAATACATTTATTTATTGACAATGAAAACAACAGCTAGTTAATATAAATTTTATTAGAATTAATTAAGTTTCGAACATATACCATTTTTACTTATTAGGTGCGTAGTAGGTACTACATTACTCTATAATAGCAAAATAACATAATAATCAAAATCAGTTATTACATTGAGAACACAAAGTAATCGTTTTAGAATGCTGTTTACATATAAATTTTTTGCATGTGAGACAAACCAATCCTGTTTTATTATCCGTTTTTGACACAAATGACATCGGCCTCTCTTGGTTGTTTTTTTCTCTGTATTCCTTTCAGACTGGGATGAGGTTGACGATTGTGGATCGTTTTGAGAGGAATCTCGTATACTCTTTGCAATTTCAAGTGAAAAACATGCTCGAGGTAAAGTTTGTCGTTTTTTCACAAAGGGAGTAACAAGCTGCATACCTAGATTTTCCAAAAAGTTACGACGCTTAGCAAGGTTGCCTTCTTTCCAGGCATGATTAGCAGATGTGAATAAAACAAAAGCAATATAAGCCGATATATCAACCATATTACTGAACACCACTTGAGGCCATCGTTTAGTCTTTCTTCTACAAGTATAACAAGATACAGATTTATCCAATGTATCTACACCACCTTTACATTTGTTATAGTCTAATATTATTACTGGCTTCTTATCTGTGTGATTACTAACTTCTGAGTCCTGATGCAATGTGCTCAGAAGATTTACAGATTTATTTTTTTTAGGAATGTAAGACACGAGAGTAGTATCCTTGGTAAAAGCAAAGTTAGATGAAAAAATCGGTCTATTTTTTATGTTCACAAATTCTGGTGGTAATTCAGGCTTATTTTTACGTATAGTTCCTACTAGTGTTATTTGCTTTTCCAGTAATTTTTGTCCCAGTTGATGCGACGTGAAAAAATTATCGGTTGTGAGATTATGGCCGTTTAGCCCCACAGCCAAATCAAAAACCACACGCAGACCTTGATTTCTTTCAGGAACACTTCCGGCTTCTTTTCCTGTATATGGTTGAATATTCCAAGCATAACTAGTTACAGAATCACATAGAACCCAAAACTTTATGCCATACTTTGCCGGTTTTGATGGCATGTATTGCCGAAATGGGCACCTTCCTCTGAATGCTACTAACTGTTCATCTACAGTTACATTTTGGGAAGGATTATAAAGTTTCGGTAATATATCAACCCACCTTTTCCAAAGCTCGCGAATCGAAAGTAAACAGTAATCGAAAGTAATCAAAAGTAAACAAACTACAATCGTTCTATACTTAATGGTCAAATGTGACCCGAAGGCCATTAGAGTAAAAAAATAAACATATTGAAATATTTTATATATTTTTATAAAATATTCATATATTTATATTAAGCTAAGAACTTTGAAAAATGTAACGCAATATCAAATGTCAAAACAAAATACTTAAAAAGAAAACTTTGTTTCAGTCCTGAAATGGGTCAAAAATGACCCGAAGACCGTATGAAGGTTAATAACAACATGTAAACAGAAGAACGTATTTTTGCAGTTATAAGGTGAATCGCCGACTAATTGAGGGTTTTGCCCAAAATATGATAATAATAAATAGATTTACTGGTAGTAGGGCTCTCGTATATGAGAGGCCGCCTGGGTGGGTACCACCGCAATGTCTATTTCTCCCGCCAAACAGCAGTGTAAATACACTGTTGTGTTCCGGTTTGAAGGATATTGTAGAGTAACTACTGGACATATTAAGACTTAATATCACATGTCTTAAGTGAAGTGGAATGCCAAGCATTGCTTTGTAATTCATAGTGTTGTTAGGTTTTGCTACTTTCCATGCCTCTGTCGCTTACCATCAGGCGAACGGCATGCTCGACACGCCATTTATTGCAATAAAAAAAACTTAACCATGTCTCGCCGGCTGAAACAATTACGGTCTGGTTACGAAATTACATACTTGCATAGGTCCCTATGAATGTATTTTCATGTGGTCGGCATTCGAAATACGAACATTCTACTGCCATTTGGGTCTCCGGCAATCTAACTCACCTAAAGAATCACAAGACTATCTTGTCATCTGTGACAATTATTATAATAATAAATAAATTAAACCATTGTGTATGTGAATTAATAAAAATAAAGTGTCTCACAAGGATTGTGGCGGGTACCAAATAAAAATATTTGTATAAACTACCAACATATACTTGTAGACCGCAACTCAGATTTCATTAATACATCAATTTCGACACCTAGTGTTAATAAGAGTTTGGCTCCGAGGTTTCTACACGTTGGCATACATGTGCAATTTGATCATGGTTCAAATCCTCGGACTTAAGTAGATTTTGTGTTTTATTTTATACTATGAACAAAACCAAACATAATTACAAAATAAAATTTTAATAAAAATAGGATTAGAAAAAAAAAAAAAAAAAAAAAGCTACAAATACATAATTTAGAAAAATGAGCATAATACGATCTCCACCCACTGCTGCCATTGGTGGCTCTCAACCTGATCTGTCGAAAATAAGTGGAGGCACTTCTGAGGCTTCTATAACATTTCGTAAACGAAAACAGCGAGAAGAGCCTGAATGCCTTTGCAGAGAAGACACAAAGCTTATTCGAGACGAATTATCGCGTATGTCTGCATTATTGGAAAATTATGTTGTTTCTAATACACAAATTATGAGCCAAATGAATGAAAGAATCGTTGAAGTAAAAAGTGACATTACTGATTTAAAAATATCACACGAAGAAACCAAGAACTTTATTAGTACCAATGTAGCAGAAATTACTTCTCAAATACAAGATATAAAGTCGGCAACATTAAAAATTACACTAGAACATGATTTTCTAAAAACTCAGTTATCATTATTAGAAACGAAAGTATCCAATGATGAGGCAAAAATAAAATCATTTGATGTTAACCTAAATGCATTAAAACAATTACTACCGAATACATCTGAAAATGAGAAGTTACATGCTAATGAACAGATAATTCGTGAAGTTCATGAACGCAAAAAGAGACTGAACAATATTATAATAGCTGGCATCTCCGAGCACAACTCCACAAGTATCCAAGAGAGAATTAATCATGATGAGACTGAAATAATGAAAATAATTACTACCATAGATAATACAATGCCAAAGCCCATCGCGATATTTCGTATCGGTAAATATAATCCAGGAAAAATCCGAAAGATTAAAGTATGCTTTAGCAAATTTGAAACAGCCCTTTTATTACTCCGTCACAAAAACAACTTGCCTAATGATGTAAAATTATTTTCTGATCAAACCCCAACTCAACAAAAATATTTCCGTAATGTGAAAGATGAACTGACTCGGCGTTTAAGCAATGGCGAAAACGATATAATGATAAAATACATCAATGGGACACCAACTATAATCAAAACACCTTCAAAAAACTTGAACGTTCGAGCGTAATGAACAATTCAACAAACAGAATAACTTACCATATTGTCGATGATTATAAAAATATACAGACCAAAAAATCACGAATATCATTTCTCTACTTAAACGCTCGAAGCATAAAGAAAAGAGGCAAATTAGACGAATTAAAATGTACACTCAAATCAATACCTACTACAATTCACGTAATTCTCATTACGGAAACATGGATAAATTCAGAAAACCAAGCTTCACAATTACAAATAGACAACTATACGCATTACTATAACTACAGAACAGACGCTAGAGGAGGAGGTGTATCGGCATATATCTCTAACAACTTGAAACATAATTTGATTGAATCAACATATAAAGATGGAAATAACTATCTATGGATTCATTTAGAAAAAATTGCAAATATTGGTGTGGTCTACAAACCAGGTAATACAAACTTTGATAATTTTCTTAAAGAATATGAAGAACAATTACAGACACGAAAAAAAGCTATTGTTTTTGGAGACTTCAACATTGACCTACTAACAAAAGATAAACAAGTAATAAAATATAAACAAACAATCAATGAATCAGGGCATAGATTTTTAAACAAGATTACTCAAAAGTTCTGTACAAGAGACTCTAGAACAAAAAAATCTATTCTTGACCACATCAGCACCAATTTAAAGATTAACCACTTTAATATTACTGTTATTAACTCTTCAATGTCAGATCATAAACAAATCTACTTACAAATAAACAAATTTAAATCCCCTCAAAAGACTCACAAATGCTATGAAACAGTAGATTATACAAAACTAGATGATTTAATAAAATTGAATGGCCTGCCAGATGACAATGACTATGAGAACTTCCAAAGTGAATTAAAAAATCATATTCAAAATAGTAAGACAATAAAAAAAAAAATTATAAACCTGCCTCAAGAAGATTGGATCAACAGGGAAATAATTGATGGAATAAGTCAAAGAAATTTCCTGTGGACACAATACAAAAATAACAGAAATGATGAAAACCTAGAAAACAAACTAAAAGCAAAAAGATATAGTGTAAAAAAAATAATACAAAATGCGAAAGACTCGTACTACTATAAGTTATTTAATAATTGTTATAGCAATCCCAAAAGAATGTGGACTCTAATAAATAAACTATCTAGTAATAAAATAAAACTAAGTAGTGCTCCTTCAAAGCTCTTTCTAAACTCCAAGACAATAACTGACACTAGTGAAATTTGTGAAATTTTCAATAAATATTTTTCTACTATAGGATCCCATTTGGCAGCACAAATACCTAGAAAATACCACGATAATTTAAATCCACCATCACACTATACTAGTTCAGAAAAATACCCTGAGTTAAATACATTGGAACCGTGCACCGCGCATGAAGTCAGTAGGATTATAAAAGACTTGGATCCAAATGCAAGCACTGGGATAGATAAGATTAGTCCAAAAGTAATAAAATATTTGCAAAATCAAATCTCTAATAATTTAGCTCGGTGTTTTAATAAACTTATGATAGATGGAGAGTTTCCACTTATGCTTAAAGTCGCTAAGGTAACACCTATTTACAAATCGGGCGCTAAAACTGATCCAGGAAATTATCGTCCGATCTCTGTGCTTCCAGTAATATCGAAAATCTTTGAAAAAATTATTTATAAGCGGTTAACAAAATATTTAGATTCCTTCAATTTTTTATCACAAAGACAATATGGATTCAGAGCCAAAAGTAACACTACCTCTGCAACTGTTGATCTTACAACAAAAATCAAGGAAAACATAGATAAAAAGAATATTGTTGTAGGTGTGTTTATCGACCTACAAAAAGCCTTTGACACTGTTAGTCACAATCTTTTATTACAAAAACTAGAAAATATTGGCATAAAAGGACAAGCTCTTAAACTATTTAAATCCTATCTAACAAATAGATCCCAGGTTGTGAAAATTGAAAACTTTCAAAGCAATACATTACCCATCACTTATGGAGTCCCGCAGGGCTCAATTTTAGGACCACTACTTTTTTTAATATATGTAAACAATATTTCCAACTTAGCACTTCATGGCCATATAACGTTATATGCAGACGACACGTGCCTGTTTTATTTCGGAGCTAATATATCGAATATTATTGCACAAGCGCAAGAAGATCTGGATCGCTTACATGAGTGGTTCTTGTACAATTTACTTACTATCAACATTTCAAAAACATGTTACACTGTATTTAAAGCCAAAAACAAAAAGATTCCACTACATGCACCTCTTACCATCAATAATATACCAATACAACGGAAAAACTGCGAGAAGTATCTTGGTTTAAGAATGGACAGTTGCTTAACATGGTCCAGTCAAATTGATGACATCAAGAAAAAACTTTCAGCCCTCATTAGTTCGCTCTACAATATCTCACGATGTATTCCTAAAAAAATGCGTTACACTATCTATAATTCGCTAGTGAAACCACATTTATTGTACCTGATTGAGATCTGGGGCAGCGCCAGTAAATCTAAGATAAAAGATCTTCAGAGAGCACAAAATAAAATAATAAAAATACTCTTTCAACTTCCATATGCGACACCATCGTCGAAACTTTACAAGGACACAAATATAATGAATATCACACAACTTTATATATATAATACCTGTATTCTTATTAGAAAAATTATTAATAATTCCATTCACACAGATTTACAATTCATTAAAAAATCACAAATATGTACACGTAGCACCCGCCGACCTAGTTTACTTGTTCTGCCAAAAATACGAACAAACTATGCCAAAAAAAATATCACTTTTGAGGGAGCACAATATTACAATAAAATACCGTCAGAAATTAAAAATGTAAGCTCATTTAACTGTTTTAAATCTCAACTTTCAAAGTATATACTTGATAACCAATATCTTTAGCTTGAATAAATAAATAAAAATTGCAAGTTGTTAAATTTTATGCACAATAATAATAAAAAAAGAAAATAATAATAATAATAAAATTAAAAAAATTGCTCGCTGTAACTACAATACATGATACATACGAGTATAAGTTAAATGAGTGCACGGCGACCACTGTACTACGATTTAATACTTAAGCTTTGTTGATATTCTCATGTAAGTGACTTATTTGTCTTTATGAGAATAAAATTTCTTAAACCAAATAAATAGACCCAACAGTCACATACATAGTCCTGACCCCACACTAAGATCTAGTCTTGGATCGTGAGTATCAGAAACTACGAGAGACTTTTCGGTCTCACAAACACCCAGACCCGAAACAAATATCTGTGGATCACACAATTATTTGACTCGGTGCGGGGATCGTACCCGCTGCGTCTCGTTTCACAGCCGGCGTCTAACCAAGTGCGCCACAAACGATGTCGCCACTAAAATTCTCAGTTATAAAATCTTCTAATATTTTTGTCCGCCATTGTACACGAACCGTGACCGGTGACAATAAAAAGGCATTTATTAGACGCAGCGTATAGCTCTGTTCTTTTTAGTTCAGTTATTGAACGTATTCAACAGAATAAACAATGGCTAGTTATTTTTCTAAATGAACACTCTTTCGTCGCGTAATTAGTCTTTTATAGAAAATATGAAATGTGAATTCATTTTATTCAGCAATATTTTCAAGTATTTTTATATTATACCAGTATTGCTCGCGGTTTCGCTTGCGTGAAATATTTTTCGCGGGATGAAGTCCCGCTGTATACCTATTTTACCGGGATAAAAAGTACCCCACAGCTTTCCTTGATAAATGTACTATCCAAAACTAAAACAAATTTTGCAATTCAAAGCAGTAGTTTCTAAGAACAGCGTATTCACTCAAACAAATAAATAAACAAGCAAGCGAACAAACAAATTCTTCAGCTTATTCATTTTAGTATAAATATTTCTAAGAATTTTATATCATAAGAGCTTTTCACTAAGAGTTAGTGACAATCGCTGCTTGTGTGCTCCCAATCATCCCTACCCATAGGGTTGGTTGTAATGAAATGAAAATATTTATTGAACCCATAAAATGTTATACATTATTTAGATTCAGTCACTTTTTTCCACTACCACCCGGTTCACAAAGCTGTTTTCACCAAAGAAGAACAGGCAAGACTGTAACAGTGTAAAGGGATGCTTTCGTTATCAATATATTTATTTTCATTCAGTCTTTTAGATCTTAACTATACCCAAATTATCATAAATAAAATCTACTAATTTATCAATGAGCAAGAAAATTACACATTAGAGTAGAGTCGTGTAGATCTTTGGGCTAATTTTATTTTTATTGTAATTAAATCCACTCATTCGACCAAAAATATTTATAAACTATTCAGTGCATTTGCCAACAATTTATCTTGGAGCGATTCGAATTTAAATCTTCCATTTCTTCAGCTTCTTAGCAATTTAGTAGGATTTGCTTGTTATGGAAACAAGCAAATCCTATTTTAAATTCCTACTTATAACTTCACCTCCTTCTTTCCACAATCATTTCAGTCAATTCCGCCTGTTGCGCACACACTAAACATGGTAATGGGTGCAATTAGCTAGTCTTCAGCACTGCGTGTAAGTGGATTTTGAACGCAGACTTCGTATCTCCATTAGCGTTCCTATGTAGCACTGTGGTTGTCTCCGAAACTTAATTCTGAGTCATCATATTTGTCAAATGAGCTAGCTGAATTGTGGAGTCAATAATTGTATTAAACTGAAATTTAGTAAGCGATAGTTATAAATGGAGAATTGTACAAGCTCCGATAAATTCACTGGCCGGATGAAAAGTGATTGCTAATTGGTTAGTTCGCAGCTAAGAAGTCAGGGTTCTTGGTGAAAATCAAAGTAAAAGTATTATTGATTATCTTCGAATTAATAGCCCATAAAAATAACGAAAATAATACATAAAATCTCAAAAAAATATAGAGAAACTAAAACAATGGGTTAATTAGAAGGCCGTCGTTTCTGAGTTTCAAATTATAATTTAACATTTCACTGACTCTTAAAAGGATCGAGGGTTTAAATCGAGACCGAGGAGCACAAACTCAATGAAATATTCAATACAAAGAATCTCAGATCACAATACTTGAGTCACCCTAATTGAATGCAAAACAAAAAACAAAAGCGTGAAGCACCCTCGATATTTTCAACGCAATTCGCTTTAGACGACAAAGAATCTGATCATTTTTACCAGCTGCTTCCCCGTCCAATAAATCCCTCCATAACTACATTCGCACCTATCACACCTAGATACCTCCCAACGCCATGGAGTGGAACCACCCACATTTTTAATCTAAGATAAAGGGTACATTGAGTGCTTAACCGCCGTGGTTGACGACCATGCAAACTGACTCTTACACCTCAATTCCCTTTACTGCATCAAAATAAGGACTAGATTCCTTTGCATTAGCGACAAACCCAAACATTGCGATGTCATCCGTCGCGACAACTTTACAGATACCGTCGTCAGAGCTGTTGGTTTGGGTAAGTTCAATGTATATTATATTTTGCGATATGCATTTTCAAGTTGGTTCGTACGGTATCTTCAGATACGAGGGGAGACAATAGGGGCTTGTTTTACCGGTGGCTGAACATATCGATAGTGTCTCGGCTGTATAAGCGATAGCGGTGCCGATGAGTTTTGAAATAATATCGCTTCGGGCGATACATTTAGTTATCGTAAGGATCCATTGAATTCACTCGTTTGATGTTGATTTTCCTCGTTCGTGTCTACGTGTATTTAATTAAATAGCTATCTGTGGTGTTTGATGTCTGGCTTCTTCGGTTTTGTACGGCTATAAATTAAAGACATTTTTTTTACTTTCCCTTAATATTTAAGTCTTCCACTTTGATATGAAGGAGAATGGAGAATGATTTGTTCTCAATTACGATTTAATTTATTTCTGATTAATTTAGTTCTAGGAAGGGCTAGTTAGCGACTTTCAGTGATTCGTCAAGTCTAGTACTCGAATTCTTTGAATGAATGCTCATTTGAATCTAGTTTCTACGTGTTTCAGTATAAGTGTACACCTATTACTACTGGTCCTTATAGACTGATAGTCTCTGTACTTATTATTTTGTTGTTAATTTAATCATTTTGCTAACTGACATTACCACTGTTGACTGGATGCTATTTTTAGAATTCCACCACGGTATCCCCCGCCTATCATAGGAGGTTACTAATGGCGGCAACGCTAGTCGCAGCGTCCATTGAAAGCGACTACGAGGTGTTAATGCGTGGGGTGTGTCGCAGCACGACATCACGCAGGAGTGGTTCCGATGAGGCCATGGTATTTTGCCTCAGGATCCCGGAGCCGTTCCAATGCACTAAAGAGGACTATTATGGGGTTTTTGGCTGGTATGCCGGTGTAGGAATTTGTTACGGACTCGACTCAACGATCACATTTAGGGTAATATATTTTCTGGGTGGCTCAACGTTAAGTCGTAAGACCAGTGAACCCAACATCACGGCTCTGCCACCCCCCACAGGCAACTGTAGCGATAAAACGTTGTTCCCAGTGAAAACAAAAAAAAAACAATATATGAATACTTTTTTATTTTTACTTTTATATTCCAATTAAGCAAGGGTAGTAAACAAACAAAATATCATTGGATTTAAATGACCACTCATATATTTATCAGTAGCTATTAATAACAGGGCATCATACTCATTAATTTCAATCGAGAAAGTACAAGAAAAGAAAAGAAAAGAAAAGAAAAAAATATTTATTTGTAACAAGTAGCAATAACTAACTAAAACAATTTTATACATAGGTACAAACAGTGCTTGTTACAAAAACGGACCACACTCAGCATGTGCTGGTTTACCAGCGCTGGTCTTCCGTGTGGCCGTGACGTGATGTCACGGGCGTCAAACAAACAATTTGAAACTGCTGACAAATAAACAAAAAATGTAAAAGGAAAAAAGCAACATACAGTCGAATTGAGAACCTCCTCCTTTTTTGAAGTCGGTTAATAATAATAATTTAACACTTTGGATATACAATAGGTATGTTATCCATAGGGACAACACAAGCGTCTAGCTAGGGGTACACGTTGGCGTTGCAATGTGTGGGCATCCAGACCCGTAGGAAACAAAACTTACAGAAATTGAAAATGACATAATTATTTGAAGAAAACAATCTTAAAATAAAAAATATTTATAAAAGTAAAACAATAACAAATAAAAATAACAACAATAATAATAAAATTACACAGCAAAAATATATGTGAATTAATAATTTAAATAAAATAAAATAGTTAGAGTATTATTTTGAAAGGTGCATAAAAAGTTATTTAAAAGGCACTGGTTTCATGGCGTAAAGTTTCATCAGTTATTTGATGAGCAAGAATAAATTTTATTATATTTTTTCTAAAACCAATAACATTATTTAGGTCCCTTATTGGTGGAGGTATGTTGTTCCAACACTTCGTGGCAACATAACTGAAACTTCCTCTAAAAGCAGCAGAGCTATGACAGCGTGTGGAAAGTTGCTTAGCACATCGCCGAGGCCCATAAGGTGTGTAGCTAGATGCCCAGGATAATTTGCTATGAAGATAGCCGGGTGATTTTTGCTTCAACACTCCAAAGAGAAGACAAGCTAGATGTAGTTTGCGTCTATGTTTCATTTTTAAAATGTTGTGGCGATTTAAATAAGGAGTGACGTGGGCTCTTAGTGGAATGTTGAAGCAAAATCGAGCACAGGCATTTTGCACTCGCTGAATAATTTTTTGAGTTCTACCTAGCAAACGTGGACTAAAGACTGTATCCATATAATTTAGTTTGGATAGTACGAGTGATTCCACAAGCTGCAAACGCAAACTTTCTTGTATATATGGCTTGATTTTATACAACACCCTAAGTTTATAGAAACAGTCCCTTACTGAGTTTGCAACATGCTTTTCGAATCGCAAGTCACAGTCCATATACAACCCTAAATTTCGAGCTTCATAGACACGCTCAATAGGCTCACCCATTAGTTCGACACTCATCGATGAGCTTAAATTGGCTAAATTATGTTTGCTTCCAAATACTAGATATTTCGTTTTGGAGGGATTTAGTAATAAACAATTACGTTCAGACCAATTCGCAATACTTGAGAGATCCTCATTCAGCTTAGTTATTGCATTATTAATTTCAGCTGGACTAAAAGAAATATATAATTGGATATCATCCGCATAAATGTGATATTTGCAATGCCTAATGTGCGTGATAATATCAGAAGAGTATAAAATGAATAAAATAGGTCCCAAGATAGAGCCCTGAGGTACTCCCCTAGTAATAATTACGTTGTCAGATGTTAAGGACGATCCATCATTACAACTCATCTTAACACACTGAAAACGGTTACTTAAGTAACTATGAAACCATTTTACGGTTTTATTATCGAAACCATAGTAAGATAACTTAGACAGTAAAAGATTAATGTTAATTGAATCGAAAGCCCTAGAAAAGTCCAATAACACGAGTAGAGTGCACATTCCCCTATCTTGGGAGCACAATATGTTATCAGTTACATCAAGCATAGCTGTCACTGTACTCCGTCCCTTTCTAAACCCAGATTGTGTATCTGGCAGTATATTATTAGTTTCTAAATATTCCACCAACTGAGAACAAATTGCTTTCTCCAAGACTTTTGAAAGGCACGGCAAAATACTAATGGGTCTTAAATCTTTTAATTCCATTGGGTTAGAGTTTTTGGGTAAAGGACGCACATAGGCATGTTTCCAGGCATCAGGGAATGTAGACGATGTAATGGACAAATTGATTACATCTTTAATTGTGTCAATAGTATAAGGAAACGTCATGATGAGCATATCCAAGCTTAAGCGGTCACAACCTTCAGCATTAGATTTCAAAGTGTTTATTATTTTAATTATCGTATTTAGATCAACCACTTCTAGGCGAAATATGGCGTCATTAAACCTATTAAATTCAAAAAATGTTAACTGCGATATACTGACCTCAGAAGGTCCTGAAATATTTAAAAAATGATTATTTATCCTATTAGCGTCGTTAAAAACAATAGGTAATTCAGTATTTATCCTTGGAAGCAAAGTTTTCTTAAGGTTTTTCCATAATAATTGGGGTTTTTTAATGTTACAATTTATGTGGTACTTAAAAAAGGCAACTTTTTCATAAAATAGTGCCTTACTAACAACAGATTTTAATGTTTTATAATAATCTTTTTTAGAATCGCACTTATTTTTATGATAATCCGCCGAGGCATCGTCACGCAAGCGCATCATTAGTTTTATGGTATCAGTAATCCAAGGGTGAGACCGTTCTTTAATGACAATGGATCTTAACGGCGCATGACGATCGAAAAGTGCAACCAAATTAGAATTAAAAGTATTTACAATGTCATTAATATTTTCCAGTCCTGCGATTAGGTCCCATCTAATAGATTGTAAATCTGCGTTGAAAGCATCCACGTCAATATTATTTTTAGGTCTAAATGTTATAGTACGTGGTATAGGTTTACAACGTTTAATTTGAAATTTACAAACCACCAGACAGTGACCATAGAGGGATCCCACATGTTGTACAGATAGTTTTTTTATATCCAGGTCAGAACAGACAACATCGATGAGTGTTTTACTAGTCTCGGTGTAATGAGTTGCCTCTGTAACTAGCTGGGATAGACTAAGACAGGATAATAATGTAATAAATTTTGTTGTTTTAATGTCATTGCAGCAGAATAAATTAATATTAAAATCACCTAATAGAATTAAATTGTCATAGCTTGGGAATGAACTAATTGTGTCTGATATGGCATCAAGAAATGTGTCAGTATCTAGCCAAGGTGGGCGGTATGCGGTCCCAATAACCAACTTCTTTCCATTGAGTGTCATAGAAAGCCACATTTGCTCAACAGAAAGATGCAGAGGGGAAACTGGGTGCAATAGTCTACGTACACTGATGTCTCGCTTAACGTAGAAACCAACACCTCCTCCTCGCGAGCGTACTTCCCGTGGTCTAGGAATATGCCTTAATCGGTACTCAGGTATTGTTGGGGCACGACCCTCCTCCCCCGCTTTAAGCCAAGTTTCATTTATAGCTAGTATATCTATGTCGTTACGGGTCACTGCTGCTATAAAATTGTCGTGATTTGTACCGAGGGAACCAGCATTGAACAAACCAATGGTTAGAAACTTACTAGGCATTGCATTCTCGGAGAATAAACATAATGTGCCATAAATAATATAAAGGTTGTACATTTTTAAGTAGAGTAAACATTTGTAGTATATATAAGTAGTTAAAAATATACAGTAATATAAAATATTTTGCATGTATATGATTAAAAATATCCTGTGTATAGTTAACTGTTAAAAATAGATGTAAAATTGGATGTATCAAAGAGTATTTATAACATGTAATAAGGTACATAAAAATTATCTGTTCTAGGGTGCAAGCAATATTACCGGTGGGGTCCAGATGTCCACACAAGGCCACGGCGTATAAATAGTATAGTTCCACAATAAAATATTTAAAAACAGTACGGTTATTTGGACGACCTTTTGGGTGTTGACTTAGGCAGGACCAACAGTATGCTTTCCAAAAATTCGGGTAATATCATCTTCACACGTGATACGCTGAACTTTCTGTCCATCCTCCTTACGAGCGAATATCTTGCCGCCTTTGGTCCATATATACTTCCAGTTATGAAGGCCAGTTACAACACTTAACTACACCCATATATCTTAAAATACCGGGTATATAAAGACTGCGATCGAAAACGAAACCAGGTGGTAGTTTTAGTGGTTACAAACACGATGCAAATAGAAATTTCGCCAAAACAGTGACAGATTTGTTATTTGTTTTTTTTTTAAATCATCGTATTTGGGTGGTAAATACCTAGTTTTTGCGAAAAAACTAATTTGAACCCTTACGTACCATTGCGTGTTTAAAAATAAAGAGGTGAACATGTTTATTTTAAGAAAACTATATCACCCAAATACGACGATAAGTAAAAATTACAAAAAGAAAGTTGACTTTTTTTTGCAAAATTTTTAGCTGCATTGTGTCTGAAGTCACTAATACTACCTAGCTTCGTTTTCGGTCGCAGTCTTGATATACCCTGTATAATAGAAATTCCCCGCAACCGTACATCTAGAAATAGGTCTCAAAATACGAATTCTGTACAACACAGAGCGTTGGTCACAGCACATAACACTTAATGGTGCACGGTTATCGCCAGACACTTTCAACACGGAGTAGTGAGCGCCTCGACAAATCCACTTGAACCTAGTTCTCCTTTATACTAAAGGTTTATCCGATTCACCCTAAGGTAGTTTGTATCTGATTTCACCAAGTTTAAAGGGGATAACCATAGTGGATATAATCTTTGGTGTTTTAAAAGCTCACTACTGCATTACTGACGTAATTGTACTACGGTATTTCAGTAATTTTAAATGTGACGTGTTTTCGGGTCAGCATATTCATCCAGCTGAGAAACGAGAGGCCTCGGGTTCGATAACCACACCTAGACAATTAATTTATTATGTGTTTCAGGCTTCGCTGTTTGTCAGACCAAAAAGTCTCTCGTATTTCCTGACTATGTAAGTTACAGTTGGATGTAATTATTTTTATTTATTTAAATCTTTATTCCTTAACAATTATTGTACATAGGTTGCATTTAGATCTATCCTTAAGTTTATAAATAACTGTCATTTTTATAACAAAAAAAACAAAACGTATCAAAAAGCGAAATCAAATTAAACGACAAATAAATCAGCATGCATCTATAGGACCTGTTCAATGTTCCTTCTAGTGTCTCTATTCCTTGCCTTCGCAATCCAGTCAGTTTACGTGTGAAATTATTATTATTTATTTATTATATCAATCATTTATAATAAGCTGTCAAAACAATCGGGTTATATGTTGAATATTTCCGATTTAACATATTCGTACCGCAGTTCAATTGAATTACCGACAGACCTATTTCATCAGTCAACGCAATAATTATATATTCCGTTTATGCGGAAAATTGTTTTTAAATTATCAAACGGTCGGTTTACATTTCACCGAGCTGATGGTTTCAATAAATTCATTTACTTTGTTTAAATTTGACCGTTTTGTTACGAATTGAATCATTGAATTATTCAAATATGGAACGCTAGTCTGAATTATTGAATCTACTGAACTACGTGTAATTTTTCAATCAAAATTATATAAATGAAAATGGCAGAGCCTTGCGACAGTACAGTACACTACCGACATTTAGCATTTGGAGACGGAGATTTTTTGACGCGTATGAGCCTTTCGCCCTTCTTCTTTATCTGCTTTCAAATATTTTTAGCCAAAGCCGGTAAAAAGTTTACAATCCTCAATTGTAAATCTATTGTGTATTTCTGTTATGTTTTGTTGTTGCATGTTGTGATAGCCTTAAAATTAGTTACTTTTATTTTAATATTTTTGTATTCTTATAGTGTTAGTAGATTTGGATCCACCACTGGTTGCCCAAATAAATAAATAAATCAATTACGGGCTACTTTTACTATTGCCATCAGATGAATTTGTAACCGTATCTACGCCCTAAATATTCACGGCCTTATTCATAGACATATTTAAAACTATTTTGGACATCTAGTGTTTTGTCCCTTTCGAACAACTTTTGTATTCAGTTTGAGCGAACAAGAAAAAATATTCAAAAGTTACTACAGTTCACATGGTCGCTTTCCGTCTTACATTTTCTCTATCTACTTCACAGATAAATATTGACAATACCATTCCTTTCGTCTATTCGTGAAAGATACTTCTGCAAACTAGTTCTATGAAATATCAAATAATCTTTGATAGAAACTTAATATCAGAATTCTGTGAAAGGACTAAGCACTATTGATCGCAACATCGCAACGCGTCTGTCACTATTTATCATCCATAATATTTACTACACAACTAGATATGGAACTGTGAAATATTAATGAAGAATATTTACGAATGAAAAGTAATTGCAAATACGGAGATAATAACTTTATAAATAAGATTCTTAATATCTACATTTCCTTTGTCATACCAGTGAAAAAAATATTATAAGCTGTATATTCTCAATTGTAATGCTATCTAAATGTATAGAGCACACAACATGCAGTCTGTGAATTTGCAGACGGTAACATGGTTTGAAAGAGAATCTATCTATCCTTCTCCCTCTCTCTCTCTTTCTCTCTCTCTCTGTCTCTCTCTCTCTCTCTCTCTCTCTCTTCAGCCACAAAAATTCCACTACCTAACATAGGCCTAACCAAAGAATTTCGACATCGACCTGTTGGAAAAGTCCTGCATCCAGCAACTTACTTACCTAATCTAGGATGTCTATCCAATGACAACCTTGTATTTCCTATTTCTAAGCTTTACTTTCTCTATGTGTTTTGACAGCCTCCTTGGCACTGTTGTTTAGACGCCGCCTGTGAAACGAGAGGCCGCGGGTTCGATCCGCTTTCCGAAACAAATATTTGTGTGATCCATAGGTATTTGTTTCGGGTCTGGGTGTTTGTGAGACCGAAAAGTCTCTCGTAGTTTATGATACTGACACAAGACTCGACCTTAGTGTGGGGTCAGGACTATGTATGTGACTGTTGGGTGTATTTATTTATGTGTTGAATTATAGGTACTTGAAACCTAATTCTTCCAAACCATTTCAAAAACAAATCAATTTCGCAACAACACACTAACCCAAGTTCATTGTTTCTGTTAATTCATTACCAGCAACCCGAATATACTCGCAATTGTGTAAGGAGTGAAACGGGGCGGCAAAGAGGCTTCTCTGGGTCCGACAATGGAGATTGTAACGGAGCAATAAATTCCCATCCCGGCCCATTGTTCTAAGCGAAATTATTTTATCAATACTCGGACAGGAAGTTTTGTTGCTGTTGAAATGTTATGGCTGCTGGTTTATCTTAACACATTTTTATTAGCTTCCCCTGTTTGTAGCGTGGGGTGCTTACAACAATTATTTATCCTTTAGCAACCTAGCTTTTTGACCATAAAAGGAATGTGTTTCAGTCCATTTTATAATCTTAAACTCATTATCAATTATTTTAACTTTTTTTAGTTAGGTCTCTTAGGCGTGTATTTTAGTTTTTTAAACTATTATTTATTATTGTTTAACGCTTGTATGGTGGCCAGCCTTAATGGTTGACTAGATATGCCCCGCGATTTTGTCCGCATAGATTGTACCGTGATGTGTTATAGCAATCCAGCTGGCACCGATCGCAAAAAAAAGTTAGCATTTTTAGGTATTTCAGAGTAATAAAAAAAATATAGATTTATTTATCTCTTTTTAATAAAATTTCGAAGTCAATATTTTTTTTTTATATTTTTTATTTACTTAGCTATTCTCACTCTCTTCCCTTATAGCTATACAAAATCGAAGCAATACCCATTCGCTAGTGTCCCATATCCACAAAATACTCTATGAACACAAAACGGTTGGCAACATCGAGATATCTTGGGTCAGAAGCCACGTAGGCATAGACGGCAACGAGCTTGCCGATCAAGCAGCGAACTCCGCCGCGTCGCTACACCGCACGCCGGACTACCATTATGTCCCGGAATCGTACATAAAAAAATGCGCTCGCAGATCTACTTTGAACATCTGGCAATCACGATACGCAAGCGCAGAACAAGGCCTTAGAACCAGGACGATGTTCCCCAACCTCGGTGATATCCGAGCGTTGTGGAAGAAAATAACCCCAAACTTCTATCTTACGCAGTTCCTCACCGGGCACGGCGCTCATAGGGCCTATCTCCATCGTTTCCATATAGTGTCAAATAACACGTGTCCTTGCGACGACACCACTATCCAAACCCCGGACCATTTACTAGAGGAATGCCCGCGTTTTGGAGCGTTGCGCCTTAGACACGAGATGGTCTGCAGTCGCTTCAGTGTTTCGCCATATAATATCGCTGAGCTTGCTCGGAAGGAAAAAGCTCTCAGTTCCTTTTTGGAACTGGTTGAGTCCATTTATAGCAGGCTAAAGGCTTTCAATAACAATTAAAAAACTGTATCGTTACTTACTTTAGACTGTTTGATTAATTATTGTAATCGAATCTAGTGTAGCTTTATATAACTTATACAATTCATATCTCTGTTAATAAGTGTTTATTGTAGTCTTGGCGCCTCAATGGTCAGCACCTATGTATAAATTAATTGAATCAATGTAACCTAACCCTAATGGCGTCATTATGTAGCAAATAAGCAACATTTACTTTAATTTAGTTATTTGTCCGTTTCTATATAATAGGAAGGACCTAACTCTCGCGACCACACACTCAACTCACAACATTTACACACACCTCAATTCTTCTACACTTCCCAGGGGGCCGATGAGGGGCGGACGAAGGCATTGCTATGCCGTAGTCCTGCTCCTCCGGAAAATTCCCCTACACCTACATTTAAAACTGACAAAGGGAGATCCACCGTATCAAATAGCGAGGCGTCTCTCCTTTGTCAGTTAAATCATCCCACATACTAAAACACAACACTTTACAGTGATATAGACAATTCCCCTACAGAACAAAACACAGAAAAAAAAAAAAAAAAAAAAAAAGTTATTCCCTAAAACTTCACCTTCACGTATTACACCTACAAACACTCGTAATACAAACGTAAAGCAGTTTTGGTGGGAGCGTGTCAGTGCAGTTCGCTGCTTGTTTTAATTGTTCCTTAATTAGTTTCGAGTTGTTTGTGTTCAAGTGGTGTTGTGCAATAGTCATTTACATTAATTATAATATATGGAAATTTAAAGTTGATTAAGACATTTTGCATAGGGAATGATATTTTGGATAGATTTTTTGCAAGGAATACCTATCAAATTCAAATAATTAAATATTTTTAAAATTCAACAAACATATTTCATTCTTCTTATACATAAACCAAATCTAGTTCAAACAGCTCAAAACGCACGTATCCAGACCGTAAAAATCTAAATAAAAGAAAAAAACATAAACACGGAATTCTAAATTCAAACGCGGCGGAATGGGCTAGCGTACAAAATTTATCGGCACAAACGTCACCAAGTTGTTTCTTTACAAAAAAGATTTCCCGTCGCCGACAACGCCGCACTATCAAATCGGCGGGACCCGGCGCTGTATATCGGCAGTCCCAGATCGTCTCGCACCTCATCTTTTATTCATTTCAATTTTTCCCCTGTGCGTGTTTGGTGTTGCCGGGTTTAAGATAATTCGCACAGAAAACGGGTAAAATTATCATTGCTCTCTACAATGAAATTAAACGTATTTTTGGTACAAAGTTATGGAAATAAAATTAGATGATTTGTAATTTTACTTTTTGTTATGCTGTCAGATCTTACATGACAGAAACGTTGACGTATTATTATCAGCTTTAGCAACAGGAAATCCACTGCTAAACAATCCCAAGAACTTTAACGACTTGTTGTAGGCTTTACATAATATATTAACGGGTTCCAGTTTCATTCATTCCAACATATTAAATTGGAGAAAGTTTTTTTTAGTAGGTGTCAAGTGCTCAAATGTGGGAAAGGGGGCAAAAGAATGGTTAATAAGAAATCTCCCATAATTTTCGTAATACCCAAGTCTGGCAACATTGAACCGCCACGAATGCAAAGCCTCAGTGGTCCAATAAATCCGATATAAAATACGAATCGGTGTTTACCTTGTTTTCTTTTATTTCTGCATCTTTTTTTGTTTTCTCTCCTGCCCATGTTTAGCATTCTTGTTGATTGCATCGCATTACAACCATTTTTTATTCGAAAATCTGATACCTCTTATATTATGCCGCATTATTACATTACTGCCTCGGTGGCATAGTTGTACTACGGTACGACTACAAAGCTGAGGTCTCGGGTTCGAATACCGGGTCGGGCAATGTGATATTGGATTTTTGATTTTATTTAGCCCGGAGTCAGGAATTTGTGTCCGATATGGCGATAGGCTCGCCCTCTATCACATCATGTTACGGAACATATAAAGCGAAATGTGGGTGTCCTGATGGCGCCTCTGCCTACCCCTTCTGGGATAAAGGCGTGAGTTTATGTATGTATGTATGTATTGCATTACATACGGTTGCATAAGTCCTCTAATCGAGCAAACTGCTCACTTGGTGTTAAATTATTACCGCAGTTTATTAACAACAATAACTTGGGTCTTTGACGCGTTTTCAGATGACATATATAGCAGAGTGATAGGAGGAAAAAAGACAGCGAAGAAATATGGGCCGCCGCAATCTCCTCCTTTGCGTCGGTTAAAATACTACTTGTTACTATGTATCTTTGTACATGTATCTTTTGCCCGCCTGATTCTTCAATTAATGGTTAGTTGACCATGAATACCCGTAAACGTGGACTGTGAGTTCCTAAGTAACATTCTCAGGTTGGGCACTTTACAAAAGTAAGCGCAACAAAGTAAAGCACTAGTGGCACTATTTACTAATTCTAAGGAACCGCTGGCCCACTCTTGATACTTGATTTCATTTATTTTCATTAAATCCCCCTCCTCCCCCTCTCAATCGGACCCTCGATTGTGGAGGAGGCTCTTGCCCTGCACTGAGACATGTATGGGCTGATACAGTACAATACAGTACAGTACAAATGGTAACGCGATCTTTTAAAATTGTGCAAAGACAGAAGAAAGAAAGAAAGAAAGAAAAACGATTTATTTGTCACAGTCGCAATATGTTACAAACATGGTTAAAATAAATAATAATAAATTTTACAGCATTCAATAGTACAAATTTATATCGATCCTATCCTTTTCAAAAGAAATCGATTATCAAGAGCAGCTCGGTAGTTACGAACATATGTACGTAAAAGATTGAATTGAGATTTTATACCTCCACACTCTTACGCCATCATTGCTCCGATTCAACTCATGACGTCACAAAACTGACATACGGGCGCAGTTTGTAAACAAACTTTTCCTCTGTGGACTTACTTCCCCTATCCTACACTTTGAGTACTGTTTTTAACAAGAATTTTATTTGTATGGAAAATAATGTTTAAGATTTTCAAAGATTTCTATCAAAAGCATAAGGCTAAAGTGATAGTCTAAAGAAATAAGGTTGCGGCATTCAATTTAATACCTTTAAATATTTGTTTTCCACCAATGTTGCATATTAAAACAAAACAAATTTTATGGATATTCCTCGGATATTTTATATTCATCTTGACTTCTTGACTTCCTAACATTTCAAAGATTTTACGGCTTTGTAAAAACCCAACACAGATAGATTTTTTTTAAAAGTGGCAGAGCTGTTGTCCATTATAACTCAGTATGAATGGGCAGGCTCGTCCGGGGCGGTACCACTGTTTTACCATTCCCGGAGACTCGCTGAGCTTCAATACTCAGTGTCATTAAAATGCGTGCCACTGCTGATCCTGGCTTACAGGAGTTGCAGTGGCGGGTGTGAGGGCGGGACAGTACCACTGTTTTGCAGGAAATTGACGTGAAGTGACAGTGACGTGAAGTGAAGTGTGAGTGAGCTTGTCCGATGCGCAATACCTCTTTCCTCTTCCCACCCTTTTTGCTTCCCGCTCTCCTCCCAATTTGATGAGCAACACATCCATGACCCAGCGTTGTGGATGTTCATGGGAGGGTGATCACTTCCCATTAGATGACCTGTTTCCTCGTTGCCAGACCTTAGAAAAAAAAGACATATCCGTAAAAATAGTTTTATTAAATGTACGTACTTTAAATGTACGTACCTACACTGTAGAATTTAATAAACTGATATTTTGACCTGTATAAAACGTATGTGTCATATGCGCCGACAGTACCGTGAATTCCGTGCGGTGAAATATGTATGAACTATGAAACGTATAAACTACCCTACCTGGGGATTGTTTTCGTTGATTGGTCCGTGATTTTATACGTCTCGGTCGGGATTTCAGTTTCCAATGTATGTAGAGCAATCTTATTAGCTTTAGTTTCTATTGTAGCACTAGCATTTGTGCTGGCACCGCAAAAATACACTGAAGGTAAAGTTAAGGCTCAACCGAACTCTTTGTAGAGAGTCTGTTTTTTGTACCAAATACCAGTGTAAATGCACTGGTGTGTTCCGGTTATAAGGACATTGTAGCCAGAGTAAGTAGAGGACATAATGGCCAGCGCAGTGGAATGCCAAGCACTGCTTTGTAATTCATGGTGTTGTTTGGTTTTGCTACATCAGGCAAATGGCATGCTCGTCTCGCCATTTACCGCAATAAAAAAAAACAGAAGTTCTGTGCTCATTAGAAGATGATTATGAAAAAGGGAAGACAGGGAAGGGAGGACCGAGGAAGGGATCTAAATAGAGTATAGACTGACTAGAAATTATTTATGTCTCGTTCACTTCACAATTTGGCCGGCCTGCTCAATAGCTGGATGTACAAAAGTTGTTTGTCTCACAAGCTGAAACACAATAGTCATGTTATAACGGTGAATTTTATATTTTTCGTATTGTGGCTGCTGTATAGGGTAATTTCATTTAAATATCGACCCACCATATTATTTAAAAATATAAGCTTTTGGGAAAATGCTATTCACTCCCTAAATCTCAAATCGAAAAATACCCGAAACATATTGCCTAACCTAGAAATCAACTCAAGACCTTAATATTTATAAAATAGGTACAATTTTCCCTAGAGCAATGACTCCCATTATAGTCCATACAACCATCGGGTAATTATTTTAAAACATTTCAATAGTCGTTCAAACAAAGTACACTTTATTCAAAGACGAAAATTCGCGGAACAAATGTCATCAACAGACCCCACGATATGTCGATGTAGAAAACAATAGGGACCCCCTTTAATACGGACCCCAAGAAACGTTGTAAAATCTTATGACCTCTTATTTGAGAGTCACTTAAGAACCGTCGAATCGCCGAATCCTTTTAAGATATTGAAATTTTTTGCCGCTCGAATATTCTAGAATGTTTTGTAAGCGATTTGATGTAAAATGATGGCTCAATTGATATTAAAATTCGGGAATATTGCTTGCTTTTCTATTCAGCACAGAGATATTTGAGATAAAAGGAAGTTCCTACGTATAGCGACTTCTGTGCACGATGCGACAAACCAAAAATACACTTAAAATATTTTTTCCCGTTTTCCCAACATTTCTCATTAGTGCTCCGCTCCTATTGGTTATGGCGTAATGTTATACAGCATATAACCTTCTTCGATAAATGGGATATGTAATACTAAAATATGTATTTAATTCGAATCGATAGTTGCTGAGATTAGCGCGTTCAAACAAAATTTTTTTAGCTTTATTATATTAAATTGAATATAAAAGAGATAAGTCATAGAACGTCTATTATAATGTACCATTTTCCCAGATACATAATTTCTAAGGCTTGAAGAATTCATTTACCACGATAAGACCGCCCATTATACCATTAATTATTGTATTTATCTTTGTCAGTATGAAGATTGTGTATTGTATTTTTTTATTGCAATGAAAGACGAGCATGGCATTCGCCTGATGGTAAGCAATATGACCGCTCATGGACAGTGGCAAAACCAAACAACACCACGAATACTAAAGCAATGCTTGACATTCCACTGCGCTCGCCATGCTGAGACATAAGATGTTAGGTCTCATTATGTCCAGTAGTTACTCTGGCTACAATTTCCTTCAAACCGAAACACAACACTGTATTTACACTGCTGTTTGGCGGGAGAAATAGACATTGCGGTGGTACCTATGCGGCCTCTCACATATGAGAGACCTACCACCATTAAGTACAAATAATATAACGTATAAATAAAAATAAATCCTCACTTCAGAAGGGGAATCGCATAAAATAAATCAAAACAATATAACAACGTTACAAACTGGTAACACAGAGGAAGTTACTCAATTTGCTTACAAGTTACCTCCCGTCCAGAAAGTTGTCAAAGAATATTCGTCTGAGCGCACTGACTTGCAGCTTACATGTATTTCACAAGTTTTCTAAGTGTAATCGCGTGGGATGCATACTTTTAAGTATTGTTGCGACTGCCTTCTATATAGTTTTTATAATGTTACTAAAGCCCCATTTACTATAGTTTCTCGAAGATACAATTGTCGTAACGATATAAAAAAGTTGCATCGTGTAAACATTTGTCAGAACACGATAATCTATGATGGTTATTTCATTCGATAAAGGCATACGATTCACGCCGTGAGAAAGTCTTCTTGTGTAAATGGAGTTTTACGCTCAATCTTTTATTAAATTAGCATTGACTTTATTGACAGCCTCCGTGGAGCAGTTGGTTAGACGCTGGCTGTGACGAGAGGCTGCGGGTTAAATCCCCGGATGAGAAAAATGTTTGTGTGCACCACAAGTATTTGTTTCCGGTCTGGGTGTTTATAAGATCGAAAAGTCTCATAGTTTCTGATACCCACGACACAAGACTAGATCTTAGTGTGGAGTCAGGACTATGCGGCTGTTGGGTGTATTTATTTATTTAAATAATTGTTGATTCTCTAATTTGTTAAATGAACTTTGGAACTAAATAAATACTGCCAACAATCACACACATAGTCCTGAATCCACAGTAAAATAAAAGTCTTGTCTCTGGGTATCATACCGACGACATAATTTGGTCTTACAACACCCACACCTGAAAGAAATACAATAAGTTTAACATTAATTTACTTTCCTCGTTTGAGGTGAAGGTTCTTGAGAATCATACTAAAATTCAGTCAAAAATATCTTGCTTTAAAAGCCACAGCAAAATAGAAACTACGTGAAGCCGCAACGCAAGGAAACCTCGTGAAGGTTCGCAAACTAAATTTCAGACTGGAAGGTATTTTGTCTAACGTACACAAGAATTTCAAAGTTTCAACTAGTTCTAGTACTGTTTTACATAAATCTAGGGTACATGTGGGAATGTAATTTCACTTTTTTTACTCTTTTCGTGTTAATTCCAGACTTGTGGGGTATGGGTACTGTATGTTGCTTGTTGACGTCACAAAACGTTAATCTCAACATTCTATGATCGGTTGACAGACCGATATTTTTTAAAACTATCCAATACACGGATATTTATGTTTTCAAATCGAAAAACTAAGAGGACAGAAATGTAAAAAACGAAGAGGATTGCATGAACTGAAAATGTTACTCAAATCGCTACAATTAACAACGTACTTTTATTTTGGTTGTCCATAAAATTGTCCATACAATTTTTCATAAACAAAGATTTATTTACCATAAAAACTAAGATCAAAAGAAATCCTCTCCTACAGTGAAAAATAACAAATTGGAGTTTCAAAGACAACCTGCATTAAAATAAAAACGTCAAGCAATAGTTGCACTGTAAACAAATGCCAAAGGTAGCGTTCTTGAAGCGTCCTTTGTACATTTTCAAACACTAGAAATTTACGCGGAGAGGGAATAAATTTAAACTTTCCTTAGAAATAAAAGTTGAGCTGACTTGCCGGACTTCGCTGTACGTTCGAAATTCTGCATAAATCTGGCTCATAGCAGATTGTTTATAACAAGGGCATGGTACAGTGTGAGAGAGATGCTAAATATTGAGGTATAATTCTTGATCTTAATTGACCCTACGGTACAGGATTTAGCTAAAGGGGCTTTGGTGTGTTCCTCGTGAGATCCCGAAGTCCGCTATTTGTGCTGAAGGTGGTCATGGGGTTTTTAGCCGGTAGAAATCCGGCATATTCTGTCTACCAACCTAAGGTAAACAGAGATCCAAGAGGATTATCCCATGTTAAAAAAAAAGGTACAGGATTTAGCTGTTAAACAAGGGTCTTTGGTATAAATGTTCACAGTAGCATATAAGAATCGATGGTTAGGCTAATTGCTTCTTCAATCTAATCATAATTATAGGGAAGAAACACCTAGGCTGGTTAACTCCACATCTGAACGATGATAAAAATGCGTAGGTACATACATAAACTTACGCTATTTTCCCAGTAGAGGTAGGCAGAGGTCCCACACAACCAACATTTCGCCTTGTATATTCCGTCCCACGATGTGCTAGGGGGCGAGACTATCGCCATATCGGGCACAAATGCCCGACTCCGAGCTGATAATTAATAGAAAAATCCAATATCACTTTGCCCGACCCGGGATTCGAACCCGAGACCTCAGCTTTGTAGTCGTACCGTAGTACATCTACGCCACCGGAGCAATGAAAATTAAAATGAATGTGGTCAAGCAAAAATGACAGTTTGTTTCATCTAATTTCGTAAACTAAAAACCACAACTATTCGAATAATACGTATGATAACATACAAAAAACCACGTTAATTTATATAATAAATCAGCCTACATTTTCCAATCACACAAACCAAACAAAAACGGAACACCCAATACAAGTGCTTAAGAAAATTGTCTCAATACGTTATTCCATTAAGCGATGGTATAATTATGCGCACACATACAGTAAAAGCCGAGTTAATGCCTTGAAGGTAATCTCTGTGTAGGAAATGAGTCACAGGTGCGCTTTCCGTCGGCAACTGCTAATAGCTTTTAGACAGCAAGCACTTTTGTAGTGCTGTCCTTGGATATCGATAAATGGTTTTGTTTAGATATTTTATCGATATTTTTAATACAGTTCATAGTTATATAAAAAGCTCTAACAACACAGGAAGATAAATATTATAAGTCTTGGGTATCAAAACTATGAAACATTTTGGTGATGGGAAAAAATACTGCCAAATAAGTGTGCATTTATGTAGTAGTATATTTAAAGAAGATTACTCGAAGATTTTTATGGTTTCAGGAACAATCTATGATTTAACAATTATATTTAATACTTGGAGTCATGATTGTGTTTATTTAGACAACTTGATATTATATTTTAATCTCGTCATATTGACCTGTCAAGGAATTTAATCAACTTTTCGATGCATAGAAAGAGCTTAAAAGACATATACTAATTAGTTTTTTTTTTTTGAGTTTTTATTACAGATAAAATAAATTATGATAAATTCGACAGTTTTACAGCATTGCTCACCATACTATAACGAATGTCAATTCTCACTACCATGTGAGTTTCACCATCAAAAATTCTAAAACATCGATAAACATTACAATAGCACTTTGGTATCGATGCGTCGCGTCACTACTCTGTTACCGAGATGACATACAGTAATGGCCGCCTTGCAGCGCCATCTGGTACCAACACAGCGGAATTAGTCCGCGCGCGGTTGTCTTTGCACTAAAACTGGCATATACAAGCCCGTCATATCAACTTGTCGAGGAATTTATTGGAGGTTATTTTTAGGGAAAGGGTTTTTAAAGAGTGGAATACTAGAGGGAACGGTAAAGGGAACCTCCTGAAAAAAAAAACATATTTTCATATAAAGATTTTGTATGGTAAAAGTCCCCCAACCCGAACCAAGACAGCGTAGTGGGCTATAGCCTAAGTCCTCTCAATAGAACTTTTGGATAGAAGAGTCTCGTGGTAAGCAAAAGGCAATTATGGGCTTAGAATACAGTAATATTTACAGCATTGGTCTGAAAGCTGTTGCAAATGCTTCGGTGTTTCCTGAGCGCTATGACGTGTCCTTTTTAAGCGAGGCTTAAAGAGAGTACTCTCCTCACGGTAGGCAGCGACTTTGTTGTGCTGGACCCCTGGCACTGCGAAGGTCCAAGAGCGGCGGTGATCGCTTACCAGCGAGCTGCATGCTTGTCTGCCTGCGAAGGCAATAATAAAAATGCTTATTCTAAGTACATTGCCAGCCCTCGAAAATTGATAGAGTTAAGTGGTGAGAGTAAGACTAAATTTATTTATTTATTTACTAAAAATGATAATTAATTAGAAATACACACAATATTACTTTGAAAAATAAAGTGTCTCTTTTAGACCCAAAACTATAACCATCTCGATACTATTCCCTTTCCAAATAATATGTGACTATCCCGCCCTCACACCTGCATCTGTAAGCCAGGATCAACAGTGGCATGCATTTTAATGATACTGAGCATTGAAGCTAACCGAGTCCCCGGGAATGTCTAACTTGTCTTTAACCCGCAACGAAATCAATCACAAAGTTAAATTAATTATTCCAAATAATATGTCATTCACAAAAGTATACTTGTAGGTCTCTCATAATATGTGAGAGGCCGCCTGGGTAGATACCACCGCAATGTCTATTTCTCCCGCCAAACAGCAGTGTAAAAGCACTGTTGTGTTTCGGTTTGAAGGACATTGTAGCCATAGTAACTACTGGACATATTGAGACTTAACATCTTATGTCTCAGGATGGCGAGCGCAGTGGAATGCCAAGCATTTGCACCATAGTATTGTTTGGTTTTGCTACTGTCCATGAGCGGTCGTACCGCTTACTATCAGGCGAATGGCATGCTCGTCTCGCCATTCAATGCAATAAAAAAAATTAAAAAAAAGTATAAGCATAATGCCAGTACAAAATATTCTTATATTTAAAATGCTATAAAGTCAGGTGTACGAATCATTATACCATGCAAGTACATGTTTACGACGTAAAGTTACGTCTCGCAGAGTGGATGAGCGTTATAAAACGTCACGTAAAAGAACAATGTCTATCGAACAGTGTCACAGCTAGGGCGGATAAATGCGTAATGCTTATAGCTGTTTTTTTTTAACTAAATTACTAGTTGGTGCGTGGAACGGAGAAATTCTTTTGAGGCTTTTTCATGAAAATTAAGTGTTGATAAATATGCTGGTTTCTTCAAGTACAGAAACTCTTTAATATACATACATACATAAACTCACGCCTTTATCCCAGAAGAGGTAGGCAGAGGTGCTACTAGGACACCCACATTTCGCCTTGTATGTTTCGTCTCACCATGTGAGATAGGGGGCGAGCCTATCGCCATATCGAGCACAAATTCCTGACTCCGGGCTGATAATTAATAGAAAAACCCAAAATCACTTTGCTCGACCCGGGATTCGACAACTGCGCCACCGAGGCACTCGTTAATATAATGAAAATTATTTATTTTCTTGTAAAAACTCATTAACGTTAGAACACCGAAATCACCACTCCTATCAATTATAAAGATAACGCGCAAGATTAAAGAAAAAAACAATAAAATTGTAAATTCATAACTGCTGTCATGAGCACTGAATAACGCAATAAGTTACAAATTCTGATACAAATTAAATTAATTGGATCTAATATAAATCTATGTTCAGAAACAAATTAACAAATAAACAATTACGGCCTTATTCATAGACAGTTTTAAAACCTATTTTAGTTATCGAATGTTTTGTGCCTTTCGAACGACTGTTTAATTCAGTTTGAGTGAAGAAGACAACATTCGATAACTAAAATTGTCTTTAAATAAGGGTGCTAGTCTACTCCTCACTTATATTAATTTTATAGTTTATGGGTATCACAACCCAAATTTTTTTTCAATTACCTTTCTTAGCATATATATGCTTGCATGAATCGGATTGACTGATTCTATTTTACCAATTTTTTCACTAACTTCTCCACGAAAGCTGCAAATCGACAAGATGTACCTACTCGTACGGCCTCTGCCTACCTTATCATCGGCCCTAGCGTAATACGAGTATATTGCTTATATGACCTGAAAGGAGACGTTATTAGAAAATTCCGAGAGTATATTGATCGATGGACAGCCTTCAGAAGGCCTTTAAAGGAATCTTTAGATTAAAAAATTCAAGATTGGCTGTACAGTGTAGATATTATAGGAAACCGTAGAAAATCGCTGGTGAATGAATATTTATAATAGGTACAGCCTTGTATTAGTATCAGCCCATATACGTCCCACTACAAAGTACGGGCCTCCTCTACAACTAAGAGTACGATTGAGAGGGGTTAGGTCATATAGTCAACCACGCTGGCCTAGTGCGACTTCGACTTTAGATACCACAGATTTTTTTATGTATGATCCTTACCATATTTCCCTTAGACGTTTAGCTTTTAAGAGTACTTTAAACTCTTTGTTATTCGAAAATGTTGAAATTCGTTACAAGAACCCATGCATGTCGCGTTTCGGTTTCAGACTTTGTATATGGTTTTGAATAGACAGGTGTCATTTTACTTTTTCATGTCAGTATAAAAATCTAAGACATAAATCTGCCACCCTTAAGTACAGCGCCGAGACTTTAACTAAAACAACCCTCCGAACAGCTGATAATGAAATCCCCTTATCCTCAGGACGCAGTCTAATCCACGACCTTTAATACAAAACATCCCCTAAGCAATTTCCCTGATCCCGTCGCTAATTATGCGAGTTAAGTGAATTTTAAAAAACTGCTTTAATAAAATATGCAAATACCCACTTTGCGACAATTCAACTTAAGTAGGGGAATCGCTACAAAATATCTCAACCGGGAGTTATAAAGATGATCCCTACAAGCGCCCGGGAGGGAAGGAATATACAATGCCCCCGCCCTTACTAAGGGTTCTCGATTGTAACTCGCATTTAATTTTTATATTAACAGGATAAAGTGATAACTCCGTAGGGAATAATATTGTAACCGCAATTTAAAGATTAGATCACTCATAGCCGCAGAATAATATTCTAATAATTAAGTAGTACATGAATTAGAAAATAAAAACAAAAAAGAAGATCCAAAGGCACAACTCACAGTTATAGCTTTTAACAAACTATTGTCTATGGGAACAGTCTCTTAGTGACTATACTTTTATATTTTCAGGCCCGATCAATTTCTAGTATTGTCAGGCTATATTTAGGCCACTATTAACTTCCATGTCCCAGAATTAAAAGTATCTCCAGTATCATTCTCCTAGCCCTGAGACGTGTAGTCTTTAATGTGCGTAACTGCTTTGCCTAAATAAGTTATAAGCCGGTTGTAGCGAACTGGCTAGAGCCAATACTCGCCCGCGTGTGTACATAATCCTTCATCATCATCATTACCCTACTAGCCACAGGAAGATACATTACTAACCACAGCAAGACAACAGCTAAGGATGTGTCTTCTCCACAGGTCTCACCTCAATAATTTCGACCTGTTGGACGATCAAAAGATGCAATATATTTGTTAATTAACAAAATCAAGTACGCCAGCGCAAAGCAATTAAAAAAATGGAACGTCTCTCATTTATACATACTAGAAAATAACAGACGATAAAATTCAGTATGAAGTTTACATAAAAACTAAACACACAGATAAAATGCAAGTAAAGTAGTTGTACATAAGAAGATCCTCATTAAGCCAATGTCCGTATGAATAGGGTTCCTGATTTGCTTTACTATAGTTTAAAAAATATGCTACAAACTACGCTTGCTCCTACTAGATGTTCTCGAACAAAACTCGAACAATTTTCAAATTGTTAGCAGTTTTGCAGATTAATTTACCCAGGATCTGTGATTAATATTAACATCAGCTGTTTATTTTTACGGCGCTACTGCTGGCCAAGAATTCATATGATTAAGAGACTTTTTAAGCTTTAGTCCAACACATTAATTTAATGTGGATAGGTAAACTTTACTTACCTTTGCAGTTCTTTTAGATAACTTTCAAATAAGCGAGTTTTCTTACGATATTTTCTTCAGCCCTTAAGCAGCTAAATCTAGTAAACTGTCAGAAGTATGTCTACCTTATAATAATTATTAGAAATCATGTTTATAAATTTAAATAATTTAATTTTTACGGATTTTATCGCGGAATTGGCTTAATTTTTATATTTTGTGACTTTTTGACGTTTCGATTACTTCACAGGTTTCGTAGTCACGAGGCAGACTTGACAGACATACAGACAGTCAGTTTTATTTCAATTTGTAACATTCGCGTAAATCTAAATCAATTATCATGTTTAAAAGATAAAAACAAAAGTAACATAATTTCTAAATAATACACGAGTAATATTCGGGTAAGTAATTCGGGTAAGTTTTCAAATAAATATTTTATTTGTAAATTAATATATCCCTTACTTTATGAACTATTTCGTATTAGAACGCACTGCCTTTAGAAATCACTTGCTCAATGTTTAATGTTTACACACGTAGTTATACGCTCACGCTTGTATACTCAAGGGGGTGGGTACAGCATCACTACCGCTTCATATGGTGCGCCAAGCTTATTTCCTTCAATATGTGATAGACAGCGAATCTATTCCATACAAATTTAAATCTTTATACAAAACATAAAAATATTAATTATACTAGCATTTTTTTATCATGAAAAGGAAAAACATACATAGTTACTTAATAATTCATACATAGTCCGGAGTCTACACTAAGACGTATGGGACGTGGGCATCTGAAGCAACCAGATACTTTTAATTATTTTCGTATTCAATCTACTAAAAAATCAACCATTCAACTTTTTATAGATAGTACTAAAAACACGAGCCTTTGCTTTACCACAAATCGAACTCCATTCTGTATGAAGCGCAATTTACTTTACCGAAATGCACCCGATATTTTTATGAATATCATATCGGTAAAAATCACTTTGGAGGTAGAAGCACCGAGGGAGTCTTTTTGATTACCTTTTCAGGGTATATTTTGGTTCCAGTACAGCTGTATATTTTTTACTCGGAATTCCTTTGACGGTGAGATTTTGTGGTTATGTATATAGCTACAGTTAAAATGATGCTGTTAAGAAACAGACTTGGAAATGAATTGTGGGTATAAATAATAAATAAATACACCCAACAGTCACATACATAGTCCTGACCCCACACTAAGATCGAGTCTTGTGTCGTGGGTATCAGAAGCTACGAGAGACTTTTCGGTGTCACAAACACCCAGACCTGAAACAAATGCCTGTGGTTCACACAAATATTTGTTTCGGTGCGGGGATCGAACCCGCGGCCTCCGTGGCGCAGTTGGTTAGACGCCGCCTGTGAAACGAGAGGCCGCGGGTCTATACTATATCCTGCCAGTCCCATTTCATTCTCACTCGGGGCATGTAATCCAGTCCCATCCAATCCGTTACTATAACAAGGTACAAATATATCGGAATTCCTTCATCCCACGGGAACAATAAATTTATTCGGGATAAAAGCCTGAGTGTTATAATACCATACCAAATTTCCTTCAAATCTGTTATCCGTTCCCAAATTAGTTTTTCTCATTTATCTTCCATATAAAGACATCGATCGGTTACAAAATTATATGTATAGATATCATTATGGATGTTACATACATACATAAACTCACGCCTTTATCCCCGAAGGGGTAGGCAGAGGCGCCACCAGGACACCCACATTTCGCCTTGTATGTTCCGTCCCATGATGTGATAGGGGGCGAGCCTATCGCCATATCGGGCACAAATTCCTGACTCCGGGCTGATAATGAATAGAAAAATCCAATACCACTTTGCCCGACCCGGGACTCGAACCAGAGACCTCAGCTTTGTAGCCGTACCGTAATACAACTACGCCACCGAGGCAGTTGTATTATGTAGCGTATTATGGATGTTGTAGATAGAAAATGATATATTATACTTGAAATAAAACTATATTTTACGGATTTTATCGCGATTTGGTTTAATTTTTACATTTTTTTACTTCCCGACGTTTCGATTACTTTACAGCTTTCGTGGTCACGGGGCGGTCCGCTATATAATTTTATTTCAATGTGTAACATTCGCGTAAATCTAAGAAACCATTATATTATACTTATTTTCCCTATCCCACAATCGGTCACAGCTTATACCCCATAAGACAACGATAACCACAAATTACAATTATCAGTTCCATTACCAATTACATTAACACTTTCATTCACACACCCGCACAAAAGAAGCAATCTAACCAAAACCAATACTCATAAAAACGGTATTTGGCAGTCGAACGTTTTCAATCCTGAAATCACAGCGAGTGCATTAGACCTCGTCCCTACCGTAAAGTCGGCCATGCGATACCTAACGTCTACCACTTCATTAAACATAACGCGGTAGTAAACTGCAAACGCTGCCAGTGGTAGGGGGACGTAGGACCTCGTCAGTTTGCCGTGGGACGCGGCCGAGTGCGCACGTTTTCGCGGTCCGCATTTTGACACAACTTCGCGATATCGTAAAATGTGAATGCACTTTTGTGAACTTTTTGTTTTGTGGTTTAATTTGGACAATATGGATTTCGCCTTTTGGAGGTTTTTGATTGTTTTTCATTTTTATGGTAAGTAATTTTTAAAGGTTTTTGATTCTGTAATGTTTGAAAAAAAAATTAAGATAAAACCTTTTATAGTAATTTTCAGAAATAACTATCCTAATTTTGTTTTAAAAGCTTCGTGGTTTTTCCTTGGTTTTAGCTATTGCTACCGAATGTTAAATTTCAAATTGATGGAAATTTATGTATATTTGATTCATTATTTTGAGTATCAAATACAAAAATGAATTATTCAATTTAAAAGAAAAATATGTGTCATATTTATTTATGCCTGGGATAAATATTTTTCTATAGAATCAGAAAACATTTCAGTAACTCTTTCATAAATCATTTCCTCGTCAATTCTATCTAAGAAATAAGAGAATATATTGGAAAAGGAACAGCTTTTCTTTGATAACCGTGGCCGATGTTAATTAAGTTTCAACTTTTAAATTACCACGGTCCCGCTCAACTTTGAATAGTGCTAATTTTATCAAAGTTCCCTTTGAAACGAAAGCGTCAAAAACTTAACTTTACACGGCTCTCCTTGCTTCCTTTAATTTTATCCTTTTGAATCTTTGCATAAATCGTTAATTTTGAATTAAATTAAATTGAAGTTAATGATAAATTAAAAATAACTTATTGTTTTTTCATACTACATCGGTCGAGTTTTTCATACTATTTATAACCTAAATTAATCTTCTTAAACGTACGTAAAAAAGCCTCAAAAATAAGCTGTTTTCGGCAACACTAACTTTTCCAATTTATTTGTAAACAACTTTATTGTATCGCTTAAAAGCAATTTATTTATTTTATTTAACCGACGGGTGGTTGACAAAATATTTTCTGTCAAAAATATTGATAGTGGCGCAGTTGTTCAAAGGCCGGCTGTGAAACGAGAAGTCGCGGGTTCGGCTCCCGCATCGAGGCAAATGCTTGTGTAGCCTACAAATATCTGCTTCGGGTATCAGTGAACGACTAATCCACCAGCTTAAACTATCGGTAAACTATCGGTTACGACTGATCCACCAGCTTAAAGTCGCTCAGCGAGCTATAGAGCGTGCTATGCTCGGAGTCTCTCTGAAGGATAGGATCCGTAACGATCTTATCCGACAGAGAACCAAAGTCATAGACATAGCACATAGGATTAGCAAACTGAAGTGGCAGTGGGCTGGCCACATTTGTCGAAGAACCGACTACCGCTGGAGTAAACGTGTTCTTGAGTGGAGACCGCGCCTTGGCAAGCGTAGTGTAGGACGCCCTCCAGCTAGGTGGAGTGACGATTTGCGAAAGGTCGCTGGTAGATGTTGGATGCGACAAGCCGAAGACAGGGTGAAATGGCGCATTTTTGAGGAGGCCTATGTCCAGCAGTGGACTAGTATGGGCTGATGATGATGTATCAGTGAAGATCGAGAAGCCTCTTGTAGCTTCTGATACCTACGGTAAAAGACTAATTATGGTATCCTAGCATGGGGTGAAGGCAATATTGTTTGGGACTGATCCCCATTTACACGATAGATTTACACCATAGCGATTTTAAAGAATTTCTTAGGTATGTATGTCCGCCAACCCGCACTAGGCTAGGGTGGTGGACTATATGGCCTAACCACTCTCAATCGATTCTCTCGATTGTAGAATAGGCCCGTGCCCTGCAGTGGGACATATATGGGCTGATATAGATAGAATATGTGTGTAACATATATTTGTTTCAAGATTAGGGAATAATAACGGATAGTACACACTCGGCGCATGACTGTGTGTATTTAAATTTCGAAGCTGATGAGGGTAAGTATTCTTAAGCCAAAGCTATATCGGCTTTATCGTACATTATGATGATATAAGCTTTAAGGGATACACTTAAACAGTTTTAAATACACCATGCATCCACCGTTTAAGCAGACGTTTGACGCTTCGATGGCCGATATGTCGCCTCCAGTTGAAAAATTTTTAGTTTACATCAAACATTAGTTCTCCACGCTATGTGCTCTGCCCACTGCCACTTCAATTTGCCGATCATCTGGCTAAATATCTATAGCTTCACAAAATGTATCCTCCCGAGATTCGAACCCTCAACTGCAAAAACTGAAAGACTTCGCAATCAGCTAGGTCACATCATAAACAGATTCTTATTTATGTTCCAAGCGTCAGTTAGAAAATCAGTGATACTCCCCATGAAAATGATCGAAAATCGCTGAAAAACACAAACATTACTATAAAACTTTACAGCTCTTGCGTCGGTATTTTTGTCCATGAACGCATTACACCGGGTCCCGAGGGGTACATTCCTACACCCCCCCCCCCTCTCCACCCTCTCCTGAATTACACTCGAAACGCTAACCGATACGTCGGTAAAAATCGCATGACGTTGGCAAATGATCCTTGATTTTTTTCCGGTTTGTTAATCGTATGTTTGGGTAATTTTGCTGCCTTTTGGTTAGTTTTAAGTACGTCACTTGAACATATATAGTTTTTGCTTAGTACTGTAAACCAGGTACCAGCAGAATTACCAGCGCTTTGCTCCTTAGAGCATTGCACATTGCTGAGCTGGGGCCTGATTGCGGTTACAATATCCCACATATTACGTATTCATTATTGTTACCTCTCTCTCTCTCTTTCTCTCTATTCCTTCAGCCACGGGAAGTCCACTGCTGAACAAAGGCCTCCCCCATGGGTCTCCACAGAGACCTGTTGGAAGCGGCCTGCATCCAGCGACTTCCTGCAACCTTGACCAGGTCGTCCGTCCACCTTGTGGGTGGGCGTCCGACACTTCGCTTGCTTGTTATTATTACCTATGTTAATGTTATTTTTTCTAAGATTGTTTCGTGTTTATTGGGGCTAAAATAAACGATTCTATCCATCTATCTATCTTTAAGGCTTACGTTTGGGTGTCATTTAGATATTCGTAAAGCAATAGTACAGAGTATTAAAGGATCCGTCAAATGCCACGTGAGTTTGTCGCGTTTCGGATTCATCTGTGTTTATTTTTATCAACCCAATACGTCCCACTACAGGGCACGGGCTTTCTCTACAATTGAGAGTATGATTGGCAGGGGTTAGGCCATATATTCCACGACGTTGGCTTAGTGCGGTTTGCCGAACCTATTGTATATATATAGGTTTATCACCAACAAGGCACCACGTGTTGAAATATATACCAGGCATGTTTACCTACCCTTATATGTAAGGGTAACTGAAGTCATCGGAAAATGGTTTTATGAGTTATACAAAAAGATTTCACGTTTTACGATCGCCCGTGTCTCTAAAACCTTTTTTGGAAAATGCTATCGAGGACATAAAGGTCATGTTACTAACTTGGAAAAATTTACGAAAATCGCTATTAAAAATATACCAAGAAATTAAATTAAAAATAATTCAAGCCTTTTGTTTATGTATGTATGCAGCAAATATAACAAGTAATTCACAAAGCAATAAATCTGTAAACACATCCTGTTATTAATCATCGCAAATACCGGATTCAATCGGGATTCCGACCCATCGCATATGCAGATTATAAAACATTCATTGATTTATTGACGTAGGTTTGATTAGATTTTATAGACTAGCTGCTACCCGCGGGTCTGCTCATAAATTTTTGAGTCACATAAGACTAGAAAAGGAGCAAAAAGCTGATCTGGTAGTAAAGGATTACCACCACCCATGAACATCTGTAACACTTAGATCGTTTTTTATTACCAATAATGGCGAGACAAGCAGGCTATTCGCCTGATGGTAAGCAATGTGCTCATGGACAGTAGCAAAACCAAACAACTCCATGAGTCAAAGCAATGCATGCATAAGATGGTAAGTCTCAATATGTCCAATAGTTACTCTGGCTACAATGTCCTTCAAACCGGAACACAACAGCGCATTTACACTGCTGTTTGACGGGACAAATAGTCATTGCGTTGGTACCTACCCAGGCGGCCTCTCACATATGAGAGACCTACCAGCAAAGTAGAAGTAGAAGAAGTAGTAAATTCGTAGATGCGATGCCTTTAAAAATGGAAGAGGAGAAAGAGAGGAGGAGGAAAGAAATAGTGAGCCGAAGTATGATGGTTGGTGCAGTGAATTCCAAATAAGACATCCAGAAGCATGAGATAAATTAGATAGCATTATTATTATTATTAGATAACTATCTCGCGCTTGACATACGTAGTCAAATACTTAAGGCTGCTACAGACGTTTAAGTGCGTTTGCGCAAAAGCGAGTTTGCACCAGTCTAGAATCGAAAATTGAACGAAGTTTGCGCAGTTATTTGCCCACACACGTTCTAGTATACTGGTGCAAACTCAGACTTGCACAGTAATATCGTTACGTGTGTGACGGTCATTAGGGGAAGCTTCTGTTCAGTCGTATCTGAAGAGGGAGAAAAAGAGAAACACATACTGACGATCACAGTAGTAATTAGATTATTTATTGTCCACCGTCCAATTACTCCAAAACAAACATATCTTTACTAAACACCCCACGGGTACGATCGAACAAACATATCGCATTACTAATTGGTCAACCGTTATCAATGCATAAAGTAAACGTAGGCAAAACAATATTTGCGCCAATATTCGATGCAAATGATTTCTCAGCGGACGTTCATAATTACTCAGTGGAGTCAGCCAACCGGAAAATGAATCATATTCGATCATTTTGAATATTACACGCGTATTTAGCCCGATTCTGTTTCAGTGCCAAATGCCTCTTTCATTTGATAATCTTATTGAAATAACTGATAGAAATGGCGTTGATGGCATCTATACGGCTGCGAATTGTAAGGTTCTGAATTTTATCTAAATCTATATCAGCCCATATACGTCCCACTGCAGGGCACGGGCCTACTCTACAATCGAGAGAATCGATTGAGAGTGGTTAGGCCATATAGTCCACCACGCTGGCCTAGTGCGGGTTGGCGGACTTACATTCTGAATTTTATTTTGTTTAATTAAGTACTTTTTCGTTAATTTTCTGTTTTCGGAATCTTTTTAATTTGACATAAATGATATGTATGTAGGTTACTTTATGGGAGAATTATGATTTGGGGGTCATAGTCCATAGCAGGAGTTTCTCTCAACGATTTCTAGTGAGGGAGGTACACTAGAGCAGACGAAACACCATAATAAATAATGTATACATCTCATATACGTCCCCCTGCAGGGCACGAGCCTACTTTGCAATCGAGATTTCTATTAAGAGGTTGGCCAAAGTCCACCATACTGACCTAGTGCAATCCAAACTTCACATACCTTTTTCTTGTAAATCTGACGTATGCAGATTTCCTAACGATGTTTTCCTTCACCGTCAAAAGGCTTAGTAATTAACTATCAATACAATACATGAACACATGGGAGTACGCATCACCAAGTTGAAGTGGAGTTGGGCAGGGCATCTGGCTAGACGTTTAGACGGCAGATGGCCCAAGACACTGACAGAATGGTGGCCAAGAGAGTCACGGCGGCTAATAGCCAGACCACCTGCCAGGTCAGATGACATTGTGAAAGTCGCAGGAAAACAGTGGATTCGCTTGGCACAGGACATAAAAATGGAGCGTGCAAATGAGGAGGCCTATATCCAGCTGTGGGTTGACGTGGGATGATATAGATAGATAAATAGATATAGACATAAATTATACCTCTCAATCTTACTCTTATTGTAGAGGAGGTCCGAGCCCTGCATTGGGAAGTATATGAGCTGATACACATAGGTACAGACAGACACAAAAGACTCGAAGTGTCAGAGGTGTGCCCTGGCATTCTAACCTACGACAACCATATTAACACGTTTGGTTCTTTAAAAAACGATAATAAAACTTCATGTCAGTTTTTGCTTCCACAGAATCGGCAGCAAAAGTTGGTATAACACTAAATCGCTGGGGAGTGGTATTTTCTGGATGTATCTGAACATTTTCAATGTATGCACATGCATAATGAAGGCATATAAGGCATATAGAATATGTAAGTTTAAAATCCAGTCAATATTTTAGTATGTATTTGTGTTTTATTGTAGTTTGGTAGTACACTGCACATAACTATAAATACAGCGACATCCAGTAATACCGAAATTGACTGAATTCAACTGGATTCTTTTATTGCTTCTTATTTTCTGAGTAATAAAGTTGGTCTTTAACAAAAATAAATTTGACAAATCTTGCTGCATCTTGCTACAAAAATGTTGCTCAGTCATTATAAAAGGAGGAAAAATACAGTTTTACCAATCGTTAAAAAAACATATTGTGCAAAAGATCATTTGACGTTATTATTTTGAACTAACCGTGACATAATTATCCTGTGCTAGAGAACATATAAAAATATCCATCAAAGTGATGTCGCTAGAAACCCATTTCTACTAAAACCTCTAAACCTCCACAAAAAACGGGTAAAACAAAAAAGCTTTGTCGCAGGCAACACTTAGCCGTTTCAAAAGACTCGTGAATGCCGTTATCTGGGTTACATGTCATACATTGAGACTGCGACGTCTTCACTTAAAAGGCTTGCATTTAACCCGTTTTAGACAAAGTAAGACAGTGGAACTAGCACTAGTACAAACTGCGAATCAATGAATACAAATAAATAAATACACCCAACAGTCACTTACTTAGGCCTGACCCCACCACATACTTAGTTAAGTCTACTGTCGAGGATATTAGAAATGAAGAGAATTTTTGGTTTCATAAACACTGCCTCGGTGGCGTAGTTGTATTACGGTACGGTTACAAAGCTGAGACGGTTTCGAATCTCGGGTCGGGCAAAGTGATATTGGGTTTTTCTAATCATTATCAACCCGGAGTCAGAAATTTGTGACCGATATGACGATAGGCTCGCCCCCTATCACATCATGGGACGGAACATACAAGGCGAAATGTGGGTGTCCTGGTGGCGCCTCTGCCTACCTCTTTTGGGATAAAGGCGTGAGTTTATGTATGTATGTATAAACACCCGGACTGAAAACAAATATTTGTAAGTGTAAGAGCACCTTGCTGTAAGACATTGACGTCATATTATGTCAACTGAGTTGGTACCAATAACTCACAGTAAACTGACAAGAAACTACAGTTTCATTCAATGATTAGTACTGGAAATCCAAATAACTACACATTGGTTAAGGTCGTTGTATGCAGGCCGCTTTCGGCAGGTCGATGTTGATCCTTGGGGGAGGCCAATGCTTTTCAATGGACTTCCTGAAGACAGAAACAGCGAGGTCGAGAAACTCGTTTTCGTGACATTTAATGGCATGACATTTAATGTTCCGGCTAGGGGCACTGATGTTTTGTATTTCCAGTAAAAAACTGTCGACTATTTTAGCGCACTATCCTAGTGTGGAACAGGCTTTAGAACGCTTTAAGAACGTGTATACGTGCGTTCCAAGAAGTATTTATCACAAATGAATGGCGCAGTTGGTTAGACGCCGGCTGTGAAACGAGAGGCCGCGGGTTCGATCCCCGCACCGAAATATTTGTGTGATCCACAGGTATTTGTTACGGGTCTGGGTGTTTGTGAGACCGAAAAGTCTCTCGTAGTTCCTGATACTCACGACACAAGACTCAATTGAACTTTATGTGGGGTCAGGATTATGTATGTGACTGTTGGGTGTATTTATTTATTGTTTCTGATCATAGGCCACCCCAAGAATTTTCTTAGTGATCTGCTGGAAGGGGCCTGCATCCATTGACTCCCTGCAACCTTAGCTAGATTGTGTGTCCACTTTGTTTGTGGACATCCAAAGGCTAATCCCCTTAAAAAATACAGGGTATATCAAGACCGCGACCGAAAACGAAGCCGGGTGGTAGTTTTAGTGGTTACAGACACAATGCAAATAAAAATTTCGCAAAATAAGAGACAGATTTTTTTTTGCAATTTTTTGAAAATCATTGTTTTTGGGTAGTAAATACCTAGTTATTGCGAAAATAGTATTTTAAACACTATCGTACCATTGCGTCTTAAAAAATAAAAAGGTGTTCATCATTATTTTAGGAAAACTATGTATATAACAGCCAAATACGACGATAAGTAAAAAATTACCACAAAATGTTGATGATTTTTTTTGCGAAATTTTTCATTGCATTGTGTCTAAAGTCACTAATACTACCACCTGGCTTCGTTTTCGGTCGCGGTCTTGATATACCCTGTATATTTAGTATTCTGTATCGGTCCATGTACGTCCCAGTGCCGGACACGAGCCTCCTCTACAATCGCGAGTACTATTGATATGAGTTAGGCCATATAGTCACCGAGCAGACATAGTGCGGTTTGGCAGACTTTACATACCAACATTTTTTTACATCTTGATGTGGTATGCAGGTTTCCTCACGATGTTTTCCTTCACCATTATATTGCGTGGTGACTATCAATACACACTTAAGAAATATATAGGATAATTGCTATCCATGTTTTAAATATAATTATACTAACTCAGTGATCTGAATATAAACAACATTGGAATCAAAGGGACGGAACTGAGGAAAAACTTCAAACAATTGCTAATGGACGCTTAAAGACTTTTGCGAATTCACAAAGCAAGCGTCATTATCCGGAAGATTTACAAACATTGCTTCTAACATTACTTTACTCTTATATTCCTAGCATTTTTTTACTTTTACTTTGAATATAATATTCTTTTTCACACTTTTTTTGTACGAAACATCTCCATTAATATTGTATGAATTTTATTAATTTATACGCCATTTTGAACATTATTTTTCCCTGTAGTCGCGAAAAGTAAGTGTTGTCTTTTTTTCTTTGATTAGTTATCTGACCTAAGAAGCATTTTGAACAATATATCATTTCTGATATACTGTAGCCAACTACATAGGATATAAGCATGAACATTTTATTATAATATGATTTTTTTTTACTTTGTTCATCTTAATTTATTTTATTGATTTATTGCCTCGGTGGCGTAGTTGTACGACTACAAAGTTGAGGTCTCGGGTTCAAATCCCGGGTCCGGCAGGGATATTGGGTTTTTCTATTCATTATCAGCCCAGAGCCAGGAATTTGTGCCCGATATGGCGATAGGCTCGCCCCCTATCACATCATGGGACGGAACATGCAAGGCGAAATGTTGGTGTCCTAGTGGCGCCTCTGCCTACCCCTTCGGGGATAAAGGCCTGAGTTTATGTATGTATGTATGTATTTTATTTATTTTATATCGTGACATGGAAGACTTACAGCTATTTATTAAAAGCCTGATAGCCATTAACAAGACTTCACTTATATAGTATTTAAGCAGGAGTTTAGCAAACAAGTACTGTAGCTAATAGCTCTAGCTTTTACAAAACAAATGATTACACTACCATTTATTAATAAGTTTATTCTCTTCTTTTCTCTCTCACTCTCGCTCTCTCTCTCTCCATCCACGGAAAGTCCACTCTTGAACATAAGCTTCCTATAATTTTATTAAAAACTATCTTCAAAATACTCGGATGAAACTCACACTTGCCCGTCTGTTTAACCTACCTCATTTCTTTGTTACAGCCGTGATTTCTGCGAAGGCCGAAGCTGAAAGCAATAAAAGGTAAGCCTATTGTTGTTTAAATTAAACATTATTCTCTATAGATAGTTTATTATACGGCGTAATTAAAAAGTTTTGGATTGTATACAGGTTTTATGTACATTGTTCTATTTAATTAAGTTGGTTAATTAAAAGGTAAAGATCGCTTTTAGTGGCTATGAGAAAAGTAAAGTTTGGGGAAATCGATGTATTAATATAAATTGCCAACCCGCACTAGGCCAGCGTGGTGGACTATATGGCCTAACCACTCTCAATCGATTCTTTCGATTGTAGAGTAGGCCCGTGCCCTGCAGTGGGACGTATATGGGCTGATATAGAATATAAATTAAACTATTCAGCTAATTCATTTGTTGTTCATAGAGATCACGCTTTAGCACACACTGACCATATACACATGACTCCGAAAAGTCAGAGATTTTTTTCATACACAATATATATGTTAACGGAAATGTGTGTAATCCGTCATTGTATACAATTCCTAGGAAATGTATGTAATTCCTAAAATCGCCCGGAAATGTGTAAAATAAATTACATTAGACACATTTCCTAGGAAATCTTTACATTTCCTAAATAGTAATCGGAAATGTAAGTAAATGTAATTATTTAAGATATTATTTAACATAAACTAACCTAACCTAACCTAACCTACCTACCTACCATTGGAGAACAATGGAGAATGTCACATTAATCTTGACAGGGAGCCCGAAATGAGCTTCTTGGACACCGGAAGGGTTATTTTTAATTAGTAACATAGGTAATATGAAGATACGAGTATTATAGAATTAACCGCTATGATTGTTACCTGTGATAAAAAATATTACTCTCATTTGAACAACGTGTTTTATTACAGAAACCATTATTCTTATACATTTCCTAATACGATATTGGAATTGTATACAATGCCTAGGAAATGTATACATTTCCTAGGATATGTATGTATAAAATAATTATTGAAAGAATATTTTATACATTTCCTAAATAGCTTCGGAATTGTATACATTTCCTAGGAAATGTATACAATTCCTAAATTTCATACATTTCCGGTAACATATATACAGCAAACGGGCAAACAGATCACCTGATAAGTGATCCCTGCCTATAAGCACCCACAAAACTTAGATCATAGATGTATTGTTGGCCCATGAAATCGGGAGGGGAGCGAGAGGGAAAATGGTGGGAAGAGGCAAAGGGTATTGGGCATCTCACTCACCGAACGAAATACGACAGCAAAGCTGTCGCTTTACATCGATCTCCTGTGAGACAGTGGTACCGTCCCGGACGAGCCTGCCCATTCATGCTGAGTCATGACTGACAACAGTGTGGCTCTACCATTGATTGACTTGCGCCCTGGAATTTACACGCGACCACTGTGAACACTTTGGCAGCCGCGTCTGGTCCGTTACCGACAGGCCACGCTGTTTATCTCCTCATAATTCCCATTCTACAGTAAATCCTTTATTAGTATAACAATGCCCTAACTCCGCAACAAATTGCTAAAAACCGCCGCCGCAAAACATGCACCGCTTTTATGAAATTAACAAAGTTCCGGCGTATGGGCGAAACTATCCTTGTGTAACCATACTATGCGGCTTCGCGAATAATGCGTGTATTTGATTCCACGGAAGGAATTAAAAGGTTTTGTTTAGTAGCAAATTCGGTTCGAGTTAGCGAGTTTCGATGCTTTAAAAGTGTAGTTTGTTTTGTATTGATGACGTCAGTGTTTTCAGTGCCCCGTTAGAGGAGTATTTTCACCGGTATTGTGAAATGTTTTGGAAGCGAGACGAGATAATGACTACGATGTATACCTAACAGTAAATAATAATAAAATAAATAAATACACCCAACAATCACATACATAGTCCTGACCCCACACTAACATCGAGTCTTGTGTCGTGCGTATCAGAAACTACGAGAGACTTATCGGTCTCACAAACACCCAGACCCGAAACAAATACCTGTGGATTACACAAATATTTGTTTCGGTGCGGAGATCGAACCTGCGGCCTCTTGTTTCACAGCCGGTGTCTGACCAACTGCGCCACGGAGGCTGTCAAACAGTAAATACAACATAGTCAAAATATATGTAGTTTTATCGATAGGGGATGATATCACTCCAATTGACACAATCGCGCTGACCTGCTTGAAACCAATATACACAGGCATTTTTATTGCTGTGAATGGTTAGACGGGTATGCCATTCGCCTGATGGTAAACGACACGATCGCTCATAGACAGTAGCAAAACCAAGACCATCAGTTACAAAGCAACGCTTGGCATTCCACTGCGCCATCCTGGGACTAAAGATTTTAAGTATCATTATGTCCAGTAGTTACTCTGGCTACAATGTCCTTCAAATGGGAACAGAACAGTGCATTTACACTGCTGTTTGGTGGGAGAATATACATTGCGGTGGTACCCACCCAGGCGGCCTCTCACATATAAGAGACCTACCAACAGTAAAATATCATCACAAGTACATGTCTCATATATCAGTCACTATATGACACTCTTCGATCCCACAACACCCAAATATTAATCACACAAACACTTATCTAAATGAACACCTAATATACTCCTACTATAGAAGTTTTCGAACATCTTCGACCAGCACACTCCTTAAAACAATAAAAGGGAGTTGATAAAAGTATCCGCGCCGTAAAAATACGAAATTACGTACACAACACATAATAACAAGCGGGAGTGGGAGGTAAAGTGAGATACACTCTGAACAACGACCCTCAGGGAATATTGTGGGTTAGGTGTATTACTATTGGAACTCACTTATCTCTCGAAGACATTTCACGCCTTTTGACGGAAGCTTCCTTTTCGATATAGTCTCATTTTTTGACAGAAATAGTAAACGAGTTAGCAGTTTTTGTGATAATGACTGATCATCCCAGTACATGAAAAAAGCCTGTAAGGAATAATAAGCTATATTTTTTACCATTTTTACTAAAGTTGTGTATGTATCTCGGACGCGATGAGTCAGGAATTCAATTCAAATATACATATTTGCTACTCTTTGAAATTCCAATCGATGGCCCAGACAGGAGAGGACAGGGTTGCATGCTTTTCGCCATGGGACAGAATGAGAGGGGTTAGAACGGGATATAACGGGACGGGACGGGAAAAGCAATATAAGTAGTCGACGGCGGTCACATTAAGTTTAAATATAAAAAGTTAGTACGAACGATCGATCAACAAGTTGATCGAAGTAGTGCGCGAAATAATGTTGTTTGTGTGGACTGGACTTGAAAACTATCTGCAGCTGGGGGAAGCGGGGCTCGACCGCTAGTAATGAATAAAAGCCTCTATCCACCACTAACGAGTCTTCGTAGTCATCTTAGTATCAACAATCTCGTATCAAACAAATGTAGAATGACTAATAAATGGAAGAATCCAGTCGGGGAGTGTTCTTTTTTATTCTTTCGAGTGATAGTTTTCTAACCGCGCAGAGGAACGCATAGGCGTTTTACTTTTTTAAATCCCAAATCCCCTCCAAAGTGTTGATGGAAATGAACTAATCTTTAGTTGAAAATACTAGTTCGGACTAAGGAAGCCGAAGGTCTAAGAGGATTGTCACCATGACAAAAAGATACATATTACAAGGTACTGAAGGTACTCTTACATTCCTAAGTCCATGATGCGACTATTACGCAAGCTATTAGCTATTATTACTTCATAGGTCATGTAGGCAATAAAAAATATCACATGAAAAACATCGGTTCAATCTGTTTGCATACACTAAAATTACTAACAGGTTATTTTATCGATGAAACATTCAGCGAAACCTTTCAAAACTGCCAGCAACGCTAACATTATTAATTTAAAATATATTGATACCTTTACCAACTTTATTTTCGACGCTTTTCGCGAATACAGGTTTGTTTTAAAACTTTTTGCTAATTATTCGATAAATATTAAACACTTATTGGTAATATACAAATAAGTGTGTAAAATGAAAATAGTTCCTAAATTATTAGAAACTAGACGTCGCATAGCATGAGAACTATCATCTCCAGCAACTAGAAATCCACTGTCAAGGATTTCCAAAATAATTTAGAGTGTATGCTGCCTGTTTAATAGCATATCTTTACTCGTAGTAGGATATTTGAATCCTAAAGGATAGCGATCACCGTACCGTCCACCATTGTCTACTACGTCTCCTAAAAAACAATATTTTATCTAGAAACATCACTCAAAACCCTACAATGCTCATACTACTACGTTTTATTACGACTATTCTTCGAGATAGTGTACCCATAGTTGCGACGTTAGGAAGTAACAAGCAACCACTGAGGGTTTTATCGTAACAATAAAAGCGACACATACTGAAGCACGCCTTCTGGTATAAATAAATCCTTGTGCATTGTCCGTGCCTTTGTCAAACAACAAAAACCTAGCATTCTTGTTAATTACGCCGAGGTTCACCCGGTTTATTTGAAGTTTACCCGGATTCGCAAACTTGTTTATACTTAAACAATGTTATTATGTATTTGAAAAGGAGAGTCTTTAGAATCTTTATAGCGCGTAATTATGGTTGATTTCTGGCTTTGTATAAAGTTTATCTGGATTAATAAAAGAATAACCTGATTTTTTTGTACTTTAATAACGACAGAAAACAGCCTGACAATTTATTTAGCATGTTAAATCCAGCAAACTTGGGTGTCCTGGTAGTATTCTGCCTATCCCTTCTGGGAAAAAGGCATGAGTTTATGTATGTATGTTAAAATACGTGTGGTTCATATTTTTCGAAGTTTATCCGGATTTCATAGATTTAAATTTTAAAAAATATCTATTTGCTAAAATATAAATAGTAAAATAAAAAAAAAACGCTTTTTATGTATAAGTAATACAAGTATATTATACAGACACAAATGAGAATTATCAACTATAATTTAATCTCACTGACCGAACGCAACTCTACAGCGAAGCTGTTACTGCGCATCGATTTTCTGTGAGACAGCGGTGACACTCAATCGAATCAGACCAACCTTGTTATAGTTGTAGGAAAAAGGTCTTTATCAAGTTTCTTATATAAATACTTATACAGAAATATGATTTTATTTGTACATTTTTCATCAACAATATTTTTGGGAGTAAATATTTTTGTGTTAAAAAAATATTCTTTGGGCATTAATGAGGCTCGAAATATTTTTTTCTGCTTTTGTTTGTTTACTTTTCGATCCTCCTACCACACGCATTCTCTCAGCTGTAACGGCCTTATTCATAGACGGATTTAAAAACTATTTTAGTTATCGAATGTTTTGTCCCCTTCCAAAGACGTTAGAATTCATAATGGTTTCTTAGATTTACGCGAATGTTACACATTGAAATAAAACTATTTTATACGGATTTTATCGCGATTTGGTTTAATTTTTACATTTTTTAACTTCCCGACGTTTCGATTACTTTACAGCTTTCGATTACTTTTCAGTCCGCCCCGTGACTACGAAAGCTGTAAAGTAATCGAAACGTCGGGAAGTTAAAAAATGTAAAAATTAAACCAAATCGCGATAAAATCCGTATAAAATAGTTTTATTTCAACATTAGAATTCAGTTTAAGTGAAAAAGACAAACTTAAATCTGTCTATGAATAAGGTGTTTAATATTTAATTTAATATTCTGCCGTGGGTACTAAACCTATGAGAGACTTATCAATTCGAGAAAACACAATCCTGGGATGAATGTATGAGGTTCACAAATATGTGGGTCTAATAGCTAAATTATTATTTTAAATTCTATCAAATTGGCCTTAGACGCCCTCACTATCACAATTAGAATTAATTAAGCTTTCCGACCTGTGAATAACAGTGATGGCACCGCTACCTACCCCTCCAGCAATACAGGCGTAAACTTGTGTATTTTTCATCAATTTAAACTCCATCCGATTCGTGATATGAATTTTCCTATAACAATTTCCATTTTGCGATAAAACTAGCCACTCGCGCTAACTGTATACAAATCAAATTTGGCAGCCATTGATTGATGCACTGTCGGCCGGACTCATACCATTGCTACTATTAATTCTAACTGCTTGAAATAGCAAAACGTTATTGGTATGGTAAAAGTGTGTTGCGTGCGTAATTTAACGTTTACACTTTTAAAATAATTCATTCATTAACTCACGCCTTTATCCCAGAAAGGGTAGGCAGAGGCGCCAACAGGACACCCTTTCGCCTTGTATGTTCCGTCGAGCCTATCGCCATATCGGGCGCAAAATTCCTGAGTTCGGTCTGATAATGAACAGAAAAACCCAATATCACTTTGCCCGACCCGGGATTCGAACCCGAGACCTCAGCTTTGTAATCGTACCATAGTACAACTACGCCACCGAGGCAGTCTAAAAGAAATATCTAATAATATATCTTTATTTGTAATAATCATATTTTCGCATACATTATACTATGTTTTATTATCTTGTTATTAATGCCAGCTTATATACGTATTTAGGTTTAAATAAGTACGTCAATAAATTGTTAAAGGCGTATAGAAATACAGCTTTTGATCGCGTCCGATGTCTATCATCGGAACATCAAAGGATAGGAGCTTACCGAACATTCGTTTAAGGTCACTGAACATAGTATAATCATAAATATATTTTGATTTATAGAGGAAGGTCTCTATATCTGTATCAGTCCATATACGTCCCACTGCCGGGCACAAGCATCCTCTACAATCGAGAGTACGATTGAGAGAGGTTAGGCCATATATCCCACCACGCTGGCCTAGTGCGGGTTGGCGGGCTTTACATACAAATTTTACTGTGCATATGATATGCAAGTTTCTTCACGATGTTTTTCTTCACCGTTATAATGCGTGGTGAATGACTATCAATACACACATCACTCCGAAAATTTAGAAGTCTCAGGGGTTTGAAACCGCGATCACGATGTATAATATTGAGACAACATATACAATGTTGCTATTTTCTGAAAGGAATTTATCACCAAGTACACTGTAGCCTCTTTGCTAAGATGAATTTAAAAAAAAAAACAATCATTGATAGTAATTCATATAAGCATAGCCCATTTCAGTAGCTGAATTTCACAGCACCTCTTACGGCCTTGTTCATAGACATATTTAAAACTTATTTAAATTATCAAATATTTTGTCCTTTTCGAACGACTTTAGAATTCAGTATGAGCGAAGAAGACACAACATTCGATAGCTAAAATAGGTTTTAAAACTGTCTATGTAAAAGGCTGTTAGTGTTTAAAGGTATTAATGGTCATTCAAAGCTCACCTTAGTGGTAGAGAAAAACGGCGTAAAGAAACATGCATACCTGTTTCAGGTAAAAATTTCGGAGGTACGTACAAAAAAAAAACCTACTTATAAAATATATGTACCTACGTATAAAGCCTACCAATCTGCATTGTGGTCAAAACTATAATTTTATATACACCCAACAGTCACATACATAGTCCTGACCACACTAAGATCGTGGCTTGTGTCGTTGGTATCAGGAACTACGAGACTTTTCGGTCTCACAAACACCCAGACCCGAAACAAATGTGTACTCACAAATATTGATGTGAATTGATTGGTGCGGGGATCGAATCCGCGGCTTCTCACTTCACAGCCGGCCTCTAACCAACTGCGCAACGGAGGCTGTGAATTCTACTCCTGAATGGCTTGACGTCACGCCAGCATCGATCTCAATGTTACAAGCAAAATCATTTAGAACATAATCTAAATACCAGTAGAAAATTATAACAAGAAATTAATGAATCCAGCATACTAAAAAAAATAATTTCAAAACAGCAAGCTCGGAGTAAAATTATGCACATTTATTTAAAATCGACTCTCGAAGTCTCGGTTTCGAGTCATTAAAAATAATTGGTTCCGACATGTAATATATTTTACTTTTTTCAGATCAAACACCAATGTGGCGGAGAGGCGAAGCGCACTACCGTATTCTATCTCTTCGGAATATGGTTATAAAGGTATGTTTCTATATATTTTTCTTTAATGTACGTAGTTTCGTTTGTTTTAATGTTACCGTTATTGAGGTAACTTTCTTCACCTTTGGAATATATATTATTGGATCACTATTTGAAAATTGCAAACGTAAAATTGTTCCATGTTGGTCAATAATTACCACTGCCTATGAACATCTTCAATACTTCGTAAAATATAAGAATATGGGGAAAATAACAAGAGACAAGAAATAAATAAATATTAGGCTTCCAGCAATTTACTCTTCGAACGAAACACGACAGACCGTCAAAATCAGTGACAATGTTATCTCGATCAAACTGACCCTGAAGTCTAAAGCAACTAGAAACTGCTATTGAATACGCTTGTAGTTTTACTCTGTTTAACTTGAGCGCGATAGCATTAGTAATTTGATGGAACTTAATGAATTCAAGTATTATAGATAAGATTATAATAAATAAATAAATACACCCAACAGTCACATACATAGTCCTGACCCCACACTAAGATCGAGTCTTGTGTCGTGGGTAGCAGGAACTACGAGAGACTTTTCGGTCTCACAAACACCCAGTCCCGAAACAAATACCTGTGGATCACACAAACATTTGTTTCGGTGCGGGGATCAAACCCGCGGTCTCTCGTTTCACAGGCGGCGTCTAACCAACTGTACCACGGAGGCAGTCGATTAGGCTCAATGTTCGAAATTTTGGGATATTTAATGTTAACAGCCCTAGTAAATGTAATAGTTAGTGGAGCGTAAAGGGCTTGTAAGGTCACGAGACCGCTGGGCTGTGTTCGGGATGAGCTAAATCGTTCAAAGAGGTGAATCGGAACATTGGCCTTCCTGTCCGGGATTATGTTTTGTAGTTTCGTAGAAGGTTGAAGGCCCCGATTTATAAATACATGCTTATATTTTTTTATAAAAAATACTAGGAATAAAAATACAATATTCATTTAATAGAAGGCTGTATTTAAAATTCAATAAAAAATATTGATGGCAAAGTCGACTTTGTGTGGTTTGTTAGATGGAAAAATATCATAAATTAAGATTTCCTCTTTATCTGGAATTTGTGTCTATTAAAAATCCGTTGGAAACGATAGTAATGAAGCATTTGTTACAGATTATCGATCTCGTATGCGAGTGAAGAGGAATTTACAAAATATGATAATATCACATCATTTTACCGAGAGCACACCGATGCCTGGAGTCGATGTAAGTATATTTTTAATAAAACTATTGTTTTTATTAGTGATCTTATAACACAATAATTCCTCTCTTTTTTTCAACATCGTGAAGTATATTGTAACTTTAAAGCGCATTAATAAACAAACATCAATCCACTAAACCAAAGAAAACCAGTCGAGATACAGAGCATAAAATGGAACTGAACTACTTTCTCTTATCCTATTTATATTACAAAAATGATAAATGCGTTAGTGTAAAAAAAAACTAGATTTTTCCCTAAAAACCTGGATTTTGAAGTTATTATTTTCTTATTATGCAACGCTGTCTGATAGTAAGTTCTTTCTATCAAGAATATTTTATCACATACCGAAAGCTCTCGCAAGTTGATATAATTGATATGCAAGCCGGCTTCAAATTGGCTGTACCCTGTCTAATCCTAGAACGTGACACGTATGGGCTAATATGGGTTTTACATCCCTTGTACGTTAGTCACTTCGAGCAGTTAGGAATGCAACTTGAAATCTAATACTGTGATATTACTTAAATCAACTGGCCTTGCTAATGGGCTTCGACATAGCGTCCATATTATCATAACTGTTAACATCATTTAACGGTTTTTATAATTACACATACATTTATAAACTCACGCTTACGTCCCAGTAAGGGTAGGCAGAGACTATAGAGCGCCAAATGGTACGGTCCATGCATACCTCTTTCGCTTCATCAAATGCTATTAATTCCTTCATACACGCTCGTCGATTCCAAGAACTCCGTATTTATACTTACTTATTAATAATTATTTTCGCATTTGCGGTAAGTATTATTATTTTGAACCTCACTATAAATGTCATTTCTATATGCGATGAATGGTGAGACGAGCATGCCATTCGCCTGATGGTGAGCGAGACGACCGCTCATAAACAGTAGCAAAACCAAACAACACCATGAATTACAAAGCAATACTTGGCATTGCAATTGCAATTGCTTGGTAATATTAGACAACAATGCTAGTGAACTAAAACTTATAAGTCAACGTGAAATAATCGTCTAATTTCGCTAATTGGCAACAGCTTGAATATTTCCGTGTACCTTCATGTATTTAACGAGAGGGAACGCAATATAAAAATCATAAAGCAATACATTTTAATCACTTTCGAAAACAAATTACATCGGAATATAACCTAAAGAGTTGGAGAATGTTTTAATCGCCCCATATTTCAATATAAATGTACGTTTTTCACGATCCATGCGGAATTTTGCTTTAGAAGTTCATTGATAATTGGCCTACCGAAGGGCGATTTCTCATCGAATTAGAAGCCAATTATTCGGATATGGCCATAAACTATGCTCAAAATCAATCAATCAATTTATTTGTTTAAAAACAATAAATAAAGTAATTTAAACTATTTACAAAATATTCCAATGTAAAACATCGAAATAAATAAATAAATAAATACACCCAACAGTCACATACATAGTCCTGACGCCACATTAAGATCAATTAAGTCTTGTGTCGTGTATCAGAAACTACGAGAGACTTTTCGGTCTCACAAACACCCAGACCCGAAAGAAATATTTGTTGGCCGCACAAACATTTCTCTTGGTGCGGGGATCGAACCCGCGGCCTCTCGTTTCACAGCCGGCGTCTAACCAACTGCGCCACGGAGGCTGTCTTAAATAAAATAGTTTCAAAGTAATAATTATTTAGTGATGATTTGCGAAAGATCGCTGGTAGATGCGCTGGATACGAGAAGCCGAAGACAGAGTGAATGCGCAATTTGGAGGAGGCCTGTGTCGAGCAGTGAACAATAAAAGGCTGATGATGATGATGATAATGATTTTCAGCCAAAACTCTGAGTTATAATAGCTGAAACCGAGGATATTGCCAAAGTTTATTTTTAAGCCGAAGGTGGCCGAAATCTAAGTCGAAAATTCGGACTGATATTTATTACTTATATTTAAATTAATTTTAGGTGAATCTGTATTGTACGGTGAACGGGCCACATCCAGCCAGGTTTGTTTGGGAACGAGACGGTCTTGTTGTGTCTTCAAATACGGATTCCAGGTAAATATTATAAAAATATGTTCCAAATATAACACTTCTTAGTCGCCTAATAAGTATCGTGGGAGTAACTTACAAATCGTGTGATGGTGAGGGATTATTAAAAATAAACTTGAACGGCCTTATTCATATACAATTTTAAAACCGACTTTAGTTATCGAATGTTTTATCTTATTCGCTCAAACTGTATTCAAAAGTCGTAAGAAAGGGACGAGACATTCTACAACTAAATAGGTTTTAAAACTGTGTATGAATGAGGCCTTAAGCTTAATTTCAATTTCTTTTTTACTTAATATGAATTTTTAACTAACATGACGATTGGTGCGCACCCTATTGATTGACGAAGGAATATCTTCCTTTTTTTGATACATGTGTTAGCTTGCTTGTAAACAAAATTACACTGGTTGTTCTAAAATGTGATATATTTTTGATGGCATCATAACCAGTGTTACAATGTACATGCAAAGAAGAGCTATTTCTTGGCTCAATCGTAAATATGAATCTTAAAATAGGAGTTACAATGTTGATCGTATAGGTAGTTCCCAATTTACATAAATTACCATATTTCTAGGTACTCAGTAGGCCAAACCATGACCGTGGATGGTGGAGTGACCACCCAGCTAAACATATCACATGTACGAGTGGATGATGGGGGCTTGTTCTCATGCGTCGCCCATCATGGGGACAGCATCGTCGCTCACCACGACAGGCTTAATGTTTATGGTAAGTTGTAGACATGTTTGTATTCATTGCTCTTTTATTGAGTGGTTCAATTTGATGTGGTCCTCCCCAGTATGTAATGGATGTGGATGGTTCGCTCATTGTCGTAACTCAGTGTGCCCTCAGGACAATGAGATAATTTGAACTATTGATAATTTTGAAAAAAACATTTGAATTTATGTTTCGTTGTGCCAGGATCAGTGTGTATAAACTCCCTCACTTCTTACAATCTTCAGTATGCTCTAACTATTGGCTTCATTATTAACTTTATCTGCTATGACTATTATCATTGGATATATATTTAGTACAAAAAATTTTTTTAGAACTATTAAACAATAACTTCATGCAGCTAAAAGATAATGTTTTTTTTTATCGTATTGGTTATGGCAAACGAGCAAACATGTAACCTGATGGTATGTGATCACTGCCGCCCATGAACATCCACAACGCTTGGATCATAAATGTGTTGCCCGCCTATTAAGTCGGGAGGGGAGCGGGTATGTAAAACAGTGATCAGAGGAAATAGGTATTGGGTATCCGGCAATCTCACTCACCGAACGAAACGCGACGGCAAACCTGTCGCTTCACGTCGATCTCCTGTGAGACAGTGGAACCACCCCGGACGAGCCTGCCCATTCATGCTGAGTCATGACTGACAAGCGTGTGACCTTACAAAATTGGTGTATTTTTTACACGGGCTTATATTTTAGACTTCACATAACAGCCAGCTTGACTATACCCTTGGCTATTCTTGTATGTAATAAATAAATAAATAAATACACCCAACAGTCACATACATAGTCCTGACCCCACATTAAGGTCAATTAAGTCTTGTGTCGCAGGTATCAGAACTACGAGAGACTTTTCGGTCTCACAAACACTAAGACCCGAAAGAAATATTTGTGGGCCGCACAAACATTTCTCTTGGAGCGGGGATCGAACCCGCGGCCTCTCATTTCACAGCTGGCGTCTAACCAACTGCCCCACGGAGGCTGTGTAATATACGAGTTGGTATCATTTCTGCACATCAGTATCAGCCCATACACGTCCCACTACAGAGCATGCCTCTACAATCGAGAGTACGATTAAATGTACGAATGATACGTCCATATAAACCACGCCGGCGTAGTGCGGGTTGGCGAACTTTACATACCATAGAAATTCTTACAAATCACTATTATATGCAAGTGTCCTCACGATGTTTTCATTCACCGTTAAAGTGCGTGGTGATTGACTATCAATACACATATGACCCCGAAAAGTCAGAGGTGCATCTGGGATCTGAACCCGCGAGCACCGTGAACATGTTGGCAGTCGCGTCTGGTCCGTTTACCAATAGGCCACCACGCATTGAGTGAAAGTAATTTCTGCTTATATAAGCAATAAACTCTATAGATAGGTTTAAATGGAAATTGTTTAATTAATAAGTACTTTCGCAGGTCCGCCCTACATACGAACACTGCCGCCGCTGAAAGTTCAAAGTGGGCAGAGCGTTACGCTCCGATGCCCGTACTACGGCTATCCAGTAAGGTAATTACTACTTCTGAATATTTTACTGCATATTGAATATTTAACTGCCTCGATGGTGTATTTGTACTGTAGTATGATTGCAAAGCTGAGTTCTCGGATTCGAGTCCCGGGTCGGGCAAAGTGATATTGGATTTTTCTGTTGATTTATCAGCCAGGAGTCAGGATTCTGTGCCCGATATGGCTATATCGCCCCCTATAAAATCGGTAGCACCTATGCCTACCCTTTCAGGGAAAAAGGCGTGAGTTTGTGTATGTATGTATGATTATTTTTAATACAGGTTAAATTATACTGAAAGTATATTTAATAGTATTATAATGTACAAATTGAATATCGAACGGTGTTAGAAGATTATTTGTGGTTAAATAAGCAATAAATTTAACAGCACGTTGCATTTTTAAAATGTATGTCATTTCGTCTTAGTGCTGTGGGTAAAAACTGCCTTTGAAATTAATTATTCATGCTTAGAAAACTACATAAGAAAACATTCTGAGTAGAGCTATTTGAATTCGAAAGATACGCGTATAATATTAATGGAAAGAAAAATGCTCTAATAGCGTAAAACCAACCAAGTTCCAATTTTTAATCGTAGCTAACTGTTTTAACATGCATAGAAAAGTATTAACTATCTCACCGAGGTGTGGGGTTAAAGCAAGTAAAAGAATATTTTTAATTGTGATCATTCTTAGCTTGTGCCACAGTTAATTCACTGCAGAACAAAGAAATCTCTTACCCAAGCTTATCATTATCATCTTCACTCAAAAGAAGTGTAGATACTATAAAACACATCGATTTCAAAGATTCGCATTTAAAATTCCTTCTAGAAGCGATACAAAATCACACGTCTCTTATAAATTCCGATACCTATCGCAGAGATTTTTCAATAAAATACACAAAATGCACTCAACTCGGATCCTTGCATTCACATATTGCAACCAAACTGATCGCAATATAAATCTCGTTTGTGCTTTGTTAAGCGGAATTCTCAAAGAATTCGCTTATACATACCCCTTTGACGGTTCGAAGGCTTCTTGTTCGGGATATAATAAAGCTTGTAAGAATAAATAGCTTTGTGTGATGAAGTACAGTTGTGTTTAAATTGAATAGGTTACATTGGGTTTAACTTTGCGTTAAGTGTGTCTTTGGCACTTACTTAAGATTTTGATTTTTAATCTTTATGTCCCTATAATACCTAATTTGCAAAAATTCTTAGTTTATAATCTTATGACCAATTGCTTGCTTAACTTTAATCCTATTACATAATATTTCTTTGTTCACGAGACAACTTGCCTTTAACGATAGCTCAAGCTGCAATACTAGTGATTATAACCTCCACAGAGAAATATCATGGGAGTACAAAGGCAAGGAAATCAGCACAGACGTCATAACATCACCACAACCAAACCGCTACAAAAGGTTCACAAAAGACTCCGAATTTGGCATAGAAATATACGGACGAAAGCCCAAATTAAGGGAGAAACGAGACTTAGGCTCAATCAGTAGTGAAGGAATGCTGAGTATCCCAAGAGTGAGTAAAACTGACAGTGGATCATCATATTCCTGTATAGTCAAAAGTCCCTCTGGAGAAATGGCGAAAAGATCGTTTGAACTACACGTAGTAGAAGCACCGCAACTTGAGGACATACTTCTACCAACCGATCTTCAAGAAGGACAAATAGTACAAATCCACTGCAATCTTAAGAGTGGTGATTCTCCTGTATACTATTCTTGGCTGAAAGACGGAAAGAAAATACCGACTCATTTAAAGGTAAGTAATATTACAGAATTGTTTGAATAGAATGCTTGAGTTCGTTAACGCTATTGTTCCAGAAAATGGAACTCATTTACTTTTCATTCAGGTGTTATTTTAACGAGATTCTTAGTTGAAACTGTTGTGAAAGACCTATACATGGGACGTTTCTATATGTGGCAGAGGTTTGCTGAAGCCAATTTAGAATTAAGTATGAACGATGTAGCTAGACTGGTGGGTTACTACTGTTAACTTCTAGATGACCGGCAAGAAATGTTAGTTAATAGGTACAGCTTGAGACTCTTATTTATTTATGATGTCAGGACTGTGCGTGATATTAATTTTATATCTTTTTAGTATTTATCATTATGCGACATTGAATTTTCTGAGCAATGAAGTGTTTCGATATTTTAATTACTACCGCTTCAATTTTAAGGAAACAATAAAATCATTGCTTTCTTTACGAATTCAAATCCTAATACATTGTCCAAGTGTTTTATTCCGCTGATGTTTTTCGAATGAAACTTAAAGTCTTCCTTTTATATTTGGCGTCACCATCTCTGAAGAAAATACTATTAAACGGCACGAGAAAATGAAATATTTTTACACAACGTTAGTGCTCGGAATACAGCAGTTTATCCTTTCTTCAATTACGTCTGGGTTTCTAGTATAAATTGCTAAGAATGCGCCGGGCGAGCATTTAGAACTCGGGACAAACGCGAAAAGCCAACAACACAACAGATTAAGTAACCTTTGTATTAAGAGAATATCTTATACTGAAACATGTGAATTGCCGAATACCACTGCATTCTTTCAAAGAAATGTAATATACGCAACATAAATAACAATGCCATGCAGGCTATCGAAACAATTATGCTGGTGATATTGTTTAAGAACGTGAAATAATTGGGGGAAATAAGAGTCGTTCTTTCTTTCTTTCTTTCTTTCTAAAACATGCACCAATCAGTGTTTAGTGATAAAACCAAGCTGGAGCTTACTACATGCTGTAGCAATAGCTTGATCAGCCACAAACTTTTTTTTTGTTGCTATAAATCATGCTATCAAACTTGCTATCATTTTTGGCACTCTTGGTAGGCAGCGACCTGGTTGTGCTGGACTCCTGGCACATCCACGGTCCAGAGGTAGCACTGACCGCTTACCATCAACCATTCTTTGCCACATCACCCTTCATCATTACGTTATCATCATAAAGATTCAGTTTTGCCCCTAACGAATTCATTTTCAGTAAATAAAATAGTTCTAACATTTCTGGTAAATGAAATTCCATTTATTCTATTTATTTTTATTTGTCGGTTCATTTGAATAAGACAATAGAGCTGAATTCAGACGGATCTTGAGTTTTGGTATGAATCTTAATATTGTGGAAACAAACGAAAGTTCAGAGGAACCGTCTTTCAATAATAATTTTGCGGAATAAACATTTCTATAGAAGGTTATGTTTTTTGTATGGAATAGGTCTTCCAAGTTGTTTTTTTTGTGGGTGTTGATGTCATATACTCGTATTTGTAAGGATAGCGAATTACCACGAAAGACACCAATAGGACCTACCTTACTTTACCTATATTTTCTCTGAAAGTCAACGAAACGAAGCAACAGTTAAAAGATAAAATCAGCAAAATATATTACAAACAAATAGGGAAGGGAGAAAAGAAGGACTATTAGGTTGTTGGACGTTGTATTTTGCAAGTGCAAATATTTTAGTAGTATAATAAAAGTGTTTTGTTATACCAACATGATAATGTGAGTAAACTGCATTTGATGGTAAATAATATAATGCAAGTAGCATCGAGCAGTAACAATCTATTTATCTCTCTCCAAACGGTATAATTATTATTGTATTGTATTAGGCCATATACGTCCCACTGCAGGGCACGAGCCTCCTCTACAGTCGACAGAACGATTGGGTTAGGCCGTATAGTCCACATAATTATTATGCTGATCAGTAATGCAATATTTTACAATTATAAAAACATAGACGATAATATTATGTATAATGGAGCAGTTTTTAACACAATCCAAATTTCAGATCGTGGAAAGGAGTTTGGAAGTGTTCAGCGTGTTGATAATCAAGAATGTTTCGTTGGATCACTGCGGCACCTACACCTGCGTGGCGGCCAACCACGTCGCTAAAGTCAATAAAACCGTCAATTTGTATATAAAAGGTGAGTTAAATTTGAGAATTTACAATAGATGCAATATAATCCAATGCCAGTATCCGCCAGCTAGAAAATATCTTGTCAGTCGTTAACGTAGGTAGATACACAGGATGATCCCAAAGGTGACACATGTCGCTATGAGAGGTTTTTCCAATAAACTATACGGTGGTCGCCAAGCATACGGATAAGACCACCTGGTCTGTAGAGTAAGGAAAGTAATGACCATGATTCTTAATAATATATACCGGGTATATCAAGACTGCGACCGAAAACGAAGCCATGTGGTAGTTTAGTGGTTACAGACACGAGGCAATTAAAAATTTCACCAAAATAACGACAGATATGTTTTAGATTTTTTTTAAAATCGTCTTGTATAGGTGGTAAATGCCTAGTTTTTGCGAAAATAATAATTTAAACCCTTACGTACCATTGAGTGTTTAAAAATGAAGAGGTCTACATCATTATTTTAGGAAAACTATGTATTTATCACCCAAATATGACGATAAGTAAAAAATTTTTACTTGGATTGTGTCTGAAGTCACTAATACTACCACCTGGCTTCGTTTTCGGTCGCAGTCTTGATATACCCTGTATTAAAAAAATCTAAGGGAGATGAATTATTACCAGCTCAGACTTTTTACCTTTATTGAAGAACGATATGCCTTGTAATTTTACTAAAATTTGTCATTCTAACATCCATTCTTCTAGAAGTAAATCTTATTATACCAAACGGCTGAACTAATGTGGGTCATTAGTTTTTACATACTATTAAGATTCTTGTAGACTTCTCTAGAATGCAAAAATCCCCACGACTTTTCCTTAAACTAGGCAACAATTACCTACAAATATACCTTTCAAGGGTAATAAATCACCAGACCAACGATAAAAGATAATTAATAACTCCTATACAAGATATATTGTTACTGGCGTATCTCGCAAAATGCTTTGGAAATTCTGACAACGGTTGGGTATTTCGCAGCTGTAAACGTTAAAGTAACCGCACACCACAATTTGAATCTAAGATTAAATTCAAATACATTAAAACCGGTAAGCGGTCTCGATAAGGGGAAGAAAATCGTTATTTTGGCTTCTGATATTATTCATCGTAACCGCAAATTTTTATGTTCTTCTAAAATGCTTATGATAAAAAGCAATAAGTGACAATCTCATTTTATCTACTTATAATGATCTGCAATATTAATAAAGGCTGCCTCGGTGGCGTATTTGTACTACGGTATGATAGCTGAGGTCTCGAGTTCGAATCACGGGTCGGGAAAAGTGATATGGGATTTTTCCATTCAATATTATCAGCCTAGAGTCAGGAAGTCAGATAACAATCTGGACCCGGAGTCCATAAGAAAGCAAAAACTTACGTTTCTTCCTTCCAATCTTCTCTAATTAAAGATTCGTACTCGTACAACCGCTCTTCTTACAACGCCTTATAATCATTTTCGCAAAAATGCATAAGGGCAATATTACCATAATATAATACATACATACATACATAAACTCACGCCTTTATCCCCGAAGGGGTAGGCAGAGGCGCCACCAGGACACCCACATTTCGCCTTGTATGTTCCGTCCCATGATGTGATAGGGGGCGAGCCTATCGACATATCGGGCACAAATTCCTGACTCCGGGCTGATAATGAATAGAAAAATCCAATATCACTTTGCCCGACCCGGGACTCGAACCCGAGACCTCAGCTTTGTAACCGTACCGTAATACAACTACGCCACCGAGGCAGCATAATATAATAAGAGAAATAATATTTAACATTCTGAAATACAGTCTCAGCTCTGCGCAGTTGATTCGCCAAATATCTCTTTGTACTAACACAGATTTACTCGCGGACATTCATTTAACAGCACTGTAAAAGCCGGATTTAACGACCACTATACAATAGCATGCAGTAATAATACAGTAATAACTGAACAATACTTCATATGAAGAACATATGTTGGCTGCCTCCCAACACATTCTTAAACTGAAGCACCAAACTTGCAAGTTTTTCAATAGGACATTTTGTTTTAACGGTTTCAGTGTAGAATGGGCTTAACACCAGCTGGGAATATTGACTCTGGCTTTCAAGAAATAAGGTGCATTTTCTGGTATTTCTTTCGATTCAAGAATCTCCATATTTTGTCAAGCCATTTGTGAACCTGCAGCATTTCATTATCGCGTTTAAGATTTATTTAAGATCTTTTTTTCTTTGTTATCCTGACCGATGCCAAAGAATACTTTTTTGCTCAATTCTTGCTTATTTTATCTGGTATTGTCAATATCATAGGTTGCCATACTTTTGTAAAGAGTATTATTCCAGCGCCTTAATAGCCGAGCTTGGTCTTGACCTAGCTATATTGAAGCTTAGTTATATATTTCCAATAAACTTCAATAGTTTTCGTGACGTATTACTTATTTATTTGTAACAATAAAGTAAACTTATTAGTTGTCTGTAATGTCTTCAAGGACATTTACAATCAGTTTGTCAGGATTAATGTTTGCGTTTATTTACGTTCTTTAAGTTATTTTGATTTACACGAATGTTACACATTGAAATAAAACTATTTACGGATTATATCCTGGATTTGGTTTAATAATGTTAAATTAAACCTCAACCTTAAAACTTCCGGACGTTTCGATTGCTTTTCAGCTTTCGTGGTCACGGGGCAGACTGAGGTAGGTATTAGTCATCCGCTCAGTGACTGTTACAAATGACTATCCTAATTTTACAATTATTAAATTAAAAAATTAATTTATTTTAGTTTTTGCGATCCGGATCGTAAAAACTAGTTTCATTTCAATCATTTACGAAGTTTGTCCTCCCATCACAACAAAAGCTTATTACAATTCATTTAACCCCATGACATTGGTTCTTAAATCATAAGCTTACTCGTAACAAGCATTATGTAAAAACAAAAAATGACAGTATTGCCAACTTACAAGAGTAACTTTCACAGTTAAGTTAAAAAGACTCTTTGTTATTTAACGTCGAACAGTAAAACCCTTGCGACAGGTTAAAAGTACCAGTTAAACTTGCTGAACTAACAACAAACTTGGCTTCGGGGAACGGCCGGCGGAAAACTGCTTCAAGACAGGAAACTAATCTTAGATTCAATTTAGTCGAGTTGGAGTGATTTCTTTAAATTCTGTTATCTTTTCTTTCTTACCTTTTTTAATGTAATTACATTTTTTGAGTTGTGTTGCTCTGAAACTGTGGTTTGACAAAAAGTTGCATCTGTATCTGTATCAGTCAGGGCATGGGCCTCCTCTACAATCGAGAGTCCGAATGAAAGGGGTTAGGCCACAACGTTGCTACATATGGTACCTTTCCTCATTTGTATTATTTGGTACGTGTTATTCTTGTTTTGAATTATAACAAAAATAAATTACCATTTTATCAAAAACTATTATTCTTTTTCTGAGTTCGATTAAGGGTGCTGGTTGTGTTAGTGTAATTTCGAAATTGAAATGATATTCCAAGTAGTTTTTATGTGACGTTAATTTAAGTTAGTAAATGATTTTTAAACAACTAGTCCATTTGTTGACCCTAACAAACCAAAAGCTTCCTTTATCCCTTTCGTTATAGAAGTTAAAACATCAATTATTAATCCTAAAGATACACCCAAATTATTTGCACCAAATGTTTCATTTACTTGAACCAAGATTTTGCATTGAATATAGCCACGGCCTTGACAAAACAAATGTTGGTCCAACCGATTAAACTTACTCACAAAAGGCAACGCAAATAACTGAAGGGGCGACTCCAAGGATCTTGCCTTACATTGGGTTCTACAAGCAGTTATACAATCACGCCTTTAAACACAAAGGAAGCTAGAGGCTCCAAAACATATTCAGTATTTTGGGTTCTATTACGTTCATACAGTCCCCTATATTAGTTTTTTTCTCATTAATCCATATTTTTCATATTTTTCGTCAAAAAGCAGTGTAAATGCGTTGTTTCGGTTTAAAGGACATTGTAGCCAGAGTAACTGGACATATTGAGACTTAACATCTTATGTCTCAGGATGGCGAGCTCAGTGGCAAATCCAAGCATTGCTTTGTAACTCATGGTGTTGTTTGGTTTTGCTACTGTAAATGAGCGGTCGTATCGCTTACCATCAGGCGAATGGCGTGCACGTCTCGCCATACATTTCAATAAAAAAAAACTTCCATGTACAGACCGATCGGTTACAAATTTATAGATATAGATTTCGATAGCAAACTCCAAATCACGTATTTTCAGTATTTCTGTTTTAATGTGGTGTAAAACCTCATTACCCTAGTATTTATGGTTATTTCTTTTTATTGCAAGGTTTTGGCAAACGAGCAACGTTTCACAATGATAAGTGATTATTGCTTCCCATTAACATCTACACTTGCATCGTAGTTGTATTCTCGATCTCTTAAGAAAGTGTTGAGATTATGTGTATTTTATAGTAACTCCACTTGACTCCCAGGTAGTTAAATGAAAGATCTGCGTGTTATAATGAACATGTAAAGTATTCACAATTACTTCAAGCCCAATTTTCCAATCCAACAATTCGTGTTCATCCAAAGGGCGGTATCACTTTGCTCGACCCGGGATTCGAACCTGAGACCTCAGCTTTACAAACACACTGTAGTACAACTGCACCACCCAGGCAGTCAATTAGATAAAATATATAGAACTTTTTCAGATTTAGATAGAACTTAAAAAGAGCTAATTCATTGAAAAACACTAATTCTTACGGATTTTATCGCGATTTGGTTTAATTTTTACATTTTTTACTTCCCGAAGTTTGGATTGCTTTACAGCTTTCGTGGTAACGGGGCGGAAGAATTAATTAATTCAATTACGTACAAAAAAAAGTCCCCAATACAGCGTCCCCAGTTAATATAGCGTAAAGTCAGAGAAAAGTACAAGAAAGATACAAACAACCAAAATGAAGCGTTCTATTATTCTTGGCGATACTCTTACAACAAATAAACAAAGTTATTTTAAATTCATGCCACCACCGGCCTAATTATGCAAACTAAACAATAACTCCAACTTTGTATTGCGAGCAAATATTTTTCTATTCTACTTAATGAATTTACAAAGAAAATACCAATAAACAATAGCAAGCATTGGCGTTCCATTTTCAAAGGATATTGAGTTACGGTGTCGGAACGTATTAATTAAGCTTCTCGGAGCGTTTTCATATTGTGTTTGTTTACGATGTATCGATTATGTGTTTCATTACGATACATTAAGGAATACAAGGTTAATTAATGGCTTCTATGTTATTGAGGATAAGGTTCCTTGCTCGTCTGATGTTTTTTCATTTAATTAGATTCACAATTGGTTACAAATAGTTGACAATTTTGAAATACAATAAACTTGTTCTATTAAATTACATCTTATATTCATAACCTGTATATATAACAAAGGATAGATAAAAACATATTTGACCATCTACATTAATCTTAAAAGTACTAGACACAAAAGACATAAGTAACAAAAAAATATTAAAAATAGCTGATGCAAAGCATCACATTTCTATAAAGAGAAGCAACACCAGTCGCAATTTATTATTAAGCACTCTGCTTATCATCTCGTGACAGACATGACATGTGGTGTTAAGCATCGTAAAGCCCAGTAATTTAACTGGTTATAACGTTATGGTTTCTTAGATTTACGCGAATGTTACACATTGATTATGTGACTGGACGAGTCGCTTAATCAACGTGTAACATCGCGTTCAGTGACTGAGTTCTTGGACGTGTAAGCCCCGTGACCATGAAAGCTGTAAAGCAATCGAAACGTCGTGAAGTTTAAAAATGTTAAAGTTAAACCAAATTACGATAAAATCCGTAAAAAATTGTTTTATTTCAATGGTTATAACGTTCTTCAAACAACAGCACCTCCACACTGATACTTAGTATAGATATAGACAAAGCGATGGTACCTAGACCTACGCAAACGACCTACATACTACCTTGAGGTGACTGTAAATATTTAGGAACCTTCTTTATAACACTATAAGTTCGGCAAAAGACACATTTCTATGTTTTCCAAGTGCCTTCATAGTAAATTTCAACTCGGTAAACCTACTTTCGGACGTCCATAAAGTGGAAGGACGACCTGGTAAAGTTTGCAGGAAGTCGCTGGATACGAGCCGCTTCCAACAGATCGATGTGGAGATTGGGGAGGCCTAAGTTCAGCAGAGGACTTCCTATGGCTGAATAGATAGATAGAATCTAAGTTTCAAGGCCTAAGTTCAGCAGTGGACTTCCTATGGCTGAATAGATAGGTACAATCTCTCTTTTAATCCTCGGCGTCACAAGGCGAACTGATGACGTAATTAAGGTTACAAGAAGCTGTAAGCTTACAACACCTCGTTGTGGTAATCCTTGGGGGAGGCCTAGTGGATTTACTCTGGCTGAAGAAGAAACTAATTTTATTGGTGGCAGATAACACAATGAAGCTTTCTTGGTATAGTTTAATAAATATTCATTATTTCGCAGTTGCACCCAAGTGGAGCGAAGAACCTAAAAACTCATCCCTACTACTCGGCAGAAGTGATCACATATCCTGCAGTGCTACTGGATACCCTCAGCCACAAACCCACTGGCTCAAGAAGGACGGTAAGATTTATTATAACAGAGTTCACAACTGAGACCGAAAAGTCTCTCCTAGTTTCTGTTACCCACGACACAAGACTCAATAGTGTGAGGTCAGGACTATGTATGTTACTGTTCGGTGTATTTATTTATTATTTATTACTATATTTTTGGTTTTTTTTTAAAGGTACATTCTATTGCAAGTATTGTGGATATGAACTATTCTCCTTGGGATTTTTAGGCCAATGTTAATATAAAAATGTTTTTATAATAATATTTTTAGTGCTACCTACCTAAGACTTTTTTTTACGTAGAACTTATATTAAGCTACATAAATTCTATTAATTCAGCTGAAATTACAAACATTAAGCTGAAAATAAATAAAGCATTATTAATGCTATTAAATGTCTGAATTTTCAAATATGATTATTTCGAGCATGTTTTTGTATTTTTTATATTTTAAAATGAACACTCGGCGGCTCTATTAAGCTAAACGCTTGATTGCCCGAGTACAAACCAATCAGAATACAGAAAATTGCCGCGCAAAATATTTCACCACCTCTGATTGGCAGAAATTGGCGCAATTATGTCGATTCAATGGGGCTATGACTTTGTTTAGACAAAAACGGTACAAGTCGTAATTGATTTTCACAAGTAATTAAAACTGTCTAAATTGTTTACATAAAAGTGGCAATTTCATTTAAAGACCATTTTAATATTAATTAAAAATTTGTGAAGTTTATATTTGTTTCTGTAAAGTTTTGGTAGAAAGTGGATTAGAATAAAGAAATTATATTACCGTAATACTTCAAAATAAAACAAATTAAAATAATATTGTTCTATAAACAGTGAGGAAATTAATTTATATTATTTTCGCAAATTATGCTCACAATATGGACAGAATTCATGAAAATCAGTTCTATAAGTAAGATGGAGTGGTCAGTGAACAATGTTATACTATTTCAGCCAAAAAAAAGACATACGATATATAATATTCACGACCATCTGTCCTTTCAATTATGTTTAGTTGAGCAGTATTTCTTTTAAGGCAATAAATAAAAATAAAAGGCCAAGGTTGTATGAATTTTGATTCCCTTGCCAGTTCTTTGAGTGTACAAATTAAAAAAGTAATAAAAATGGCGCCAACCTTGTGTCGTATTGGCTTGTTTGCTAATCAGTGTTTACCAACTTCAAATGTTTTGTTTCAATCAAAGATTCATAGACATAAAAAATGTATTGTGCAAAAGTCTGAAATTTTTAAATATCGTCAGAAAGAGAAGTGAAGATATTTTGCCATTAATACCTTGAGATATACTTTAACCGCGCATTCGCGTTATTTCTTTCACTTTTTCTTGCCATCATCATACATTTTGTTTGATTTATTTTTTCTTAATAACAAACAGCCAAGGCGGTATAAATTTTGGTTCCTTTGCCTGCCCTTTGAGTGTACAAAGTAAAACAGTAACACCTAATAAAAATGGCGCGAAGATTGGTCTTTATTATTTTCTTCTTTGTTAATCAGTGAGTGTTTCAAAAGCTTTGTTTGTTTCTTAGAAATAAATATGAGATCAATGATATTATAGTGGGTTGTCCCGATATTATAGTTAAAGATTTTTTTCAATTTTATGCGACAGTTAATTACATTTAATTTAAGATAAGGATTAAGATAAGATAAGGTAGGTACTTAATTGTGTCTTTCTATTATAGTAGCCAGGTATTTCATATCAAAAATATAATGTAGTTTTTGACTGTATGCGGCTAATTTTTACAACCTTTATAGCTAATAGGTTGAACAGTCGAACATATTAAACTAAAGGCAGTGAGTTCCAACCTTCCAAAAAAAAGGATATGTGTAGGTAATCCCAATATTTTTCTTGTAAAGTGTCTGATACTGTTAATGATTTATATCCATCCAATATAAAATACAGGGTTTATCTAGACTGCGACCGAAACAAATCTAGGTAGTATTAGTGACTTCGGACACAATGCAACTAAACATATCGCAAAATAATGGCGACTATTCTAGTTTTAAATTTTACATAGTTTTCCAAAAATAGTACGGTGTTCTTTTTATTTTTAAAGACGCAAGGGTACGCAAAGATTAAAATTATTATTTAAGCAAAAACTAGGTATTTACCACCCAAACACGATGATACAGGCACTGAAACATTGCGAAAAAAAACTGTCGCTAATTTTACGAAAATTTGTTGCATTGTGCCTATAATCACTAAAACTACCACTTAGTTTCGGTTTCGGTTAGATATACCTGGTATATTCTACCGAACAACAAGAAAATATTAATTGCAAGTCATTTTCTGAGTATGGGAGTAACCGTGTGCGAAATTATTAAACAAATATATCAAATTAGTTTTCCGATGACATCGGATTTAAAATCCTTGTTACAGTTTTATCAGAAACATGGCGTCCGGTGTTGGAGATAGCTGGGGGCGGTGTATTGAGTCTATCGAATGGATCGCTTATATTCGACTCCGTGGCTTTGTCCGACGCTGGGCTGTATACTTGCCACGTTGAGAACGGGGTCGGCGAACCGCTCAGTAAAACTGTATGGATCTCTGTTAACAGTAAGTGTTTTTTAAGAGTTTTTTACACACATTTAAATTGAAATTATTATTTTACATACATATTGTATTAGTCCATATACGTCCCACAGCAGCCACACACATGAGCCCCCTCTACAATCGAGAATATGATTGAGAGGGGTTAGGCTATATAGCTGCATCGCTAACGTAGTATCTACATACATAAACTCACGCCTTTATCCCCGAAGGGGTAGGCAGAGGCGCCACTAGGACACCCACATTTCGCCTTGCATGTTCTGTCCCACAATGTGATAGGGTGCGCGAACCTATCGCCAAATCGGGCACAAATTCCTGACTCCGGGCTGATAATGAATAGAAAAATCCAATTTCACTTTGCCCGACCTGGGATTCGAACCCGAGACCTCAGCTTTGTAACCGTACCGTAATACAACTACTCCAAACTCGTTTTAAACAGATAATAACTAAATAAACTTTACCAGGGAAATGTATAGCAATTTGTTGTTAAATAATTAATTCAATTTTTACTAATGTTTTTTCTACAAAATGTCATATATTCATATCATATCTCATATTATCATAAAATTCTAAAAATAACTACGTTTTTGGAGACGAAAATGTAGGTGAGTTTTATATTGTAAATACTCTAAGAGGGGGAAGTCAAAGTCAATTTGCGTTCAACTGATTTGTTGCGAAGCACAGCACAATAGCACCACTTGTTGCGACTTTCATTTGACATTCATTGCTTTAGATTTGTTTTAGTTCCTTTTGTGTGTCATTGATAATATATATTCTTTCTACAATATGGGTAGAAAAACAAATACGCTATCCCCACGTGACCAAGTAAAAAAAATAGGTATTAATATACTGCACTGAACTTTTCGACCTCGATGTCGGCTTAGAACTAAAGTACTCAACAGAACTACAATTTTTAAAACTCAATAGCCTCACCAATTTCCTTTCAAATTCAATAAAATCAACATTTTTTCAGAGCCGGTAACATTTGACGTGATGTCGAGGAACCTGACTGCTAAACTAGGCCAACACGTGACGATTGAGTGCCAAGCCAAAGGCGACGACCCTATACGTATTATGTGGACTAGAAACGGGAAGCCTATCAACCCTTTGACGCAGAGGTGAGTAAGATTAAGTATAGTGTTTAGGATCACGTAAACTTTTCGACTTTCATTTATACTACGGTTCATACGCTAACTAGAAACTATATTGAGTGACTATAATATTAATGATTTGAGTAAAGGTGACCTAAAACAATTTTTCCTTTATTATATTTCGCCCTCGCTCCCATTAGGGAATTAATTTATATACTATTGTATATCCTCTTTCAGACCTCAGGCTAACTAGACGCGAAATTTCATTACGATTGCTTCAATATTCAGTAATTACTCGTGAACAGACAACAAATAAATAGTTACTTTCCTATTGTGATATGAAAGTGGCTATTATATTATTATTTTTATTTAGTATATCAAACAGTTAACAAGTAAAATGAAAAATGTATCTATATCTATAAAATGATTTTTCAAACGCCACACCTGCGAGAGAAGGTCTTAATGAAATAACACTCGTTAATAGCTCGCAGATTGTTTGGATGTCATCATTGATCAGATGATGATTCATAGATATGAATGAAGTGATATTTTAACTTTATTGGTCATATTTTTAGTAGCAGGGCAATAGACCATTGTGGGTTAATAAATATAACCGCCGGCACGGATCTTGAGCGCTCGGCGACAGAGTGGGGATTGCTTTGCGCATCGTGAACTTAAGGTCAAAATAAATGAATGAATTGAACAAACGCAATGAATGAATTAGGCATAACAACAATATGGCGTTGCGTAGTGAACCAATCACTGGCCGATGCGATAATGCCCCCGCCCGCTTACTTCATCATACCTCTAAAGAGACCCAAAAATCGACATCTGCGCAAGTAACGGCCAGCGCTCAAGATCCGTGACGGTAGTTATAATAATGAATTTATTTGTGAAAGGACAGAAAAACTGCAGAGGATAATGAATTCAAAGTAATCCGGCGAGATACAGTATCTACCAATGTAAGATGAATATTATTTTGTCGGTTGACATAATTTTGTCAGCCTGAACGTATTCGGATATAAACCGAATGAACCCGAAACGCGTGTAGCATTACTCACATTGTTCACTACGACAAAATAACTACTTTGCACGGCAGTAGCTATTAGGAAAGATGCAAATATCTTCCCAACAGCAAAGATCTAAAAAATAACAGATCCACAAGCGTTTTTCTCTGTTCTGGATGTTTTGGAAGCTTTTCATACTTGCTGATACCTTTTATTGTTGTACGCCAGGATAAAAATATCAGAAGTGAAGACTGATGATGGAATGACGAATATTCTGGAGTTATTACAAACTGAGACAAGTGATGGTGCTTTGTACCAATGCAGAGCTGGGAATCCTTTCGGAGCTGATATCTACAGTGTACATCTTACAATATTGGGTAAGTATTGTAGTTTTATAATACATTGCGTTTTGTCCTTGGGCTTAGTGAAGAAGATTGTGATGATGACGAGCAACGTAACTGTAAGTGATAATATATTTGGTTTCTGGGTCACAGAATTATCGAAATCGACAACTGATAATAAAATATTTTTTCTAGTTTCACATTAAAGATGGATTGCGAGAAATAGTACAGCATAAAGTCAGTAATTTAATAAATCGAAACTGAATTTACTGTTTTATACACGCGCCATTAAGCTGAACTATAAATTACTCGTTTAAGTGTTATATCCTTCTTATAATACTGAAATCTTTGTAGCAACAAATTAGAAAGGTTATCATAAAGGCCACTAGTTTTAGCCCGAAAGTCCTGCACGGGTTCGTCTGCTTGTCGTAAGCCAAAACTTATAGGGAGAAAGCTTGTTGTCTTGGGTGACAACCCACGCTTATAATATTAAAGGAGATCAAGTAAAGTTGTTGGAGAAATCTACGCCCTGTAAACTGCAGAGTCAAATATAATATTTAAGCTGTTTTAACTTGATGAACCGTCACCTGTTCATTAAAATTACTGTCGATGCTTTTGAAACATAAAATTAAATTATTTTTATCACATTTCCTCCTAGAACCACCAATACCACCATCGGATTTATCAGTAGACTCTATCAAGAGCCGTTCAGTGAAGTTATCATGGCGGGATATGACAAAGTCACTGGCTCAATATTACAGCTTGCAGATTACTAACAGCCAACGCTTGTCTTGGAGTACTGCTCGTACTATCAATATTACCAGGTAAGCAGGAGAGTTTTGGTTTGTCCTAATCAGATTTGGTAACATCAAGAAGATGATTTGTAACAAATTATTAGTGTTAGGTACAAAACTCAAAATATTTGTGGTTTTATATCAGCTATTTATCGATTTTATTGATCTTCTATCATATAAGGTTTTACATTCAGTTCCATTTCCTTATTGGACATTCGACTTTACAATATTGCCTTCTATATCAGCCCATATACGTCCCACTGCAGGGCACGGGCCTACTCTACAATCGAGAGAATCGATTGAGAGTGGTTAGGCCATATAGTCCACCACGCTGGCCTAGTGCGGGTTGGCGGACTTACATACCGTAGAAATTCTTTAAAATCGCTACGGTATGCAGGTTTCCTCACGATGTTTTCCTTCACCGTTAAAGTGCGTGGTGATTAACTATCAATACACACATAACTCCGAAAAGTCAGAGGTGTGCCCTGGGATTTGAACCCGCGACCACCGTGAACGTGTAGGCAGCCGCGTCTGGTCCGTTACCAACAGGCCACCACGCACTTAATATTGCCTTGAAACAAGCTTACGTCAAAAATATGTTTGTAAATCAAAAGCCATTTAAACATTTCTAGGTAAATTTAAAAAATTCATTGTGAAGATCACAGCAAATAATACAACTAATGGTTTCCCCATTAGAAGGTACAAATAACCTTAAATATAATATAGGCTAGAAGAAATCCGCCACTCGATCGAAATAGAAGACCTTCAACCAGCAACGAGCTACACCGCGCGAGTGGCTGGCGGGAACCAGGCTGATCTCAGCCATTATTCCACTCCAGTCAGATTCAGTACTACGGAAGAAGGTAGGGAAAGAATTGCCATTTTACAGGTTTACATGTTTTTAAAAGTGGTCTGCGTCTTGCAATCTCCTATATTTTTTCTAGGTATTCTTGAGTTCTCTTTGATTTAAAGGGTATGAGCCGAGAATACCGAGGTCTTCGTTTCAAAAGTCTCAATTTCAGTGTTAATTTTTCAAATGCCGGATCGGGCTATTTCTTAAAAAGTTTGACGTCCTGCATGGTTTGCTTCTGACTTTTATCGAAGCTTTTAACGTTATTAGTAATATTTCTATATAACAAACGTAAATATAATTACATACATTAACATTTGGAATAAAAATTGATATTCCACTTTAATATATTTGTACATGACCCAAAGAACATGTAAATTACGTACACCTAAGTATTAAGTAGGTTTGAATAATAATATTCTGTACCTCGTAAACTTCTCTTCTTAGCGCCATCATCACCACCACTAGGACTGCAAGTAGAACAAACCGACTCACCAGGCGAGTTGCGAGTGAGATGGTTACCACCTCCAGCAGATACTCACAACGGACAAATATTAGGATACAGATTAAGAGCTTCGCCCCAACTTAGTGGGTTTAAAGGTAGGATTTCGAGTTTATCTGTAGCATTTTCTGGTACATAAAACATATTGCTAGATGTATTTATTTATTTACACGTAAAAATAGCTAAAGTATTTTAGTTTATTAACGATATTTCATTACTAACTATTACGAAGAATTGTGAAGTGTTCACCAACCATTTTGAATTCGTTCTAAGTTAATCGATTGCAGAAAACTAGATGGTTCTGTTATAGGACTAATGTCCTGTAAAGCAATAAACACAACTACATAATAAGAAAACCGTTGAGCAAATCGGGTCCACTTTACCTTTCGCTGCTACCCTTACAGTAAAATCTAATAATTTTATCTGTATGGTCCTGAAACTCAATCAAGAAAACCTCTTTCCACAAGTTTCTAGTTTGTGAGATATATTAGTTAGTAGAGACATCATGGTCGTCACTACAACGTAATTCTTTCTTACTTATTAAAATATTATGTACCGTGGGTTTCAAAATATTTGATGCACTTTTCAGTTCTACAATATCCAATGTGAAATATTTGTTCACCATACAAACATAAGCCTCTTTACAGATTTAATTTTAGACCACATTTTTCACATCTGTTTTGTCTACAACCATTTCACAAAGTCTGCTCAGAAATAAATTTCCAAATCAAAAGAAAAACGGAAGCTTCTTTATTACATGCAATTGTTATAAATTATTAAAGCCTATTGATTTTTGCCCGTTCGTTGCATACTGTTGAAATATTGATGTGGTAAGCTCCGGTCATCTATAACTTACTTGAGCTGGCAAATTCGTCGGCGTGATTAAATTGAGTGTTTGACTTTGGAGAATTGAGAATTTCCGGATATGAAATGTAGCATTTCGTCAATTTCATACGTATGTGGTAATCCGCAAAAATCTTTTAATCCTCTCGGTCGCTGCATTTAGTCCGTAAATGTGAATGAAAATGTTTTACCATCGAAAAATTCAATATTGTTGGTAAAAGCGGATATATTTTTAGGTAACTTTGGATGGACGTTGATGAAATTGGATTAACTGATTGAATGAACATATATTAAAAGGTTATTTGAAATGGAAGAGTTAATTGAATACATGTGAATAATACAAATATTTTTAATAACCGAAACAATATTACGTATGCATAGAAGTCTGCATAGAAATCAATAACTTTTAAATTCAATATAAATTGATATGACGATCTTCGTTGATATTGCTAGTTGTAGAATCTAAATAAAGGCTGATAAATTAGTATTATGTAGACAATTACTTTTGTATGAGGGTTGATATATTTTTATTTATTGCAGAGAGTGAAGAAACCAGCGACAAGATTATCAAAACTGTGTCACTTTACGCCAAACAAGAAACTACTGTCACAGGATTACTAAAAGGCGTCAGGTATCCTTTGTGTTCCTGAATTTTTTTACCTTTCGAATACAATTGTTTTTGTATAATTATCATCTTTTTTAATGATTCGAGATTTTCTTTGTTCGTTATCCACAATCACCTTAATGATTATTTATATTATTACTACCATTCTATGGTCTTTGATTTCTAGCTTCACACTGTTTATTATTGATCTCTTTAACACGATTTATATTTCTCTCGTGTAAATCTTTGGAGGTATTCTAACTAATGCATACATTACATCTCATGTCAAGTATAATTAAAAGTATAGTTAAAGACAGCCTCCGTGGTGCAGTTGGTTAGACGCCGGCTGTGAAACGAGAGGCCGCGGGTTCGATCCCCGCACGGAGAGAAATGTTTGTGCGGCCCACAAATATTTCCTTCGGGTCTGGGTGTTTGTGAGACCGAAAAGTCTCTCGTAGTTCTGATACCTGCGACACAAGACATAATTGATCTTAATGTGGGGTCGGGACTATGTGTGTGACTGTTGGGTGTATTTATTATTTTATTTTATTTATTATAATATTTTCAACATCTTCCCTTTCTGTCAGGTACGCAGTATCTGTAGCGGCCTACAACAGCGCGGGAATTGGTCCACATTCAGTGCCTCTATTCCAAGACACGAGGGAAGGAGGTAAGATATTCCTATAGTCTTTATATAATTAAAGTCAAATTTGAAACGAGGAGTTTCTACAGTTTCTATCCCAGGATGGGAATGTTTGTGATCCACAAGTATTTGTTTCAAATCTGAGTGCTCTAAATCTTACAAGTTCCTCATAGTTTTTGATAACCTCGAAATAAGACTTAGTATGCGTCCAGAACTGTATGTGACTGTTGCGTGTCTATTATTTATAGTTGACCGAGGTTTTGATCCCCACGTGGTGACTAATGTTTTCGTCATAAGTATTTAAGCGTTGAGGCAGTAACATTTTAGAGTTATAAACACATAGCATTAGACGGCGTACGTGTCTTTTGAATAAAAATTGAATACTAGGCAAAACGATGTTCCAATAGAACAATAAGACTAACCTTCTAATCGAAGGTAAATTGATATAGTAAATAAATCAAGAAATCAAATTATACAACAAAAATATAACACAAAAGAAAATCCGTCCAGAACAAGAATAACATACCAAAACAATTTTAATTGAGTTAAAAACTAGCAGGTTAGTATTAGTCTCGGCACGTACACAGCAAACCCACCACTTTAAGTTGATTCCGGTAAGTGAATCAGTTCGGAACTTCGAGTTAATCTAGGCTTGGTACGTCGTGTTTGGACACGATAAAGGTTATATACTATACCAAAGGGTTTTAGCTTGAAAGCCATTTAATAGTAGTGTCAGCTGAGTCCCGATGGTTTGTAGCAACATTATTGAGTTGGTTTTCGCTTTATAAAATCCTTTTGCATCCTAATCTTTGACAACTTCCGTGGCGTAGATTAGATGCCGTCTGTGAAATTTATGTGATTCATTGTGTTTTCGATCGGATCTAGTGTTTGTGAATTCGAAAAGTCTCTCGGAGTTTGTAATGCCGATGACACAAGACTTAATATTAATGCGCGCAAAACTATGTGTCAAATTTTTGGGTGTAATTATTTATATACTAGTAGCCTGGGACTGGAATATAGGCTCGGAATGTTGTTAGGCTCACCGTAATATTACTTTAAGGAGTAAGCACCAGTAACACATGCGCGTTCTCCTTGGGGGATAAAAGCATGAGCCTACGGTACACATAATTCAAATAAATACAACCAAAATAATATCACTGACGTTGTGCGAGCAGATCAATCTAGAACCACTAGTACCGCCTTTCTTATTTCGTCACTGTTAATAAAAATGAGAAAAGTGACGTGCTCAGAATAATAATAATTGCTCTGTTGTATTATTTGCTGGACCTCTGGCTTGACCGAAGTAAATTAATCGTAGGATGTAGTAAGAGAATAAATAATAATGCGACATTCATAAACCTATTTTCATTTGCCCTTACCCAAATACGAGAGCATGTGACTTAATAAAATTAAGTAAACTTCCACCCAAAAATTAGTAAAGTTATAATTTTATTGTAGCCGAAATATTAACAGTACTCACGTCTTAATTATAAAGTCGCCTCGGAATTGTAACGTTTTAGGATTCATTGCCCAAGTTTGTTTAATTAATGGCAGCGTAATACAAACTTTTCGGCACAATAACAATTTTTGCTATCGAAGTTTGTTGCGCTCGTGTTTCTCAAGTGTCGTAAATCCGAGGTGCCTTTCTGTTGTCGTGACAGACGTCGCTAATTATGATTCGCGGCGTGTTTTTATGTTGGGAAGTTTGAACGGGTGTTTTATTGTCGTTGTTATGTGCAATTGATGTAATTTTTTACCGACTTTATGCAAAAAGTGGGCATAAATGTATGTAGATGTGTTTTTTATCCGAAATGGGAAAATATGTATTTTTTTATGTTATGAGTATTTTATTGAGAACGTTTTTAACGGTTCTTGGTAATAATGCGATAGCAATTTTTCTATCGAAGTTTGTTGCGCTCGTGTTTCTCAAGTGTCGTAAATCCGAGGTGCCTTTTTGTTGTCGAGACAGACGTCGCTAATTATGTTTCGCGACGTGTTTTTATGTTGGGAAGTTTGAACGGGTGTTTTATTGTCGATTTTGTGCATAATTTGGCTCATTACTGATGGAGATTTCTTTTATATTTTTATTCTTGCTAAAGTAACTAAAAATATTATTAACATTGAAACATTACAAAGATTCTTAGCATATACTAACAATTTTTGTTATAAAAGTTTGTTGCCTTCGTGAATTTTCTCATGTGTGAATTCGGTGAAGCTTTTCATTTTCGTATCAGATGTCAGTAAATACGATTTGCGTTGTGTCGGAAAGATTGAACAGGTTTCTTTTGTCATGTATCAATGTGTATATTTTTACGTCTATGAATTTTGAATAATATTAAGCATTGAATATTCATCTTTTGAGAATCACCTATATTGGAACTTGATGTAAATAAAATAAGAAAACAACCAATAGTCAAATAAACAGTCCTTATCATTCACAATACGTCATTAGAAAAAAAACAAAGAAATATCACTGGTATTTTTGATACCCACAAGGGACTTTAAGTCCTCCACCGACTCTGTATTACAAAATAAACCACATACCTACACCTATAGACTGTGTACCTATCGCCTATGATTTACTTAAATTTTTACTTACTTTGGTCTAATTAGCTCCCGAGGAAGGTCCTTCATCAGTAGAGTGTGGAGGAGTGACGTCAACCGCTTTACGAGTGAGCTGGCAGCCGATACCTCCGCACAAGCAAGCTGGGGCGCTTATTGGATACACTGTACTTTATGCTGCACAAGGTAAATATCCATAATTAAACCCCATCGCGTAGTTGCCTCGGTGGCGTAGTTGTATTACGGTACGGTTACAAAGTTAAGGTCTCTGGTTCGAGTCCCGGGTCGGGCAAAGTGATATTGGATTTTTCTATTCATTATCAGCCTGGAGTCAGGAATTTGTGCCCGATATGGCGATAGGCTCGCCCCCTATCACATCGTGGGACAGAACATGCAAGGCGAAATGTGGGTGTCCTGGTGGCGCCTCTGCCTACCCCTTCGGTGAACTCCTGTATAATCACTGTATTGTAAACTTGATTTGAGAAGAGCAACGCTAGTTTCTTGCCCGTTCTTCTCTGGCGAAAACAACCTTGTGAACCGGGTGGTAGTAGAAAAAAGTGACTGAATCTAAATAATGTATGATATTTCATGGGTTCAATAAAATGTTTTCATTTCAGTAATATTTACTATTGTATTTTCCCGGGTCAGTAGGTTGCTACATTAATTTCAGCATGACTCGTAACTCGTAAGCAAAGTTCGACAGCAGCTTGCAAATAATTCAAACTGAGAAAAGAGTTCCGCTAAGTAGCTTAATTAATTAAAGAAGTCATAAAAAGAAGAAAAAATCGCTCTATTTCTCTAGTACAGCGGGAAATATCAGTCAGTAGAAACCGAAGACTGAAGATAAATGGGAATCCAACATTCTATTCATATCCAACATTATTTTCCCCATAAAATACAAATAAAAAATCAGAACTACGTCGAAATCCTGTAGCTAAAAGAAAGTTGACTGCAACATGTGTGCGAAGCCGCGGACCAAAAGTATGGGAGTTCGGTACTAAACTTTTTTCGCTCATATTTTATGTTGGCAGCTACATTGCCACGATCAAATTGCATCTGACGGTAAACGCAGTACAGACGAAGTTCTACTTTGATGAAAAACAAATATTTCTTGCTCATCTATATGAATATGGATTAAAATGTTTTTAAGCTATTTATAAGGCTTTTGTTTATTTTGACGGCAGTTTTATCCATAACCTTTACCTTCACGTTTGTAGAATATTATATCATATTTTTTCCTCTATATAGCGCCAAATTGACATGCCCGTATAAAACATAAAATAATATGTCAGTTTTTATTTGAATTTCCAGTGATTTAGGTCAAACTTTAGTAATGTTGGTCACTATTTACTGAATATTAAATCTTTACTCCAAAGATCCTTCACAAATGCAGTGGTATTACCTTTGATTTTCCTCGACAAATCCCAGCAGTGCATCGTCTCGAGTTATATCGTAGAATCACGGAACCTCTTGAGATGGCTGATGTGGTTCGATCTACTAACAATGTCAGGCTTCTACAATGTCTTTACAAAACAGTCTAACTTTAGAAGGGAATAATAAAAAATATATTAATTTAAAATGTGAGATTTTGTAAGGTTAAATGTGTTCTATCAACAAACAGGTTAACTATAGTCTCCTACTATTCATGCTTGAATCAAAAAAAACAAAAATATGTTTTATACCGTAACAGTTTTCAATTCATATCGCATTGGTGCTATTCTCCTTAAAATAAAACAACTTTTAAATATTTAACTGCGGTTTCGGTTCTTTTCATTACATGAACATACGAGAAGTTAAAATAAGTCGTAATATAATTATTCATACAATTAGTTTTATTTCATTGTGTAACTATCCTGTAAACTGAGAAACTATTATGTTTTTCCTTTTCATTCGAAAAGCAATAAAAACAATTTCACCAATAATATAACAGACGATCACAATCCATTTTCCAATAATACAATAACAATAACCAAAGTATACAAGTCACCAGATTCCTGTTTGCCTTTTGTACTCAAAAGTGTCAACTTAAAATAGCTGGCTGCTATCGCTTAAAAGGCTGCAAGCCATTCGCGACATTTTAAAATTTGTATAACCCCTGCAACATTTAACTGACGTGCGTTCCATTGAAAACAAAATGGCGAATTTGTGCGCTAGGGTTGGCGTGGAGTATTTCTTTTTTTATGTGTTGTGAAATGTACTAGTTTATTAATGTTATTTAGTGTTTTGTAGCACGGTAGGAAATAGAAAGCGTTATGTATAGTTATGAATATAATTGTGTTGTTTTAGAATGACAATCGAATGTTTTGATTAGATTAAATAAAAATCATGTTATGACTTTAAGACACCTTGTTTTCCACTCCTTTTAAGCTTACATACATGATAAGATAACAGAAACTTAAACAAAATTTTCAAGACCTTATGAGACATAAAAGTCTTAAGTAATTTTCGGCACACACAATCATAATAATATTATGTTTGTGACTTCTTATTGCATTTAAATAAAGTATTTACTGTAAGACAAACATATCTGACCCGGTGAGAGAGTCGCTGTTATCGCATGTGGTGTTGCCAGTAAAAAATAAATTAACTAACAAAGAGGGTAAATAAGTCGTAGAATTAAAAATATTACCCAAAATACTATTATATTATTATGTATATATAGTGCAGTTCCATTAATAATACACAGGTATGTGACTAAATCATAACCTACTTATTTAAAGTTCGATAAAAATATGAGAATATGCACACACTACATAATATGTATCTGGACTTGACGTTAAACACCTGGCAATTTGAAAGAAAGTACATGGGTAAAATGTTGGCGTAATGTCAGCGAATGGCAAGCAGATTGACATTTCAAAATGGCGTCATTAGTTTCCTCTTTTGGCCACCGGGCCAGTTATGTTTGTTAATCTGTACTTATTGGGATCATTCTTCACAGGTCGTCAATGGCTGAATTCAACCTCCTTAGTAACGGAGCTTCGTCTACAAGGATTAGCGAAGTACACCAACTACACGATCAAAGTGGCTGGTTTCTCCAACTATGGACATGGCCCTTTCTCCTTCCCTATAGTTTGTTCGACGCTACAAGACGGTGAGTCTTTTTTGTTGTAATTTGGTCCAAATATCCATTTGTTGTAGGCTAACTTAGATAAGTATATTGTCTATGTTTACGTAATTTTCTCTTGTCTTAAAAATATATTAATTTTTACTTATATTTTCGCAATTCGACACGTAGCAAGATTTTATTTCTTTCTTTTTTATACCGGGTATATCAGGACTGCGACCGAAAACGAAGCCAGGTGGTTTTAGCGGTTACAAACACGATGCAACTAAAAATCCACAATAAAAAAGCGACAATTTTTTTTATTATTTTTAAAATATCGTTGTGTTTGGGAGGTCAATATCTAGTTTTTGCGAAAATAGTAATTTAAACCCTTGCGTACTACTGCGGCTTTAAAAATAAAAAGGTGTTCATTATTATTACTTAAGATTAAATATGTATTAATCACCCAAAATACAACGATAAGTAAAAAATTACCAAAAAATACAGATTTTTTTTTTGCGAAACTTTTAGTTGCGTTGTGTCTAAAGTCACTAATACTGCCACCTGGCTTCGTTTTTGGTAGCAGTCTTGATATACCCTGTATAATTTAAATGATGACAGTTTTTAATATATTATATGTATTTGTAAGGTTCGGTATTTTTCGGTATTCGACAGGTATCATACATCGCTCTGTCCCAAAGGATCTGTCTGCTTTCCCTGAATGTATCTTAGTTAATCCTGTTTGCTACTTTATTTACTACTCACCACCCATCGCAATCCCACGAGGACTCCGTATATTGCATTTTTTAGCAGTTCTATTAATTAATTTTTATACGACTATATATTTTTTTTAAAGATGATGTTTCTAGAACATGTCTGGTTTATTTGAAGAGGTTTGTAAAGTCTTATAAAAATATCGGGTTAAACTAATATACAATATGGTCTGCTTTGATAAACAAAAAAACTTAAAAACAGATTGAGCACGAAAGCGCGATGTTAATATTTTATCTGAGCCAACCTACAATTGAACTCATCACAGCGGCTCACAATAAGGTTAAATTTCCAGCTAATACTCTTATAGTTTTAATATACAAAAAAAAGTGGAATATATCTATTTACCTGGTATAATCCATCAGCCCAAGGAAGTCCACTGCTGAACATAGGCCTCTCCCAATGATTTCCACAGTGACATATTGAAGGCAGCCTGCATCCAGCGACGTCCCGCGATCTTTACCAGGTCGTCGAATTTATTAATCATTTTGCGGCTAGTTTGTAAAATTATTAAAAATGTAATAAACAACGTTTAGTTCGTTTGCTTTGAATATCGAACCACCATTCTATGTATCCACTGCAGGTACTTAATTTTTTGAAGTGAAACTTCTTTATCGGGGTTGGAAAAAAATTTTCGTTACGCGTCACATTCTTCCGTTACGCGCCATCTTTTTTTATTTAGTAAATTAGTACCCACTTCAGTAAGCCACACTCCGACCCGTTTCCAAGCCCCACCCAAAATTTTAAGTCCCACCCACTTTTTTGTAATTTGATCCTTACCCCCCCTCTGGCCTTCCCCCACCCTAAATCCAAAACAGTGCCCAATAGCCTCCCCACGAATCCCCCCCCCCTGCTTACCCCCACCCTAAAAATTTTACCTCACCCCCCCTACTCATATCTCCGGCATTATCCATCGTAGACCCACCGACCTTGGGTTCATTGGAACCGGCTCGGTGAGGGCTACAATCCTGCCCCAACAGAATTCCCGATTTCCCCCTCCACAACTTTCCCCACCCAAAAATATTTTAAGGTGCCCAATAGCCCCCCACGAAACCTAACCCCCCCCCCTACCCCCACCTAAAATTTTTACCTCACCCCCCCTAAACCTATCTCGGCCAATAAAGGTCGTGGACCCACCGAGCTTGGTATCCTCGGAACCGTCTCGGTGAGGGCTACAAATTGGCCCCGATAGAAATCCCAAATTCCCTCAAAAATTTCCCCCCTCCTAAACTTAAACTTTATTTAATTTAGCTTTATTTTACCAAATCTGTAAATTTGTAAATAGTAGATCATTTTTCGAAAAATGATGTCATAAAGAAGTTTCACTTCTTACGTGTGTACACTAATACACACACACATTTTTTTTTTAATAGTATAACTTATCCCAACTCTAAATCCTAATGATCCCAAGGGGAGACCTAAATTCAGTAGTAACTTCCAACGTTTTTTATTAAATTCTATATATTTTTTGTCGTAGTGCCCGAATCACCAGCTGAAATAAAGCTGTTATCACAATCATCGTCAACTTTACTGGTCAGTTGGAAGAGACCCAATCAGCCAAATGGAAGGTTGCTTCATTACACCGTATATAACAAACCCACAGCTAGGTAAGTAAATATGATATGCTCAGTAGATTCTACGTTACTACTCGCCCCCTATCACATCGAGGGACGGAACATACAAGGCGAAATGTGGGTGTCCTGGTGGCGCCTCTGCCTTCTTCGGGGATAAAGGCGTGAGTTTATGTATGTATGTAGATACTACGTTAGCGAAGCAGCTATATAGCTTAACCCCTCTCAATCATATGCTCGATTGTAGAGGGGGCTCGTGTCCTGCAGTGGGACGTATATGGGCTGATACAGTATTACGTTAGCAATGTGTTCAGGGCTTAGATGTTCTTCTGGATATCCCAGAGTTCCTTATTTAAGCTTAAGATGATGGGGTTTTTAGCTGGGAGAAATTCTCTGTACGCTATGCTGAAGGTAAAAAGGGGTAAAAAAAAATTTCTCATGTTAAACAAAGCAAGTGCGTGCCGAGGTGATTGCAACATATGAATATAATATTACATAAATATAAATAATATTATACTTACATACTATATTATATTATGCTTTACTTTCCAATAAAAAATCGCCAATGTAAAACAATCAGCGTTGAGGACGGTAGATCTTTTAATGTGTGGAAATCATAAATCGAATGAACTGTACGCCATTAATAAATTACAAAGAGCAATTCATATTCATTATACTCGATATTACATATTAAAGCAATAAGGTTATTTTAAACGGTATTCATATTCATTATACTCGATATTACATATTAAAGCAATAAGGTTTTTTTAAACGGTATTCATAGCGAAATTAATACCAGTTGGACAGAATTAAGCTCCTTTGTAAACCGTGGCGTGTGCTGCTACTGTGCGAATTACGCTAATGGGATTTTTATTGTACCTATCCGTTGCAGCGCATATTACAAGAGACATATTAAAACACATCTTATTTAATAGGGTTCGAGATGTCATTAAAGTCACTGTAATTGAGTCCAGAAAGCTTGGCTTGATTTCGTCGAGGTAGAGAGAGAGAGAGAGAGAGAGAGAGAGAGAGAGAGAGAGAGAAAATGGTAGTAGAGAAAGAGAAAGCTAATAGTCTTCCAATGAAGAAAGCTAAAGACTAGATGAAATGGAAAAACATTTTTGGAACGTTCAAACTGGTATCAGTTGCTAAAATAAATTAATTAATGAAATTAACCTGTTGTAATATAACCATTTTTCTTATAAACAGCAACGATGGTCCACAAACCTTCAGGATAGAGGTACAATCAAGCACGGAGGCATACGAGAAGTCTCAGACGATGGAGCTTAAAGGGCTGATCGAAGGCCGGCAATATGATGTGTGGGTTACAGCAAGTACTGCGATTGGCGAAGGGCCTGAAAGCAGAAGGGTTACTAACACCCCGTCTCAGAGAGGTAATTTTAGCTTTAATTTTTCTAAGGCCCGAGGTATCAACTTTGACCGTAATTTTATCTTCAATGATGCGATATATGGGACATTTGGTATCTCGAGTGTTTTATTTGACCATAAAAACTTTGATAATGTCAATGCCATTATGCCACATTTGGCATAAAAGTGTGGATTTAACTTGGTTAAAGTTGAAATGATGGTCAATGAAGTCAACTATTTTCGACCGTTATTTCTGTTTATATTTGTCTGTTAATATCGGCCGTACATTTTTCTTTATTATGCAAAAAAACATTAACATCATTGATACATTCTTGGTCCGATTATTCCCGACATACAGTATATGTGAATTTCTTTTTAATTTCCCTTATAATACGTATTCTGTGCAGTGGTAGCCGGCGTGGCGTCATTAGGCGGTGAAATTACGATAGCAGTGAGAAACTCACTACTACTAGAATGTAAGAGTGTGGGATCACCACCGCCTAGGACAGTGTGGTACCACAACCAGAATATCATCACGCATCACCCCAGGTTCACCAGGAATAGAGACGACAGCTTGCTGATTAAGAGTAAGTATACTTACCTGTACCTGTATCTGAATAAATAGAGGTAGATGAAGAAAGTGAGGGAAAGGGAGAGAGAAATATTAATTTAAAGTAAAAGGTAGTCCAGTGAGCTAAAGGCGAACGTCTTTAATTATAATGAGTTAATAGTATGAATTTCGTAAGGAGGCCTTAAGTCGCTCTAAGGACTATAGATTTCCCAGTATTTCCGTGAGGCCACCATAAATATTTTTGGGGAGGCCTACGTTGGACAATGGACTTCCTATGACTCGAAATTTATGAAGGTCTATATGTATAAAGTTGTACTAATTCCCCAACTCAATTCACCAAGTAGCATTTCTTAAATTTCACTCATCATCCAACAAAAAAACCGACAAACATTTACAACAAAATCTATTTAATTGTAGGTATAGACCAATCTCTAAGCGGGAACTACACATGTTTGGCGAAAAACCTGTATGGTTCAGATTCGGTAATGTATTGTGTGAAAGTGTTGCCGCTGCCCGAGCCGCCGGCGATAAGGGCCACCCCCTACAAGGACTACATTATCGTGGAGTGGGACGAGATAAGGACACACGTCAATGAGTCTTTGAGCTATGGGATAAGTGAGTATATAATATAATTATTTTGTATATTTTTACATATATGTTGGCACAAAAAACTACCCTGCCTCGGTGGCGTAGTTGCATTACGCTACGGTTACAAAGCTGAGGTCTCGGGTTCGAGTCCCGGGTCGGGTAAAGTGATATTGAATTTTTCTTTTCATTATCAGTCCGAAGCCAGGACTTTGTGCCCAATATGGCGATAGGCTCGCCCCCTATCACATCGTCGGACGGAACATACAAGGCGAAATGTTGGTGGCGCCTCTGCCTACCCCTTGGGGGATAAAGGCGTGAATTTATGTACAAAATAACAGAATTCGTATTTGTAAAAAAGATGTTCCTCTGATGGCGAGGTTTAAAACCCAAGCACCGGTGGTTAGGACTATAAAATGAGGAATTTTGTCACTTTATTTTTTATTATTATAGCGAAATTATTAACTATACTATACTGGTTTAGATCTTTGCACGTAATTCAATTTTTTTCTTATAAATTAATGGTTTAAATTAAGTTTGTTTTTTAATGCTAGTACGATATAAGAGAAATATTCATGAGAGGCAACAGTTTTTCTTCCTATGTTGGTATATGTTTCGTTTAGTGATAATAATAATCTACGAATAATGTGGTATTTTAAGAAAAATAATTCACTTTTAGTTATTAGTAAAATATGTTTCTATATTCTAGTTCCAGAAATAAATAATTACGGTATTATTCATAGACAGTTTTGAAACCTATTTTAGTTATCGAATGTTTCGTCTCCTTCGCTCAAACTGAATTCAAAAGTGGTTCGAACGGGACAAAACATTCGATAAGTAAAATAGGTTTTAAAACTGTCTATGAATAAAGACGTTAGATTGTAAGTTACATTGATCAACTCGAGTGATCATTATGTGTGTCTATATAACCCATTGAATTTAAACCGATTAAATATAAGAAACACATAAAATTGTATACTAGTTTTTAAGTTTTTTTTTTTTGTAGCCTATACTGTGTCCTACTACTGGGCAAAGGCCTCTTCTTTTTTCTTCCATTCGACCCTGTCCTCTAGTATATTTCTATATCTATATCAGCCCATATACGTCCCACTGCAGGGCACTAGCCTACTCTACAATCGAGAGAATCGATTGAGAGTGGTTAGGCCATATAGTCCACCACGCTGGCCTAGTGCGGGTTGGCGGACTTACATACCGTAGAAATTCTTTAAAATCGCTACGGTATGCAGGTTTCCTCACGATGTTTTCCTTCACCGTTAAAGTGCGTGGTGATTGACTATCAATACACACATAACTCCGAAAAGTCAGAGGTGTGCCCTGGGATTTGAACCCGCGACCACCGTGAACATGTAGGCAGCCGCGTCTAGTCCGTTACCAACAGGCCACCACGCACACTAGTATATTTACTAAAACAAAAATGAAATATTTCAATCAAGCGTTTGTTCCGATTATTGTAAAATTAGTTATTCTATAATCTATGCGAAATATACTATACTTTTTAAAACCACATTTATACAGGGTATATCAAGACCGCGACTGAAAACGATGCCAGGTTGTAGTTTTAATGATTATAAACACAATGCAAATAAAAATTTCGCGAAAAAGCAACAGTTTTTGGCAATTTTTTAATATCATCATGGTGGTAAATACCTAGTTTTTGCTCAAGTAAGTTTAAAGTCACTCACTTTAAACCCTTGTGTACTATTGCGAGTTACAAAATATAAAGGTGTACATTATTATTTTAGGTAAACTATTTATTAAATACGATGATAACTGAAAAATAACAAAAAATCACTTTTTTTTCTTCTGTGTAATTTTAGTTTCATTAATTTTGAAGTCACTAATATTAACCACCTGGCTCCGTTTTCGGCCGTAGTCTGAATATACCCACTAGATACGATATGCAATAGCAGGACTGTAATTCCACTTCAGTTTTCTATGGGATAGTCGTACTTCATTATTAAAGATAGTTTACTTAGTCTACACTAAAATATCTACAGAAAAGTCACTTCATTGCGGTCAGCAAAAAAATCAAGTAACATGTGGTTTAAAATGTTTTAAAAAAGACCTCAGAAAAGTGACTGAAACTTCTTACTATGCCCAAGTAGTCAATATAAACTATGAGGCTGATGTTGATCCTACGTTTAAATGTATAACATTACATTATTTTAACAACACAAAAGGATAGAAATGGATGGAAAGATAGTCCAATTTTATACCTTCCGCGGTCCGGACTCGGGTTGGCTAATTGCCGAACCCTTCTCTAGTATTTTACATGAAAACGATTGTTTTAGTAATTAAAATAGGTGAACTGGTTAGAAATATAAATATATTATTGTAGTTTGAGATACGTTAGCTTTTGTAGACCCTTGTTTTAACTGGTTTAGATTATATGGATACCTATCCTTCTTTTTATGTCCTTGTCCTAGTTTAACATAGCGTCAAACGCAATATACATTGTTTGATGATTGATCAAAATTATTTGGCTAATAACATGACATCAAACCTTTACTTAATAGCATAAATGTTATTACCATGATAGCAGGAACATACATAAAAGAATAAGCGTAATTGTCGCATTTCATTCGGTCAGTAACATTGTTCTACCGCCCTTTTCTTGTCCAATTATTAAGAGTCTCAACGCTGTTAGTTGTAACATGGGCAATGATAATTACTCCATATGTTATAGTTCAAAATCATAGATAATGAATTCAGATGTAAAAATGTCTTCCTAGGCCCAAATGCACAAACTAACTAATTAATCTTTCTCATATAAAAAAACGAAATCGACCGGGGCTTTATATGTCTAAAGAGAAATAGATCGAAACAAGAGAGAGAAAGACAGAGATGTGCTTTAAAATTACCTTTGTTTACTTCTGCCCTGGTTGATCAAATTAATAAGGTTATTCCGTAATCAAAAGTTTATAATAAAACCTGAAAACCTAAAGGTTACAACTTAACCTGGCGGGAAGGCGACGGTCCCTGGCAAGAAGCGTGGCCTGTAGCGCGAGAGACAAGGCTCCCAGGCATACAGCAGCACACACTGGCTGGCCTCAAGTGCGGCACCAAGTACAGCATCAGGGTGACCGTCACTGACAGTGTTGGGACGTCAGCACCCGCGCATGTTGACGTCACTACTCTTGGTGGAGGTAAGTGTTTTGAATTGGGTATTTGACTATCGTCGAATTTTTGTATTATTTTGCAGACAAACACAAGTGTCATTAAAACAAAACACTTTTGGGAAAATAGTGTTAAAGTAGTTTGTAACATGAGGCAAATATTAGTATTTTATATGAAAGAGTGGGGACGTAGTGGGGACATCTTACCGTCGCTTTCAGACCCGCACACTATTGGTAGGTCTCTCATATGTGAGAGGCCGCCTGGGTAGGTACCACCGCAATGTCTATTTCCCCTGCCAAACAGCAGTGTAAATGCGCTGTTGTGTTCCGGTTCGAAGGACATTGTAGCCAGAGTAACTACTGGACATATTGAGACTTAACATCTTATGTCTCAGGATGGCGAGCGCAGTGGAATTCCAAGCATTACCTTGTAATTCGGGGTTTTGTTTAATTTGGTACTGTCCATGAGCGGTCGTATCGCTTATCATCAGGCGAATGGCATGCTCGCCTCGCCATTCAATGCAACAAAAAAAAAAAAAAATGTTTTTTAAAATTAGTGACGTCACAATTTTTTTTGCATCCCTTTTCTTATGATGAATACAATAAAAAATGAGTCAAATACCCTATTAGATATTTACAGGTAGAACAATCAAATTATGCTTTTTATCGGGTCGTTTTGTGCTGCATACCAAATTGTTATGTGAGATATGTGAGATTTATAAACGAAGTCCTAACATACGAGTCAAGAAGTTAATGTAGGAATTAAAGTGACTAAGTTAAAGCTTTGCCTTATATAACTCATGTGAACCACTTCACCCTACCGCAGATAACTTATGTCATGAACGCAAGTTACAAGTAAGGCTTTTTGACATAATGCGATACTTGTCTGCTATATCAGAGCTAAGTTTAGATAGTTTAAGACCTGAAATTTGAGTACTAAATCTGTAAACTTTGATTTTGAATGGAACGTATCATTGCTTTGATAAATTACAGTGAGCAATGTTAATGACACTTCATTGAATATCACATTTGTGGATTAAGTTTTCTTGTTCCAATAATCGCATCTATGAAAAGTGTGTTTTGCATCTTTAATAAACATAATAAGTTATGCTATGATCATCATCCGTTTTTTCAACTACTATAGATCCACTGATCATCTCGCAAAAAAATCCACAGCAGCCAATAAAAAATATTTACAACTTCTAACATTATTAATCGGCCTTGCACCTGCCATAAGCTGAGAAAGAAACCAGAGGTAGGAAAGACAGTTATTCTGTCACAATTATAGTCCATCTCCTATTGTTTCTTCTAGTGTCTTTACAGAAAGATACACCTAGTTTCGAGTGATAAACTATCACAGAAAATTGCACCTACTTCAAAAAATCATAGAGTGGAACCCGTTTGTAAAGACTTTGAAGGAAAATGACCAACACGTCTTACTAAGCATTTGGTAGAAAATGAACAACCTCCTGTTTTTGTGACATATTATATAACTAGCTTCTGCCCGTAAACTTCGTCAGCGTGAATAACTTTATTTGGAATTTCCCAACTCGCCCCATCCCGTTCTGTTATATCCCGTCATGTCTCATTCTCACTCAAGGCATGTAATCCAGTCCCATCTATCCCTTTGAGTATAATAAATTAATAAATATATCGGTATTCCTTCCTTATACCACGGGAACACAAAATTTTTCGAGATAAAAAGTAGCCTTAATGTTAATCCAGGGTGTCAGTTACCTCCATACCAAATTTCATTAAAATCCGTTTACCTGTTTCTGAGTTCATCGCGCCCGACCGCACAAACAGACAAAAAATCTAAAAATAATTGTTAAGGGTTCTATTATGTTAATACAGACCCCATATTAGTTTTTCTCATTTATCTTCCATGTACAGACATCAATCGCTTACAAAATTATATGTTTAGATAGAACATAGAAATCAGTAGTAGGCAATAGCACAAACTCTAAAAAAAGGTTACTAACATTGGATTCAAAATCTCCACTTCACTCATGCATTGTACAGCGTGTCAGTTTTCGCAGAACCCTTTTGTATATTGTATCACTAGTGCAGCTCTGATAGCCTTTTGTTTCAATTTAGTCTGCAATTTCACTACCAAAATATTTATTGTACATTGCTTATGTAATTGAATTCATTGTTTTAGAATTTTGGAAATGGAAATACTATTTTGTATAAATTGTCGTAGTTCTGTCTGTTACTTATAATGTACCGAGTAGGATTCCCTATGTGGACTTTATCTTCAACGTGAATGTAAATGTTAATACAGAATTAGGCGAATATTTTCACATAATTTCGTCCACATGTGAACATTATTTTCCATGTAAACATACAAGATAGGCGTAAATCTAGATGTTAAAGATAATATGTATCTGATCCTTAAATAATTCATTTTGACTCACCCACATCTTTAGTTATTTCTATAACAAAGATGCGATTATATTGACAATAGAAAAATCGCTATGGAACTTATTAAGAAACCTATATTTATCAATTAACTCTATGTGGTTAAAGATGATAATTATAACGTCAACGGAATTGAGAACGATAATAAATAATAAATAAATAAATAATACACCCAACAGTCACATACATAAGTCCTGACCCCACACTAAGATCGAGTCTTGTGTCGTGGGTATCAGAAACTACGAGAGACTTTTCGGTCTCACAAACACCCAGACCCGAAACAAATACCTGTGGATCACACAAATATTTGTTTCGGTGCGGGGATCGAACCCGCGGCCTCTCGTTTCACAGGCCGGCGTCTAACCAACTGCGCCACGGAGGCTGTCATACTGATAATGATGATGACGTTTATGAAGATCATAATGATGAAATCACAAAATATATTATCATTCCATACTCCGCAAAATCCCCAGTACAGTCTGCGCTGCTTATATCAATAAGGGATATTAACAACAAACCAATCGCTGTAGAAATTCTTGGTACCTATGTTTAGCAGTAAAGGCTGAAAATGTTAATTATGACAAATACATAATATGATAATGATAACGATAATGTTAATTTTGTTGATGACGCTTATGATAATGATGCAACGAAGAAGATATATCGTTTATCACTGAAAATCAGCGTCGTGCTGTGGTTCGCTCCACGGCACGACATTATAATGCTGAGTGTTCACCCACCTGTCACAGCCACGACATGCTACTGCCTACACTACCTTATTATTTATTTTTTAATTTTAATTTTATGTTTCGGTTATTGCTTTTGTTTATTTTGAATTTCTACCATTGTTCTTTTTTGTTTTTGTAGTAGGTACTCAGTTAATTTTTCTGAGAATCTATTTTTTTTCACTGCTACTACCATATTCTTTAATACAGCACCCATGTCGCCTCCAACAAACGACTGGCTCTGGAGCAATGCCACGCATATCTACATACAGCTGAGCGGATGGGATGACGGGGGATGTGACGTCACGCGATGGGAGGTCGACTACCGCCCTCTAGGGTCTACTGTGTGGCATCGAGCTGAGAATAGAGCGGTGAGTTGATACTTCTTATGATCTTGAATATTTTAGTGAATTTTTTGTTGAAAGTTTTGTTCACACACAATCACAATAAGGATGCTTGTAGTGATACAATTCCTGTTATTTTTTGAGATAAACAACTGTAAGATTAAGTTTTCTGTCAGTAAAAATCACCATAAAACAGTCTTCAAAATCATTAAAAGTTAAAATGAGGGTAACAGAAACCTTAATTTAAAATAAAACATAATTTCCTACTCTTTATGTATTGGGTGTAACCTGTAATAGTAGTAATAAATAAATAAAATAAAAATAAAAAACCAATATTAAAGTCCTGTTTTGTCTTTGTCTGATGTGACATTTTTTGGGGGAATTTATTGAATAATCATTATAACGTGGGGAAATGGTTTGCCTGAGATTATGAAAGACCATAAGCAGAAATCATCGCTTACTAGCTGTTTGCCTGAATTATCAATAATAAAGGCAGTTAAATACTCTACATTAAATATAACCAAATCCCGTTTCTCGTCCCAAACCAGCCTATAGAAATCAGCGCTGGCTGGAGCTACTTGGAAGGGCAGTTCCAAGCGCCCCCGCTGCGATCTCTGCCAGGGTCGTTTGCGGTGGGGGCTTTGTCCCCCGGGATGTGGTACGAGCTGCGGGTCACCGCACGGAACGACGCAGGGCCGGCGCAAGCCACCTATACTTATGCTACCAAGACTGTTGATGGAGGTAAGATTTTGTGGAAGATGTTTAACTTTCTTTTTCTCAAGGTGTATCAACATCGGTCTTGGAATAACTGATAAATTTCTGTACGCTTTTTGTTTTTTAAAAACACAATAAGTATTTACCACCGAAACACGTAGATATTTAAAATTTTGAAAAAAAAACATCTATTGCTTTTTTTGCGACATTTTAGTTGCGTTTGGAACGACTAAAACTATTACCGGGCTTCGTTTTCGGTCGCAGTCTAGATCGGTATGGGTTAAAATATACAAAGAAAATAACAATCTTATAAGTCGTAACCCATCAGCAGTTGAATTAACAGCAAAATCCATCCTAACTTAAAAAGTAATTAAAACACAAATTAAAATTTTCATAACATCAGATGAAGTTAAATGGGATCCCAATACAAAGGCTCACACGTACATAAGTAAACAAACGCTCATAATGACTACATAACGATAGCAACTTTATCAATCTGCCGTGTTTTTTAAATAGGTAATTTAGAAGAAACTCAAACACATACATGAACTTTGTCGTTAGAATTTAAGAAGGAATCTAGAACCAACCAGAAAGCATCAAATAGATTTATTTGAAAACAAAAGACGCATGTGAAATTCTTATGAAATCGATTGTACAATTTTAGAGATAGATCGTGCGAAAGAAACACGTCCTAAAACATTACTTCACATCAGCCGAATAAGAACAATTAGGCCTAATCTCAAAAGTCACTGCAGTTGAATTAAAAGCAGACTCAATTTTAACCTCAAAAGCAATCAAAACACCAGCTCCAATTTACTAAACATCTGAAGTTAAATAGAATCTACACAAAGGCTTACACGCTCTCCACAATGACTACATAATGAGAGCAACTTTATCAATCTGCCGTGTTTAATAGAAAATTGCTTACTCTTAAAACGCAATACTACGTCAGTAGAACAAAGAAATTTGACACTAGCCAGATAATACCAGATATAATCATCTGAATAGTAAAGACAAATGTAATGATACCTAATTTACGTTTAGGAATCGTAGACGCTGTTAATCCTTTAGATCATGCCAAAGAAATAGTTATACTTGATAAATACGATGCACCGGCAGAGGACGCAAAATAAACCTATGCATTAACTCAAAAGCAATCAAAACACCAGCTCCAATTTTCTAAACATCTGAAGTTAAATGGAATCTACACAAAGGTTTACACGCAAGTAAACAAGCTCTCCATAATGACTACATAATGAGAGCAACTTTATCAATCTGCCGTGTTCTGCGTATCGAAAGTTTTGTTATCGCAGTGTGACAACGGGCGGAAATTACGACGGCCACGACGACCGAGTTTCGACACTGTTCTGACGGCGCGGTTAAATTATTTCGTTGTTTACGGCTGATGTGAATTTATTAATGTTATGGATGATCATCGGTTATACATGTGTTTATAATTCGTAAAAGGAAGCTTATTTGAATGTATCTACAATTTTATCATTTATCAATTTGTTTTGTTTTACTCGTCAAGCCAAGCAAAGTAGCCAGATTCACGTCATCTCTGCAGAGCTTAAATTATGAAAGCAGTCTACTTTATATGACGTCTAATAGACATGCACCTAAGAATATGTACACCAGCTAACTTAAAGTGCCTCTTATTTAGTATTTGGGTGATATCTGAAACCTACTTGTAGTTCAGGTGTGACTTGTCACTTTAGCAGTCCAGAACGAAAATTAAAAATATGTGACTAAATATTACACTTCCGACTCCGTAATATACCGGGTCTATCCAGACTGCGGCCGAAAACGAAGTCGGGTGGTGGTTTTAGTGATTACAGACACAATGCAACTAAAATTTTCTCAAAAAAAGATTACTTCTGCAATTTTTTTTAGTATCATCGTGTTTGGGTGGTAAATACCTAGTTTTTGCTAAAAGAATAATTTAAACACTTGCGTACCCTTGCGTAAAATAAAAAGATTCACATTTTATTTTAGGGTATCTATGTATTTACTACCCAAATACGAAGATAAATAAAAAAATCCAAAAAAACTTGTCACTTTTTTTGCGAAAATTTTATTTGCATTGTGTCTGAACTCACTAATACTACCTGGCTGAGTTTTCGGTCGCAGTCTGCATATAACCTGTATCACAATATGAGGCATACCACCAATAAACCAAGATGTGATTCGTCTACCTTCCTGCAAAGCATACCTATTGGATCCTCTTAATTAATTAACCAATGCCCTGAAGCGGACCTGTATCTGAAGATAATGAACAAAATATTTATCGCAGAGGAAATCGGGCCACCGTCGGAATTCTTCGACCTCAACATGTTGGTCATCATCTGCAGCTCCGTTCTTCTCGTGGTGTGCCTCATGGCTTTCTTCTGCATACTGTTGAGGAGGCATCGGTGAGCTATCTATATTTACTTTACTACCTATAATCCTTGACATATTTTGTTTTATTTAGTTATTATGGCACAGTTAATGACATATGAATATATATGGACGCAGGCCGCTTCCAATAGATCTATGCGGCGACTTATGGGGGAGGCCTATGTTCAGCAAAATTTTACTGGTGGTAGGTCTCTCATATGTGAGAGGCCACCTGGGTAGGTACCACCGCAATGTCTATTTCTCCGCCAAGCAGCAGTGTAAATGCATTGTTGTGTTCCGGTTTGAAGGACATTGTAGCCAGAGTATCTACTGGACATATTGAAACTTAACATCTTGTCACAGGACGGCGAGCGCAGTGGAATGCCAAACATTACCTTGGAATACATGGTGTTGTTTTGTTTTGCTACTGTCCATGAGCGGTCATATTGCTTACCATCAGGCAAATGGCATGCTCGTCTCGCTATTCATTGCAATAAAAAAATAAATAAAAAAAGCAGTGGACTTTCTGTGGTTGAAAAGAAAGAGAAGAAATGACATATTTAACACTTTGTATAAATTGCTTGGTGCTTATTGTACAGGGCTTACCTAGTATAAGCACCAGCCGTTTCTCATCACCTACTGCAATATCGTAGCCTAAGGACTTTTAATTGAAGTGAAAATTTGTTTGTAACCTAGGTTAAGGAAAGATTTAATAAACATTATTATTTATTATTGATAAAAATATCTCACAGCTAAATAAAATTACACATATTGCTCACACTAAACGGTCTTATTGAAACAGTTATAATAAGTTTGACGTACAAACGAAATAATATGTTGGTCCCCAAGGCATACTCTAGTAAAATGTCAAACGTTACTTAAAGGGGTGTAAAGGGAATAACTCTGAAACCAAAAGTTTATTCGAACTTAAAATAAATCGAAAACGATATGAATATTATGGTTTATATTTAACTCGCGTAGCCCGATCGAGATTCGCGTGTTGTATTTCTACAGAAAACAATATTGAGCGCCATATCGGGCACAAATTCCTAACTCCGGCCTGATGATGAATTAAAAAATCTAATATGATTTTACCCGACCCGGGATTCGAACCCGACACCTCAACGTTGTTATCCTACCGTAGTACAACTGCGCCACCGAGGCAGTATTATCGATTACCTTCTATCCCAAATTAGCAACACGTCAATCGTTTACGGACATTGATCCTGGTTTACTCCCGCTATTTACACAGTTACTAATCAAGTTGATACCGCCCACGTTCAATACTTGGCTCAATTGCTGGAAATATATGTGGTTCTAATACCAAAGGTACCCACTACTGACTTCAATGCGAGTAATATTCACTTTGTGATTAGATTAAATGTATCTGTAATTATAATTATGGACGAGAATAGAACTAATGTTAGCAAGTCTTATTACGATGTTTTGCTAACCGCTTCTTTGATATTGTGGTAATATAGTCAATCACCATGCACTTTAACGGTGAAGGAAAACATCGTGAGGAAACCTGCAGACCGTAGCGATTTTAAAGAATTTCTACGGTATGTAAGTCCGCCAACCCGCATTAGGCCAGCGTGGTGGACTGTTTGGCCTAACCACTCTCAATCGATTCTCTCAATTGTAGAGTAGGCCCGTGCCCTGTAGTGGGACGTATATGGGCTGATATAGATAGATAGATAGATTATAAATTAGAATGTCCTGTATTCGATATCTAAATTGGACTTTCACCTAGTTTGGGTACATTGATTTCAAAATTGTAATATGGGAAGCCCGGTACTGAATATGTATCCATCCTTGATATGACAATTAAAAATAGCACAGTATTGGTAGTGCGCTTGATATATAGCGCAAACACGCATCGTTGGTCGTCCGATGTCAGGGTGGTCAAACGATTTAACAAGCTTTCAGAAAGAGGCTTATGCTCAGCACTGGACTTATGAATTAAGATAATTATTAACCAAATCCAGCCTCGCATGTTAGTAATAAGCAAAGATGGCACTAATGACGCATCTTTTATATAGTTAGTTTAGTTATTTGTATCGGGTCTGGGTGTTTTGAGACCGAAAAGTCTCGTAGTTTCGGATACACAACTCGATCTAAGTATGGGATTAGGACTATGTATGTGACTGTTGGGCGTATTTATTTGTTTTTCAACCAAGGCTTCTAACAAATATTTCCTCCCACAGACAAAGCTACTCCTCCCAATACCGCCACTCGATAGCCGAAGAGGTGAAGTCTAGGAATGAGAGTGTTGCGTCCCATTCAGAGCATAAGGAGAGGTATGCACATGCGCCTAGAATCTATACGTCGCCTGTCCAACCAAGGAAGGCTAGTAAAAACGGTAAGTGGAATTGAAAACAAAAAGTAAAAAAGTTAGATGTTGTTTATTTAATTTAGATGGTATTTGTTTTTGTATATTTGTGTGTTTCAAAGGTGGGTTATTCTCATATATCACATAACCAGAGAAAGCTGCAATGGGAAAGTTCGGGAATCTTTAAAGATTTTTAAGCTTCAGTTCCCTAAAGTAAAAACATTTCTAGGTGATTATAAAAGCTTTCTTCATAAGAACTTTCTTCAACTCCTCAAAAATAAAAAACTTTTTTTAACTTTTAACAACACTGCGGCATTAACAAGATATGGTGCGTACAGAAATGTTCGAGATAAGTCCGTACGCGGAGTTCGCGCTGGGCTTCAGGACGTTCGACCACGTCGACAACCAGGACCTGCCGAGCCGGCTGCCCGGCAGGCCCAGGTTCGACACCGGTAAGTTACTATTTATTTCATTAATTAATATTTTTTCATTTTTATAGGCGGTATTTTTCATACTGTCGCGGCATAGTGACTACATTTTGTGGTGTATTAGCCGTTTATGGTAAGTGTAATGCAGTTCTAATAAAATATCTACATACGCATACTGAAGACACTATTATTCTGGCCTGCTGGAAACCAGATAAATTCTCAGGCTAAACCCGAAACGCGACAAACTTGCGTAAATCATCTCACGGTCTTTTCCCTTGCCTTTCTATCCAGTTTTAAGAGGATAGAAACGCATCTACGATCCAAGCTGTCTAGGGACGATGGTTATTATTTTTCATCAGGTTATCAATTAGCTTATTTGCGGGACCTATAAATATAAATAAATTCACTATTATACCTATAAATACAATTATTCTCATACATACATAAACTCACGCCTTTATCCCAAAAGGGGTAGGCAGTGGCGCCACCAGGACACCCACATTTCGCATTATATGTTCCGTCCCATGATGTGATAGGGGGCGAGCCTATCGCCATATCGGGCACAAATTTCTTAATCCGGGCTGATAATGAATAGAAAAACCCAATATCACTGCCCGACCCGGGATTCGAACCCGAGATCTCAGATTTGTAGTCGTACCGTAGTACAACTACGCCACCGAGGCAGTACTTTTCTACTCCTATTATTTTATTTTTCCTTTCCATCTGGAGAGGCCGGTAATGTACCTGCTGTCCAAGTGGTCTATACTATATTTGTGAACGATGATAATCACTTTCTATCAGGTGACCAGCTTACTGGTTTGCGAGACCCATGCTATGACAACAAAAAAAAAATATTAATAAATCTTCTCCTAAAACAAAATTGTATCTATGTCGTCCTTATGTTTAAAGTCGGTTATTCGCTTATTATTCTCGAAGGCTTTAATACATATGTATTATAAGTGTGTATACATTATACAGTAAACACATATCCAATATTTGTTTAATATAACAATAATATTATCTCAAAGTCTAGACGAGTCGGTTAAACTTTGATCTTAATTATAAGTAGCAATTTGTTTCATCCGACTGACGAGACGAAATTAAATTTCTTCGAAACTTACTTTGTTTAATGTTTGTCGACATTTAACGGATCTACTCCAAAGGTCTTAAAGAGGCTGAAATTAATGAGAGTATTATTTACTATCAAGTTTAACTCCCAATTATAACAAAGAGCTTGCACGTGAACAATAAAGGAGAAATTATCATGTATTTTTTCCTGTAGCCTTAATAGACAATTACGTGGTCTGGTTTATCAATTTAATATTTTAGTGCCATTTATTTTGTTCTTTAACCGTATAGTCCTTATTTATATCCATAACTTATCTACATTGGAAGGTCAGTGCCGTCCAGATAGAGAGAATCGATTGATCATTCTTCAGATCATTGACTCTTCCCTTTTCATTTCTTTCCATTTTTGGAATCTAACAACACACGTACAATCTAAAAGTCGTAGGTTTTCATGGACAGCAGTGATTACTTGCCTTCAGCTGAGCTATTTGCTCGTTTGCCGGAGTCGCTTAACAAAATAATATAAATAATAAATAAATACACCCAACAGTCACATACATAGTCCTGACCCCACACTAAGATCGAGTATTGTGTCGTGGATATCAGGAACTACGAGAGACTTTTCGGTCTCACAAACACCCAGACCCGAAACAAGTACTTGTGGTTCTCACAAACATTTGTCTCGGTGCGGGGATCGAACCCACGGCCTCTCGTTTCACAAGCGGCGTCTAACCAACTGCGCCACGGAGGCTGTCAAAATGTTTCGAAGCATTCTATAAAACATATTAACTTCGAAGATATTAACAGAGTATGTCTTATAACAATACAACAAAAAGATCTATGGATTAAAAAAAGTATTACATACATACATACATACATACATAAACTCACGCCTTTATCCCCGAAGGGGTAGGCAAAAGCGCCACCAGGACACCCACATTTCGCCTTGTATGTTCCGTCCCACGATGTGATAGGGGGCGAGCCTATCGCCATATCGGGCACAAATTCCTGACTCCGGGCTGGAAATGAATAGAAAAATCCAATATCACTTTGCCCGACCCGGGACTCGAACCCGAGACCTCAGCTTTGTAACCGTACCGTAATACAACTACGCCACCGAGGCATTACCTCACTCTATAAATCATAATAGCATTAAAGATATTTACAAAATAGTTCTTACAACAATACAACGAAGTTACACGCTCCTTACATCCTGTGGATTAATTAAACAGATATTGAAACAGCTGAAACAGCGAGCCATTTATATTATACTTGTAATGCTGTCAGTTTAATGTATTTTACACGGAACAAGAATACTGGAAATGGTGAACTAAATGGAAATTAAAATAGTTAATTGAATCCATATAATGCAAACTTCATTTATATTCAGTTAGTTTTTAGAAAAGATGAGAATAAAGAAGATTTTATACGCCGTAATAAGTGTGGAACTATCTCAAAGATGTCTCAGTCAGATGAGAAACTTGCCAAACCTGAGGTCCCGTTTTACAAGCTGAAAATTAATTAATCCCGAAGCCACACGCGTATTCATACTTAACCATCACTTGCTTTTAAGTTGAAGTAAAATATAATGAGGGCTCTGCTTACCTGGGAGCTTTCTTCAAGAATTTCATTGGCATGTTAAGTCTTGCAATTTCAATTTGCCTAGCGTGGCAGACTAGCTTTAATCTTCGGGGCTATATACGTAACTGCCTAGATAGTGAATACCAAACATGAATATGGAAAATCTCTTTCAATAGCCCTCGCAAGAGTCATGTTTTGATTTCCGCCTACTAACATCTGATTTCGGTCAGACCGGCATTATAAAGTCCCATACGGACTTTTTGGATTGCAGTTTACGAACAACCATATTAAAGTCAATATGTGATGCTGCGATAATAAGCGTGGTGGAGTATATGGCCTAACCCCTCTCAATCTTACTCTCGATTGTAAAGGAGACCCGTGCCCTGCAGTGGAAAGTATACGGGCTGATACAGTACATCACAAGTGATGCTAGTAAAAAATGGCACATCCAGCGGTTAAATGTTATAGAAAGTTCCCTGTACAGTCGACCGATCGCCTTACTTTAGAGCGAACGATACCGTCTCTCGTATATCTTGTTGACACGTGAAATATGGGCTATCCACTCCAAATCTGAACGGGGTTTTATGTTAATTGATCGTTCAGACGCCCGGAGTGCGGGCCATTTGTCCGCACTAGGTTTATAAAGTCATATTTTTACTAGGACTTTGCTATGGATAGTTTAGAACTTCAGATGGTTCAAGCTGATTGATATTGCTTATAGTAAATACAGTCTCAAATATGGCTTTGCTGTTTCGTTTCGTTTGGTTTGTGAGATTTCCAAAGAGGAAAATGCTGGTAGGATATTTATTTTCGCCTGGATAACGACTAATAAATAACAAATATAAATATTGATTTATAAATTATCCAACAAAATACAAAATAAACTAAAATCCCTCTCCCAGAGAAGGAAGACTGGGTGTTGAAGAAATTATATTCTGTACATCGTGGTTGATGAGACGCCATTGTAAAAAATTCGTGACAAAAGTGAAATGTATAACTTCTTCCGTGCGTCCTAGGTGAAACGCATGGTTTTTTTTTGTTTTATTCTTAGTTATCGGCCCGTCCCGGCTTCGTACGGGTAGACATTTATTTTATAAACATTTTGGCATAAACGTACGGTAAATAATAAATATGTTCTTTAATATTGTGGAACATTTTTTTGTTCTATCATCAATAGTTTTTGCAACGCATGCGATGAAAGATATTTTACAGGAATTTTTTTTACACCTTGGGTAACATTATTGTAGTTTTAGTAGGGATCCTTATTTTTTCCTGCAATTAAAATAGCCTATATTAATCAGTGATAATGTAGCATTCAACTAGTGAAAGAATTTTTAAAAATCGTTCCAGTACTTTTTGAGCCAATTCGTTACAAACAAACTAATCTTTCCTCTTTATAATATTAGTAAAGATTATCAAATTGATTTTGACATATAAAAGAAATAGACACGCAAGGATATTAAATGGTAAACAACTCTCTGACGAGGGATCAATAACGGTTCCCCGAATATCGGGGATATTTTCTTCTTTTCTTATTTGTTATTTTGTATTGGGATCTTCTTTCAATTTTATATAATTTTTATAGTACAAGATAAATTAAATAAGCGTTTTATATTTGTTACGATACATTTTAACTGAAATTTCCTCCGCGTATGAAATCAACATTTCTTAGAATCATTATAAAAACATATTTCTTATTTACTTTTTTTCAATGCCCGCTTTCCGTTTCTACATTTGTTTTCGCCCAGTCTTTAGCACCTTCCATTGTAGGACTATTGACTTTCATATCTTCTTTGATGCCATCAAGCCATTTTTTTTCTTACTATAATTTTTATTGATATGATCCATCAAAACATTCATAAAATTGAATCTACTAAAAAAAAGTTAAAACCTATCAGACAATACCCATAATTTCCCTCGCAAAGGCTTAAATTTTTTTGTCTTGTTAAATTCACACGACCGACAGCTGACGCCACGGAAAGTCCCCGGACTTTATTCCCCGCCGGGCGAACAATTTTGACGTTTATTTTAATTAATATCCATTGTACAAGTTTTACGAGTTTTTTTTAATTGGACCGAGCGAAGTTAGATTGCTTTCTAAAATATTAATAAGGAGTTTATCTAAGGAAGCCAAGCAATCTTTAATGGTGAGATGATTTTTAATCCGTCGTTTTTGACGCTTCAATCTTTTCAGCCAGTGTGAGGCGTGATTTACTTTTTTAATTTTTGCAAGTATTGGCTGAGGAGTTTTTGTATTCCAAATTCAAATTTTATTGAATCGTTCATACCCATGACTTTTTAGGCTAATAAGTGAATTATTAGTAAGTCACTGCACTCTCTAACGGTGAAGGAAAATATGGTTTGGGAACTGCCTTGACAAAGAGATCTCGCATGGTATGTGTATGAAGTTCTTCAAACGAAGATAGGCCGGTATAGTAAACTACGGATTAAACCATTTCAATCTAACCCTCGATTATAAAGGAGTCCACACTGTGCATTGGTAACTAATAACTACTACAATTTACTAATAAATATGACACCATAAATAAGAGCACAACTATCCTAAGTCTATCAACATAATGAAATTCATATCAAAGGATGAAATTCAAAACAAAGGCAGTTAGATCAAAGGTACAAATAATAAATCAATTATATTTACCCTCATACATTGGATTCGCTTCATCTTATTCAATTTCAATCTCTCTGGAACCCGCTCGACGAAACAAGCGCGGAAATAAGCTGCCGGAATGAGGATACGGTTTACCCTATTGTCTACCTAAATAACATCTAGAGGCATGTCTATTTTTGTTTAGAAGTCGACAGTGACGCCACGAGTACCCACATACAATCTCATTTCCGAGCCGAGATGTGGTGGTTAGCAAGCCTATTACGACTATACGATAGTGGCGCAGATGGTTAGACGCTAGCTGCGAAACGAGAGGTCGCGGGTTCGAGCCCCGCACCGAGACAAACGTTATGGGCTGATAGCCCATTTACGTCCCACTGCAGGGCACGAGCCTCCTCTATAAACGAGACGATTGGGAGGGGTTAGGCCATAATTATAGTCCACAACGCTGGCCTAGTACGGGTTGGCGGACTTTACATACCATAGAAATTCTTAAATCGCTATGGTATGCAGGTTTCCTCACGATGTTTTCCTTCACCTTTATAGTGAGTGGTGATTTACTTTCAATACACACGTATTTCCAAAAAGTCAGAGGTGTGCCCTAGGATTTGAACCCGCGACCACCGTGAACATGTAGGCAGCCGCGTCTGGTCCAACAGGCCACCACGCACTTACTAAATATCACTCCATTCTAAATTTCATCAAGCCGACTCATTCATACGGAAGTTTTAACGACTGAAAGCAAAGCCCAACCACCCCATAAAAATCAAATAATAAATGAGAATTATTTTCAAAAATACAGCATAATTAAATAGGATCAGGTATCCAAGGACACCTTAATGGCGGATACTGAGAACAATAACTATAAAATTATAATCCAAGAAAATATCCCGCCGAATTCATTATAGCAGATTTTAATTATAGCGTTCGTTTTCACCGAATCAAGGACGGGGACGTGATTTCGGCGAATAATTAAAGTTCTCATCTTTTTATTATACTTCATGAGTACTTTAAATAAAAAGGTCAGCTTTATTAATTACAATAATATAATTATATTAAACGTTCATTGATTTGTGAGCTGTGAGATGTTATGTCCTAAATTCAGTCAGTTATGAGAATTTACTTGTGTAAGTTTGATATGTGGGAAGACCGCAATGTCTATTTTTCCCGCCAAACAATAGTGACAATGCACTGTTGTGTTCCATATAAATAATATATAAATAAATAAATACACCCAACAGTCATACATAATCCTAACCCCACACTAAGATCGAGTCTTGTGTCGTGGGTATCAGGAACTACGAGAGACTTTTCGGTCTCACAAACACCCAGAACAAATACCTGTGGTTCACACAAACATTTTTTTCGTGCGGGGATCGAACCCGCGGGCCGCGGCCTCTCGTTTCTCAACCGGCGTCCAACCAACTGCGCCACGGAGGCTGTATAATGAGATATAATGAGACTTACCATCTTATCTCCAGGATGGAGAGCGCAGTGGCAAGTATTGCTATTCATGGTGTTGTTTGGTTTTGCTACTGTCCATGAGCGGTTGTATCGCTTACCATGCTAGCCATTCATTGCAATTTAAAAAAATTAAAATATTTACTGAGGAGTGAATTGTTCCTAATAAATGGTAGGTGTGGCGCAGTTGGTTAAGTTGGGTATGAATTTTTTGGATCTAGGTTTTGTGTGAGCGGAAAGTCTCATCTTCTAATACCCTTCCATAATTTGATACCAGATCTATGTGGTTGCAACGCAGTCGGATTATTATAACACGTTGCTCAAAAATGTTTTTCTTATCTTTTTAATTTTCATTGCATTTATGGAACCTGTTTAATTAAGCCCAAATCAGTGTGGGCAAAAGCTCAAAGGAGATTCATGTGGACGTATGAATTCCAATGATGTTGCCATGACATAAATTATTATGAGTTAAAAGTGTTAATTATAAATTTTGATAAAAAAACAACTTATTAAAATATACAAAATTGCATACACATACATACATACATAAACTCACGCCTTTATCTCAAAAGGGGTTGGCAGAGGCGTCACCAGGACACCCACATTTCGCCTTGTATGTTCCGTCCCATGACGTAACAGGGGGCGAGCCTATCGCCATATCGGGCACAAATTCCTGACTCCGGGCTGATAATGAGTAGAAAAATCCTATATCACTGTTCGACCTGGGATTCAAACCCGAGACCTCAGCTTTGCAATCATACCGTGGTACAACTGCGCTACCGAGGCTGTCATTATCAATTTTATTTAAAAAATCACCACTCAAAAATATTACAATTGTATACACAGTAAAACATAAAAGAATTTCTACAGTGTATTTAAATGTATATCAAGTAGTTACCCAAACAACGGCGAGATGTCAACATAACAGAGAGTTTCACTTTATACCGCTCTTTGTGTCGAGTTTTAGTTGTGAGGCCATTGAAACTGCGTGCAACATTAATTTTAATCATGTAGGCTTAAATAGCACTTATTCATTAACAAATACATTGATAATGTAGTCTAGACTGCTATGAATAGGCAGTTTATTAATAATGCAGTATTTTCAGATAGCTTCCGTGCCGCAGTTGGTTAGACGCCGGCTGTGAAACGACAGATCGGATCCTCGCATCGAGACAAATATATTGTGTGATCCACCGGTATTTATTTCGGGTCTTGTTATTTGTGAGACGGAAAGTTCTCGTAGTTTCTGATATTCACCATACAAGACTCGTAATAGGCGTGGAGTCAGGACTATGTAAATGACTTTTTTTTATTGCAATGAACGGCGAGACGAGCATGCCATTCGCCTGTTGGTAAGCGATACGACCACTCATGGACGGTAGCAAAACCAAACAACACCATGAATTACAAAGCAGTGCTTGGCATTCCACTGCGCTCGCCATCCTGAGACATAAGATGATAAGTCCAGTAGTTATTATGTCAAGTAGTTACTCTGCCTACAATGTCCTTGAAACCGGAACACAACAGTGCATTTACATTGCCGTTGGGTGAATTTATTTACCACACACTATTCCAATCAATATCACGTTACGTACAATGTCAGATTTCTCCAGCCTTGTAGGCATTCATGGATATTAATTTACCATCAGAGCAGCCGTTTACTTGACTGACAGTTCTATTAAAACAGACTAGGTTCATATATTCTAGTCTATACGAATATGTTAAGATAGCTACTACTATGTAAGGAAAGTTTTCAAAGTAGGTTCGTTTGTTTATAAACATTCATTGAATATGTATTTTAATATTATTATTAATGCTTATACTGCAACTGATAGAGGATGGTGAGTTGTTCATATTTCTTCGTATTTTAAACTATATTTTCCTAGTTTCTTGGTCGACGTTGCTTTAAAAATCTAAGGTAAATGAGAAATGATAGGGAGACGAACTGATGAGTCCGTTCTAGAATGTATATTATAAGTAATTACTTTCAACAATCACATACATAGTATTCATCCCACACTAAGCCCCAATTGCGCAAACTAACTTTGCCTATAACGTTGACTTTCAAAACGTCAAGCCCATACATTAGCAATGTCAAATACGTTTTAAATGTACTGCGATGACATTTTCAAAATTAAAGTTATCGTCAAAGTTAGTTTATTTAACTGGACCTTAGATACGAGTCTTGTGGTAAGTATCAAAAACTAGGAAAGACTTTTCGATCTTAAAAACCCAGATCTGAAAAGTATGGACCTTATTAATATTTGTCTCAGTGCGAGGATCGATCCCTTTACTCTTGTTTCACAGTCAGTGTCTAACCAACTTCGCTACAGAGGCTATGAAATATGTATCCCAATTTATATTTTTTTTTTCTTATTTAAAAATAAAATAAACACATACAAGCGTACATCCATCTTTTTCGCGGCCGCACAGGGGTTTTCGTTTCGTGTCAACATTAATCTTAATCTAATTTAATAAAATTAATGACTTTGTTCTTCCATTTGGCTCAGCTTTTCGGATGACCCGAGGGACGCTTCGAGTAGCCACTCCGCTGGATTAAATCTGCGTCCAGTGTTAAATTTATTTCATTATTTAAGACGTACTTGTATTTTTGTAAATATTACATTCAATAGTAGTTGTTAAAATAAACATCTAACGATCAAATTATCAATATTTTTTGATCTGCCGATAGGTCGATTCCAAAAATAAACCTGTAACATTTTTCAGACACAATGCAACAAAAAATTTGGCAAAAAAAGACAGTTTTTTTTGCAATTCTTTAAATATCATCATGTTTGGGTGGTAAATACTTAGTTTTTGCAAAAATAGTAATTATAACCCTTGCATACCATTCCGTCTTTAAAAATAAAAAAGGTGTACATTATTATTTTAGGAAAACTATTATCAAATACGACGCTAAGTAAAAAATAGGAAATACGAAGAACACGAAAGAATACGAAATTTTTAGTTGCATAGTGTCTAAAGTCACTAATACTACCATCTGGCTTCGTTTTCGGTCGCAGTCTTGAAATACCCGGTATATATAATTTGCTTATATCTTTAAAATCCCGTCTAGGCCCACGTACGGGAGAATCTAAGTGCCTAATGAAGCTCTATTCACCCCGAGCATGATTAAGAAACCCGCTTTGACGTGACTCTAACAAGACGTAATGAAGCCTCGTTGCCACAAATTAGACAGGAATTTTGGGCGAATCCTTTGAGACATGGCAAATGTTTTGGATTACTGCATGATAAATAAGTTGAACTGAGGGAGATGGTGGCTTAGTTGGGATGCTTTCGTGATATGATGGAGTAGTATAGGTTCGAATCTGGAATGAGCAATCAATCATGTTTCTATGGCGCCATAGGAGGGAAATCGGTTTTGAAACGAGAGACTACGGGATCCATATTAAAACTTTATCAAATTTGAATGAGTACGCTGACTAACTTAAAAAGAAAATATTTTAAACTCAATACTCATTTGCGTTTTAACAATTTCTTTACCCTTTAAAATACACCTTTACATCTAAAAATATTTCCATAATACCACAATTATACCAAAGTGCAACAGAATAATGCAATATATTGTTCACAGAGACCAGTTTCCAGACCCGTTCTGAATCGGACGACAGTGACAGCACGTCCAAAGCAACGGTCTCCGCGCCACGACGTAAGTCACACACAGTATACGCTTTAATATTACTGTTAAATGTTTTACTGTGTATTTCTATTATAAAACGTAGGGTAAAGGAAGTATGCGTGAATTTGTGTTAGAATGTACAAATGAAATGTAGTAAAAATGCAACTAAATAACACCATAGTTTAAAGTTGGTATTCAAAACACTATAATGTACTCCTGTACCAAGAATGTTCTTCCGTTTCCCCTTATCCTTAAAATGCAATAAATAAAAAGCATTGTATTTTACTTATTTGTGACTAGCTTCTGCCCGCAAACCTCATCTGCGTGATCAACTTTATTTGAAATTTCCCATCCAATCCCGTCCCATTATATCCGGCGCGTCCCGTCTGATTCTCATTAAAGGCATGTAATCCAGTCCCATTCCATCCCCTGGAGTATAAAAAGTAACAAATATATTGGAATTAATTGGAACACTAAATTTTTCGGGTTAAAAAGTAGCCAAAGTGTTAATCCAGGGTGTCATCTACCTCCATACCAAATTTCATCGAAATCCGTTAAGCCGTGTCTGAGTTCATCGCGCACAAACCGCACAGACAAACATTCTAAAAATCATTGTTTTGGCCTTTGGGTTCTATTCCTTTAATACAGACCTCCCACATTAGATTTTTTTTTTTTCATTTATATTTCATGTACAGACATCGATCGATTACAACTATATTATATGTATAGATACGTAGATAAATAAAGTTCCAATTATAAGTTCCATGATTTATCAAAAATTCTCATATTAAATTTCACATACCTACCACCCAAAATACAAAAGCTTAAGAAAGGTCATATTTATGCTCAGTGCAATTAAAAACTTCGTGTAACTAACAACACTTATGAAAAGATCCTCTTCATTCTTCAAGATAATATTTAGGTCCTTAATTATCAGAAGTAGCGATGTATTTTATAATGAAGTATAATTTGTAATAATTCAGTTCCTTAATAGTCAGACTATAGGTACTATTTTCCAAATTTAAATACGTATTTAATCTAGGTATAGGCATTTCGATCATAAACCTCAGCGACACTTGACTAGGCGATGTGTTGTTGAAAATCACATTCCCGTCCGACCCTAAGCTAAAATATCGACATTCGCGTTTTTGTCCTTTATAATAGCAGTTTTTAAAACGTATCAGGCTTGAACATTGTTAGACTGGATACTGAACGAAGAAAAAAATAGTGTAGGAAAGTACTCCAAGCAGGTTTAATGAAAGCCAATAAAACTTTTACTGGTGGTAGGTCTCTTATATGTGATAGGCCGCCTGAATAGGTACCACCGCAATGTCTATTTCTCCCGCCGAATAACAGTGCTGTTATGTTCCGGTTTGAAGGACATTGTAGCCAGAGTAACTACTGGACATAATGAGACTTAACATCTTATGTCTCAGGACGGCGAGCGCAGTGGAATGCCAAGTAATGCTTTCTAACTCATGGTGTTGTTTGGTTTGCTACTGTCCATGAGCGGTCGTATCATTTACCATCAGGCGAATGGCATGCTCGTCTCGCCATTCATTGCAATAAAAAATATAAATACTACCATACTCATTCGTAAAGACTTAATTAGTCCGCATAAAGAGGCTCAACCCGCATAACTGATAACCGCTGTATACGGTTATTACAAACATATTTTAATTGTCCACGCGCTTGGCAATTGTGCAACTTTTGCTTACTCCATTGTACTGGGAGTTCTTATCCTTTTTACCAATTAGCAGCGTCGGACGTCCGCCCATAAAGTATACAGATTTATACTAATATATGAAGGTGAAGAGTTTGTGTGTATGTTAGCGCTAATCTCAGGAACTACATGTTGGAATTGAACATTTATTTTAGTGTTCTGTAGTCCATTTATCGAGGAATGCTATATGGTATTCGTTGATCCCGATGAAATATTTAGCGGGACTTTTAACCTGGAAAAACTTTTTCACGCTATTGAAGCCGTAATACTAGTAATAAAATAAAAGTGCAGGTAGTTGTTGGACGTAGGCTGCTTCCAATAAGTCGCTATGGATATTCTTGGAGATCTTTGTTTAGCAGTGGACTTACTATGGCTTAGAGTGATATGATATTAAGATTGAATAAGAAAACTGTTATCATGAAAGGAAATTATCAATTATATTTACATTCATAATATTTTAAAGTAGCAGAGCCGTGTTGTAACCATCTCTCGCCCTCGGATACATTGTTTAGATTGCAATCCACTTAACATCATTCGTGCATTATAGTCAATTTTCCGTTTCAGTATAAAAACGTACGTTTCTGTGAAGTATAGCAAAGTTTTCCTCCTTCCTGTCTTTGCCAAAATGTCCTTCGATCACAAAAGACTAAAACCATGCAAAGTTAGTCCATGCAATTTTAATACTTAATTTGTACCACAAAACTACAAAAACAACAGTTAAAACAACAAAATATTAAACCACAGTTAACCAATAAACGGTATTGCAAGTGTAATGCAATAGTTTAATTATTGAAAGCGTTTAACTGCGAGCTTGTTCGCACTCCATTGTAACTAACGGTGTGCAAGCCAAGCTTTTAAACTCCAATTATGCAGAAACGTAATTGGCGATACAAAACATACATACATGAGCTGTGAAAATGCCAATATTAGGAAGCTTACCTGAGCTTGAATAAAAAAAGATGGAATTTTTACAAGAGACACAAAACACAAAACGTTTTAATTGTTGAAAAACAACTTTCTATCGGAGATATTTCGATTTAGACAATTAACATTGTTGAAATAAAACTACTACCAGAATTCGAAAGGTGAAGTCAAAAAAAGCTTAAATTAAACCAAATCAGTAAAAAATAGTTTATTTCCTTGTATAACAATTCGTAAGAAACAATAATGTAAAGTTGTTTTTTTTTTACAGGACAATGCCGTACTCCCCATCACAGATAACGGCAGAAACCAAGGATCAAGATTGTATAGAACAGCGTAATATTAAAGTATCAAGTAAAGTTGTTTAAGCATATCAATACTCCGATTTCTAAAGTTTTACCTGTGTTTAGAATAAGAATCAGTCTTTTTTTTGTATGCCTTTTATACAATTCTGTTGACTGTATATTCGGATCTGAATAACTTAAAACGCGATCAATGTAAGTGTCAATAACTTATTATGAAATAATAAACTGCCATTTTGCTTCTTAAATAGAATGTAATTCTAATGTGTTATAACTCTTATTTCAATTTTTTGTAATACTTTTTACTATTTTCTACAATCTTAACAATAAATCAATTAACTTGAATGCTTTATGCTATATAAAGTTTAAATATTTTCCAAATAAAAAAAGCAAAGATAACAATTATAAATATGGGCAATTTCGATGTAATTTAAATATATCATGCTTTAAGATATTTTTTTGCAATTTTAAGTATTTTATCATTCAACTAAATTTAAATTAGTTTGTTATTATAATTTACACATTGTTACACGAAACTAAAGATTTAATTATTTTTTTGATTGAGGGAATGATTGAAAACGCAAGTAGATAAAATATTAAATGCTTTAAATGCCAATAATTAGGCGACGATGTCTCATTAACTTTACATCGTGGTTTTATCTCTCATTTATAATAAATGGGGAAAAAAAAATTCAAATTCAAGCGGAACATGTTCAAGCATTTCATAATTTAATATAAAAAAATGAAATAACATTCACAAAGAATGTAAATTTAATTGTTTATTTTAAATAATATCTTTTAAAAGACTGATGTTTTAAACTTAGATTAAGATTTCATGCCAAATGTATGTGTCAAACTTATTAATGTCTCGATAAAATCTATGGCGTTTTAAATGTTTTTCTGATGTATTTTATTTTAATTTTTTGTACATTTATCTGTGTTGGTTTTTAGGTTTTAACAACAACGGCAGCCGTTTTAAAATTAAATATTAAGCCGTCGGAATCGAAGAACTTTTTTGTAGGTTCGGCCTTGGTTTGTTATTAGTCTTAAATAATTAATAGGTGAAAATGTTTTAGGAAAATTCTAGTCCGACGTGGTTTTTATTACTTCGCTATATTACTTCGCTGTATAGGGATTTTATTTGTAAAAGATATTGTTATTTTTTTAACTATTTAGAAATGTGCAATTAAGTTTAACTACCGATATCTTTAAACATTTTTTTAAACAACTGTTCTCGAAATCGACTTATGTCAAGCTTAAATCACATTGTTGAGTAACATTTTTTTGAATACCAAAACTATATTTCAGTTATATGGGTGGGGAAAACGAGAAAACGATACTCATCACCAAATGCAATTTAAAAATATAAAGGCGAAAATCTCAAACATTAAAAAATTTTCATTACACGTGTCTTTCTTCATTAATATTTTTATACCTTTATAAAGGTACCTCAATTAATTTAATTTTCAAAATGCATTCTATTTGTTTTTCTCATTGACGTTTCTACAACGTATACTGATCTCTTCACAATAATAATTATTCATATATCTTGTCTAAGATCTTGTCCTAAAGACGCGAATTACGCGCGAATAATTTCAATTCGCGCGATGCTTCTTGACGCGTCCTATTGGTGGCCAGTATCACGGCACGCGTATGATTTCGCGCGCGTCATTTCGCGTGTAATTCGCCCGAACTGGACAAGGCTTTATATGGACGGGTTACCTCTTTGTTACGTAACTAAAAGTACCCACTGCCAGGGGTGAAATGTTCAAACGGTTTAAGTAAGTTAGTTTTGGAGTAAGAAAGTTTTACAATTCCATTCTAGTCTGTGTAATATAATTTAGGATGTTAAAATGTAAAATATAGATAATTGTGAAAATAAATGTTTGAAGTATCGTTTTTGTGTTTAAAATTATTGGTAAGTGATACCTTCCTTTTTATAGACACACGTACACTAAGATCTAAAACCCATCAGACAAAACAATTACATTGTCCAATTTCACTTCTTATCCACATTGTTGGAACGTTCTTAAATTCGTCCCATATGTACATTCTTCTTATATCAACATTATTTTTACTATCCCAAAATATTAAACTTCAAATCAAATCAAATCATTTATTTCACTTGTGATACATAGGTTATAAGGTTGGTAAATACATAGGTAGGTGCTCTATGATCTGCCTACATATTGGCTTACAAGTGTGACTTCTGTCAGAAGCTGATAACAAATCGAAATAAATTTGCTTAACATAAATTCACCATATTAATGTCATGTTTAATTTAATTACAAATTGAAATTAATTGTCATTGTGATTATCAAAATAATTAATACAAAACATATATATCAACCATTTCAATATAAACACACACATAATATATATATATATATATATAATTAATGTACAAATTTTTATCAAATTAATCAAAATCGTCGCTCAGAAATTACATCTTATATTAATTATATCATTAATTATTAAGTCTCTTTAAAAAAGACTTTATCTTTTCACTTTAGTGTTCCGAAAAGTCATCAGCAAGGAATTCATCAATTGCATAGTAACACCTGCTAATTAGTAAGGTATATAATTGTTTTTTGAATTGTATCGAATTTAACGTTTTGATGTGATACGGTAATTTATTATATATTTTTGGAGCCATACAAAATGTGCTCTTGTGCAGTAATGCTGTCTTTGAGGGTCTTAAGGAAATGTCATGTAAATAGTTTTGTCTTATGCTTGAGTGATGTTGCTCAGACACTTTTTTGAAATATTCGCTATTTTTCTTAACAAATATTGCACTTTCGTAAATGTAAAGGGAAGGCAAAGTTAGGATTTTAAGCGATATAAAGTGTGGTTTACATGTATCTGTCGTTTTAAGACCGCATATGGATCTGATGCATCTTTTTTGAGCTTTAAAAATAGAGTCTTTTTCAGACGAGTTGCCCCAAAAAATAATACCGTAACGCAATACAGCGCCGACATATCCATGATAGGCAGTGAGAACGGCTTTTTGGTTAACTACTTCATTAAGTTTATAGAGAGCGAATGCAAATTTGTTTATTTTTTTCATTAGTACTGATGCATGATCTTTCCAGGTTAATTTATTATCTATTGTTAGGCCTAAGAATTTCGTACATGTTACTTCTTCTATTGTGTCATTATTAAAAGTCAAATCAGTGACAGGGTTGTTAATTCTTTGCTTAAAAGTCATAATCTTAGTTTTTGCTAAGTTAAGTATCAAGTTATTTCGATTTAGCCATTCCACTGATTGGTGCAACGCAGTCTTAATTTCGTTATCGTAGTCAATGTTTTTACTATGTCTTATAATAACAGTACTGTCATCAGCAAAAGAAAAAGAAAGAAAAGAACCATAGGATAAGACAGATGCTTTGGAAAATCATTTATGTAGATTAGAAATAACAGCGGTCCTAGTACGCTGCCCTGCGGAACTCCGTATGATATATTGCGTTCATGGGACACAAATTTAAGTTCTTGTTTACTTTTGACACAAACTCTGCTTATTTCAGTAGTTTGAGTTCTATTGCTAAGGTACGAGTTTATAAGTGATAAGACATTACCTCGTATACCATACGTGTAAAGTTTTTGCAATAGAACATTATGGTCTACTAAATCGAAAGCTTTCGTCATGTCCATAAAAATTGCACTGGTGGGAATTCTTTCATTCATGTCTGTCATTATCATATTAAGAAAGTCATACATTGCCATGTTAATAGAGAGGTTTTTTCTGAAACCTTTTTGTTCTCTAACTAGAATATTATGTTTGGTGAGGTAAGAATACAGAGATTTATATATGACTTTTTCAAACAATTTGGACATTACTGAGATAAGAGCAATAGGCCTGTAATTATTTATATCACATTTGTCATTTTTTTTAAATAGAGGTTTGATAATGGTTGGTTTTAATTTATTTGGATAAACACCAGAAGCAATACTTATGTTAATTATGTGACTTATAGGTCCCGATATCACTTCTGAAACGAACTTTAAAACTTTAGTTGAAATGCCATCGTAACCTACACTAACTTTGTTTTTTAAACATTGAATAATTTTACGAATTTCCTGCGGTACAGTTGGAGCAAGAAACATAGAATGATAATACATATTAGAACTCACAGGATAAACGGACAGAGAAGAGTTTGAGAGTAATTTAGCTTGGTCAGTAAAGTGATTGTTAAAAGCGTTTGCTATTTCTGTAGGATCTGTTATTAATTCACCATGGCTATTGATTTCCAATATGTAATCATATTGAAAGTGTCTGCTTTCGTTAATTATTTTCCATGTATCTTTACTCTTATTTTTTGATATACTTATTAAATAATTGTTTTTTGCTTTTTGTGTTAGTTTTATAATTTTTTTGAGCCTATATGAATATGTTTTTAGCTTTGTAAGGTTATGATGGTTTGGATTTAATCTATGCTGCCAAAGAAGATGTCTTTTGTTTTTTCTGCATCGCTTTATACCAGGTGTTAACCAATTCGGATTCCTTCCTGATTTAATTTTTACATTGATAATAGGAAAACATAAATCATAAAGTAGTTGGAATATTTCGATGAATGAATTGTAGGCGGCATCAGCATCATCTGAAGAATAAATATCGCAGAATGATAAAGATCTTAGGCAGGTTTTAAATTTGACCATGTTTTCATAACTGTAGTCGCGTCTTTGTATATTCCAACTATTTATTACACAAGTTTTTTTTACAGGAATTTTTATGGTTTGCGCTGTGTGGTCTGACAAATTTAAGTCAAGTACGCTAGGGTTACATTTTTCTGCGAAATTGGTTGCAAAGTTGTCGATACATGTGTGACTTTGCAGTCTTGTTGGTTGGTAGATTTGCAATTTAAGGTTATAGTTAAGTAGGTAATTTTCAAGATCAGCACTAGTTTTGTCTTTTTTTGACCGACTTCAAAAGAGGAGGTAATCAATTCGACTGAATTTTTTTTTTTTTTGTTGTATGTTTGTTACTCGATTACGCTGGTATTTGGGATCCGATTTTAAAAATTTCTTTTTTGTCGGAAAGCATGATGTACTAGGTTGGTACCATAAAAAATTGGTGAAGACCTGATGAATATCTTTGGTCCTGAAGACCAGAACTCCTCAAAATTGAACGGTACAGCAATAATTCTTTTTGCACCTGGTTCAGTATAAGTGTATTACTACAAAGGGGGGGTTAAAAGGGGAAAGGGGTGTATGGGGGGGGGGGAGAAAATAGATACTAATGTAAATACTCAATATCTGTGGCAGTACTTAAACGATTAAAAAAATAATAATTTTGTCGACAAGTATGATATGTTAGATTGGTGTCATTAAAAAATCGTGATGACCTGATGAATATCTTCGGACCTCAAGAACAGAACTCCTCAAAATTGAACGGTACGGCAATAATTCTTTTTGCACCTGGTTCAGTATAAGTGTATTACTACAAAGGGGGGGTTAAAAGGGGAAAGGCGTGTGTGGGGGGGGGGGGGGGGGTAAAAGATACAATTAATTTCCGTTTTCAATATAAAAGTAGGTGAAGAAGAGGGAGAGTGAGAGAAATAGATACGTAAATTACCGACGTAAACTAAGAGAATCCGACCTGGTCAGTGTCTAACAATAGCGGATATCATGATTATAATGACTTACAATCTTCTCATAATTTCACAGCAATAATATCATGTTTGGTCTGAAGGATTCGTAAATTTTAAAGACTACGTTTTGATTATATTATGATCACCTTTCTCATCATTACGATGCCTATGAAAACTAAAAAGGGACAAATAAAATAATTTTTAATAAAAAATAAAAACCGACTTCAAAGTGCTACTACAAAGTAACAAATAATATATATTTCATCGTGCTAGTACACAATGATTAATGTTCTTATTGACTTGACTAGCTAACAAATCTTAAATACGTAATATTTTGAAGGCGGGTCGCTAAATAACAAACACGTATAAATTTAAGCAAATGTTACACCATTTGATATTACATGTAGATCCTGCAATGTTGGCTCAGAAAGGCACGTAAGTAAATTAAACAAAAATGAATATAATGTGCTAATCCAACGTGTAAATTTATTGAAGTTTTGATAGAATTTCTATGTGTCTTATATGTGTGTGGTAGCCTGTTGATAATTATCTAGATATGATCCACGAGACGGTTGACCACCGTCTCGGTTATAATTCCAGGGTATACACCTCCGGAATTATCGGAGTCACTTGTGTGTTGATGATATTCAATTACTAAACTCTTTAATAGTGATATATTTAAATCATAGTCAGGAAACCTGCATGACATAAAGGCATTTAAGTACAAGAAAGGGTATGTTGTGTCCCATGCTCAACAGTGGACGATTACGGCCTGATATATTAAGACAAATTAATATTCCGTGTAAATCTTGCGTGTTTTTCGCTAGAATTTCTTTAACAAATTAATGTTAAGCGTAAAACGTAGGTACATGTTCGGCACTTAGGGACCCGCCTTCAAATATTACGTATTTAAGATTTGTTAGCTAGTCAAGTCAATAAGAACATTAATCATTGTGTACTAGCACGATGAAATATATATTATTTGTTACTTTGTAGTAGCACTTTGAAGTCGGTTTTTATTTTTTATTAAAAATTATTTTATTAACATATTTATATTGAAGTCACCACATATGACAACCTTTTTGTGTGGTTTATAGCAGATTGATGGTAATATATAGTCAAGTTTGGAATAAAAATAATCAAGATTATTTTGATTTGGTGTTCTATAGATACATACAATAGTAACGTTATGATGCTTTATCTCTATTGCACAACATTCGAATACTCCTGAAGATGAATTGTTTTTCATTTTTTCCAGCTCTTTATATTGATGCTCGTTTTTTACCAATATGCACGCTCCTCCCCGTTTTGTTTCTCTAGAAAAACATGCTGCCAACCTATATCCAGGTATATTTAGTAGATCCTCATGTCCGCTTTCCATAAAATGTTCAGTTATACAAATTACGTCCACATTGGTTGCCCGTCGTTCCAACAGTTCTTGTAAATGAATTATCAGTTGCTCCGACTTGTTTATCAAACCAGCAATATTTTGATGCATAATTGTTAGGTGTTTATAGAAAAAACATATTCTTCGTCACATTGGTTATCTTATTATAAGCTTCGTTATTGTTCTTATTTACTTCACTACAATTCATTGCATTTTTGATGTTCATAAAAATATTTTCCATTCCTGCGTCATTTAACCGACCTTGTTTTCGTGAGAACATTCTATAGTCATTTATCAGACTAGCATTTGAATCTACTAAAACCGCATATTGGTGAGTCATGTTGTCCAGGTATAGCATATTGTTAAATATTTCTATTCTTTTGTTATAAATTGTTGTGAAGGAGCCACATTTGTACGTAGGAGCGCAAATTATAATATTAGTATGATTTATACATTAAATGTTGTCTCTAATATAGATTATTAGATCATGATAGTTGTTAGTTGTTTGGAAATCAGTTTCACCTATTAATATTACACAATAGTCGGCTTTATCAAAATCCTTAATCTTTGTATTTATTCCTTGAAAGATCTGTTCAATTCCACAATTGGGATATACGTAGTGACAATAATCATACGTTGTAAAGGTTTTTTCAATGATATTGCACAATTTGTTTGTTTTATTGCTACTTATGACACAGAGCTTACTTTTTAGTCCTTGTGGCTGAGAAAGTGTAGGCTTTTGCTTCTTATTATTATTACTAGGGATCTTTGTTTTGATGTCACACTGAATTGATTTATCCCTCATTTCGCGTAGATGTCTCACAATATTGATACTATTCTCTACGAGATCAACATTATTTACAGAATCATTTAAATAGACTATTTTGGAGGGAATTTCGCTGTTTGACATTGCACTTAACGTATCATTTAGTTTTTCCGTATATTGTTTTTTCGGTGTATTTATATTATTTGTGCCATCAGTGTGAGCGTTACTTCGAGCATTATTCGTTGTTTTCAAAAATTCTATCTCACGATAAGCTTTTTCTAGTTTTAATGTTAATTCCTTTATTGTGTCTTTTAGCATTATTATTTCGTTGCATTCTTCATTTTCTGAAATATCTGGTAAACCGTCGCTACTCGTGGTGCCATCTAGCGTGTTGTCGTCTGGTATGTTTAAATTATCTTCACCTATCGTATTTGTATCTAATTCTAAATTCATTAGTTTACGACGACGACGTGTCATAATAATATTTTTATTGTTGTTCATGTTAATTTTTGTTGAAATCAAATTCTATTTATAATTCAAAAAATATATTTTTCAAACTGATTGTACTTAGGTTTTGAACCTCAGGACATCGGGGGACTCTCTTAAGCTATTCATAGTTACCGTGACTAATGCGCCACCGCTACTCTTAACAGACTTGTCGAAATACTGAGTAACATAGTCATTGTTGTCATTCGATTTCTCGATAGGTGAAGTGCTATAGGGTCCAAAGTTCAATTCTTTTAAAATGCACTGAGGGTATTGTTGAGATAACTGTTTCTATCACCACTAAGATTTAAATGCACTTCTAGGCACTATCCTATCCTATCCTTCATAAACATAATACACCTGGAAAAACAAGCTCAAACTGCTTTGACATATTAACCTGAGCACACATGATTTTCAGACCTATTCCAAACTTTTCCATGTAGCCAGAAACGTTACTCAGCCACCCAACCCCGCTAAATTACTTTCCAAGTTACGTAAATAAATAAAAAGTAGAAGAGTTTATTGCTGGAGGCTTTGGTATTACGATATACCTTCTTACACTTTAGGGTCAGCTCCTACTAGCGTTGAGTTGAAGCGCAGCGAACAGACAATCTAAAATGTGACAAACATCACACCCGTAAACTCGTTCTAGACGGTGGAAGAAGATTAAAAAAAATACAATCCCTATTTATTTAACTTTATGGTTACTTTGCGGGTTAAAGACAAGCTAGACATTCTCGGAGACTCGTTGAGCTTTAATGCTCGGTGTTATTAAAATGCTTGCTACTGTAATCGACACAGGAGTTGCAGTGGCGGGTGTGAGGACGGGACAGTCTCCCAAACCAGTGTGATCTATAGCCTGAGCCCTCTCAATCGAACTCTTATGGATTGCTTTGCTATGAATGTATTAAAATATATCCTTGTGGAAATCCTTGAAGAAAGCCTCAATTCAGCAGTGACACCTCAGGATACCCAGTGGCTTTAAATGATGGTGTTGAATGTTGATAAAAAAGCTCTGATCAATCGTAGACGCGCCTATTCAATAGAATACGAACGAATTCGCCAGTCATTTATATTAATATGTTAAGTAAAATATATGCATTACGCGGTTGATATAAGGACCAATTTTCAATATTAAATTTAAGATAGACTCAGTGTTTAAGTGTTTCAACTATCTACTAGTGAGTCAAACCTTATTCGGGTGAGACATTAACTAGAATAGTAACTTAAGTACAGGCTATCTAAACGAGGTCTGAAAATATGCTTGAATCGAAATCTTGGGTCAAAATCGCGAATAGAAAGTGACTATTTTCATACGACAAAATATGAAGTCTAGTCGTAGATGAAATTTTAAATTATCGTTTAGGTTTTAAGAGAAATTGTTTAATTTTTTTGGGCAAAAAATAAATAAATAATCAACAATACCCATAAATATCAATAGCACTTGGGAATCTGTGTAATATTTGCTTCGTAGGCCTTTAAGGAGACAAAATGGGAGAACTTTAAAAAAGCTAGGGGACTGACTAACTACATCACTGAGAGGATAAACATAATAGGAGTGATGTGATCACATGTAAATTTGAGCTCTAGGACCTTCACAATTCATGTGGTATATATTAATAAATTACCGCTGACTTAAAGAACTAAGGAAAATATGATGGAGAAATGTTAACTCGGGAAACCATTTCCATAGTAGTTTCTTAGATTTACGCGAACGTTACACATTGAAATAAAACTATTTTTTACGGATTTTATCGCGATTTGGTTTAATTATTACATTCGAAACGTCGGGAAGTTAAAAAATGTAAAAATTAAACCAAATCGCGATAAAATCCAGTTCAAAGCATGTAAACTGAAAGAATTAAACAGACACGTGAAAGTTCACCAACTCGCACTAGCCGGGAAGGTATAAGTTCTAAACCCTTTTGAGTCACTGTATCGACTGGCATTCACAGAATTTATAAATTCTAATTAGATATTCACAAATAGTATTAAACATTTATTGGAGATTCCATTCTTTTAATTATACACTGCCCTTTTTTATCCTTCTCTCTATCCATCCCATGGTTCTCTGAAAGAGATTGCTTAGAACGATAAGACCGCCATCTGTAATTTTGTTTAACGTTATTAAAGAGTAAATAAAAAAAAAATGTGTGTGTGTATTAGTGTACACACGTAAGAAGTGAAACTTCTTTATGACATCATTTTTCGAAAAATGATCTACTATTTACAAATTTACAGAATTGGTAAAATAAAGCTAAATTAAATAAAGTTTAAGTTTAGGAGGGGGGAAATTTTTGAGGGAATTTGGGATTTCTATCGGGGCCAGTTTGTAGCCCTCACCGAGACGGTTCCGAGGATACCAAGCTCCGTGGGTCCACGACCTTTATTGGCCGAGATAGGTTTAGGAGGGGTGAGGTAAAAAATTTAGGTGGGGGTAGGGGCGGGGGGGGGTTAGGTTTCGTGGGGGGCTATTGGGCACCTTAAAATATTTTTGGGTGGGGAAAGTTGTGGAGGGGGAATTCGGGAATTCTGTTGGGGCAGGATTGTAGCCCTCACCGAGCCGGTTCCAATGAACCCAAGGTCGGTGGGTCTACGTTGGATAATGCCGGAGATATGAGTAGGGGGGTGAGGTAAAATTTTTAGGGTGGGGGAAGGCCAGAGGGGGGGTAAGGATCAAATTACAAAAAAGTGGGTGGGACTTAAAATTTTGGGTGGGGCTTGGAAACGGTTGGGGGTGTGGCTTACTGAAGTGGGTACTAATTTACTAAATAAAAAAGATGGCGCGTAACGGAAGAATGTGACGCGTAACGAAAAATTTTTTCCAACCCCGATAAAGAAGTTTCACTTCAATAAATCCCCAACCAATACTTTCCCTGCCCCACAACTTTCTTCATACAAATAATAGCTACCTCTATTTACATAATATACCCCAATTACAAACCCAGGTAAGCGTATCTGGCAAGTCTGTTTGCATTAAATACACTTTAAGAGAACGTACTCAAATCTGTAGGCCAATTCACGTAATTAAATAAGTTCAGTTGCAGTGCAGTTGCAGTTAAGTTTCGATCAAAACAGCCCGTTTTGTATTCTCGTAATTTAGAATAACCGCTGTCAGATACGCTCGCGTCAAGTTCGCGTCACGTGATCGCTTTAGCGTATTCTACGGCTGCGCGTTTTATACATGCGTGATTCAGATCGCAACCTGATTGGTAAATTACCTATTCATTTGACGTCTCCAATGACAGTTTAGTCCCACCAACGTGCAGCACATGCGCAGTTTATGCATATCTTACGCGCAGCTAAACAATTACAAGAATACCATTTTGACGTACGTACGATTAAGACGTAAACATAATCGAAACTGCATCGAAACTTGATCGGCGCGTCAATAAATTACGTGAATTAGCCTACTGGATGGGCAGCGTTCGTATTTAGTTAGCTTTTGACGAGGGCTGTTTTAAATGGATGTTTAGTTAGTGCATCGGGTAAAACTGCTCTAAACTCGACGTTTTGATTTAAAAGCATTGTAAATATTGTTTTTGTTGATTTAAATGAAGTGAATGGGATTGTTGATGAAGTTGGAACGGGTGGCTGCGATTTAAGATGAGACGTTTGGATTTTTTAAAGTGATTGGTGTGCAGATGCAATTAAAGTAAGTAATTTAAGGTTTCATTAACTGATTGGCTATTTAAGAATAAAAGATAGATATTAATTTAAAGTAGTATTAAGATTGAAAAAAGTTATAGACAGAAACAAAAGATAGATGATATTTACATGAAGGTCAGGTTGAAAGACAAAGCCTTGGCTACCAGCCGAGAAATTACTGGAGATTTTAACACCGACGAAGCCGGCATAATAATGTCGATCGACTAGGACTAATCACTCGGTGAATACTCTATATTTACATCATACTTACCATCCGGCGCATTGTAGTCTCGGACGTGAAAATATTAAAAGTACTTGAACAATATTATTAAACCAAAGAGGCAGGCTTTTTTGACTATAGGTCCAGCAAACAAGCAAACAGGTGACCTGACGGTAAGTGATCTCTGCAGGCCATAAACATCCACAACGCTTGGATCATGGATGCGTTGCCGGCCCATAAAATTAGGAGGGGAGTAGGAAGGATAAAGGCTGGGAAGAGGCAAGAGGTATTGGATAACCAGCAATCTTAGAATCAGCCTTAAGTTTTATCAAGGATAAAGGACAGGAAGAAGAAAGAGGTACGTATTGAGTAACCAGCAATCTAAGAATCAGCCTTAAGATTTATCTATCAATGCAGGAAATACCACAACAAGGTAGAAACCTTTTATATATTTCATAAATATCCCTCAAAATCTTTCACTCTTAGCTTTGTATACACGAATCATTTATATTCCACGCTATTTGTGTTAAACAAAATTATGATAAACAAGCAAAATCTTATAAAGGCAACATTTTCAATCTGAAATATGAAATTATCTTCAAAAAGTGGCCTATTTGCCGTGCGATGAAATGACTTAGCACTGATTACGTACCTTTCCTTCGCTTTTGCTCATCCCCTTGCCCCCACCACGGTTTAACATCAGAAATCGTGAGAGAATTTCTCAACACGCTATCCATTGCTGCTTTCACTCACACATAATTTTCCCTCTCTATTGTGACCTGGCAATGGATGCCGAACAGTTGTATTTTAGCGACAAGAAATAATGTTCTTGGTGACGCCATAAGCGGATTAACTTAATAGCTCTTACAAATTCTTTCTATTGAAACAAATCCTCTTGGAAGTACATTAATGGTACAAATATTCGGATATAGCCTTGACGATGAACTTTGTCGAATATAACTCTGTTTTAGAGATGTCACGCTTAATTCCGATGGTAATTATTCGACAATTACTTTTATTGACGACAAAATCCCTGGTGGTTATTCGTATCGACTTAGAGACAGACCACCGTGCACAATTGTAGAACACCCTTCATAGCTTCTCACGCACGTATATCGCGTTTCAACGAGGCCGACATAATTGTGTCAATCAGAAAGAGACAGTTATCTCTATCTGAACAACACTCCACTTGTCTGTGCATTGAAGTCACTTTCTCGATGGAAAAAAATAATACAAATTTGTTGAATAGCAGAAGTTTTACCGTTGTTACCATTTCGCATGTAACATAATATAAAGTTTATAAACGTATTTCATAAGGACTGGCCAGTGGCCACGCTTTATACAATAAACAATTAAAATGATAATTTTAAAAACAAAAGATAATTGTCTTTGTTTTTATACAGGAATTACAAAACAGATGTACAAAATAGATGATGGTTAATACAATGCAATTTACTAAAGGAATCCATTATCAGCGAAAAATCCAGTGACCATTTACAAGAATTTAATTTTTATTGTGAACTGAACACGACAAACGCGAGAAACTGTATGGTTTCAATAAACGTTATCATGACTCCACCCTGTATAAATGCTGTTATTAGGGCTGTCAAAAAAGAAATTGACGAAAATTAATCATAATAAACCGACTGCCACAGCTCTAGTTTATATTAGGCAGATTATTTTGCCGGAAAGTTGGTAATAGCTCGCCAAACTTGGCGGATCCTATAAGCGGCTTTATGACGCAAGGATGAGGGATAACGTTTTGCTTCGGGAACTAAATGGGATAAGTGGGAAGATCGTAATTTGTATAAATATAGCGATAATTAGTTAAGAATCGTACGTGCCGCAGAAAAAAGGATCGATTTAATATTTGGTTTTGTTTAATATAATATCAAAACATCTATTTTTATAGTCGGCAACGCAACGAAAATTTTTTTGCTTTTATTTTCTATCGTATAAAATGTCTAAATACAAAATTATTTTAGAAACAGATCATTTGGACAGTATATAGTTCAACGCAAAAAAGAAAATAGGTATATTGCAGCTAAAATTGGAGATCCGAAAATAATCCTGGATGCTGTTTATTTTTTACTTAAACATTATTAAATAGTAAAAGCGACAACTTCAATACCGCATATTTTTATTTTTATATTTTATCGGAAATATAATACAGCTGAGGGTAGTTTTATATAGTTTGATGTTCTCGCTGGGTTGTGTTCAATGTATTGTGTAAGTTTCCGACCGCGGACGCATGCTTTTGCCTTTTTTGTATTTTCGATTGTTTTGTTGCCAATCTGATGCAAGTGATGTTTAGTGCTATAATAGACCATAATTCTCGTCGGTGCCGACTTTTAGCTTCAGGAATGAGACATCGGTAAGTGAGCTACATATGTTTTTGGTTCTTTTTAATAACTATTAGTATATAGTTATTTGCAGGATAAAGACAAATTATTTAAGTGCCTCTAGTTGAACGACGGTACGATTACACAACTGAGGTCTCGGGTTCGAATCCCGGGTAAAGTGACATTCGGTTTTTATGTTAATTAATATCAGCCCGAATCAGGAATTTGTACCTGATATGGCGATAGGCTCACCCCCTATCACAACTTGGGAAATACAAAGCGAAATGTGGTTGCCCTGGTAGCACCTCTCCCTATCCCTTCTGGGAAAAAGGCGTGAGTTTATGTATGTATGTATGTATGTGTGTAAACACGAATTAGTCCCACTTAGAGGCTTCAGACCCTGATTGTATAGACAATCTCGCGTACCTTGTCTCAACCCCGCTTGGCCGTAATTTATGAAGTGAAACTTCGTTAGGCGCAGACCCTTTTTACTTGAGAACCCATAGCGAACCCACTACTCAATAGAACGTGTTAGGGTCCACTAGCTGGTTTAATCCGGTAATAGCTTCGAGAAGCTTTGGTTCTACCAATTATTTGACTCAGGGTTACAGAAAATGCAGTGGTAAATGAGTATCTCGGCGAGTCTCTAAAATAATAATTATTGGTGGTATCCAGAAGCCAGACATCCTCTTATCGGAAAACATTTCAAAATAAGTCTATCTTTGATCTACAAGTGACCCAACATTACCTTCTCTTTTCAAAAGACTACAAAAACATTAACACAAAAAACGGCAATTTAAAACACCATTCCAAAGGAGAAGTCATAAGTTACTGCTGATAATAAAAACAGGCCAGAAATATAAAATAGCCGTGGAATGAATAAAAGGTACCCTTCGATTTATTGTCGGAGTGGCTTGGGAGTAATGAAACTGAATAATGCATGCCCGGCGAATATTGCCCCTGTGCTGTAGGGCTGTCACCGTCGAGAAAAATAGTTGAGAAAATTGGAATTCAAGAAAACTTCTGTGCATCAGTTTTTTTGTTGATTTCGAAGAGAAGTTCAAAAATATACCTCTGTTGTGACGACAAAATAGAAAGCGAAAGCTACGATAACATACGCTTAATTTTCATACATGAGAGGACTCGCGATACAGAGTCTTATCTGTAACTATTATTATTCTTTGGGTCGATAGGGCTGATTAATTATTACTAATATCACAATATGCTTATGTTTATACACAGTCCTCTTGCCATAGGTGATAAACGGCTAAAATGGCTCGTTTGCCCTGAGGTGCAAGAATTCCGCAACGTTTCCCTGCCTGTTGTAAGAGAAAAAGTAGTAAAAAAAAGTCCTCTTAGCAACAGGCGAAAGACCTGCTCATCTCAACTTTAGTTTGACAGTATCACTCGTATTCGAAAAAAAAATGAACGATTTGTCTCTCTCCAAAAAAAAAAGAAAATTTGATGAACCATAAACAACACGTAGCAACCCTACACCGTCCATAAAGATTCGCGTGTGATCACACAACGATTAGATTTTCATGAAGCTTTGACGGTATAGATGCGCTTTTTGAACTCATCTATGAATAATCGAGACGTATGGACTCGCCGGTAGAACAACCCTTTACACAAGGGTACATATTCTAACCATAACGGTTTCGCTTCATTAAATCATTGTACTTTCATAAGGGTTGGGAGAATTCTTCAGAAATTATTGGACTGATAAATTGGGCGTATTATAACGCTTAACAAGTGGTGTATGGATAGTTTTTATATCATAAAATATAAGAATGAAAGTAAATAATAAGGTCTCCGTTCCGATTTCCTGGGCTTACCCAATTTGTATGAGTTCTCGGATTGAAAACTAAAAGGAGTTAGGCTTCTTTATATCCATCAATCTGCGCGTAAGGCTTCCGCTTGGCCGACTTCGCATATCTTCGAAATTCTGAGAAAGTGCTTTTAAAATGCAGATTTCTTTACGCTCTTTCCTTTCTTTAGTCTTTACAATTGCCTAGTTTTCGTCGTGTACACTGTTATCACATACTTACTTACGAACAGAGCAACATGACTTAAGATATGTAGCAAAATTTTACGACCGGCTACCTTCATGACGTCACCTCTTTGAGGAGAACAACGATTTCGGGTTGATTTTGGTTTGTAATATCAAAGTAAATTTCAAAGATATAAAGGAGTTAAGTTTCTTAGTGTCTAATCCTAAACTTGTCTCTCATTTCACCTTCATAACAAAATAGCCTGTTATTCTACGGAAAACTCACGATCAAAACACCAGCAGGTATCGAGCTGAGAAAAGCTGCAAAGATTTAAATTCTAAAATTAAAACTGGGAAGTAAAAAATCACGTTCATTCGCAAAGACATCGCCCGATCTGAGTGTTAAATTAACTTTTTCTTTGAGCCAACAGAATTATAAAGTGCGGGTAATTAAACAGAGAAGTAAACGGGACGGATTCTCAGAATACGGGCGTCTTCAACGATTTTTAAAAGCGTCAAGTTTCTGACGTGAGGTGGATCGTTTTATATGAACACGACAAAGTGAATAAAATGTACCTGGCAAATACATTGTAGTTCGAATAGTGGTAATTGACGTGGTCAATTTGGGGATAGCCTCCGTGGCATAGTTGGTTAGACGCCGCCTGTGAAATGAGAGGCCGCAGGTTCGATCCCTGCACCGAAATAAATATTTTTATGATCCACTGGTATTTGTTTCGGGTCTGGGTTGTGAGACCGAAAAGTCTCTCGTAGTTTCTGATACCCACGACACAAGACTCGATCTTAGTGTGGGGTCAGGACTATGTATGTGAATGTTGGGTGTATTTATTATTAATTATTATGCTGACTTAATTCTATCCGGATAATCGTACGATAAACTTGATAAACGACACACTTAAATGAATTACTTTTACCTTTAAGTGCCAACTATATTCTCTTTCCTCAGTCTCGGGAAGTCTGCTGCTACATATACCATCAGTCAACCTTGTGGACTTCCAACGCTGCGCGTGCCAGTACTATTTTCCAGTAATCTCACACTCATTTAAAAGTAAAATTGGAATACACCCAGTGGTAGTGCCGACTAAACTAGCCCCAAAACGCGAACGTTCTCTAAAATGTACGTATGAATAATTTAGTAGTTACAAAACGCATCCGTAACCGCTGTCCTAATATTTCCGAGGGGAAATTGAAATTCACAAAGCTGTCAGTATGGGTTTACGTAACCGTTCCAGCGTATGCTGTGATGATTGCATTATTAAAGCGGGCTTAGTGTGGGTCGTAAGTGAAAAATATTTACCTCAAAATTTACCTGGTGGTTGTATGTTTGTATGTGTTGGTCCAGTGACCACCGAATGCGATGGTATTGCACAGTAATGCAAAAATGTATGTCGCTTCTAGAGTTCTACTTGTGTATACCTAATTTTGCCTGGCCGGAATAATTACAACAACCGGCAAGGGTCAAATATTTCTTGCAAAATTCTACCTTGATTATGCACTTACCGCTAAAGGAACTGTAGTTTTTTTTTTATTTTTTATATATTAATAACCAAAAAATAAACTTATTATCTTCATAAGTGTCCTGCAAAACTATACAAACAGTTTAACTGCAGAATAACATTGCAGTGTCACTATGGAAACAGAAAAAATGTGAGTAATCTAATTCTAACTAACTTACTAATTAACTTTTATGCAACAAAGTATTTTCTTAAGTAGATATTTCTCATAAAACTTATCTAATGTATTACTCGTGCCTCACGATCCAATATAAAATTAACTATGAAGCGATTATGGATTTAATAAAATAAATTAGTAAAGTAATGTGTGTTAGAATGGAGTCACCTTTTTTGAGACAAGTAAGGAACTTAATGTAATATTAATGAATCAAGTCAAAATGAGCACGATAGATTAAGTAATAAACAAGATTGTTAAAACCAAAGACGATGGTTCGAGCATCCCTCTTACTTTTAGAAATTACCTACTTATATCTCTTATAATCTTAATTTCATATATTTTCACAACAACCAGCAACACACCTCATGGTATTTGCATTGCAGTCTGAATAGAGCATTTTTTCACTGGTGCTAGGTTTCTCATATGTGAGAGGCCGACTGGGTAAATACCACCGCAATGCCTATTTCTCCCGCCAAACAGCAGTGTAAATGCGCTGTTGTGTTCCGGTTTGAAGGACATTGTAGCCAGAGTAACTACTGGACATATTGAGACAACATCTTATGTCTCAGGATGGCGAGCGCAGTGGAATTCCAAGCATCGCCTTGTAATTCATGGTGTTGTTTGGTTTTGCTACTGTCCATGAGCGGTCATATCACTTACCATCAGGCGAAAGGCATGCTCGTCTCGCCATTCATTGCAATAAAAAAAAATCCTGTGAATACTAGGTCTGTACCTAAGTTGGTTATTCATCGCCAGTCGATCCAATTATACCGGCTACTAGGAGCTCACTTGGTTCTTAATCACTATGTAAAGGTAGTTCAAATATGTCCAGCAGTGGACGCAGAAGGGCTGATGATGATGATCTAAGGTGACCGCTATCAGCAGACAGGCCTTAGTCAGCCGTAGCCATAACAGGACTTCACATGCGATAACCGTATCAGCCCATATACGTCCAACTGTAGGGCACTAGTCTTCTCTACCTTCGAAAGTACGATTGAGAGTACCTCCCCTCTCACTTACCATAACGATTCTTATAAATATCTCAACGTCCTACTTGTTTTCTCACGATGTTCTATTCATTTTAAGTTATTCGTCGCGAGCTCACCGCAGTTGGCAGCGCTGTCTGTCGGCAGTATCACTGGGTTCTCCAACGTAATACTAGAGCAGTTGAAATCCAACGACAGCTCCATACAAGTGGATCTTGATACGACTTCTTGGATTGGTAATTTTTCATCTGATTAAACGTTGGAAATGTTTGTGAACTTCTGGTGACTGAAAATGATGACTATATTGTATTCTAATAAGTGATATCTTAAGCCTAGAGATGTGATATTCCTAGATATAACGCAAGGGAGAAATAAAACGCTGTTTAAAAAATTATCTCCTATGCATGTTAACAAACAAATATATGTTTATGTGGAAGATCATAAGGTTTGAAATCAGAAATTAAGAAATTTTTGTTTGGGTTTTTGAAATATCTTAATAATGTGATTTAAGTTAGACCTTTTTCTTTTAATTTGTTAGTGTGGGACCCTTAAGTTACACATAATATGTATGTACCTCCCACTATAACATATCAAACGAAAACAACTAATTCTCTGCTTGCTTTAAATTAATATAGGTTTGTGACCGTTTTTTTAAGAATAAATTACCATTTTCAGGATCAGTACACGGCCTTGCAGGACTACCAAGTGTTGTGATGCCATTAATAATGCAATGGAGAGGCAGGAAGTTCACCTACATCGCGAGCTGCCTGATTATCATCATAGGCTGGGTTTTTCTCTACCTCGCTAAAGACGTCAACACTATTATCATTGGCGAATGCTTTCACGGATTAGGCATTAACAGTATCATTACGGTCAGCTTCTCTACCATCAGTGAAATGGTCGATCCAAATTACAGGACTATCTCCATTACTTTCTACATCATCAATCACACTCTGGGACTATCTATTACTGGAATCATAGGAAGATATGTTCATTGGAGGACTGTTTGTATTATTATGTGCATACCTATTGTTTTGGCGTTTATTATTGCATGCATGTGGCCAGAATCGCCAGCATGGCTTGCTTTGAAAGGGGAATATGTCAAATGCGAACAGGCATTTAAATGGCTGAGAGGAACCGACGAGAACTCACAGAAAGAGCTCAAAGAACTATTGGAAGCTCAAAAAGAGAACGCTATTGCCAATAAAAATAAGAAATTCAAACTGCGACGGGTGTGGATGCAAATAAAGAGGAAAGATTTCTATTTACCATGCATGCATATATTTATGTCATTATCAACGTTCTATTTTGGAGGCGCGTTGGTAACTGTAGTTTACGGTGTTGAAATACTAAAAGAAGCTTCCAATAGCTTATCTGCTGCGCGATACGGAACGATCGCTAATTTCGTATTATCATATATCGGGGTATTGACTACAGCAGTGCTTTTAAAATTGTTTAAAAACAAACCTGTGTATATAACAAGTGCATTATCTTCAGCAACTTTCATGTTAGGGGCAGCTGTTGCATCATTATTACAATCTGTGGATGTTTTATCCAGTGATTCTTTGTTTGTTGTATATTTCATAGCGTTATTTACTTTGGCCGAATGTTTGGGAGCATCTACGCTATGTTTTGCTATATCCGGTGAACTCATGCCGGTTAAACACAGAGGTTACGGCGAAATTGTGTACATACTTCTGGTTAGCGGTTTAGATTCTCTGGTTTTGAAGAGTGCTCCATATGTGATATTATACATCGGTCTATGGAAATTATTCTTAATATTCGGTATAGCAAAGTTGGTTTGTGTACTGTATATTTGGAGATTTGTGCCCGAGACTAAAGGAAGAACGTTGCAACAAATCGAAAATTATTACAACTATGGTAGTTTTGTTGTCTTAAGAAATGATGAAGAGTTAGAATTTATGGATAAATTGCATGATGTTGAATAAAATGCATTATATCACATTTTTTATGGAGACTCTTATTTAAAAGATGTAGTTGGCAATCTTCGTTGGCAATGTTCTCGTGAACGTTAATTTAGGAAAAGGATCAATGTAAAGATATAATATTAGCATTATTTTATATACACATATTTTATAAAAACTAGCATTCGATCCTACTGAACCCGGAATCTTATTGTTTTTCTTATTGTTTAGCCCATCTCTCCTGCTCAAGATTCCAAAGACCAACACCCTTCCATGTCAAAAGTCATAATACATCCACGATATAAATATTCAAGTCTTCCAACCTCAATTTAAGGTATTTTTTCCTTGCAAATATCATTCATTTTAAGAGCGCAATAGAACATAGGAAACCTGTATACCTGACAATTCTTCAAAGAAATCCGTGGTCTCTCTTTACTTAGAATTCAAATATCTCTCTCTCTCTCTCTCTCTCTCTCTCTCTCACTCACTCTCTTCAGCCACAGGAAGTGCACAGCTGAACCACGGGCCTCCCCTATAGATCACCACATAGACCTGTTGGAAATTCAAATCTACGTCATTCAAAAAGTATAAAAAACGTTTTTACAATCTAAGCCAAGAGGAACCTTATTTCCCATTACTCCTCGATAAATATTGCATATTTTTACGTGCCCCATATTTCGTTTTATTGAATTCTTTGTCATAAAGTTAAAAATTTTGACGGACGCACCCAATCGATTCCCAACCGTAGCCGCTTAAACTAGGGCATAAATTTGCATGCAAAGTAAATGTTCGTTAAAACTTCCAGACTAAGCTGTGTTTACAGAATCCCCTTTGATACAGTTACCCAATTTAATTTTAAATTCATTAGCCGTTAAGTTGTTTTGATTGATTTTATTGCGCTCAAACTTTGTTGTTTATTGTTTCGCGTTTAATTTTGTTTCAGGTGGACTGTACTTTATAATAAGGTTGATTAATGAAGCTTTAGAGGATATTTTAGTGCTATAGGCTAAGCCCCAAGTTTTTAATGTGGGACGTTTTGTTGTGTTAATGAAGAAATATTGCGTAAAAATGTATACCTACCGTAATAAATAGAAAAAAATATCAATTTCTTGTGCGTTACCAATCAGATTATTATTACGTGTTGTCAAGTTGTAAGTGGTATATTATTAATACGCTGAGATTCGTGTGGTCTTGAAGCCTACTTCCAGATCAGTAAAGGATGTATTTTTCAGTACGATAATCCATTATGAGTCCTCTGAGTAATACTTCTACCGCATTAGTAATGCAGGCATGAATGTAAACGTACGCACGTAAGAAATAATACAGAACGTTAATTAATTAAGAAAGGGAGGAAAAATGTGGGAGCATTTTTTTCCTGACGTACAACTTTATAAAACAAGTCATCCGAATGAGCTCGTAATTTTCCTATTTAGTAGTAAATTAGCTCAATTAGATCCCCATTCACATTCAAATCAACTGGCTGTAATAAAAGTATTACCTAAGGCTTCAATGAAAGGCACGGATAAAAGAGCATCTATTAATTACATGAGATATTTTTCTTTAACTGCCTCGGTGGCATAGTTGTACTACGGTACGACTACAAAGCTGAGGTCTCGAGTTCCAATCCCGGGTCGGGCAAAAGTTATATTGGGTTTTTCTATTCATTATCAGCCCGGAGTCAGGAATTTGTAACTGATATGGCGATAGGTTCGCCCGCTATCACATCGTGGGACGGAACATACAAGGCGAAATGTGGGTGTCCTGGTGGCGCCTCTGCCTACCCCTTCTGGGACAAAGGCGTACGTTTATGTATGTATGATATTTTTCTTTTATTTTCGACCCCTTTCCACTTAATGACATTTAGTATAAAAAATAAATTGCCCAATATACACATTCATATTCCTGGCCCACACTAAGATCGAGTCTTGTGTCGTAGGTATCAGAAAGTACGAGAGACTTATTCGTATCACAAACACTCCGATCTAAAAAAACACTGTGGATCACCCATATATTTGTCCCGGTGTGGGGATGGAACCCGCGACCTCTTATTTCATAGCCTGCGTCTAACCAACTGTGCTACGGAGGCTGTCAAATTAAGCACCTATTGTTACAAAACACTGGAATTAAATTTAATAACCGATGCTCATTTCTTTAATCGCTAAGTGTTAGTTAATAATGAATGCGGCAATTACTCATGAAGATAGCAAACCAAACTGCAGACCATTATAAATTCAGCAGATGATCTAGTTTCACCTCTAATTAGCACTGATCTGAGAGGTTCTCGTTGATGTTGAGCCATTCGACCCTATGATGATAGTAAATAAATACACCCAACAGTCACATACGTAGTCCTAACCCCACATTAAGATCAATGAAGCCTTGTGTCGTGGGTATCCGAAACTACGAGAGACTTTTCGGCCTCTCAAGAAATTGTGTAGTATAAAATATTTTGTTGGTAGGATATTCATGTCCTCGTGAACGTTCGAAATGGTGTGGAATTTTCGTAGCATTGATGGCTCTTCAGTTCAGTATTTTAAAAAATCGTATTACGTTCCCATTACACTATAATAAAATAATACCTTAAGGAATAACGGCCAAAGGCCTAGATCTCCCAGCCAATTTAAATTTCAAATTACAAAACCATTTTCGTAAATAAACGCTTAAAAAAGTTTGAATTAAATTATAAAATTTTCAACGCGCCGAAAAATACACCGCGACATTTTGTTCAAACTTCAAACTTTACACTTTGAAACGCCTAATGTAAAACTTGGTCCGACATCGAAACAAAAGGTCATTTTAGAGCAATTAAGTAAGCTTACCAAAAAAAGTAGGGAAAATTTGTTCCCACGATGGCTGGCAAGCACGAGCACTTCAGAATAATTCGCGTTTAGGCGATTACGTTAGCCACATTTTTATCTCCTAATTGAATAATAACATAATATAATAACGTTAACTTGCTTAAAAATTCTGATTTTAGCCGGTCCTATAATAAATGAATAAAAGTTAAAAGTAACACTAAAGCATAGATTAGAGGGTTTATATACTCACTACACTACTCTATAGGATAAACACTTACTTATCCAGAAGATAGAACATATAAATCTACGAATTATAAAATTCTATTTTAGCAAGTTACAAGTTGCGTTTTAAACTATATATTCAGATAGCTCACAAATCGTTTCACTTCAATGGTATTGTACGAAAAAATATGACCATGCGAGTAACTCGAATCAAATCAAATCAAAATCGTTTTTTAAGCATAAGTTTACATAGATGTTCACCAGTAATAAATATAAACAAGCTACGCTAGTTACGTTTAAAAAAACAATGACCATAGCAAATACTTAACGTCATTTTACTATTAATAAATGTACAAGACAATCCTCTTTTTGTAAAAGTCCTAACACACCGTCCTTACCGCGACTACACCCTACAGACTAATGACCGAATTCACTGAGAGCAGCGTTTCCATATTCATGCGGTGGCCGTGCACGCGCATTAGGTAATTGATAGCGGCTGCAGATGGCGCTACCGGCGCAGGGCCTAATCTGCTCGCGTTTACGGGAATACTTTACATTTACAAGTTCATTGATGTACATGGTCCTGTCCAAGGATTTCTGTCCTGTTGGAAGATGTTCCGACCAGACTGAGGTAAATGTGTTGATCGGCGAAAGATAACCGTCTTTACTCTGCTATACTCATATGTGTATAAAGGCATTATGCAATAATTGTATCAGCCCATATACGTCCCACTGCTGGGCACGGGCCTACTCTACAATCGAGAGAATCGATTGAGAGTGGTTAGGCCATATAGTCCACCACGCTGGCCTAGTGCAGGTTGGCGGACTTACAGTATGCAATAATATATTTATACTCGTATTTATATAAATAATAAATAAATACACGCAACAGCCACATACATGGTCCTGACAGTAATGGCCGTCACACACGTTCAACTGCGTTTGCGCAAACGCGAGTTTGCACCAGTGTCGACTCGAAAATTGGGACAAAATTTGCGCAGTTATTTGCCCACACACGTTCCCGTATACTGGTTAAAACTAAGACTTGCACAGTTATATCGTTACGTGTGTGGCGGTAAGAGATCACATCCCATACTAAGATCGAGTGTCATCGTGGGTGTCAGAGACTAGGAGAGACTTCTTGCTCTCACAAACACCCAGACCCGAAACAAATACCTGTAGTTTACGCAAATATTAGACTTCGTTTCACAGGTGGCGTCTAACCAACTGCGCTACGGAGGCTGTTTTTAAATTATAATACATCTGTAAAAGATAGCAACTGTCTGTATTCATAATTGCCTGAACTCAAGCTTGGTTCTCCACGCCATAACATACATAAACTCACGCCTTAAACCCAGAAAGGGTAGGCAGGGGAGGAACCAGGACACCCATATTTCGCCTTGTATGTTCCGTCCTACGAACCAATAGGGCGAGCCTATCGCCATATCGGGCACAAATTCTTGACTGCTGATAATGAATAGAAGAATCCAATATCAATTTGTCCGTCCCGGGATTCGAACCCGAGACATCAGCTCTCTGCAATCGTACCATAGTACAACTACGCCGAGACACGCCATAACGAAGCCTAGAAAATTAAAAGCCCACTAGCCAATCTACCTACATAAATATCGAACCCGTCTGAACCAAGCAACCCGTTATTAATCACGCACCGAACACAAGGAAACAGAACAAAGCGTAGTTAAAAATTAATTCTAAGACGTTCCCTAATTAAACAGAAAAATATAAATGTCTAGTCAGTGTTCTCGAGGCTTTTGTTCCAACGAAGCCCGAAGGAAGCCAATGAATGGAGGCTTCTATTCAAAAATATGCCTCAAGCCACAACCATGAGCAATTATTATTGTACTCACACAACAATGAAACCATTGTGTTGTGTATTAAAAGCTTTAAAATTAGCAAACGGACCAACTAAATTTCGCTGAATTGTTACTAAGACCCATTTTGAAATTCGAAATTCGATTGGGCCATTTTGGTGATTGCATGCTGACGTTATTGTTATTCATAATTTCGTAATGATAAAAAAACAGTTTAAACCGCTTAATATAAAATAAATAATTCAAATTGTTATACAAATAATCCCGACCAATTAATTACGTGTCGTGTAAATTTCAAACTACACTGTATTTTTTCGGGAAAGAAATTTTTTTCTTACACAATTTGATGGAGACTAACATCATACGCGATGAAATCGTCACAGATAACCAAACAAATGCGCTGCGTTTCGGCTTCATCCTGTTGTAAATCCGATTTCAAACCATCTAGAAATACACATTACACACAACAGTCACATACGTGCTCCTGACCCCACACTAAGATCAAGTCTTATGTCGTGGGTATCAGAGGCTACGAGACCCTTTCCATCTCACAAAAACCCAGACCCGAAACAAATACCTGTGGATCACAAATATCTGTCTCGGTGCGGAGATGGAACCCACAACCTCATGTTTCACAGCCGGAGTTTAACTAACTGCGCCACGGAGGCTGTCATAAAAAATTGTATATTTGAAAAATTGTATATAGAATGGTTATAAAATTTATAAATGAGCATAATTCAGAGACAGGCGGCACTTGAAAGGGTTTCGGGTTAAGAGGCAAAAAATCATATAACCCTTCGTCCCTAGATAATATATTGGCACTTTCACACAAAGCGCATATTTTATTTTGTGGCACACACCTCTGGGTTTGGGCGTACTTGTGTAGTTAAAAATCACTCAATATAGCAAAGATAGATAATAATAATATTATGGTATTTACTCGTATAACTGTCTCGGTAGCGTAGTTGTATTACGGTACGGTTACAAAGCAGAGGTCTCGAGTTCGAGTCCCGGGTCGGGCGTAGGGATATAGGATTTTTCTATTCATTTTCAGCCCCGAGTCAGGTATTTGTACCCGATACGGCGATAGGCTCCCCCCTATCACATCTAGGGACTGAACATACAAGGCGAAATGTGGGTGTCCTTTTTTTTTTTTTTTTTTTGGTATCGGGTTGGAAAATCCTCGTGGACATCCTCCGCCCGGGGGAGGCGCGGAGGGGACTGTCAGACTCTTACTGACTAAAAACCAACCCGTGTTCCTCATGTACCCGTGTGTCGGAGGGTCGGGTATCGCCGAAGCATTCGTCGCAACCCCCCGACGGGTATTGGCCCGCCATAGTCAGGCGGGCCCCGTCACCCACTGCGGCCGTCACCCCGGCCGCAGGACTCCACTACGAGGCGCGCGCGGAACACGACGCCGCCGCCTCAAGGCCTGCTGCTGGTCGGACGGCAAGACGCCCCGAGTCTGCCGTCCACAGGCCGCGCCCTACGGTGGCCGGAAATCTGCCACCCTACGACGCCCAGTGCGTCTGCTGCGGGAGGGGAGAGAGGAGGCAGCCTCTCTCTCCCTTTCCGCCACCTCCTTTGCGAGCATGACGGCCTCGCAGAAGGTGGCGACAGCTCTCCACCCTGACTTGCTCCCGACCATGGATGATACAATGGCCGGAAGCGAGAGGTTTCCCGCAGCACCAACGGCCGCGACCAAGTCACGGCGCTGCTCGGCCCAAGCTGGGCACTCCGCCAACGTATGCAACGCCGTATCGTCGCGGCGATCATCACAATGGTGGCACTGGGACGTCGGAAATGTGGGTGTCCTGGTGGCGCCTCTGCCTACTCCTTCAGGGATAAATAAAGCGTGAGTTTATGTATAATATTATGACTAAACCGGTATACCTGTTTCTTTACGCGAATGTCGTAGTTATGTGTTTACCAACTGACCTTACGTCAGAATAGTGGGCTTAAGCTTAATTTTAACATAAGTCAATCAATATAAGTACTACCTATTTTCCAAAGTTATTTCCTTAAAATCGACGCAGCCAAAAAATATTAAGAAACGTTTCGTAGATTTGTATGATTGTGAACAGGAACACAAGAACATTACGAAAAGAAAAGCTAAGCCTGTCCCCTTTCTCCCCTCTCCAGTGTACCGTGAAATGAGTTCGTAACAGCAGACATTCGGCCTACGTGGAATCAGGGTATTATATCAAAACATTTTAATAGCGACTGCCTCGGTGGCGTAGTTGTACTACGGTGCGACTACAAAGCTGAGGTCTCGGGTTCGAATACCGGGTCGGGCAAAGTGATATTGGGTTTTTCTATTCATTATCAGTCCGGAGACAGAAATTTGTGCCCGATATGGCGATAGGCTCGCCCCCTATCACATCATGGGACGGAACATACAAGGCGAAATGTGGGTGTCCTGGTGGCGCCTCTGCCTACTCCTTCGGGGATAAAGGCGTGAGTTAATGTATGTATTTTAATAGCCTCGTTTTAGACTACGGTTTTCAACACCGAGTATTCGAGTACCGGTATTTCGGTGTTTAATTTAGTATGTGTTTCATTTTGGCGAAATATGTAATTAAAATATTTGCGTCTGTTACAATTTAAAAAACTTGAGTGGTTAGTATAATAATTATGTTGGTTATTACAATATTAACTGCCTCGGTGGCGTAGTTGTCCAACGGTACGACTACAAAGCTGAGGTCTCGGGTTCGAATGCCGGGTCGGACAAAGTGATATTGGGTTTTTCTATTTATTATCAGCCCGGAGTTAGGAGTTTGTGCCCGATATGGCGATAGGCTCGCCCCCTATCACATCTTGGGACGGAACATACAAGGCGAAATGTGGGTGTCCTGGTGGCGCCTACCCCTTCGGGGATAAAGGCGTGAGTTGATATATGTATACGTATGTATTACAATATTTTGTGTTCTAAATAACATGATATTGAGTCTACTCGTATTCATAAAACAGTACGTGGCTCACTAAATAATGAATTGAAGCCGCAACTCGTAACCATGATTACTGAGCTATTATTTCACTCCACTTTTTTTCAATCGTAGAAACCACTTCAACCAAGCAAGTCTAACTTCTAACAAGTCTAGCACTAAGCAAGTCTTATCTTATTGTGAGGACAGAACTGTGTGTGAGTTACAGTCACAAAAATAATTTATAACATTGCCCGGAAACAAGCATTTGTAGATCACAGTTCACACGAACATTTGTCTCGCTGCGGAGAACGAACCCGCAGCCTCTCGTTTCGTAACCCACGTCTAAAATATATTGTGAAAAAAGGTAGAATATGAAATATCAAAAACCTAAACAAAAAACTCGGAAAATTCTAAAAAATCCGAATTTCAAAATGTCCGATGATAACAAAAACAATTCCCGTAATTGGGTGAAGTCGCACGAGAAATTGCTTAAGATAAAGAAAAATAGGCCCAAAGTTAATAGATTAATGGGAAACCACGGAATCAACTAATTAACGTGAAACCTTACCGGCGTCCCTTACTACAGGAACTCGAATCAAACTCACTTGATCGTGAAGGAAATCTTGTAGTCTCAGAGCTAACTATATTTATTGTGTACCCAAGTACAGAGAACCTCCCTGGCGTAGTTGGTTAGATGCCGGCTGTGAAACGAGAGGCCACGGGTTCGATCCCCGTACTGAAACTAATATTTTTGTGATCCACAGGTATTTGTTTCAGGTCTGGGTGTTTGTGAGACCGAAAAGTCACTCGTACTTTCTGATAAAACTGACACACCATCGATGACATGAACATGCAAAGGAGAAATTCACAACATGAGGTACTTATTCGAGGTGACAAACCATTACAGGTTTATATAGAATGGAGAGGAAAGAATGACCCAACGTCTCATATAAAGATTGACTTCTCATGTCGGGAAACAAAACCGGTAGCATTTGTCGCGGAACTAGCATTTGCAATGGAGTTATTGAATGGACGCCTGGCACCGCACCAACTATAAGATATAGGGGATTTTAACGGCTCAGAAACGAGTGAAATTCTATCAGGGACAATTCGAAATATTTTTGCGTCAATATTGTTTTTGTTTAGTAATTTAGGAACGCGAAATTTTAAAAAATTAAAGATTTTTATAAATTTTGTTTAGCCGCACTATAAATTCAATTATGGATTAAAGCACATTTTAACAATAGTGAACATTTTTTTGTACCTACTTTGTTTCGAGTTTGCGATGCTATAACGCGATTAAGAATACGTAATACTGACCCACGCAAGTGTCTCACGTTTTGAGTTCACCTGTATATATCCGGCTACAACCATGCCAGCAAAATTAGATCCACAGACCAGAGATAACCGTCTTGATACTCTATCTGAACTGCACTTACCAGTAGTATTGTACTGTTTATGCCCATACACGTCCCACTGCAAGGCACAAACCTCTTCCACAATCGATAGTACGATTAAGAGTGGTTAGGCCAAATAGTCCACCACGCTGGCCTAGTGCGGGTTGGCATGTAAATACCATTATTTTTTTACAAATCGCAATCTATGGTATGCAGGTTTTCTCACGATGTTTTCCTTAACTTTTATAGTGCGTGTTGGTTGATCAATACACACATGACTCCAAAAAGTCAGAGGTGAACCCTGGAATTTGAACTCGCGATCGCCGTGAACATGTAGGCTGTCGCGTCTGGTGCGTTACCAACAAGCCAACCATCAGATGTATTGTATTTTATACTGCTGGTATAAATTAAACAAGAAAAATGGTCCAGGGGCGAATCTGAGATTTTGATGATGCTGTTTTTATTTTTTTATGTGAATCCGATTCCATTAGTAGGGGACAAGGCGCTTGTACAATTTATTAAGAAAAGGTTAGAAAAGTAGGTATTCCGGACCACTCGGTTCGGCTAATGGAGTCACTATTAATTCAATTCGCTTGTATTTTTCCTTCTTAAGTATAAAATATTTATTTATACGATCTTTATACTTTTATTAGGTTTTTAATTGTGACGTTTAATGTGATTTAAAGTGCTTGCTTTTCACTGGATGATGGCCGCGTTTTCCACAAGTATTTGTTTCTGGTCTGGGTGTTTGTGACACCGAAAAGTCTCGTAGTTTTTGATACCCACGTCACAAAACTAGATCTTAATGTGGGATTAGGATTATGTAAGTGACCGTTGGGTGTATTTATTTATGTATATTTCATTTCTACTATTGTAAATGTTCATGGCAATCACTTACTGCCGTTTACCAATAACGTGATCCATTCAAACATGATGTAATATGGAACTTAAAAACCCGTTCCGATTGAACCGTACATATTAACTGATATTCAGCACTTTATGATTGCAAGTAAACAGACCCGTTCTATTTGCCTCGAACAAACTGCCGATATGTATGAATGAATTCAGTTGCAAAGCATGGAACCGTTTTTCGACTGCGTTTGTCTAACCTGAATTATGTAGGTCAGGCTTGCAGTTTTGGTATATTTTTAGGTTAGCTATTGAACCATGTGCAAACTATCAAAGTTTGTGTGATGTAATTGGTGAGAAATTGAAAAGAAAATAGAGTTGATAACGTTTATGCTCCAAAAGTCATCGTAAACTTATAATATAAATACACCCAACAGTCACATACATAGTCCTGACCCCACACTAAGATTGACTCTTGCGTTGTGGGCATCAGAAAGTACGAGAGCCTTTCGTTCTCACAATCACCCAGACCAGAATCTTTTGTGGATCACACAAACATTGATCTTGCGGGGATCAAACCCGCAGCTTCTCAATAACAATCGACGTCTCAATTTGCCACGTATAAGCTTCTATTAATTTGTTATACTGTCTGTAAATTTGCCTAACTAGTCCTGCAAAATTATTACTTCTTTTTTTTTCTTTTTTTTTTTTACATCTGGTATACGTACGTCGTTTTGTTCGCTAATGACAAATAAACAGTTTTTCTTTCTTCTTTCTTTCTTTCTTTCTTTCTTATAAAGCCCCTGATAGTAATTGGAATTCAAATAAGGCCAGTTATTCATCTTATTTTGGCCAGTTGAAATCGAATAAACAGACTGAACCCGATACTAGACACTTTTGTAGGTCAACTATGGAAGGTTTCACACGTGTGTCATCGGTGATCGCTGTTGCTATACGAATATCCACCAAATCAGATATCTTTCAATAGGGTATTTGTCTATCATCGATTTTTTTTTATTTTGCGTACAAGCACTAATACCATTGAAATAAAACATTTATGTCAAAACAGTATTAAAATAGCTTGTAACATGAAGCCAATATTAGTATTTTAAAGTAAAGAGTGGGAGCGTAGTGGGGATATCATACCGTCTCTTTCACACCCGCACACTGTAATGCGTATTAAGACTAGTGACGTCACTAGCTTTGTTTTGCATCGCTTTTCTTTTACTCCCATTACAAAAATTGAAATATTTCTAACTTGTATAATTTTGAATAGATTTACAATATTCCTTGTTTGCTAGATTTTGGATATTAGTACTTTTTGATGAATACAATAAAAAGAATTGAGTCAAATACCCTATTTGATTTCGCTAAAATTGATCTAGTCACAAGGAAATACTGCTCTCAGTTCCTTTAAGCTGAGCGTGGAAAATTTTACATTATTTTGAAAGGCATTTTTTATAGTAATAATAAATACTAAACTAATAAATAAATAATTGTGTCGGATGTCGAAATATTGCCTTTCAGCGATTGGCTGTCCATTTCAATAATGCTGTACTTCTCATCGGGTAGCGTAGTCACTCTGTCGAGGCAGAATAAAAAAAAACGAAAATATAAACCCGATTCACCTGTATCGCCAACATGGATGTAAAAAAGTGTCCAACAGGTCCATTTGTATCCGTTCACCCCGTTACGGCGCACGTGAATATATTTATAATTCCGCGTTCATGCATTATTCCCGAAGACCCTGAGAATCGGGAGCGCAATATAAATCAACTGGACACCGGAGTTTCCTTCAGTCACGGTCGTATTTCACACCGTTATGTGAGATAATAATATACCTGAATATCTCGGTGGCGTAGTTGTACTACGGTACGATTACAAAGCCGAGGTCTCGGGTTCGAATCCCGGGTCGGGCGAAGTGATATTGGATTTTTCTATTCATTATCAGCCCGGAGTTAGGAATTTGTGCCTAACATGGCGACAGACTCGCCCCCTATCACATTGTGGGACGGATTATACAAGGCGAAACGTTGGTGTCCTGGTGGCGCCTATGCCTAATCCTTCTGGGATAAAGGCGTGAGTTTATGTATGTATGTATACTCGTAATATACCTAGGTATTATATTATTTTATAGCGTTCAAATTGAGATATACAAAAAAACACCCAACACCCATATTTATAGATCAGAACGCACACTAAGTTTTGTGTCGTGAGTTTCAGAAACTACAAGAGACTTTTCAGTGCCACAAACGCCCAAACCCAAAACAAATATTTGTGGATCACACAAGCATTGGCCTCGGTGCGGGGATCGAACGCGCGACCTCTCGCTTCACAGCGACACGTAACGAGAGAGAATCACACGAGTAGTTTAAGCCAGTATGCTGATTAAGGATTGTTTGAGACCCAGCCCGGCTAAAATATCCGCAGGGGAAATAAATAAATACACCCAACAGTCACATACAAAGGTCCTGACCCCACACTAAGATCGAGTCTTGTGTCGTGGGTATCAGAATCTACGAGAGACTTTTCGGTCTCACAAACACCCAGACCCGAAACAAATACCTGTGGATCACACAAATATTTGTTTCGGTGCGGGGATCGAACCCGCGGCCTCTCGTTTCACAGGCGGCGTCAAACCAACTGCGCCACGGAGGCTGTCCGAAATCTCTGTAGACTCCTCGAGACCAGTCTTCGAGACCTGGGTATCGGATTGCTTAATAGCTTTCCCTTCGTCTAAAATAAAGGTCCTTTAGGCTCTAAGCGACTTTGAAAAAACCTGTGACGCTGGGATAATTATATTGTAAGGTAGAGCAAAACATATGTAGTCTCTCCATAGTCAATTAGGTCGGCTATACCGTAAGATGCAGTGTAATTATGTCGTACCAGTGAAAAAATAAATAAATAAATACACCCAACAGTCACATACGTAGTCCTGACCCTACACTAAGATCGAGTCTTATGTCGTGGTATCAATACCTGTGGATCACACGAATCTTCAACTTTTTTTGTTACATTGCGGTGTAAGTAGGTGCCTCGTAAAAACGAACCAGAGACGTCCACTCCAGGCGCGCAATGGAATTGGGAATAGTGTACAGATTTAATTATACACCCACGCTTTTCATTATCCTGAGTATTTTCCTTAAGATGTTCCAGTCTTTTTCACTTATCTAGATTAATACTTGAATAGAACTAACGGATTTCTGGTGGTAGGGTACCAACTTAATTACCACCTAATGATAGTATTCCAATGATATGCAAAGTATCTTTAGCAGTAACCAACCAACTACGTAGGATGTCAAATTCTATGTAACAATGTATCTAACACCCTAGTTATAATTGAATTTCCTGCGATTAATCTGATATCTGTTATCTATACTAATATTACGAGTATAAAGAGGAAAGATTTGTATTTAAGTATGTTTGTAACGAATTAGCTCAAAAAGTAATGGACCGATTTTAAAAATTCTTTCACCATTTGAATGCTATATTATCTTTATTAATATAGGCTATTTTTATTGCAAGAAAAAAATAAGTTTCCCTACTAAAACTACAACAATGTTACCCAATGTGTAAAAATGCCTATAATATTATTTACATTGCGTGCGCTGCAACTGTAATATGTTGGCGATGTGGACTGGACTCAAAAACTATCTGCACCCGGGCGAAGCCGGGCCGAGCCGCTAGTTACGTATACGACATCAACATTTACGCTAATGTATATCGTATTAATTACACGCATTGCGATGTTTGGTCATTATACGTGGTGTGACGTAAATCCTACTGTCCAATTACTTGGATGCAGTTAGTATCGATCGTATGTAGATTACAATAATTAGAATGTGTAGAAATAGTAAAGACCTTTGAGATAATGAAGACACCGGGAATTATATACAGGGTGTATCTATACTGCGATCGAAAACGAAACCAGGTAGTATTAGTGACTTCAGACACAATGCAACTAAAAATTTTCGCAAAGAAAAGCGACAATTTTTTACTTATCGTAGCATTTGGGTGGTTAATACATAGTTTTCCTAAAATAATAATGTACACCTTTTTGGTTTTAAAAACACAATAGTACGAAAGGGTTAAAATTCAAATTTTAGCAAAAACTAGGTATAGATAACTAGGTAAGTTAAGTAATACTAGTTTAACATATAAATACACAAACATAATATACATATTATGACTCATAAATACATAAATATAAATACATAAATCTTAATTCCTTCTTAATAACAGTTTTATTACAGATACAGAACTTCTTTATCTGTTTACGCATTGGAATAAGTTATCCACACGTTAAACTCTCCACAACTGTATCAAAACATCAACCATCTCAAATATTTCTCCTTTCAGTTTTCTTCGAAACTTCAAACTCGATATCTCAGTTTTTCTATTATCTAACTTCGAACTCGATACAAAGTGTCCCAAGGCCGGATAGGTACGGCAGCAGCGCGAGTTTCTCATCATTATAACTTGGAGACATCGGCCATTACTGACTGCCAACTCTACAGTTTAAAGTTAAAGTGCTCTCGGAGCACGCACTTTTCTGTTACTAATGACTTTATCTGTACACTTTTCTGTTGCTTTCCTTGAAGTTATGAACTTATATACAGGGTATATCAAGACCGCGACCGAAAACGAAGCCAGGAGGTAGTATTAGTGATATCAAACACAATGCAAGTAAAAATTTTACAAAAAATATCGTCATTTTTTTTTGTTATTTTTTACATATCGTCGTATTTGAGTGATTACACATAGTTTTTCTAAAATAATGACGTACATCGCTTAATTTTTAAACACGCAATGGTACGTAAGGGTTTAAATTACTATTTTTGCAAAAACTGGGTATTTACCCCTCAAAAACAATGATTTTTTAAAAATTGTAAAAAAAATTCGTCGCTTATTTTGCAAAAAATTTAGTTGCATTGTGTCTGTAGCCGGTATGACTACCACCTGGCTTCGTTTTCGGTCGCGGTCTTGATATACCCTGTATATAAATTGAACTACGTTCATAGATATGTCCTGAATTATTATCAATGCATTCACAGTGCTGTTTGACGCGAGAAATAGACATAGCCGTGGTACCTACCCAGGCGGCCTCTTACATATGAGAGATCACCACTAGTAACTCTTCAGGATTTTACTATAATTTTCATTCATTTGAACTCCATAACTGAATATAAACCGACAATCATTTCCACAGCCTCACAAAATAAACATATCACCGCATTTCGCCAAAAAGTCAATCAGTAAACATTTGTAATATCAAAAACCGCAAATGTAAGAACCGCATCGCAAAACAGGGATTCGAAATTCATAAAATGCAAAATGGCAGCCGTAAAAGAGCCGGCTCGCAAACATTCGATACATCTGTTCACAATTGCTTCGATAATTTACGATCAGCCGCGACGTGGTGCTCCGTGCTGAAAGTGAAATTTTACATCGATTTTTTATTTATCCATTGGTGATGTATTTGGGGTTTAAATAGAAATATGTGGCTGTGAACCTTGAGATTCAAAGACAGTTTCCCTAGTCAGATAATTCTCATTCATTGCTTATCAAATTTTAAAAATAATTTTGTATTATTAATCTTTATTGTACACCAAATAAAATAACACAAAGAAATAAAATAAAACACAAGTACAAAAGGCGGTCTTATCGCTCTGAGCGATCTCTGCCAGACAATCTTTGGATGGTTATAAGGGAAGGAGAGAAATATGGTAGGTATGTGTTTTCCAAAACTAAAAATAGTGTGCGATCAATCAAAAATTTTATTCTCAATATCAAATGCATCTACAAACTTCTACTTTACGTCGACTTTCAATGTCTGGTTTTTACATGCATAAACTCACGGTTGATCCTAATCGGTGTTTATTCCATCGGAACTGCACCGCACGTCTTGAAATCATGTACGTTTTTTTCACTTTGTCACGTCAGTATACAAAAAACCTTATTCATTTTTAAAGGACATATCGCAGTACATCCCCTTTCAAAATATATAATTACCCACACGAGTGTGTCTCGATTCGGATTGAGCGTGTGTATTTCCGGTATTGAATATAACAGCATAATTGCAGCCTTCGTGGCGCAGTTGGTTCGATCCCCGCAACGAGACAAATGTTTGTGCTAACCACAAGTTTTTATATCGGGTCTGGGTGTTTGTGAGACCGAAAAGTCTCTCGTGGTTCCTGACACCCACAAGACTCGATCTTAGTGTGGGGTCAGAACTATGTATGTGACTTTTGGGTTGATTTATTTATTTATGTATAATTGTCTGCCGGCGAGAGGTAATTAGCTATCGCAAATGTTCAATTAGATTGCACGGTAGTGGCCATCACATGCTTTTATCATAGAAAACATCATGAGGAAACCCGCATACCATAGTGATTTATATTAACTTCTATGGTATGTAAAGTCCGCCAACACGCATAAGCCCAGGGCGGTGGCCTATATGGCCTAACCCCTCCCAATCGTACTCTCGATTGTAGAGGAGGTTCGTGCCCTGCAGTGGGACGTATATGGGCTGATATAGAAGTAAATAAATACACCCAACATACTTAGTCCTGACCCCACCCTAAGACCGAGTCTTGTGTCGTGGATATCAGGAATTACGAGAGACTTCGGTTTCTCAAACAACCAGACTCGAAAGAAACACTAGTTCTTCATACAAGCATTCGCCATGGAGACTGTCAAAACGAAGGCTTTCTCTTCTACACAAACTTTCAATATGCACAAACGCATATGCATTATCCATCGATATCAATGTTACGCAATCAATATCAATGCACAATCGATTTCAATGTTAATTATCGGTAGAATATAAGTCAATGACATTATTCTATTTAACAAATAGATTAGCCAACTAAACTCCACTGCGGCAGACAGATGAACGAGAGCGCGGTTAAAATATCATTTATTCGCCCGCGTTCCCCATGTGCTACAACTCTGGTTAGTGGATTTTGTGTACATGTGAGCTATTAATCCCGCTATTCCTCTGCTCTGGATTAATTCGTCAGCCGTTGGGCAATCCATTAAAGCACTGACATTCGCCACGATGTAAGTTGAATAGAAACGGCATGGCGAAATTATAAAATGGTCTGATTTGTGTTCAAATATTTTCCTTAAATTAAATTAAATGAAAATTAATTATTGAATCCATAAATGTTATCATAATTTATATTCAGCCATATTTTTTGGTTCATTGGTTTTGGAACGCAATTTTCACAAGAAAAAAAGGGTAAATATCTAGTGTTCATTTTTTACAATTCCGTGATTATACTATTTGCAACTGGGTTCGAATTAGAGCAACTAATTTACAAGCTATTATTATTATTATTTCCTGTATACATCGCACGCTTAATAATAGACTGACCTAACTCAAAAAAGCTTTTTGTTGGGTAATCGCCAAAACGTGTTGTCATTTACGACTTGTCTGACTTTATTACTCACACTTATTAAAATAGCGTAATAATAATAAATAATGGATTATAATATCGTAACATTTCTGGGATTGGTAGATAGATAGCGTAATAAATCTTTTTGTTTGCTCATCTCACTTCCGGCTTAAACCGTAATTGGTCAGTCTATTATTAAGCGTGCGACATTTGAATTAGAGCTCAAATTTATACAGGAGAAATAAACACTTGATAGTAGGTTGATAAATTGGTTGTCTGGATAGGTATCTCCGTTTTTTTTTATTTCTGCCACCAAGCAACAGTGCGGTAACACTGTTGAGTTCCGATGTAAGGAACATCAAAACCAGTGATTACTAGTTATTAAGAGATTTAATCCTAGAAGAGAATAAACACCTACTTTCTTTTGGTGCGTATTATAGCGCCTAACAATTATAAGAGTATTGCGTGTTGCTCCTGTTTATGTGTAACGATATTTATTATGCCATGAAAAAGCAAACTTTAAAAAAAATCCAAGTCTTGCACTTCTGTTCTTCTACCGTAAAAACTTGTGAGATCCATTTAATAACAATTCGGTTAATTTATTCAGTCACTACTTAAGGGACCTTGTGTCTTAAGTTATTACGTGATTAGCTTATTTTTTAATGTATTTTGACTCATTATTGCCGATTACTAACTTTACTTACCTGTACTTTAACTACAGACAATTGGCTTAAATTGACTTTAGACCTGCTCCACAGAATTGTATTATTTTGATAACACATCCAGTAAATTTATGCCCCAACATTTTACATCAAAATGTACGAAGGATCGTAATGCGGGGCCTTTCAAAGAAATCGAGCTACGTATTTAGAGATAAATTATCTATTATGTAACATACGCACTGTTATGTTGTCGATCCATTATATATATACTCACGCCTGTATCTCTGATTAGGTAGGCAGAGTTCCCAATAGTACGTTTTATATTTCGCTAACCTTTTTTTAAATATGAGAGGGTAAATCTATCGCCATACCGGACACAAATTTCAGTCACATGCTGTTCATATTTTTGTAGAACTGAAAAAGTAACTCAAAATCGATTTGAGTGAATGTAGGGTCACCATTATGTAGTACTTTTGTCAATAGATAAACGATTTAACTCACTCCTTCTAGATTAAACATTCAGTCAATCCCTTTGTCACTTGATGTTGATGATAGCCTTAAAAGGTGTTACTTTTATCGGTTAAGTAAAATAACCACCACTGATTGTCCGAATCAATAAAAAAATAGCGTCGTTCTAACTCATTATCTCTGGATTGGACATCCCTTGAATCTGAAATCCCAAAGCAATGAGTCGATTATATGTTTTACTAATTGAGTAGGCCCAATAAATGAGAGGGATAAGCCCAATAAAAGGAACTACACATTCCATTAACATATGAGTAGCATCTACCCTTACATTGTACTGTACTGTATCAGCCCATATACGTCCCGCTGCAGGGCATGGACCTCTTCTACAATCGAGAATACGATTGAGAGGGGTTAGGCCAAATTGAATTACATTAAATTGCGGTCATTATAAAACTCATTAAGCTTCGTCTCGGCTTACAACAAAACCAGGAAGTTTTATAATTATTGCTCCAAGGCATACGTGTTTGAAAGTAGATCATTATTTCTCTAATAATTGTGGGTTTGAACTGTCAATGAATTTATTCTGCATACATAAATGTCTATAGCTGGAAGAGGTATGTTGTATGCAGATTCTTTTTGCCGGCTACAGTTACACAACTGATGGAAACTGCAGCGCGGTCCAGATAGAGATCTCTCACCAGTCGAAACAATAGGGCTAAGGCCAAGGTTTGGTTTTGAACAGTATGATCAGAAGCCATGAGCTCCTGAAAAACAACGTTTATTAAAAACATAAATTCGAAAACAGCATCAAAAATAGTTTTAAAATGACAGATATTAATCTTTTTAATAGTGCGGTGAGGATACTCGTTTTCTCTTTCGCACGCATGTACCTTATGTAGGATGACGTCACTTCGTGCATCTTGTATCCTTTTCTATTACTCCTACCACCAAATTTTAAATATTTGTAACTTGCATTTTACTGAATAAATTTAAAAATCTTCCTTATTACGATTACGCATAATGTAACCTTTCGCAACAATAATCAAAATTGAGGCAACTAGCCTATTATGCCAAGCTCATTGTGACCGCGTATACACAGAATGAACCGAAACGGCACTTTGCTTATGTAGGACCCTATGACGAGTTCTTAACCCCTGTATACTGTCCTACCACCAGTTAAACCTCAGAATAATTGAACAATTCTTTCCCATCCAGATTAAATGAGAAAGGAATGTTTGGATACCTCTAAAATTTAAGCCATTTCTATACTCGATAAAATTACTTTTTTTTATTGCATTGAATGGCGGTTGGGCAGCGTTCGGGAAACTACGCGACGTCTTCTTGTCCAAAATACCTCAGTGCCTCAAATCGAAAGTCTTCGATAGTTGTGTGTTGCCAGTGATGACATACGGCACCGAGACGTGGCCTCTCACTATGGGCCTTATTAGGCGGCTCAAAGTCACTCAACGAGCTATGGAGAGGGCTATGCTCGGGGTTTCCCTACGAGATCGAATCAGAAATGAGGAGATCCGTAGGAGAACTAAAGTAACCGACATAGCCCACCGGATTAGTAAGTTGAAGTGGCAATGGGCGGGGCACATAGCGCGGAGAACTGATGGCCGATAGGGCCAAAAAGTTCTCGAATGGAGGCCACGTAGCGGAAAGCGCAGCGTAGGACGTCCACCCACAAGATGGTCAGACGACCTGGTAAAGGTGGCAGGACGTCGCTGGATGCAGGCTGCCTCCAACAGGTCACTGTGGAAATCATTGGGAGAGGCCTATGTTCAGCAGTGGACGTCCTTTGGCTGATGGATGAATGGCGAGACGAACATACCATTCGCCCGATGGTAAGCGATATTACCGCTCATTGACGGTAGCAAAACCAAACAATACCATGAATCCCAAAGCATTGCTTGGCACTCCACCGCGCTCACCATCCTGAGATATAAGATATTTAATCGCATTATATCCAGTAGCCACTCTTGCTACTATGTTCTTCAAATCGAAATTCGAAACCCAACAATGTATTTACACTGCTGTTTGGCGGGAGAAATAGACATTGCGGTGGTACCTACCCAGGCCCTCACATTTATGAGACCTACCAACCGTGAACCACCAGAGTCTAAGTAATAGGCATTCAATATACACACTGTTCTTAGTAAACATATTTCAGTACTTACCCTAATAAATCTTAGCAAGGAAACTAACATTTTAAAAGACCCCAGCTGCCTTACTTCATTTAACATTAAAATGGTTCTATTTATGCTGGCTGTTATCAATTATTTACTCCAAAGCATTAACTTCCAAACTTAATACGAGGAAGGCTAATAGGATTTTAGAAACTTTGCCCAGAAACTAAAAGTAAACATTACTGTAGTAGTCGAGAAAATCTTATCAAAACGTGGAAGTTCCTTGAAATAGGTCGAGCATCAATATCGCGCAATAAATTTTATATACACTGCAAGTTCTTTGAGAGATAGCTTAGAAGATTGTTTTGAAAGAAAGGATATGTATTCAAAATGTAATTGAAAATGTTTTAGTCATTTCATATTAGTAGCAACTTTTAAAGGCTATGAACAGCGAGTTCTTAGCTTCAATTCCTTATTTAGGCGAACTACTTTATCCGAGTGTTTTTGGTTAAAAATTTATACAAGTTTCTTAAAACTTTTAAGTCTGAAGTGGCGATAAGCTCGGTACTCTCATTTTTCTCTCTCTCATATCTTACGAAAATACGCTTAACCTATTAAGGAAGGCACTAGTGGCCACTTACTACCGATCAATGACTCAGGCGTGTTTTTATGTACTTGAGGAAGAAAGAAAAGCAAAATATTGATACTCTGTAAAAATCGAAGCCAGCCAACCGAATGTTACCTTTAATTCGAGAGTTAAATTTCGGACAAACATCTAGAAGGCGCATTAGGGATATAGATGGGCACTGTTATCTCGCATTGGCGGCAAATTGCTCCATTTATCACCCCCCCCCCCCCTTTCAGTGGTCGCATGACGGAAACGGTGGACTTATCGACCCAAATTGACGTCACAATTCATTCATTGTTGAATTAGAATGAGATTTTTCGAATATGGATTGTTAATTGTTTTTTTTATACATATATCGGCTTGTGTATGGCCTAATAAAACGGTAGACTTATTGAGTGGGGACTGGACTGTCAAGCCGGTGGTCGCAGGTTCGAATCCCTGTCTCATATCACAGTTTTTTTTTGTGTTAAATACTTACGTGTTGTTAGTAAATATCGTTTGTTTTAATGGTGAACAAAAACAGAGTCAGGAAGCCTCAGAATTTCATATGTATATGGTAGGTCAATCAGCATTATGCCAGCGTAGTGGACAAAGGCTTAAACCCTCTCGAATAATGAGGAAAGACACCCTAATAATTCATTTAGATCATTGGAAATAACTGCCTCGGTGGCGTAGTTGTACTACGGTACAACTACCAAGCTGAGGTCTCGGGTTCGAATCCCGGGTCGAGCAAACTGATATTGCGGTTTTCTATTCATTATCAGCCCAGAGTCATGAATTTGTGCCCGATATAGCGATAGGCTCGCCCCCTATCACATCACGGGACGAAACATACGGGGCGAAATGTGGGTGTCCTGGTGGCGCCTCTGCCTACCCCTTCTGGGATAAGGCGAGTTTATGTAGGTATGTATTGGAAATAGTTAGGACTAACACTACAATGCATTTGAAGATAGCTGTTATGTTAGTATCACTAATTAAGTCTTCATATATTATACCATTTTCTCCCAAAATCTAAGGGACCACAACCGGATTTTTTCTTCATAAAACTAGTATAAAGTTTCTTTCACTAAAAGGCCCAGTTTCCACCTCGTTAATTTTTATAAAACCTTTCACAGTTCGAACCAAGATGGCGATTTCATTGGCTTCGAAGGAAGCTACAATATTTCCCGGCGAAAAGATGGCTAAGCTTGGAAATCAACTTGCGCGCTTAACTTCATTATTGTGACTTGTGATTTGCCAAGTTTGTTTATCTACGTGATGGCAGACGGCTTAATTTGGTAAAGAAAACAACCACAGGAAGTGCGGACTTTGGACATTTGAGGGGAATTTTGAAAATTGCCATTCATTTGACAGCCTCCGTGACGCAGTTGGCTAGACGCCAGCTGTGAAACGAGACCCCGCGGGTTCGATCCCCGCACCAAGAGAAATGTTTGTGGGGCCCACAAATATTTCTTTCGGGTATGGGTTTTGTGAGACCAAAAAGGCTCTCGTAGTTTCTGACATCCACGACACAACACTCAATTGATCTGAATGTGGGATCAGGACTATGTATGTGACTGTTGGGTGTATTAATTTGTTTATTTAATCGTAAAAACAAACTTGGCAATAAAGTCCCAAGTCCACACGCGGAGCAGTAGTAACAGTTGCGTAGAAGAGTTTACCAACTCGAGAGTGGGTTCCGCTTATTGATTTAGCGGAGCGGTGGCCTAAAGAGGTTTGCCGACGGCTCGGCCGATAGATTGGACTTCTTTCGAACTCCCTCTAAACACAATTATACCAACTATAACACGTTTGAGATAATTCTCTGGGGATTAGGTAGTTTATGCTCTCGAGATGATTGCGCTTCGAAGATATCGGTATTGCGATAAAATTATTACTTAATGTTGTGAATTATACATTGATACCTTCAATCAAAGACTAATTTAACGGTTATTTGTCGAATTCGACAGCCTCCGTGAAGCAGTTGGTTAGACGCCGGCTCTGAATCGAGAGGCCGCGGGTTCGATCTATCAAAAATTTAATTGAATTGAACTTTTTTGTACTCAGGTATTTGTTTCGGGTCTTGGTGTTTGTAAGACCGAATAGTCTCTCGTAGTTTCTGATACTCACGACACAAGAGTCGATCTCAGTGTGGGTCAGGACTATTATTAAGTCTCTAATGCAATATCAACTTTGGCTACAATGTCCTTTAAACACCTGAACATAACAGTGCTTACTCAGTGTTGTTTGGAGACAGAAACAGAAAAAGAGATGATACCTTTGGGTAGGATAAGGCAAATGACCTTTTGCCTTTGAAGCGCCCCACAGCTTCAAAAAGTAGCTACTTTTTGGGGAACTGACCGTCAGCTAATTTATTATATCCATTATATTAAATTGAACTCAACATCTCCATTTCCAATTATTCCACTTCCAACTAACTGAACCATCACTCATTAAAATATTCATTTTATAAAAAGGTTCAACATAAAATTACATCGCAATTGCAACAGTGGAGTTTGAATCATCAAATTACATTGAATATACGCCAACTATCTTCCTGCCATTACTGGCGCACTGAAAAATAAACCCCAAGTATGTACGCTGAATAACCAACACGTTTGTTAAATATTCACCGGGTTCCGTAACGTATGCTGCCTCAATCTGTATGGACTTTTCTATACGGGTTACTAGGTTGGTTTTTTTTTAATATTTTATTGCGGAGAATGGCGAGACGAGCATGCCGTTCGCCTGATGGTAAGCGATACGACCGCTCATGGACAGTAGCAAAACCATACAAAAACATATATTACAAAGCAATTGCATTCCACTGCGCTCGCCATCCTGAGACATAAGATGTTAAGTCTAATTATGTCCAGTAGTTACTCTGGTTCCAATGTCCTTTAAACCGGAACACAACAATACATGTGCACTGCTGTTTGGCGAGAGAAATAGACATTGCGGTGGTACCCACCTGGCCGGCCTCATATATGAGAGACATACCACCTTAAAAAAATACATTTGAATGTATTCAGTGGTAGTGTATTTGAATCTATTCGGTTTCTTGAAGTATGGCCAAGCTATATTTGCATTGAATTATAGAAGGCATAGGCTCGACCATCGTGGTACTATTATACAACAGAAAACTGAAGTGGAATGGCTTTGACGTCGAATTTCGTTAACAGCTAACCTTATCTTCGAATAGTTACATATGTGTGCCCAGCTCTCTACCCAAGAATCTTCGTACTACCATTCCGTCCTTTCTACTCCAATATTTTCAACAATCACATTATCAATTACTTCAATATTCTCCATACATGCAACAGAAAGCACTTTATAATTACATTTAAGGATCCCTGAAAAATCGCGCCACTGCGCTGCGAGTTTATTTGCTCTCTCAGGTACTCCGAGGACGCTTTCGAACGGAAAATTGTGAACTACGTTTATCAGAATTATTTATGCCACTAACCAGTCTGGCGGACAGGAGGGCGTTTTACACATTCAATGTATAGGATGACATAATTTTATAATTTATACCTAGATATACATACATACATACATAAACTCACGCCTTTATCCCCGAAGGGGTAGGCAGAGGCGCCACCAGGACACCCACATTTCGCCTTGTATGTTCCGTCCCATGATGTGATAGGGGGCGAGCCTATCGCCATATCGGGCTCAAATTCCTGACTGCGGGCTGATAATGAATAGCAAAATCCAATACCACTTTTCTATGAGATATACCTAGATATCTCATAGAAAAATGATTTGTGGGTTTATGCTACGGAAAGTGTGGGCAGAAAGAAGGAAATGAGTTTAATGGCAGTCTGTTCGGGCTATGAACCGATCAGGTCCTGGGTTCAAATCCCAGGGATTTTTTTTTATTGCGATGAATAGAAAGACGAGTATGCTATTCGCCTGATCGTAAGTGATACGACCGCTCATGGACAGTAGCAAACCAGACAACACCATGAATAGTGACTGAGACATATGATGTTAAGTCTCATTATGTCCCGTAGTTACTCTGACTACAATGTCCTTCAAACCGGAACACAACAGTGCCTTTACACTGCTGTTTGAGTAGGTACCATCGCAATAGATTTTCACAGGCGGTCTCTCATATATGAGAAACCTACCACCAGTAAAATAAGTAAGCCAATTCTCATTAATATGAGTTTTTCAGTGTAAGATATTTTATATGAGTTATCTGGCGCTGGAATTTTGCGCAGCATGGCAATGAACTCCCTCCCTATGACTTCTTAAGATGCAAATAACAAAAGACGATTGTGGGTGCTACTAGTACCTCTTCCTACGAATACAGGCGTGAATATATTATGTGTGTGTGTCTCACAAAAACACATCGTGAGAGACTTTCCTCCTGCGTTTAGTTCGGTAAGTGAGATTGGAGACACAAATCTGGTGGTAGTATCTTCATACACATTTAAATAATGATGGAATACCACATATAGCAATACTGGTGTTCGCGGACGTGGATACCAATTTTCTAGTGATTACCATAAATCAATGAACCACTATGAATTTCCCACCATCGTGTTTATTTTTCAACTGGCATGGCGTAGTGACTTCAGTGCACCTAATGGTAAGCGTAAATGTCGTCCAGACAGAGTATCGAATGGCATCAGACGGCGGTCCCATACAATTCGATACAGTTATGCCAGCCTGCTAACATACTTCATCACTCTACGACAGAAGGACCCAGGATTATAGGAAGGAGAGAACACGTGTGACGGCAAACAAGTCCACAGCTTGACGGGACGGAACAAAAAATAATTTGCTAACTATTTTTACTAATAATTTACTAAACTATGATAAGAACAATAGGATGCAAAATTTTATACATTTCCCGACTTGAGTATGAAACCTGCAACCTCTCATTCCCAAGCCTGTATACACTGCTACAAAACCAATAGACGTCAGTAAGTGTGTGTGTAATATAATTACGGAAATCTTGTTCCCCGAAACCTTTGGCTATTAAGATGATAAAATTTCTAACAAAACCTACTACGATTTCTCGATATTCACTAATTTGTCGCCTCTGCATTAATGAATATAATGAGGAAATTGGTTCTCATCGTTGCCAGTTGTTTCATCCCATAACGTGATAATTCGTAGGTTTAAAACTCCTACCAATTCAACCGAAAAGTCATAGAAAATTTACCCATATTTAGTTCAAGTATAAATAAATAGCATTAACAGAAACGCTAGGTCAATGACTTAACTTATCATCGTGTTTTAACACTAAATTGGTAAGATTTGAGATATGCAACGAACAATAAATGTTTCTTAAATTCGCGAAAATTCGCAGGTAATTTCATAATTAAATACTCAACCAATTTTGTTCATATTCATTTATATAATCGTGACGATACTTGATTTATCAAATACAGTTTTAACTTGTTTTTTTTTATATTTTATCTCAGATTTTCAGTGTAGGGTAGTTAGCTTTCCTTAGACATCTTGCTCTGTAAGCAGTTCAGTTTCTCGTGAACGCTTCCAAGAGCAGGACGTATAAATCGCTCTCGTGATCCTTCTCGCTCTAGTGATATTGCTCGGTTTGTGAACTAATAGTGTGAAGTGTTAAGTGCTACAGAAGATTACTGTTCTCATCGACGTCGGTCTTCTAGCTTCGGGAACGAGATTCGGGTGAGTCGGTTTGTCTTATATTTCATCTATTTTAATTGGTTGTTATTTTTGTATTTGGCACAGGCTCTCTACATAGTATCTGATATATTTAAAATACGCTAAAAATTTGTGTAAATGTTTTTCATTATTTTTATATTTTATCACCAATAATTCAGTGGAGCGTAGTTGGCTTTCCTTAGATATCTTAAATTATTGTAAGATCTGAAATACACAAGTCCATTTTGTTTAGTAGCTACTAGTTGTTCGCGATTTTTCGGGACTTATTATAGTACAATAATTTTTTATCCATAATATAGGGTGTTTTTCACATAACCTGTCAGAAAATAACCTTAGTTATATTCGCTCGCGTGTTGAATTTTGCTAGTTTTATAATTTAGTGTGAAGTGTATAGTGAATATACTGCTGTTCTCGTCGACGCCGGTCTTCTAACATCGGGTACGAGAATCGGTGAGTAGGCTTTTTTATTTTCTCTATTTGTTTTATCGTTGTGATATTTGTGCTTCCACAGGCTACCTACGTATGATATATAAAATAAATTAAAATTACAAGATTTTTGGCATTTTCATATTTGATCGTAAACATAATTCTGTAGAGGGTAGTTAGTTTTCCTTAAATATTTGTTGCGATATGAAATACACGAGGTCATTTTGTTTTTAAGTACTTGTCAGCTATATTGCAGGTCTTATAAACATCAAGGTATAATTATTCTTTATACATAATAGAAGATATTTTTATTTACGAAGTCAGAAAATTGCCTTAAAATAGATTCGCTTTTGTTATTTTGCTAGTTTTGTGAACAATTTAGTGTGAAGTGTTTAGTGCTGCAATGGACTGCTGTACGCATAGACGATGTAATAGCTTCGGGAACGAGAATCGGGTGAGTAGCCTTATACATTTTCTCCATTTGTTTTTATTGTTGCTTGTTGTATTTGTGCTTCCACAGGTTTTCTACATACATAGGTACGTGTCTGATATGAATAAAATAGGATATAATTATGCGATTTGAATAGTGTTCATGATCTTGTTAGGCTTATTGTAAGTAGATATATTTGGTTTCGCAGGTCTAGCTATAGCCAATGGGCAATAGACAATATTATACAATATGTAGTATTAAGTGAAAAAAAATAAAAAAAAATCAAATGTCTAAACTCATTTTTTTATATTTTTATTACGACCAAAACAAATGGTAACGCCCCGACGCGTGGCACGCTTCGCAAAGTAAAATAATCGACTTAAAGCCAGAGTTGGGGCGAATTCATTTATTTAATTAAGACTTGAAGTTGCGAAGAGTGGAGGAATTAATCAGGGACTAATGTTCTGCGGTGGCTTGTTATGATCATTGATCAGTGTGGCGGAGGGACATGATAGCGAATATTTTTCGACTAGGTTTTGCTTTGTTTTGGGTGTCGATTATATATGGATAGGTTGACTTTTTAAAAAACAAAAACGATTTTATAAACCTTAAAATCTTTATTAAATATTTTTTTGTATAAAAATGTGTATAATAATATTGTATTATTTTTCATGTATGGACATGGAAGTGATAAAGTACCTATAGTCTCTAGTCTATCCATGCGCTTGTTTTGATAAGTGACATTCGATGGTTTGTGTTATACGGGAACAAATAAATATCTTTAAAAAAAATCACGTTTATAGTAAAAGTACAATATATTATAATTTACTTTTTTCTACCCAGCTTTACCACAAACGAAGCTGGGCTAAATTTTCTCCCCTCATTCTCCTCCTCTTCCATATTTTCGGAAAACTCGAATTAATCCGGATAATCACTTAACCGTATGCTCGTTTGCCCATGTAATATTTAAAAAAAAAACATTACATCCAAACCTTGCACAAACATTGGCCCAAAAGAACTGTCAAAGACCCCGTCCATAAACTAAAGATGCACCGTTAATTCTAATTTGTACGCCCATTAAGCGTAGTAACACGGGCGGACGGGAGAAACCGTCGCAAATCTAATTCCGTCCGCCATCCGGCCTGTCCGTCGGTAGCCGTATAAATCCGGGCAAGACGGGAAACTGGCCCTAATAAATCTAACGGCGGACGCGGAATATTCATGAGACCACATACGTAGAGTAGAAATGAATAGTGATAGGCTATAGACTTAGTGTTTCTATTTATATACATTTTTGATAGACTTTCGCCAGTATACTTAAACGCTATTCAAATATTGAGTTGAAGTTTTTCTTTTTTCAAAAAAGAACGCGAAAAAACCACCTATCCATCTAAATGTGAAGTATTAAGAGGTATCACTCCTAAAGAGTGACGTCACTCGGCAAATACTAATCCACTTAAGGCATACGTGCGCGCGAATACATAACCGACGACGCGACCCATAAATCTCCTACATTTCTGACAACTGCGGTATAGGGAGGCTGGATGTGACTGTTATTGGCAAGTATTGACTGTCAGGTATTATGCATAACTTAATCTCACTCCTTTTTTCCAGGAGTAGGCAGAGGTGCTACCAGAACACTCACATTTCGCCTTGTTAGGGGGCGAGCCTATCGCCATATCGGGCGGAAAATCCAATATCACTTTGCCCAACCCGGGATTAGAACCCGAGACCTCAGCATTTTAACCGTACAATAAAGTAGTTAATAAGTTGGTCTATTGATGTAGTAGCTGTTTTAGATGAAAACTGTTACGGCCTTATTATTAAAAACCTATTTCAGTTATCGAATGTTTTGTCTTCTTCGGTCAAACTGAATTCTAAAGTCGTTCGAAAGGGACAAAACATTCGATAACTAAAATAGGTTTTAAATCTGTCTATGAATAAGGTGGTCTTGGTTTAATTGCCAGATCAGACCATTTACGTTATTTTAAGGTATGAAAAATCATATACCTACATATTAGTTGTTCAAGATTGGTATCTGCACCTATCATAACTAGTGACTTAATTTAGAATATATATGGACATAGATATATATATTATGGACTAAGGTAATGGAAATAGATAAATTTACATTGAGAAATTAGTCCAGCGTAAAATACATGTTTGAGAATAGCTTTTTTAAAAACACAGTGGTTCTTTTATACACTTCATCATTGTCACTTTCGTCCTCTCTACATCTCTGTTAGAAGTGTTGGCGATATTCGATGCGATACTCTCGAACACGTCACACGAGTTATCGCGTCATCGAAACGAAACGCGCGCGTTTACGTTCAATGAACAGGTAATGATGTTCCTGCGTGTTTGTTAAACGTGTACCCGACATACTGGAGCGTGTTTTGCACAGTATATTTTTTGATAAATAGTACCTTTTAATATTGGGACAAGCTTCCTCGTATTATTTTTCTCAGTACGATAGAAATGCATGTAATGCTGTCTAGGTAGTCTCCATCTAGCTCTCTCCAGCCAGTCAATGCAATTATGTCTATTTGTATACGAAATGTACGCAGGATGAACTCAAAACGACTGCTTCGGTGGCGTACGGTATGATTATAAAACTGAGGTCTCTGGTTCGAATCCCCGAGGGTCGGGCAAAGTGCAGAAATTTGTGGCCGATATGGCGATAGGCTCGCCCCCTAAAACATCATGGGACGGAACATACAAGGCGAAATTTGGGTGTCCTGGTGGCGCCTTCTGAGATAAAGACGTGAGTTTATGTATGTATTAATGAACTGCTCTGATGGAAACCAACTTGTAAATTTTGTAATAATCACTACATTGTAAACTGGTTTTGAATAGAGCAATACTAGTTTCTTCTCTAGTGAAAACTGCTTTCCGAACCGGGTGGTAGATCAAAAAAGGACTGAATCTAAATAATGTTGAACATTTTAATGGACTCAATAAATTATTTTCATTTTACCTTCTTCGTTTTCGGTCGCAGTCTTGATATACCCGGTATAAACTAGCTTGGCAATGTTGCTGAATAGCATTAATGGAGTTTAATTTCACCGAGATAGACAATTCTAAGCAATAAAAAAAATAGAACATTTTAGCAGAAAATCAATTTACAAAATCGTGGATAAACATCCTGAATATTATAAAAAAACCATACCCCACTTAAAATTAATTATTCAAAGTGCAACGCAAATCTCGCCATCACCTTAGCATTTCGGTGTCCCATTTCAAGAGTTTTTAACTTAATGAAGAAAAGTTCCCCGAACAGGTGCACTCCAGCTTTCACTCTATTTCCCACAAAAAAGATTATGTATTATTCAAACTAGTTTCCCAGTTTTTGCCGAGTTTATGATAATCCCCGCGGTAACTTTCTGACGGTTGTCGCGAATGCATACTAAAAACGTGGTTTTTATAAATTGGCCCTGTTGTACAATTATATTGTATATTTTTGTGTTCTAATCGTAGGGATTTAGTAGAGAATTGTAGGGACTGTTGAAAATTTCGCATTTAATACTAATTTAAAACTAAATTTCGCAATTAACGCATTTGACTGTTTAGATTAACTTTTATTTAGGTTAATGCCGGGCACAAATTTTAGAGCCAAGCAAGTCATAGGTGGAATTTGATATTATTGATCAAGGCTTGTACTTGTATCATTGAAAACTACACGTCACCCAAAAAAGCATCCTTCTTTCTACAGAATTCGTAAATTATACGGAACGAGCTAATGTTCTCTAAACGGTGCTTGAAGATCAGAGGCTGCGTTGATGGCGCAGGCTAAGCGCCCGCCGCGCGACGAGAGCACGTACTGGCGCCTCAAGCACTGACAAATATTTGAACTTGCGGTTTCATTAAACACTCTATTTCTTCTATATAAATACCGGAATGTGTATTGATGGTTAATTAGGCTTTGACGGTGAAGGAAATACGAAGGGTATGTGAAGACTGAATTTCTTCTTCAGTCAAACTAAACTAATTAAAAATAGTAACCAAAATGTACAAACACATTGTCTCTGTGCGGAGATCGAATCTGTCACGGATGCTTGGTGTATTTATTTATTAACATATGGTTAAAAACAGTCCCATGAAACCTTACTCGGGTTTGAAAACAAATACAAACAAAATATTACTTCGGGACAAAAATTTAAAACATGTGAAACAATTAACCCGTACTAAGTCAGCATAAGGGAATTAGACCTTCATAATCAATTGTAGGCCAGTTTTCATGCTATATAACGAAAATAAGCTGATACAACCTTTTTCCGGCCAGTGTAATTCCCAAAATTCCGCATTAGTCCGTTAGGAAGTTCTCGAATAACTTTGTATAATTAAAAAAAATGAAATTGCAATTTTTGAAGAGCCGCAGTTTGTTGCGGGACACGAAGGTTTTTTTCAGGACCTTGTTTTTCCAGTCTCAATCTGTTTAATGGCGGTGGAAATGAAATGCGCGCAAGGGTACTTATTTTGGGAACCGTTCGACTTGTACGAATTCGGAAAATGCTGGCTGTAGGGATATTTTATTGGGACTTAAAAGGATTAAGATTGTAAGTGTAATGTGTAAAGAGTAATCACCACGAGAGATATCTCACTGGTCGATACAATTGCTATATTTTAACCTACAGGCGCTTCAGTGATAATTTCGGAGCGTGAATTTAATAATGTACGTATTAACTTTACAAACAATAGACCATATTTATTCCGTTATAGGCTTAATAATTACACGATACCAATTTCTACCAAAATTATAAAAACAGTTACCGAAAGCTACCGACTATAGTAACAAAAATCATCATAATACATTAATTTTAAAAGATTTTTCTAAAACATTAACGGCCTTATTCCTGCCCTGACCTATTTTAGTTATCGAATGTTTTGTCTTCGCTCAAACTGAATTCGAAAGTCGTTCGAAAGTGACAAAACATTTGATAATCAAAATAAGTTTTAAAATTGTCTATGAATAAGGCCGTCAATGATAGAACAATTACTTTAAGAGCCACAATTACGTATTTTATCGTATGTTTATGCAGCATTTCTGTGTTACTATCACACGAAATAAATCTCGCCGCTGACATTCACTCACGACAAAATCTCTACCAACATCGAAAATATTTCCAATTTTTTTCCATCTGACGGCACTAAATCGTACCGAGTGCTCGCATTAATGTATCGACAGGAATAATTTCACGTCGAGATATTTCAGCGCGGGGCGAAAAACATATTTTTTTCACTTGATGTTTTCGCATATTTTTTTTCATTACCTGCCACTGCGAATGTTGCGGTTCGCGGAGCGGCGCGCCACTTCAGCATTTGACGTGTCGCTGGCGTTGTTTGAATGTTAGGATTTTTGCTAAAAGTCTGGGTTGAGGAATTTTATTGGGTGTTGAGTTGTGAGCTATAATTGACCTGAGAAGTTCTAGATTCGAATAGTAGGTCGGCAATCACTTAACGTGAGTTTGTGATTTGAAAATCTCTTCTGACAAAGTGATAGGTTTCATACCTATCACGTTTAGGATAAATACACTTGACTAAATATAGGTGGCATTAATATGATGTCCGTCTAAGTCAGTATCACGTTTTGCCTTGAATTTTCCGTCCCACGATGTGACAGGGGGCGAGCCTACCGCCATATCGGGCATAAATTCCTGATTCTGTGCTGATAATGTATAGAAAAGTCCAACATCACTTTGCCCAACCCGGAATTCGAACCCGAGACCTCAGCTTTGCAATCATATCGTAGTGCAACTGCGCCACCGAGGCAGCCATTTTTAAAGCTTGGTTTATTTTTTTCCATTGCATAATTGAAGACCAAAGCTCCTTAATAAATAGTGTGTTTAAACAAGAACATACTTATTAAACTAAAGACGGTCGACATTGCGGCATTATTTAAACAGAACACTGGGTAAGTACACTCAACAGGTCCGTATCTTTACAAGTATGGGTCCCAAACTCATAGAAACTCCTTAAAACAAACTACTTTGCATATCTGCGTCCTAAGGACACTTGGTGACCCGACGCCAAACAATTCGTGAGAGTCGAGCAGTGGGCCCCGGTGGTCTCACAATGGGACGGATTCTAGTGAATGTATTTTGAGGATATTTCTATCTGTTCTTATCCTACATGTTAGAAATATATTTGGCATAGTATTTTATCACTAGCCACCTGTCTAAAGTCAATGCTGGATTAGTGTATATTGGTATGTTTAAGATAGTTTTGAAATTCTTATGGAAAAGGCTGAGATATTTAAGTCTCCTTATTATGTTAACTTTCTCAGTCACAAGTGGTAAATGAGTAATAATATACATGACTTCGAAAATTAGTGTCATGGGTTCAAACCTGGAACCGATTGTAGTCAGTATGGCTTTCAAATAGGCAATCGCTCGCCAAAAATAATTAAAAGGACTTTTGCAAAACATCTGAAATGTTACATTGGCGCAACCCAACGTTTTTTATAACGCCTTCCTTCCGATTTTAATCCGTTCCAAAAATTACACGAAGTGTGTAGGTACCAATGCTTCGTGGGAATACGGTTCAGCCGAAAACATTTCGGAGTCAGCGCCCCATCGTAAACACGCGACAATCGCATTCATATGCATCCTTGGCAAAATTTGTATGGGAATTTTGAATTTCTGGGATATTCGGTAGGGACAGTATTCACACCGTAAAATATGTAGAAATGTTATAATAATATACATTATGCATTAACGTATATTAATGTATAGTAAATGACGATGGACCCAGTCTACATAACTTTGCTCTGCGTAATGGTTTCTTAGACAAATGTTACACATTTAAATAAAACTATTTTTACGGTTATTAACGCGATTTGATTTAAAATTTAAAAAAAATAGATTTGGTTACTTACCGACGACCTTTCGATTACTTTACAGCTTTCGTGGTCACGGGGCGAAATGTCGGGAAGTAAATTTGCTATTGCCGAACACCTTAAAGTTGTTGCTAGGATATAAGGGCCTTAATAATTATACAAGAGTATGTCGCATTTCGGGCTAAGCGTGTGTATTTCCGATAGGAAACAAACCGGCATTATTGTGTCCACCAACTTATTTATTTATTTATTCTTAACTGCACATAAAAAAGGAAAAAACACTTATAGACATTACAGATTAACAAAAAACTACAGATGGCGGCCTTATCGCTCTAGGGGATTTCTTACAGACAACCTTTGGATCGATGTAAGAAAAGGAATAGAAGAAAGGGCAGTCTAGAACTTTAACAAAGAATTTAAAGGACTTAATTGCATGTTTAGATTGTACTGGTAATTCAAATGTATTTATCATGCTAATAATAAAAAGTTCAAGTTCATCAACATCAAGTTGCCTTAAACTAGATGAATTCACGTTTGTAAACACTAATTTCTAATCTTTTAAGTCATGTGGGTCGTACCAGAAGTGACTCTAAATCCACACCTGCCGTCAAGGCAGGTACTGCAAACTCCGTCCGAGTTAAATTTCATTAAAGAGTATCCTCTCCGAAATTCCACAAGTTTCACGACGTTGGTTAGTTTAAACTAAAATCAATAGTTCTGTTGTTTGGACAACAGCTAGGAACAATAGACTATAATAGGAATCTAAGGAGAATCTGTGAGAAACATACTGCTAAGTTATTTATACAAATTACTATTTGTGGACATTTGTATCGGCTTGGAAAGTGACAACCTACACGATAGTGGAAAACCCATTATATTGACATGTGCAAGTATAGCTCCTTTTGCGTTAAGTACGTGTGTATCCAAAGGCCGAAATGTTCTAGAGTGGAGGCCACGTACAAGCAAGCGAAGTGTCGGACGCCCACCCACAAGGTGGACGGATGACCTGGTCAAGGTCGCAGGATGTCGCTGGATGGAAGCCGCTTTCAACAGGTCTATGTGTCGATCCACGGGGTTGGCCTATGTCCAGCAGTCGACTTCCTGTGGCTGAAAAGAAAGATGTATGTATCCAGCTTTGAGTAGGAGGACATCATTGTGTCTACATATTATGTAACTATTTCTCACTATATCTATACTACGCTTTCCTTAGAATCAAATGTATTATAGCCACTCTGACGTGCCAGTGTTCACGAAAAATATTCCATTACGCATTTATACAATTTTAATATTAAAGCGTCACATCTAACGAACCTTTTTCTCATTATTCTTATTTACATTCTATCATAATTTATTCCGTTTCCAAAAGAAATAAACAACTCAAATCTTTCAAAAGGACAGATCTTTCGCAGCAAACAAAAAATCTTCTTTTAATATTCTCTATAACACCCACTTGTGCTTAAAATGAAACATTTTTCTATTAAACAAAAAAATACTTGACGGGCGTCTGTCAACCCATACTTTTGTTTTAAGAAAGTGTGAATTAAAAGAGAAGCCGTGCGAATAGCGACCTTAGTCACTCGTAATAAGAAGGTTACCTCGAGAAGTTTGCATACTTTTATCGTGAAATCGAATAGGTATTGTTTCAGTGGAATTTTCACAACAATTTCCCGACGTTGAAAGCTTCTGATAACGCCGTGAGTCGTGTCTCGTTTGTTATATTTACACAGATGTAAAGATATTAGAATGTTTCTAAGTGGTAAATACACCGAACAGTCTCACATTTTATGAACTCCTGACCAAATAAAGAAATATCGTGTATTGTGTAAGAGACTATTTTTGTAATAACGAGTTCCAAAATGTTTGAAAATCACAAACATTTGTCTCAGCACGAGTATAGAATCTTGTGTCCTTAGGAGGCTGTCAAAAATACAATATTTTCTTCATTTTTTCGCCTCATTGAGAGAGACGCAGAATGAGCACAAGATGTGAAAAGTGCCATCTTGGTTTAATCTTCATTTCTTGGTCGAATTCTGCATGTGTATTTAAAAAATAAAAATATCGAGTGTAATTTATCTAGGGCTAATATTATATTTGTGTCCAGCATAGTCTATCGAATATTAGAACAGAATAGACTTTACATACTGCGGATTATATTAGAGGCATATAATTTCCTAAGCTATTCGATTTTGGATATTATTTTTCGCAGTAGTTACTCTATTTAGATCATTCTGCACTTAACATTAGGTGCATGTTTCATTGTCATTATTTCAAAAACCTATAAAAATCAATCTCATCTAGAATTTAATTATCTTGGTTCTATACCGTCTGTTATGATTTTAACTTGCGGCCCATTGAACGAACGAGACAAAAGATTTATTGTCCTCCAAATATTGTCTCCCAACAATGTATATTCAAAATTTTGTGTGATTTTGTATCTTAAATTTAAAGCACGTTCGAAAGTTCCAGACTTTGTACCGCTGGGTAGATAGTTGACTTTTGTGTGGGGAATATTTTAGATCAGGAGCTTCGAGGGGTTTGTATTAGCCCTGATGTTTGCGACAATTGTTGCCGAAATGTTTTATGTATTTCATTGTTGGTTAACAGTTTTTTGTCTATATTTTTATGAGTTAAATCCAAGCATGAACTATCGTATTTAAACTTTAAAATAAGTTACATTTTGTGTAGAAATGTTAATTTTTAAAGCCAATAAAACGTTAAAAGCTCTTAAGAAATTTCCAGTGTTCGCAATTGTTGTTCCTTTGCATATAATGTAGAAATTAATTGACTTGACCAGGTTAATACCAGTCTTACAGAAAACTAACATGAAATAATGGTTTTGTTGTTGTGTTTGATTCAGTAAGATCTTTATCGTCGGTCCAATACAACTTTTCTATTCTTAACATTTTTCCTTCCCCTTTCCCCCGCAGTTTAAAAAGTCTGTCATCTATGATCTAAGTTTTGGCTTATTTGTTGGTCCTAAGCAATAAAAAATATTAAAAAGGAACATCAAAAGCGTGCACCGAACCTATCTTTCAGTACATACAGATACATTTCACAATACTAAGGTTGCATTGTCGAATCGCACAAAGTCAAAGAGATTTCGCATCCCAGAAGTGATTACCATAGCGCTCCGATATGAAAGACTTTGTAGTACACTCTGAAAGATAGGCAAAGTTCGAGGCATGATTCAGATACGCATGGGGAACGCAAATATAGGAATATTTTACAATAACTGGGGGGTAACTCTATCATCCGAAACGAAGTTCGAATGTTCGAACGTTCGACGTCCGAAGTAAGTTAGAAATATAATTCACTCCAAACTTAGTCTATGATTGAGAAAACTTTTCAATCGTGTTTTATACGATTGAAAACACCAGAAAAACATAGTAAACATTATTGATTTAAAAATCGCACAAGACATTTTTCAGAGCCAAAAAATACAGAAACATTAAATAAGAAACCGTAACGACACTATAAAAATTCTCAATAAAGGGAGACCGCGATTTTCCGCCCGTTTACACGCAGAGTATATCGCCGATTACAATGCCTTTGATATCGCGTAAAAACGATATATAACGTAAACTCTTAGTAGGGATGTGTATGCGTCTGCTAGCATCGGTATTTAACGAGGAATTGTTATTAGAATTAAAATATTTATAAATAGGCATATTATAGCTTCCGTGGTGATTTGGTTGTGAAACGAGAACGGTTCGATTCCTATCATAAGAGAAATGTTTGTGGTTCAAACGACAATACTTTATAAACATTTGAAAATCAGTTTAATCCCAAGCTTATTTTAAGGGTCGAAAAATAAACGCAAAATTAATTTCCTGATTTGAAAATTGAACCTTTGCGGTTTAAACAGCAATTGGTATTTTATAAACTTTTGTAAATTAATTAAATCCCATGCTTTTTTAAATATTGGAAAATAAACGTAAAGTTGAGTAACCAATAAATTTACCCGGGGTCTCGCGATTTTCTTACATCTTGTATACTGTTATAAACGCTGATATGACACCAATGAGATTGCAAACAAAACTGAAATAATAAATCCAATAACAAGAATAGAATTTCTCTAAAATATATTTGCTAAAAAACACATTTCATTAAAATTTTCCATTTATAAATATGAGAATGTTCGCATTATTATAATGATTCTGGGAACGTCATATCCTCAATGCATGTGTATTTCAGCAGGCAAATATATACGCCTCGAATAACTTAAAAAGGGAAAACATTTTTATATATTTTTTCTCGGAAACCTTTTTTCATTCTCTGATTATACTGACAACTGCAGTGATGTCCAATAGCATCAATTATTACCGAAAGATCGACGTATCTCGCCATTCATCAACATTATTGCTATCCATAGTCCTCTTATCGATTTCCATAGCAATATATTTTAAGCGGCCTGTATCAAGCGACTTCTTGGGACTTTTATTAAGTCGTCCTTTTTTATTGTAGTAAATGGCGAAACCAGCATACCATTCGCCTGATGGTAAGCGCTAAGCGTAACCTTTCAAAATACAATAATTAAAATTGAGGCATCTAGCCTATTGTATCGACCGGCAAGAAATTATCCTCTCGAGTCGATACTTTATCTGGACCATACATATCAGTTGTTAATTTGAACTGTGCCAGTAAAAATATAAACCGGAATCCGGATATATCTGGATATATCTAGCTGGCTTCACAGTCTGGACTGTGACCGAAAACGAAGCCAGCTGGTATGTGACTTCAGACACAATGCAACTAAAAAAATCGCAAGTAAGCCTTTTTTGTTATTTTTTACTTATCGTCGTATTTGGGTGGTAAAAGAATAAGTGTTCAGGAAATAATAATTTACCCCTTTTTTATTTTAATGACTTAGCTAACCACCCAAACAAGATATTTAAAAATTGCAAAAAAAAAACTGTCGTGTTTTGTGCGAATTTTTGTTGTATTGTGTAATCACTAAAACTACCACCTGGCTTCGTTTTCGGTCGCAGGACACAGTATACTTGCGAATCGAACACAATAGCGAAAATTCGCATCGAATGTAAATCGCCAACCCTTCGGTTCAATAAACGACTCCATTGAAAAGCGAAAGGGTCCGACGACTTCGCCAACCATTTATTTCAACCATGAATATTCCTTGAAATCACTTGTGAAGGGAAATCAAGTTCTTGAGGTTTTGTGAAAAGATATTGAGTCGGTGTTACTGTTGGATTCTATTGTAATGTCTGTGAGTTTAAATGCTTGGTATTAATAATTGTATTTTGTATATGTATTGGTAGAATGGTGGTTATAAATGCCGTGGTTGTCTACGTATATAAAAAAAAAATTACGTTATAATTGTTAATATACTGAATTAGACTGCAAAATCTTCATAACATAAATTTTATTAAACATAAATCCTTTTTTTACTCAAATATACCGGGTATATCAAGACTGCGACCGAAAACGAAGCCAGGTGGCAGTTGTAGTGTTTATAAACAACACAACTAAAACTTTCGCAAAAAAAAAAGCGACAGATTTTGTTTTGCAATTTTTTTGGCGGAGCATTCCTAGTTTTTGCGAATATAATAATTTAAACCCTCATGTACCATTGCGCCTTTAAAAAAATAAAAGGTGTACATCATTATTTTAGGAAAACTATGTATTTATCACCAACGGAAAAATAACAAAAACAAAATTGACGATTTTTTCTTGCGAAATTTTTAGTTGCTTTGTGTCAGAAGTCATTAATACTACCACCTGGCTTCGTTTTCGGTTGAAGTATAGTAAGCTGTATAGCAGTAATATACCCTGTATAATTCTTTCTGTTTTCCTTGCCAGACATTAATGACAGTGTTGCCAGTATAAATGTATAAAATACAATATCTCGTGTGTACTGTGATGTTTTGAAATAAGGAGTACTAAGAAATAAAATGTAAACAAACTCAATTAAAAAGTCTCTAATTGGTTTTGCGTCTCGAAAATACATAATATAATACATCTAAGGGTGAAACAAGGACGGAACTTATGCATACCTTATTTTATTAAGTCTATCCGTAAGATTTAATATAATATGGGGCTAACATAACGCCATACCGGGCACAGTCTCCGATCTTGGGCACGCAGAAGTAATCTCTTAAAACTAAAAACAATACCTACATATCCTGACCTAGAATCCAAATCCGGGACCTCACGGTTTTCAGCGCACACATGCTGCCACTAGACAAATAAGCTGAGATAGAACAAGCTACTTATGTGGCCAATTTTAATGATGACCATATTACGATTTAAGTAGCTGCTGTCCTATGACAACATGACTGACAGCCTCCGTGGCGCAGTTGGTTAGACGCCGGCTGTGAACGAAAAGCTGTGGGTTCGATCCCCGCACCGAGATAAATGTTTGTGAGATCCACAGATATTTGTTTCGGGTCTGTTTGTGAGACCGCAAAGTATCGTGGCTTGTGATTCCCACGACACAAGACGCGATCTTAATGTGGAGTCGGGACTATGTGACTGTGGGGTGTATTTATTTATTTATAGAAAGAAACAGAACATCACCAGACACAATATATCAAACCCGACCAAACCGCCCAAGACTCTATTATAAAAAAAATTAAAAACAAAAACGAATGGAGCACTCAATAAAATACAAGTTGGAATATAATTTGTGAAGTTGAGCGCAGACGGACACCGCTGCCCACGGGAACTGGCTATGTACAAAGATAGGGAAACTTTATGAAAATAAGTGGAAATACGGCGGGAGTACAATGGGAGATGGTGTTTAAATTTAAAAATGCATATAACTAGCCTAAGTAAATCTATTGTAGCGCGCGTATTTTACAAAAGTACTCAATACTTTATTGCACTCCACATGTTAATAAGATGTTACAATTTATTTAGTACAATGTGGACCCTGTAGGGCACGGCAAAAAAAATAAAATTTTAGGAGAGAGGAGGAAGCCATTGTCTTTATATTCAGTTATGTATGTAATTAAATCAGTCTTTATTTATTTAAGTTTACCTTTGCTTATATTAAGATGTCTTAATAATCATATATGTCTGATGATGATGTCTTCATGATGTCTTAATATCATATATAAGTAATCATGATCATCAGCCCGTTGCAGTCCACTGCTGGACATAGACCTCTCAAGGTACGCCACGGAGCTCGGTCTCTGCTGAAAAAAAAGGTTTTATAATTTTTGATACTGACATAAGAAAAGGAATATCTATAATGAGTCTTTTAGTAAGTTCAATGCAAAGAGACTATACATAGGCGAGATTGGGCAAACATTTTAGAGTAGAAAATAATTGATGTCAATCACTCCACAAATTTAGCTATTTTTTTACAAATATAGGCTTTTAAAGTTGTAATACTCAAACAAACTCTTCAAACTTTTATTTTCTCAATCTTGGTTTGATATTAATTAATAAATAAATACACCAAACAGTCACACTGTCACATACATACATAGATTGCTCTGACCCCCCTGATACAAGTCTTTTGTCGTGGGTATAAGTGACTACAAGAGACTTTTCGGTCTCAAAAACAACCAAACTCGAAACAACTCCTTGTTTCACACAAGCATTTGCCTCGGTGCGGGGATCTAATCCGCAGCCTCGCGTTTCACAGCCGTCCAAACAACTCCGCCAAGGTTTCTCCCTGTTGTCGGTTAGAACACCCCGTACACCTAAATATAACATCTAACAGAGATACAGTCAATACACCTAGATAATAAAACACAGGCAGAAAAAAAACAACTCCGCTAATGTGGCCGTACATTATAAATAAATAATATTTATTTACATTTTATAATCAATTTAATACTCGTTGTATCCCAATCACATCGCCGGGCGTCTCGTCGGAGCGTAAAATGGCGCGCCCGCCGGCCCAGTAGTTAGCAGTTGCTAGCGAAAGAGTTTCGAACTCGACGCTCAAGCGCTGTTTTTGTTATTTATGTATAGATACTATCTGTTTTGTTTATCTATGCCATCCATCTACCATCTATACCGTCTGTAGATGTATAAGAAACTATAAGAATATTGGGGTATGTGTTGTGTGATTCACAGTATTGAGTTTGACGTTGTAAATGAGAAAAGTCTCTTGCAGTTTCTGATTCTCGCGATTTAAGATTTATTTGTTAATGTGTCGTCAAGACTACGTGCGAATATTGGGTGTGTTCGTTGTAATCATACTAGGAAGGTACAATAGCGTGGAATCATGAAAATTTTGGGTCGAATTCAGTATATTTTATTTATTTCATAGCAATATTGCCTTTATCTAAATGAATATCACGTTGTTTTTATTTTAAGTAACGCATTCAAAATTATGGAAGTTAATATAATTACTGTTGGTTGCTTTTTCATAACTCAATCTTTAAAGTAATAAAATGGCGCGCCCGCCGGCCCAGTAGTTGGCAGTTGCTAGCGAAAGAGTTTCGAACTCGAAGCTCAAGCGCTGTTTTTGTTATTTATGTATAGATGCTATCTGTTTTGTTTATCTATGCCATCCATCTAGTGTGTATAAGTGTAGATTTATGTAGAATTATAGGGGTGACTGTGTGATTCACAAGTTATGAGTCTGGGTGTGGCGGAAACAAAGTTTTTCGTAGTTTTTGAAACGCATGATAGGAACATAACATGTGGACGTAGCTTATAAAGATAAGAGGTTTAATAGTGTGAATATCTGTATCTGTATCAGCCCGAATACGTCCCACAGCAGGGCACGGGCTCCCCCTACAATCGAGAATACGATATAGAGGGGTTAGGCCATATAGTCCGACACTCTGCATTGGCCTAGTGCGGGTTGGCGGACTTTACATACATACATACATAAACTCACGCCTTTATCCCCGAAGGGGTAGGCAGAGGCGCCACTAGGACACCCACATTTCGCCTTGCATGTTCCGTCCCATGATGTCATAGGGGGCGAGCCTATCGCCATATCGGGCACAAATTCCTGACTCCGGGCTGATAATGAATAGAAAAATCCAATATCACTTTGCCCGACCCGAGATTCGAACCCGAGACCTCAGCTTTGTAACCGTACCGTTATACAACTACGCCACCGAGGCGGACTTTACATACTGTAGAAATTAAGTGTGCAACTTATGGAAACGTTTTGTGTGGATTGCTATTACATAGAAATTTAACTACACAGATTCAATTTTAACTAGTGGGTAATATTTAAATTGCTGGAGTTACTTATCTATTGGTCCCTATCACAGCCATATCTCTAAACCAATTTTTGTAAAAGTTTGTTCAGCTTGAGATAGTTGGCCGAGATCCGGGTAATATAACTTTTATAAGAAAATAACGACCTCTCGCCATTAGGTATTTAATTTGAATTGCATTAAAATTACTATCATATTATGCATTGTAGTCACCTTGTAGTGTATTTTTTTTAAAGAAATTTAGACAAAACGAACTTCAATTAATACGATTTGTTTCAAGCCATGCTAATCCCATAATGGTTTCGTAGATTTACGCGAATTTTACACATTGAAATAAATCTATTGTTTACGGATTATATTTAAATTCCCGTCGTTCCGATTAATTTACTAATTTCGGGGTCACGGAGTGGACCGCGATAAAATCCGTAAATAGTTTTATTTCAATCCCACTCAACACTTCTCAGCTAATCCCACACATCACTCCCGAATCCCACGGTACAGATGTAAACACCGTAGCACCGGGGGCAAGTTACCGTAGGCGGTTTAACAGATACGTACAGTTAATACGATCACTTCAAACCGCACCGCTCTGTAGTGCATCCATGATTTTGGAGGGACATTATGTTCAAATTTATCATCCACTATGGTGGGTTTTACACCTTTAAGGCCGTCCTAAGACACGAGTATTCCACCAAAAAAATAAATTTCGCAATAAATAATCTTCAAAATTACTTTCATATAAAATATTTACACGGTTTATTGAACACGGCTAACAGAAGGTAAATGTATCTGAAAAGAAATTCTGAGGCAAAGGCATCAAATGGAACAGTGATTGATTGACTCGCCGGCTACAGAAAATATACTTATAATAAAGTCATGTTAGTACGACCTGTAGGTATTCTGTATCTATATTGTTTTATCTATACTTGTAAATAGGTAATGACAAAATAGTTCAGTGGCTTTTTTAACTAATATGGTTTATTGTTGTCATAAAAAAATGGCAAATTAGTAGCCATCGTTTTGAACTTTTTTGCAAGTGATAAGATTGTTCTCAAAAGGAATATATTAGGGATCGTATAATCGTAAATCGACCTTTTTAATTAGCATCAAAAAGTGAGTCAAGATAAAGAATTTACTGGTTATTTATCTGAAAATATAAAAATATATAAAATTAACCTAGGCTGTACCTACCGTAATTAAGGGTATAAAATCATGGATCGCGAATAAAGTATTTTTCAGTACCTAGTCGTTATAAGGATTGCGATGTGAAACATCAAACGCGACGGAAATTGATCCCGTCGTTGTACCGATTGTAACTGGATGAAAGGACAGGTGTTCATACAATTTATTTTTATCTGGCTTGTACAATCGATATTTTCATAATCCGAATGTGGGATGGATGAATCTTTGTAGTATTTATATGAGAAAGTCGATGATATAAATTCGGCTGTATTTTATATCAGAAAGTCGATAATAATGATCGCTTTGTATTCGCAAAACCAAACCTGGCATTGTTGTGGGGCTTTTGGTAAAAAGCATGCGCGTGATAAAAACACGTTTTGAATAACTTGTGGGTGACTTTGATACAGACGAAACGTATCGCTGACAATCACCCCATGGAGGCCAAAGCTAAAAACGACCTAAAAAGGGAAATAAAATACGTAAATATGGCCTTTTGATCAAAGTATGAAGGACACACATCAATCAGTAGGCCTTTACAACCTTGCCATAAATGTGACCTACTGTTTGGCAGTTTAATAATACAATTTCAAATGCCAGACCAGATGGACACCCTAGTTCTAAAACGCAGTGCACCTTAATTTGACGTCGTAATACGATGAACCTGCCGAGGCGGGAAATACAATCTGGAGCTAATACAAACCTTGGATGCATTACATCAAGCGGTTCAACATGTGTCTACTGCAGTGCTTCGTTTTGATAGAACAACGTTGGTTTTATAAAAGGTTTAAGCTACGGTGTAGAAGAAGCTACGAATTAGCTTGGACTACTGTATTTATTGATTGTTGATTGCCTGTTGTTAACGGGCCAGACCCGGCTGCCTACATGTTCACGGTGGTCGCGGGTTCAAATCCAGGGCACACCTCTTACTTTTCGGAGCTATGTGTGTATTGATAGTCAATCACCACGCACTTTAACGGCGAAGGAAAACATTGTGAAGAAACCTGCATACCGTAGCGATTTTAAAGAATTTCTACGGTATGTAAGTCCGCCAACCCGCACTAGGCCAGCGTGGCCATATAGTCCATATGGCCTAACCACTCTCAATCGATTCTCTCGATAGTAGAGTAGGCCCGTGCCCTGCAGTAGGACGTATATGGGCTGATATATAGATAGATTGTATTTATAGTTCAGCTGATTTATGACTATCACAGAAAACTGAAGCGGATGGCTTTTTAGTTTCTTTTGTGCGATGAATGATTGTCCATCATTTAATGCTTTTTAAATCCCCCGATTTACGTTCGCCTTCTTCATCTTTATCCGTGATGCAAAATAATTGGTTTACCAATTACCTACCTATAATTTTACACGTGTTTTTCACAAAGGTACCTTGAAAATTCTTGTATAGGTCTATAAGATATGAAAGTTTTCTATAAATTACATATCCTTTCACCGTTCATATAAAACATACATAAATAATCGTCACGCCTGTATCTCATAGGGGTAGGCAGAGACTATGAATTGTCACTTTGCTCAATCCTGACATATTACTTTCACTTCATCCACTTTCATCAATCTCTTAATGCATTCTCGTCTGTTCAGGGTGCTTTGACCTCACCCTTGTTGAGGGTATCACCGATTTGGATGGTGTAGGTACGGTGAGGTCGACCCCTACCGACTCTCCCATCCAGACTCGCCTTGTATATATTTGCTAACCGTTAATATGTCTGACTAAATATGCATTACACATGTAACTGAAAAACCAGTGTACTTGAATACTAGTGAAGTCTCCTAGGATTTTTTGTAGTACATTCAACTAATCCCCAAAACGTCAACGTAGAATAATATCAATGCTCATTCGTGTTTTCAGCAAAGGGACCTAAATGGGCTGGTATTATTAAATGACAATACAAGGTTATAAATTTCCATCTCAATGTGCAATAGTTTCGAAATAAGACAGATAACAGAGCACAAACGGTCCGATAAATTAGCCCTCGGACTTAAACTAAATTTAGAGCAGCGACATGCAATCTTAATTGCTTCGGGCTTGCCTACTCCAATTTACAACTATTCGACTGACTTTTGTTGTTTACAGTGTATTTACAACTCTATTTACATGATAAGAAAGTATAAATTTGAGCGATACAAGAGCTCCTATTTCCAGGATATTAGACAGAGAACTTAGTAGGACGGTTGTTTTCTTTAAATGAAAATGGTTTTAAAGTAACTCTGTGTTTGCCAAATGTCATTCTTGTTTTAATTTACTTAAGGTTGGTTTTTAATTGTTTAAGTGCTGGCAAAATATTGTCATTAGTATAGTGACTACTGACCAGCAAATACAATATTATAATATTGGTGTTACAACCGCAATAGTGATTATTTCCCCACGCAAGTGTGTTCCGAATTGAACCTGTTGATATTTGATTTCAAACAGATTGTATATTATAATTGTATCAATCAGCGATAAATGTTTATATTTGTTTACATAATATTTTCTCTTTTCTTCAATTATACCTACTTTTCTTCATAATCTGTATGAATTCTTAGTGTCCCACTGTTTATCCTACTATTGTGTGTACCTAAAATATTTTAAGCAGGTCGTAAAAAATAAACAATAAATTCATTTAATCGTTTCATAATTGCTTAGCATGATATAATCTCTTTTTCTCTAGACACCCTCAGGAAATTGACTGCAGGACATAGACCTTCCCTAAAGGATACTCATAACGACCCGAGACAAGCTATATTCACTTAACGCCAATTGATACTTAATAATACAATACTTACCATGAGATGCAATGTCACATTATCCTGCTTTCTGGGACCAAAGAGTAATAAGACATCACCTAAGGTTAGAACTGCATTTTATGTTTATTCGGTGTATTGACAGCCTCCGTGGCGCAGTTAGTTAGACGCCGGCCTGTGAAACGAGAGGCCGCGGGTTCGATCCCCGCACCGAAACAAATATTTGTGTGATCCACAGGTATTTGTTTCGGGTCTGGGTGTTTGTGAGACCGAAAAGTCTCTCGTAGTTTCTGATACCCACGACACAAGACTCGATCTTATTGTGGGGTCAGGACTATGTATGTGACTGTTGGGTGTATTTATTATTATTTATTTATCTATACTCAAATTTACGTGTAAGCATAAAAATATTCTCTCGCTCCCTCCACTCATGACCATGCCCACAGCCCGATAGCTACAATTTAATTGCGCCTCATGCTAATAGGCGGCAGAGACGGCAATTTCGTAAGACGTTTCACTTACTGATCATATTAGACGTCGGGGTACTGTGGTACCCGGTTGAATCTATATCGTAAACATTGTATAAATTGTTTTTAAATTTACATACATACATACATAAACTCACGCTTTTATACCCGAAGGGGTAGGCAGAAGCGCCACTAGGACACCCACATTTCGCCTTGCATGTGCCGTCCCACGATGTGATAGGGGGCGAGCCTATCGCCATATCGGGCACAAATTCCTGACTCCGGGCTGATAATGAATGAAAAATCCAATATCACCTTGCCCGACCCGGGATTCGAACCCGAGACCTCAGCTTTGTAACCGTACCGTAATACAACTACGCCACCGAGGCAGTTTTTGAATTTAGAGAGGGCTAATTAAAATTTTTGGACGAAATTTATTTTATACGCAGAATATAAATCAAATTAGAGTAAATTTATTGTTCGCCGAACAGTCACAAAGTTTTAAGCCAAAGCAAAGATCAAGTCTTGTGACGTCAGACGTGGGTATCAGAAACTACGAGACTTTTTGGACTTGCAAACACCCAGACCAAAAACAAATACGTCATGGATCGCATAAACATTTATCTCGGTGCGGGAATCGAACCCGCGGCCTATTGTTTCACAGCCGCCGTCTAACCAACTGCGCCACGGATGCTGTAATGGAAGCAGTACCTCATCAGTAGGTAGAGGCTATATTGCTATGTACCCACGAGCGCAATATCTTGTGGTGAACGGAAAACCTTATAAAGATTGCAGAAAGTCGTTGGTTGCACAAAACTTCCTTTATTCAATCTATGCCATTGATATCTTATTTACCAAATATATTCGTTTTTATTATATCTATAGAAATAAGCATGTTTTGCTAGTATAGGGTCATTTTCTTTATAAATTGGTATTTGAAGCACTGTCTGCTATAAAAAAATTGTGGTCATTTTTAAAATTTTCGTTATTGAATATATTATTATACTGAAAATCCCAAATTCGAAAATAAACCAACAATATTGTCCACTTAGTTTTTCGTTTATGGGAATTGAACCCAAAATCTCAAGTATCGATATATTTAAGTTAGGTTAAACCTGGAAATAGCAATAAAACAACCAATTAAAATACTTTTTTTTTATTTCCTTACACAAAGCTTACATCTAATATGTACAATAACACTAAGAAAAATCGTTGTCACTTAGTAAAATTCTTTCTCAAAAGTCTTTGTTTAAAAACGGCCATGCGGCAAACAGTGTGGTCAACATTTAAAATAAATTATTCTAAAACTTAAGTAGTTCCCAAACTTTACTCCAAGCCCCCTCATTTATAATTGACTGCATTTTATTAACTAGAACCTTTGTATAGCTAACGGGTTTGTTAATTTGCTGTAAATATAATCATGATTAAACTTAAAGACCAGCTTTAAGAATAATTGAGACTGTTGAATAATATTTGTGATTAAAACGTATGAATTCACACAAATATATACATAGAAACATGATTGCCAGTTTATACTTATGAAAAAAATAAGTTAAATTTTTAAAATTCAAAATTTTATGGGATTTGCTATTAAAATACAAAAATTGAGATATACAATAAAACCAGTAAAATCTATCACTATTAAATATATTAATCGCAATCAAAGAGGTAATACAAAATTACATTAAACCACCTCTAATTTGGCTGAAATATTACACAATTTATTATTTTAAACATTCAACAAATACTGAAGAATAAATTGTCACTTGTAGAATACTAACATTTCTAAAATTAGCTTAAACCTGGTATAATTTGTATAGAATGAATAAAGGCTAAACCTAGGTAGTGCGTCTTCATTGCTCCCTTAAGATGTATGTAATTGCAATGTTTTTTTTTAAATATTTGAATGGATAACAGGGCCAGATATAAGAATTCTCTGAGAACAATCTCATCCTATTATTTGCAACATGTTTATTTCTATTACTATAAGGCAAAAAAATCACCAATAAGGGGGTGAAAAAGTTTGAGAACCACTGGTTATTGCTTTATTTATACACGCTTTACAATAATTTGTACTCTTTTAAATAACGATACACCTTAATTTTATGACTAAATGTTTATATTAACCTAATTCTATAATTCGAAGACACTAAATAAAAGCTGTGTATGAAACATGAATCACATTTCAGACTATCTTTATTGCTTTTTTAAGGCTATTATTTATTGATTAGCTATTATATCATATATCAAGAGTGAATAAGGGAATGAGGTTTTAAAAATATGTGGCCTATTTATTTGATGAGGAAAAGTGGGGAAAAAAGAAGTAACATTATTGGGTATATAATATGCACAACATTTATGTAAAAATGTATATATTATTTTTTAATTCACCTATGAGACGTCTTTATTTTTCTGTATTTTCTTAACATTACAATCTAACAATTGTTTTAATTAAAGTACAGTGTACTCGACACAGCGTGACATCTGAAAAAATGTACCAGACACACATAGACTTACAAGAAATGAGGTTTATCAATTACATAATTTAATATTTCATAATATTAATATTTTCACAATATTCAACCATCACGTTTATTGACAAAATGCATTGAAAATTTAAACCATCGATAACGCTCAGGATTTTTTTTACCACCAAAGAATATATTAATTAATGGTCAGCTCAGTTTTAACATTCGTATATTTTGAAAATCGAATCAAATGCAAGAAGCGCGAAACATTATTACGTAGACACAATTAATATAAAACGATAAAATCTATTAAAAAATTAACATACATACACTGACATAATATGAAGGCTCTAACGCTAAGAAATTAAAATTCCGATAGCAAAAAAAAAACAAAATAAATAAAAAAATTACTCGTCTCATATTATATCAATTATACATTATCCTTAAATTAATCTTATTCGCTAAAATCACAAACATTTTTATATATTTACAACTCTTAAGAAATTAGAACCAACAGCTAGTTCAACATTTGCAGTAAAAAAGCTATAGTATTTTGACATGATCATTAATGGAAACATTATTCAAATTAAAACACATAAAACATCTTTCTCAAAATTACTAAAGACCGAGCATTATCTAAAGAAAAAACTTAAACGTCTCGATATCTACGGACATTATGAATATAATTCTATATCAAGAATTCAATTACCACATTACACCCTTTTGTAATAGTATTATAATTGCCCAGTTTTGAAGAATTCAACTTCTTTTAAATGTGACATTATGTATTACTCTGTGTTCACTAATTTAAAGCGTGTACAGACGATTTGAAGGTCATCTGAAGCACGAGGGCATCACCCTGTTTGAGAGCCACTGTATTCTAAAATGTTTTATTGCAATCTTATTTTTATTACCTTTAACCGTCTACAGTTATCCCAGGCCAATGTATTTACACTACAATATGTTTTTGCGTATGATCTATTACTTATTTAATTTTATTTCTTTCTTGTAAACAAATTCTAAGATGTTTTTATGTAAATGGAAAACTCAAAGCAAAAGGGTAGCTTTCTATGTTTTACGTTAATTTAAAATTTAACATATCCCTTAACAATTGGCTCTATTAACATAATTACAATTTTCATATTTTTCTTATTACTGAAAGGCAACATAAAATGTTACATATTTTTATGATAACAATAAAAATGAACCAACTACCCTACTCAAACTGTAGCCGACTTAAGAACATCACGATTTCCAACTTATAATTATTATTTTTCTAACAAACTGTCACCTATAACTGAATTTAATAGTTGAAAACATCATTACCGTAATTATAAGCGTGTACTAGAAGTTAAGGGAGCGTGGTTTGAGCGCCGTCTTTCTTAGAAACTGATGCGCTAACACCGTCAATTCTAACTGATCTTGAGTCCTGCCGCATGCAAATGTCTCCCATTTGCTGTCACCCTGTTTAGTTGAAGAAAACACTATATTAACTTGTACATAGTATCGAGTATTACATATACCTATAGAACATTTATATTCCTCACGAAATTATCCATAACTATATTTTTTTATTTTTAGAAATCTTGCGTCCACAAATATAAAGGTCATTTACACGCGCATTGAAATAACTTGGAAATAACTGTGTGACTGGGAATTTTAAGGTTTTGTGGGTCTTTTATTAATATTTCTATTCACTTAATTGAAACTAGAACCGTTCACCAAATTCGAAAAAAGCTTTTTCCAAAAGTATTTATTACTGGCAGGCATTCGTAAAATTAAAAGCCAATAGATAAAATTAGATTAGCTTTGAAACTATAAATCAACATTACTTACCAATAAGAATATGGGTTTCTCTTGCTGTATCTGGTCTTCGGGTGGGTCTTCTTCGAACTTTATCGATCTCACTGCTGACTTCTTCACGACAATCGTTTCACCCTCCCTAGGCATCTATAAAGGTAATTTATTTGTTAAAATACACCCTGCCGTCACTGAATTAACCCTGGCATTAAATTAGGATAGGATTATTGTCGTGTTAAAATCTATGGGACTTTTCGGTATTACAACACCAAGAAACAAAATAAGTGTTTGTGGATCCCATACTTATACCGGGTGATAATATAATATTAACATATGGCACACTTAGATGAACTTCAGTCCGTTTCGGGGACTTACCAGAGCGGTTGAAAAACTTGTACGTATACAGGTTGATCAAAAGGTTTGAAAAACTAAAATCATTACTTTTGACAATACTACCAGCCATTTTTTTTTCAAACTTACATAAACTCACGCCTTTATCCTCGAAGGGGTAGGCAGAGGCGCCACCAGTACACCCACATTTCGCCTTGTATGTACCGTCGGTGGCGTAGTTGTATTACGGTACGGTTACAAAGCTGAGGTCTCGGGTTCGAATTCCGGGTCAGGCAATTGGATTTTTCTAATCATTATCCGCCCGAAATCAGGAATTTGTGGCGATATGGCGATAGGCTCGCTTCCTATCACATCGTGAGACGAAATAAGCAAGGCGAAATGTGGATGTCCTAGTGGCGCCTCTGCTTACCCCTTCTGGGATAAAGGCGTGAGTTTATGTATGTATGTTTATGTTAGTACGAAAAATAATAAAAAAAGTCGATCATAGTAAAATACCCTATTTATGTCATGTCACACTCAGTATATATTTTCTAGGCTATGCACATATTTTCACTTTTAATTAACAAAGATTTATTTCATTGTTTGAATTTCACTACTTCAGGTTTAGTGCTGTTTATAAGAATGTAAAATGCCATTGCGATAACACAATCATAGTGCGTTTTATAAGAAAAACTTGTGAATCTATATATTATATATCAGATCAAATATCCACGAGTAAAATATCTAATGAAATGTGTGAACTGAAATATACATATTTTCATTAAAAATATTAGCATAATTTTTGGTTATAGGATTTGGTGTAAATTAAAAAACTTATTTTGTCATGGCGTAACTCATAGAAAAACAACCGTTATTTAAAAAACATACAATAAAAAACATTATAGTCTTAAACTTTTGTTTCCTAGCCTATACTATCCCACTGCAGGCCAAAGGCCTCCATTTCCTCTTCGCACCCTTCTCTATCCAAAGCTTTCTTCCACCAGTTGGTATGAAAATGGTCTAAGTCATCTCTCATAAAGTCTCATAAGTCACCAGTTTTAAACTAATAAACTAAATAAAAGCTTGTCATTATTAGTACTAAATCTTAAAACATTAAAGTAACTAACAAAAAACATAATGGACTATAACAAAAATATGAAAGTACTTGCAGTAATTACATAATAATAATTAAATTAATCAAAAACAAACTAAATGTAAGAAACAAAAAACTACGTGAAGCAAAGAAGCGGCAGGTGTAAAAGAAAGAAAAACTCAAACAATAAGTTCAAAATACATTTATTGAAATAAAAAATGACATCGGAACACTTGTGGACTGTGGAAATGGAATACAATATTGACGGCAACACTAAACTACTCAGAGACAAAAAACACATACAAAGTTGCCATTATACAAAAAAAATCTACCAAGAAATAAATTAAAAACTACCACAGAATAAATTAAAACATTTCTTTAAAAAACATAAATAACAAAAAAAAACAAATGCTATAACAAGATAATAAATAAGTATTTTAGCAAGATTCAACACTGGCCTGTCAATACTGCGGATAGGATGGGGGGAGGGTTTGGGGTCAAAGGAAAAAAAGGATAAAAGGTACGGGTAATGTCATTTATTTATTTCAAATAAACATTTATTAAGTATAGCTGCCGATTTGTTTTAAAATTGTTTACAAATTTAACAAAAAATGAAATAAATTAAAAAAATCCACAACCGACGCGAATGTTCAATATAAAGAAATTATTTATGCGATAATACAAAGCAAAGAAGTTCTAAATAAATAAATACAAGGAATGGGATGGGTCGCCTAATTAAGGATAAGTTAGTGTAAAAAAGGAAGATATTTTATACAGCAAATACTGCGCTTAGTAAATTACCGCGGAAATTGCTCTGGTCACGATGCATTTACTTACTACAAGTGCGATAAATAGAACCCTATCTTACACATGCCCTACAAATACTTGCTGTATTTTTTTTTCAAAAACATTTGGTCTTTATATACATTATTAAATTATCACGAAACTCAGTAATTTTGTTGGTTTTAGCGATGATTACGTCAATATTTTTAAATGCCGACAATTTCTAACACTTTATACAATCTACTACCTTTGAGAATAAGCCCATGGCATTCACATAAAAAAAAACTTCAAACCCAGTTTGTGGAAAGGCACCAATAAGGGCCTACATAAGAAAGCAAATGCGTGACCAACGCAACATCATCCTATGAATGACTTCAAAAAACCCTAATTAAAAATTAATACTTGAAAAAATCCTACAAACGAAATCATTAATAAACTAATAACACTAAAATATTTTGGTGCTTGGTAAACTTGAGGTATGCATTTTGGATTAAAAACTAGACGAGCGTCTATCCTAGCGTTTTTATAAACGCCGCAACAAATTAAAGACGCACGAAAACGCGTTTTAAACTAAATCTTTACCCAATATATTAAAAAAAAAATTCACAACGTACATTCATTTGATGAAAATGTTCATCTTTGGCTTAATCACTAATCTCGTTAAACGTTATTATTAGTTTGGTGCAATATACATACATTTATTTTAATTAATCACGATATTTTTAGTCGATTAAAAAGCCCCGAAATAGGAATAAAAAGTAGCGTAATAAAACGAAATTCTACCACGTAGTTTTTAGTAGAATTAAGTCGCAACACCTACTATTATTTTAAGTCCGATTTGTTAATATTTTATTTTTATCACGTTTCACATTTTCGGTGACTACTTTAGTTGATTTTTTAATTAATACTTATTTTATTCTGAAGAAAGATAGGTCCAATTTTTAGAAATCTTAAAAAAGAAACATGCTATGGTATATTTTTATTTTGCACAATAATTTCCAAAGTATGTAAAGTACTAAATACCAGCTAGGTAAATAAGTTCAAAACTTTATTATTGCTAATATTAAAATTGAAAAATCAACTAAAAGATAGTCACCAAACCGTATCCCTACTTGAAATAAGCGTATCGTTTTGGACATTATAACCATACAACTTCACCGTACATCATGGAACGAAAGTAACTACCCTAATTAATTGCTGTTAACCGTGGTGTACTAGTATCGATTCTCAGGTCGAGTAATTCAATTAATGAGAGGTTTATCGATTTTAAACATGATTTTTCCCGATATCAAATATTTTTTGATCGTGTTGATGTCAAGCCGATGGCCGGTCGTAAAATTATAAAAATACTTATTGAAACATGCCTAAAGATTAAGTTTTCTCGATCCCTTAAAATTGCCGGATAGTCAAGTATAAAACTAGCTTTCATTTGTTCCATATTGGCAGTCTATAATAAAAAATTGTTTTCCAATTTTATGCAAAGATAGCCGCACAAAATAAAATACGATATTTATAATTATCGACACACGAAAGAGTTTAAAATTCGAGCCCTCACTCAGAAAATCGTTAACATCCATGATTTGCATCAAATTCACGTGAACTACACGTTCATTTAAAAATATTTGTACAATAAAATACATAGAAAAGAAATTCTCAAAAAAAAACCGACCGACCTAATTCGAAATGCGGAACAAACTTCATATCACTTTTAAGTTTTAACCCAAGGAAAGACATCCTCAGGAACATCCATTTAACCTTAGGGTAGCCTAATTTAACAGTTTAGAACTTTAGGTTAATAACAGAACCGTCGAATAAATTCGAAAATATTAGCAAACTCCGCAAAATTTACAAATTGCTAAAAATATAATAATCGTTGGCAAAAACGTCTTCCTGTCCAGTATCCCTATCGCCCCACCACTGATTCTGATCTCTATCCTGGCGCATCTTATTGGTCAAAACCTCCTCTATCTTAGACGTAGACGGCTTCTGATTGGTCACTTTATATATATGATCAGCTAACGCGTTCGTTAATACGTCCTTTGGTGCGATCAGATTATCACACGCCATCTCATTGGCTGATGTGATTGTACGCAACCTGTCTGCGTTTAACCGCGCGAAGTTCCTAGGGGATTGGTTGGTGATATCTCTAAAAGGGTATTGATATATTAAAGGGTCCGAGGTGTTAGGTATAGGATTAGTAGGAATATTGGACCGGTGTTGTACCTTAGTTTTTTCCGTGATAACCGCTTCAATGTCCAAATCTTGGAATTTTGGATCGGGTGTGTTCTCCACGCTGACTAGGCTGTGTAGACTCGTGGATTCTTCTAGAAGGGAATTCTTCACTATTGAAGGCGGTGAGAACATTACCGAACTGTCGCCCTCTAGTGTTTTGCTCTGAAAATAAAGGATTATTTAGTTGTATTTTGAGTATAAGATTAAGAAGTCACGGACGAAACAAAAGAAGTTATCAGGATTGAGTAGACCGAAATCCATACAGTCTCTATCACGTCTATGGGATAAAGGCGTGACGTTTAAATAAATAAATACACCCAACAGTCACGTACATAGTCCTGACTCCACACTAAGATCGAGTCTTGTCGTGGGTATCAGAAGCTACGAGAGACTTTTCGGTCTCACAAATACCCAGACCCGATACAAATACCTGTGGATCACACAAATATTTGTTTCAGTGCGAGGATCGAACCCGCGGCCTCTCGTTTCACAGCCGGCGTCTAACCAACTGCGCCACGGGGGCTGTTTGAGTATGAATAATGTATGTATTTTTAGTAAAATATTAAAAGTGAAGATTAATGGTCCTATTCATATATTTGCGTGTGCATAAGTGCGTAGTGAGTTTATATAATGTACGTATATAATCATAGTATACGCACCGGCGTCTCCACAATAAAGGAGACATCAGGCACGAGCGTGTGTGCGTGGTGCGGCGTGCTGGCGGCCCAGCTGCTGTGCAGCGCCTTGCGAGAGCGCTTGTGCGACGGAACATTCTCCTTGCCGGAGGAGTCGCTGCGGCGCTTCAGGGAACCGATGCCTGAGTCGTTCACCTACAAGTGTAACGGAGTGTTTAACATATAGTAATAGAAATAATGATAAACACAAGGCACACACAGTACTTAATCTACGTAAGGATACACTTAACTGTAGTTTAATAATAAAATAATGTTTAATAATTTCAAACCATAGACAAATATTTAGAAATAGTGAAGATATAAAATTTTCTTTTACTAACAAATTACACAATATTTTTAAATTTAATTAAAAAACATATTATCAGATACTACAAGAAAATCTCACGCCAATTGACAAGTACAATACTTTTCAGACTACAGTTCAGAAGCAAGACTCCGGAACTTTTGCAGTAGTATGTAAAAAGGCACCTCAAATTGTATTAATTAATATTGATAAGCTTTTCAACACAATTATAATAGTAAATTATTTCTTATAATTACATCCATCAGGAAACTGCTTCTATTCTCAAGCTTCGATAAAACCACATCACTTGAAAACCACTCATAAATGTCACAAAAAATAATAAGATCTTACTAAAATTCTAGTTGAACTAATAAATTTATTCATACTTTTAATTATCTCTCACAAAAATAATTTTGGACCTGAGAACACTTTATGAAAATTTCATAAGTTGTGTCCTCAAATCCTGTATAAGCCATTGTGAAGAGCCAGCTATACCATATTAAGAATACACAATTAGCACGTGGTGGCGTAGTTGTATTACGGTACGGTTACGAAGCTGAGGTCTCGGGTTCGAGTCCCGGGTCGGGCAGTGATATTGGATTTTTCTATTCATTATCAGTCCGGAGTCAGGAATTTGTGCCCGATATGGCGATAGGCTCGCCCCCTATCACATCGTGGGACGGAATATACAAGGCGAAATTTGGGTGTCCTAGTGGCACCTCTGCCTACCCCTTCGGGGATAAAGGCGTGAGTTTATGTATGTATGTAATTAGCACGTAAGAATCCGATCATTCCCAAGAATAAAGATCATAAACACGCGTAAAATAAGTCGTCAAGTAAATCACTAGCTGTACATATTTATAAAGCCCTATTTACACGGGGAGTGTTTATCGCCTCGAAGACACGATTATCGTGAGGATATAAAAAAGTTGCATCGTGTTATATTTGTCAGAACACGATAATCTATGATTTTAGTCATTCGATAATCGCATACGATTCTCGGCGAGAGAAACTATACCCGCGTAAATGGAGTTTAATGAAATTTAACTATTTCTTTTATATTATGAAATTGACTATTACTTTTATATAACACCAATATGCCCAAAAAAGGCATAAATTCGAACGCAATTTTATTTTACAAAGTCGATAATCGTCCACCTTTGAAGTAAATATTAATAAACTTTTATAGACCGAATAGTATAGTGCAACTACCTGTATATTAGCATCGTGTTCCGCTGTAGATGACAACATGGAGTCATTCAGTTGCACCGTTGTGTCAGAATTCTCTTCTCTTTTGATCATCTCAGTGATGTCTTCAACAAGCAGCTCTGGACTTTGAGGTTCGTACTTTAATCCTGATTTCTTGCCTATTTCCGCCATTATTATTTTGAACGGGGTCGGTGTTCTGGAAATATAAATTAATATAAAAATAATAAATACAAATATAAATTCTTGACTTCACAAGGTTTTATGTTAAGTCGTACATACATATTGCACTTTTTTAATTGGTCTTAGTATAGTAAAAACTAAGAACCACATGCGACTTTTCAATCGAGTAGATTAATTTGTCTTATACTCTTGATAGTAAGAAATATAACTAAATTTATGAATAAACATTGACAATTCCACGTAAACAGCATCATGCCAGCAAAAACTCGTGACAAAAATTGTCACGGATAAAAGGAAAGTTGTGTGAAAAATGGTGGCCTGTTGGTAACGGACCAGACGCGGCTGCCTACATGTTCACGGTGGTCGCGGGTTCATATCCCAGGGCACACCTCTCACTTTTCGGAGTTATGTGTGTATTGAATAAGGAAAACATCGTGAGGAAACCTGCATACCGTAGGGATTTTAAACAATTTCCACGGTATGTAAGTCCGCCAACCCACACTAGGCCAGCGTGTTGTACTATATGGCCTAACCACTCTCAATCGTTTCTCTCGATTGTTATTAGGCCCGTGCCCTGCAGTGGGACGTATATGGGCTGATACAACACACAACAAATAAATAAATAAATAAATACACCCAACAGTCACATACATAGTCCTGACCCCACAATAAGTTCGAGTCTTGTATCGTGTATCAGAAGCTACGAGACACTTTTCGGTCTCACAAACACCCGGACCCGAAACAAATACCTGTGGATCACACAAATATTTGTTTCGGTGCGGGGATCGAACCCGCGGCCTCTCGTTTCACAGGCGGCGTCTAACCAACTGCGCCACGGAGGCTGTCAAAACAAACAACAACAAAAGGAAAGTTATAAGATACTCACTTGGGCGTATTACTCTTGAGATGGTTCGGCCCCGGCGTGATGTTAGCTGGAGTCGGAGTGTGGAGAAGTGGACTTGCACTCCATTCCTGAAAATAACACATTATTTTATTACATTGTTTGTCGACTGCCTCGGTGGCGTAGTTGTACTACGGTACGACTACAAATCTGAGGTGTCGGGTTCGAATCCCGGGTCGGTCAGTGATATTGGGTTTTTCTATTCATTACCAGCCCAGTCAGGAATTTGTGCCCGATATGGCGATAGGCTCGCCCCCTATCACATCGTGGGACGGAACATACAAGGCGAAATGTGGGTGTCCTGGTGGCGCCTCTGCCTACCTCTTCAGGGATAAAGGCGTGAGTTTATGTATGTATGTATTAATTGTTTAATATTTTGTTGTCTTATTAACCTAATTGAAATGTTATCAAGTTATCTGCTGTTTTGATTTAAGATGTCTTTTTTTTGATTTCACAGGTCCAACAAAGAGCTAACAGCTAATACAATGGTAAGTCATTACTGCCACTTATTAACATAATATACAAAACTTGAGTCTTTCACTCCGTTCAGTCTTTTAATCCAAGTTAGACGATTGGGATTCACTGGAGGGAGCCCGTTTCCATAATTGCAGTGAAGTTGTTTTTCTTGGATTCGGTTGGATCCATATCAAAAGTTATTCATTATGATGAGTGTAGCATACCACTTTCGGCTTTATATACCCTTTATGCTTAATTATGATGCTTTATATACCCTTATATGATAGCCTGACAGCCTCCTTAGCGCAGTTGGTTAGACGCCGGCTGTGAAACGAGAAGCCGCGGGTTCGATCCCCGCACCGAAACAAATATTTGTGTGATCCACAGGTATTTGTTTCGGGTTTGGGTGTTTGTTAGACCAAAAAGTCTCTCGTAGTTTCTGATACCCACTATGTATGTGACTGTTGGGTGTATTTATTTATTTATTTATTTATTTATGTATTTCTGTAATTGTACAACTATTTATCATAAACTCGAGGGATATATTTACCTTGGTATGTGTGGTGTGTCGCAATGGCGTGGACACAGTGTTAAAGGACAGCGCTGCGGGTGAGTTGAGGAACTGCGAGGGGCTGAAGGGCAGCGCCTTGATGGGGGTGGCGCCACACTCCGAGGACTTGCTCACGCACTCCGACCATGACTGAAATTAAAAAATAACACATTAATACAGTAATTACATACATACATAAACTCACGCCTTTATCCCCGAAGGGGTAGGCAGAGGCGCCACTAACACACCCACATTTCGCCTTGTATGTTCCGTCCCACTATGTGATAGGGGGCGAGCCTATCGCCATATCGGGCACAAATTCCTGACTCCGGGCTGGTAATGAATAGAAAAATCCAATATCACTTTGCCCGACCTGGGATTCGAACCCGAGACCTCAGCTTTGTTACCTACCGTAATGCACTGACTACACAGGCTCATCCCAAAACACACAATATACCTTTGTCATACATACATAAACACACGCCTCTCTCGCTGAAAGGGTAGGCAGAGGTGCTACCAGGACAACCACCTTTCGCCTTGTATGTTTCATCGTAAAGGGGGCAAGCCCATCGCCATATCGGGCACAAATTCCTGACTCCAGGCTGACAATGAATATAAATATCCAATATAATTTTGCCCGACCCGGGATTCGAACCCGAGACCTCGGCTTTGTAATCGTACCGTAGTACAACTACGCCACCGAGGCAGACCTTTATACCTTTGTCATTTTCACTATAACGGATTCTCCACCATAATCGATGGTCAGAGCCGATGCTACCACCCCACCACCGAATATCACTATCAATATAAATATAAGTGTGGGATACAATACACGCACTCACATTGGGTGTGGGAGTGAGGACTTGCATTTTCTTCTTCCGCCTCAATATGGGAGGGGGGCTGTTGGTCTCCATTTTGTGTTTCTTGGGCGATGTGTACACCGACGGAACCACTATCTCCTTAATTTCTTCCGGTTGTACTGCGTATGTCACTGGAAATAATGATTTTGAATAAATATTAAATTTTAAGCAGTGTACTGGTACAAAATTTAATGTAATATACTATTTTTAATTATTCACAGAGTGCCTAAATCTTCAAAGACCTGTTTCTAGTAAAGGTGATGGTTTCATAATATCTATGTCGGTTCATCCACGTGCCGATAATATTGATTGAATTTTTTTTTTATATTTTATGCCTTTTATTATACACTAGCGGCCCGGCTCCACCCGGGTGCAGATACTTTTCTGGAAATTTTTTATCGCCTATTTTCATCAAGAATAATGTAGGATTCGAATGGTGAAAGAATATTTTAAAACAGTCCAGTTGTTTCAGAGCCTATTCAATGCAAACACAACAATCAAATCTTTCCTCTTTATATTACTTTAGATTGGAAATTAATTGCAAGAAATTTAAAGTCATACGTGACAAGATAATTGATAATTAACAAACTAGATAATTTGGATCACCTGGCCCAAGAATATAATTTCTAGTATCTTAGTATAAAGCAGGTAGATTAACAACGAAAATATACATCGGATATAAATTAGTAGGATACTCACCAGTATCCTGATTGGTTTCGCTGGCTGTTGTGGTTTGAGTGAAGTAATTTTTCAACGGAGAATTTGACGGCAACGATTCTATATTCACAAACCTGGAAAGAAATAAATTAACATTTTAACATCGTTCCGCATTTATCGGAATATAAAGTAAAAAAAATCAGCTAGTGATAAAATATTTATTTAAGACCATCTTAGAAAATGAATTGACTCTTCTGAAAATGTAATTAGGTACTTTACTTATTATAATTCGTTTGAAAACATAAATATCGTTTTTTTTTTTTTAGGCATAGAATTGTATTTATTGTTTCTGATTAAACAACAGTAAACCTCATAATTTAACCGAGTACAAACTAATTGCTGACGCACTACTACGAGACGAAAATACTGCTTTAAAAGGCGACTTGATGATCATGATCTATTCAACAGACACGAAATGTAGAAAGCAAAATAGATATAATACTGACTTAAAAGGCGACTCCACGATTTCCACATCAGCAGCCACTAATCCCGCTCTATCCGGTGACTTGGTTCTCGGTTGTTGCTGTAGATTGTGCAGTTGAGCCTTCAGTACTTGTCTGTAGTGCAGTACTTGTGCTGACGGCTGACTACTGCTTGACGAATTACTCTGGGTTGACTCGTTGAGAGGATCCATCCACGGTGACTGCTGACGAATGAATATAATGTTGGAAAAGTCAATATAATGATATAGCCCCATATATGTTTACTAATAGTATGAATTGAACACTTGTCTGTAGTGTAACACTTGTGCTGACGACTGACTACTGCAGGATGACTGCTGATGAAAATATTATGTTGGGATGGTAATATAGCCCTATATAAGTTTACCAATAGTACGGATTGACCACATTTTTATAGTGTAACACTCGTGCTGACGGCTGACTACTGTTGGACGCGTTACTTTAAGACGTATTGAAAGGATCCATCCAGGATGACTGCTGACGAAAATATTTACTGATGTGAGGTAATATGTTATATTCGTATCCGCCCGGATAGCGAACACTGTGTAATGTTTAAAGGGTTATCCATAGTGACCCAATAAAGTGTGGCGCGTTTCAGGTTCACCCTGTATATGTACGGAGGCAATTTACATGCGGCGATTTTAACTCGCGACATTTGGTGCATATAACAATAATTTTGTAGCCAGGTAGTAAGCAAATGTTTTTAACATCAATAACTTTTTTCTTTTGCTTATTTATGACTAATCACAGATTATTAAGCAAGTGAAAAATGATTGTTAGCATACCCTTTTCAGTTATTTAACATATAATACACATCTAAATAATTTCTACGGTATGTAAGTCCGCCAACCCGCAATAGGCCAGCGTGGTGGACTATATGGCCTAACCACTCTCAATCAATTCTCTCGATTGTAGAGTAGGCCCGTGCCCTGCAGTGGGACGTATATGGGCTGATATAGATATAGATAGATGGACACATCTAAAACCTATATATTGTTAGCTAACTAATGAAATGGACATAATACAACACAAATCTACCAAAAGCTCTGTATGTATGATTAGCTAACACATGAAATTATGATACATCTATGTACATGAACATTAACATGAAACAACGAAAACCAAAACCAACAATGCGTAAATCAGCAAATAAAAATAACATGGGTTACGTCACTTTCTTCTAAAATTCATTCATTTAAAACTTTATTGTACACCTGTGATATATAACATTACAAAGTAGAAAGTATAGAAAAAGATGTAAATATTATACCCACTACTGCAAAGGTTATATCGTCGTTTTATTAGTAAAATTCATTTAGAAAGTAGACTTAATAGTTTTAGTGTCATTATTGCATTACTTTTAAAATATTTTTTCAAAGATGCATTATACAGGGTATATCAAGACCGCGACCGAAAACGAAGCCAGGTGGTAGTTTTAGCCGCTACAGACACAATGCAACTAAAAATTTTGCAAAATAAGCGACGGATTTTTTATTACAATTTTTTAAAAATCATCGTTTTTGAGGGGTAAATACCTAGTTTTTGCAAAAATAGTAATTTAAACCCTTACGTACCATTGCGTGTTTAAAAATTAAGCGATGTACGTCATTATTTTAGAAAAACTATGTTTAATCACTCAAATAAGACGATATGTAAAAAATAACAAAAAAAAATTGTCGATTTTTTTTTTTACTTGCATTGTGTTTATACTACCTCCTGGCTTCGTTTTCGGTCGCGGTCTTGATATACCCTGTATTTATTTTTTGCAAAAATCTAAAAACCATTTTCCCGCTTTTTATGACCAACAGATCTCTACCGACAAAAACTAATTTAACAAAAATATTTTTTGTGACGAAACCCAAAAAAAAAACGAAAAAAAGCATCAAGCTCACATCATTATAGGCGACGTGCACTTTATCCGTGCGGTCGGTGAAATTGCTCAGTACCGGCTTGTTGCGCTTGCGGCGAAGATGTTCGAAACTATCGAGTAGCTCTGGCTCGTACTTGCGTCTCATGGTCGAGTTCCAGTGGTTCTTTATCGCGTTGTCTGTCCTGGAAGGGGGAGGGTGGGGGGTTGTTAATTGTAGCATAGAATGGTGTCAAGGAGGAGGTAAAATCGCATATAAATTGAGAGAGGCATGATTAAAGTATCAGGACAACTTTTGAAGAATATACTTTATTTCACTACATACATAAACTCCCGCCTTTTTTCCAAAAGGGACAGGCAGAGGCGCCACCAAGGCACCCACATTTCGCCTTGTATGTTCCGCCCCACGATGTGATAAGGGGCGAGCCTATTGACATATCGGGCACAAATTCCCGACTCCGGGCTGATAATAAATAGAAAAATACAACATCGCTTTGCCCGACCCGGGATTCGAACCTGAGACCTCAGCTTTGCAAACGTACCGTAGTACACCTACGCCACCGAGGCAGTCACTTTTATTTCCCTAAATACTAATAATAAAAATTTCCAAATGATATTTGTTTTAGAATGTCCCAATTTCCGTTGGTAATGGTTTAGAAGGGATTCTGCTAAAAACAATAAATTTTATAGTTAAAGTTATTTTATTTTTGACATTAAATATCTGTAGTCTATCTGTAGTGTATCGATACTAACCTGCCCGGCAGGAGTTTGGCGATTTTGGCCCATTGGTTTCCAAGTTGTTTGTGCGCTTGGTATATGACCCGGTCTTCGTGTTCCGTCCACGCCGTTTTCTTTATGGACGGGTTTAGGTGATTGTGCCACCTTTCTCTGTAAAAATAATAATATACTTACATTAATTTAACGGTGAAGGAAAACATCGTGATCATACCGTAGCGATTTTAAAGAATTTCTACGGTATGTAAGTCCGTCAACCCGACTTGGCCAGCGTGGTGGCCTATATGGCCTAACCACTCTCAATCGATTCTCTCGATTGTAGAGTAGGCCCGTGCCTAGCAGTGGGACGTATATTATGGACTCATACAATACAATACATTAATTTTATTATTTGTTATAGCCTCTTAGAGGAGCGAAAATTCTCGGCAATCGTGCATATTACTCTGTTTTTTTTTCGTAGTTTATTTAGATGAGTCATGGTAATTTTTTTATTGCGATGAATGGCGAGAAGAGCATGCCATTCGCCTGATGGTAAGCGATACGACTGCTCATGGACAGTAGCAAACCAAAGAACACCATGAATTACAAAGCAATGCTTGACATTCCGCTGAAATATATGACTGACATGTGCCTGTAATATCGATCTGATTTAATCTGGAGAATTATTTTGTTACTTAATATCAGTGAAGTCTATTATACTACTATACGTGATTGCAGTGAATTTACCTGGTTATTGATATTTGAAAATTACTTACAAAAGAAATTAAAATATGTTTTAAATTTAAAATAAGACGATTCATTGGGCGTATTGCCTCCTTCTCTATCTCGCACTATAACTTAATAGCAATGCTAAATGTATACAATAAGTAAATGAGAATTATTCTTACCTGCATTGCTTCCCTATCCTGCCCTTCAAATGCCTCGCTATTAGAGTCCATTTCTTCGGCCCGTACTTATCCACTAATTCGACGACTTTTTCATCTTCCTGCGAAGAAAGTGAAATAAAATCTTAAGCATTGTTAATTAGTAAGAAAACAATGTAAAAAAATCGAATATTCAAAATAAAAATTCCTATGACGAAATAAAATAAGAATATTGTTCAAATAAGTATCCGAGAATTCTTCGCGTCCTACCCATGGAGGCGGCTTTGCTTCTCCTCTGATGATCCTGACGCCTGTGCGAACTGCGTCGCGGAGACAATTAGCTTGGGTATGGAGACATTCATACCCAGCTCAAAAATACCCGCAGGGCGTCGCAGCAAGCCGTGGTACAATCGTGCCTGCGCTGCTGCTGCGCGCCTCAAGCAGTCCGCATACGCGGCGTGGCAAGACGCCAGGAGGCGTCGGGATCCAAATTCGAAGGAGGAGAAACTGAAGTTTAATGCCGCCTCTAGATCCAACAAAAGAGCCTTAGCTAAGGCCAAGGCGGAGCACATCCGCAGAATTGGCGAGCGGCTCCAAAGATATCCCTCTGGGAGCCGTGCTTTTTGGTCGCTCGCTAAGGCTGTGGAGGGCAATTTCTGCCTATCCAGTCTCCCACCACTGCGTAAACCTGATAACAGTTTGGCCCATAGTGCAAAGGAGAAGGCCGATCTCTTGGCCCAATTCTTCGCCTCGAACTCGACTTTGGATGACGGGGGAGCCACACCGCCGAACATCCCTTGGTGTGAGAGTCTCCTGTCTGATATTAAAATCACCCAGCGTGCTGTCAGACGGGAGCTCATGGCTCTCGACATCCATAAGTCGAGTGGGCCAGACTGTATCCCCGCAGTGGTTCTTAAGACGTGCGCCCCTGAGTTGACCCCCGTGCTAACGCGCCTTTACCGTCTTTCCTACAAAACCAACCGGGTTCCGGCTTCGTGGAAGGTCGCCCATGTCCACCCAGTACCCAAAAAGGGTGACCGATCGGACCCTTTGTGCTACAGGCCGATTGCTGTCACATCCTTACTCTCCAAGGTCTTGGAGCGAGTTATAAACACTCAGCTCCTGAGGTATCTTGAGGACCGCCAGCTGATTAGTGACCGCCAGTACGGTTTCCGTCACGGTCGTTCAGCTGGTGACCTCCTCGTGTACCTCACGCACCGTTGGGCGGAGGCTTTGGAGAGTGGGGGTGAGGCGATTGCGGTCGGCCTTGACATAGCGAAGGCGTTCGATCGAGTGTGGCATGGCGCCCTTCTAGCGAAGCTACCTGCGTATGGTATCCCTGAGGGACTCTGCAAGTGGATCGCCAGCTTTTTGGATGGTCGGAGCATAAAAGTCGTAGTGGACGGCTGTTGCTCCGAGACCAAGACCATTAACGCTGGTGTTCCACAAGGATCGGTGCTATCGCCTACACTCTTCATCCTGCATATCAATGACATGTTGTCTACCGACAGCATGCATTGTTATGCGGATGATAGTACGTGTGACGCGCGATACATCGGCCATCAGAGTCTCTCTCGAGGTTCCATTGAGGAAAGACGGTCTCAACTTGTGTCTGAAGTCGAGAGATCTCTGGGGCGGGTCTCCGAATGGGGTGAATTGAACTTAGTTCAATTTAACCCCTCGAAGACACAAGTTTGCGCATTCACTGCGAAGAAGGACCCTTTTGTCATGGCGCCGCAATTCCAAGGAGTTACTCTCCAAAGATCCGAAAGTATTGGGATCCTCGGCGTCGAAATATCAAGCAATGTCGACTTTAGGAGTCATTTGGAGGACAAAGCCAAACTGGCGAGCAGAAAGTTGGGTATCCTGAACAGAGCCAAGCGGTACTTCACGTCGGGTCACAGATTGACGCTCTACAAAGCACAAATCCGGCCCCACGTGGAGTACTGCTCTCACCTCTGGGCAGGTGCCCCAAAATACCAGCTCAACCCACTTGACTCCTTACAGCGACGAGCTTGTCGAATAGTCGATGATCCCAATCTTACGGACAAATTGGAACCGTTAGGACTGCGGAGAGACTTCGGGTCTCTCTGTGTGTTCTATCGTCTGTTCCATGGGGAGTGCTCCGAGGAATTGTTTGAGATAGTACCAACGTCGCCCTTCTACCATCGCACCACCCGTCACCGCAGCAGAGTTCATTCCTACCACCTGGAAGCGTACCGCTCCCGAACGGTACGTTTTCAGCGTTCTTTCTTACCACGTACGTGCAAGCTCTGGAATGAACTCCCTGCATCGGTGTTCCCTGAGCGCTATGACCTGTCCTTCTTCAAAAGAGGCTTAAAGAGAGTACTCTCCTTAAGGTAGGCAGCGATTTTGTTGTGCTGGACCCCTGGCACTGCGAAGTTCTCTGGGCAGCGGTAGCCGCTTACCATCAGGCGGGCCGCTAGCTCGTCTGCCTATAACGGCAATAAAAAAAAAAAAAAAAAAAAAGTATTTAAAGCTAAGCGGGTCGTTTCCCATCATTTATCATTTGCCTATGAATATTTAGTTATAGGAAAAAGTTAAAATAATAGATTTTATTGAATAGCGTATACCAAACATGTTTAAGTTTTATTAGGACCCCGACATTTTTCAATATAACTGTATCTCAGAATATCTGTGTATCTCAAAAGATAACAAATAAAATTAATGTAATCCCTATTCCATCGTAGAAAGATTTAAAAACTCCACTAAAATTGATTGTTTGTGGACTTGTTTGATTTCGCACCGATCTTACTCACAAACAACTACTTTTTATCATGTATAAATGGTCTTTAAAGTTTCAATCAGCCGGCAAAAAAACAAAACAAGAAAAGAAAGAAAAAAACTAAAAGAAACCATCTGATCGAAGCGAAGCGTGCGAAAATACGTTAAACCACAAGGTGAACCAGTTGCGTGGGTGCAAATAAAACGAAATTACAAACGATTCGATCAGCTGTGTGGGTGTTGCATTATGACGTATTATTGTAGAAGATAGATACTCAAATTGATTTATTTGGACATCCAGGGGTAGGTGATATTGAACAACCTGAGGGGTCTGTGTCAAAAAAACATTATTCGAGACCAACGAGAATGCATTTTAGGAGACCGTGACTTATTCTGGCTTTTTTATTTTTTTTAAGTATTTCACAGTGACTACAATATCAAAACACCTTAGAAAAAAATAATAATAATAAATTAACACAACTATGCAAAGATTTCACAATAGATCTAAAAACTAAAATATTTGGGGGCCTCTGCTGTAGATTGACAATATTACGAATGAAGATCACCAATTTAATTCCTATTTACCCTTGTGTTTCTATTTATCGCTTTATAGTTACTAAATATGGCAAACACACAATGGCTCTACACCAAATCGTGATTTTAAATCATCGGCTACCATAATCACTTTGTACTTACACGGTTTCCTTCCAATCAGACATGCTATTTTAAAATCGATTGAATACAAAAAAATGTTTGCTACATATATCGATATGTATCGATTATTCGAGTAATTATTTAATTGGATGTTTTTAGGCTTGTGTATTTCCGGGAAGTTACAAAGCGCCTGAGGCATTATAAGATTTCATTTATTTTATTACCTAGTGGCGTGGTGGACTATATGGCCTAACCACTCTCAATCGATTCTCTCGATTGTAGAGTAGGCCCGTGCCCTGCAGTGGGACGTATATGGGCTGATATAGATAGATAGATAGATAGTGGCAGAATTTGCTTAAGACCTTTTTTCTTATCTCGCCTCATTGGTCTAGTTACTACAAATATGATCTATGAACCGTGAGGTTTTGAGTTCAATTTTCAGGTGAGAAACAACTCTGTTTGTTTATTTCTGTTGGGACAATCCTATATGAGATAGACTCGTTCTCTATCACTAAAAGTGATGGCTACTAAAACACGCGACTTTTTGTTGGACCCAACACACCCCAAATAGGATCAAGGCTTCAAAATGCAAAAAAATGAGTTATAATTAGGTTAACACAATTATAAGTTATAAGTGCGTGGTGGCCTGTTGGTAACGGACCAGACGCGGCTGCCTACATATTCACTGTGGTCGCGGGCTCAAATCTCAGGGCACACCTCTGACTTTTCGGAGTTATGTGTGTATTGATAGTCAATCACCACGCACTTTTAACGGTGAAGGAAAACATCGTGAGGAAACCTGCATACCGTAGCGATTTTAAAGAATTTCTACGGTATGTAAGTCCGCCAACCCGCACTAGGCCAGCGTGGTGGACTTTATGGCCTAACCACTCTCAATCGATTCTCTCGATTGTAGAGTAGGCCCGTGCCCTGCAGTGGGACGTATATGGGCTGATATAGATATAGATAGATAGATAACACAATTATGTTAAAAACATAAAATATTGATCAATGAAACAATATCAATAATTGAAAACCAGTACACGTGTCCTTGTAAATAAGATAATAACTCAATACATACGGGCATTAAGTTTTTTCTCATCTCGTTTAACGTATGACATCATTCATTATCTGCCACAGCGAACTAAATATAATACCCTGTGAATCTTTTAGTCTGGAATTTTATTGGGGCCTTGCAAGGTTTTCTGTGTGTCAATTTGATAATCTTTAATCAGTTTTGGTCCAAATTGAGAGGCCGTGCTTACGATCCCTGAAACTTGGGAGTGTAAAATATCTTAGTATGATGGGGGCCTATATCTAAAAATAAATAAATATGACTGCCTCGGTGGCGTAGTTGTACTACGGTACGACTACAAAGCTGAGGTCTCGGGTTCGAATCCCGGATCGGGCAAAGTGATGTTGGGTTTTTCTATTCATCATCAGCCCGGAGTCAGGAATTTGTGCCCGATATGGCGATAGGCTCGCCCCCTATCACATCATGGGACGGAACGTACAAGGCCAAAAGGTAGGTGTCCTGGTGGCGCCTCTGCCTACCCCTTCTGGGATAAAGGCGTGAGTTTATGTATGTATAAATAAATATGGGATGAAATGACGACGGTGATGAAAAGCTAGCTAAATTGGTGATGGTATCTTAGGCTTCTGCTTTGGATTAAGGGGAGTACCAGTACAGTTACACCCAAAATCAGAAGCAACAATATTTACTGCATAATATTTAATATCATCAGTAATATTAAAATCTCTCAACAATTAGGACTTGATGTTCCTTAAAATGTTTTGAATTAGCATTATATGAAAAGATATTTCATAGGTCTGTGCAAATTTTGAGGTACTTCTATGTTTAGCCACAAACTTCCTGTGGCTAAAATGTTTGTATTCACATTGCATAATCATTTTAAGTACTCAAGAGGCCTTACACGATAATAATGTACCTGAAATAACATAAATAAATATACACCCAACAGTCACATACATAGTCCTGACCCCACACTAAGATCGAATCTTGTGTCGTGGGTATCAGGAACTACGAGACATTTCGATCTCACAAATACCCAGACCCGAAACAAAATGTACATATTATTTTAAGTAAACATTCACACAGGCCGATCGCACGTGGTGTCAAACACACAAAAAACTTGTGACCCAGTCAAGGACGCAGACATGTCACAGAATACGGTTGATTAGGTCGTTTGTAGATGCGGGGTGGTGAAGATTTATTCCAACGGGCTAATGATGAAAACTTATTTGAAACCATTGACTTATATTCTACCGATAGACGAGACACGTCAAAGAAATAAAGTGCCCCCGTATTTTAAAATCACACTGCAATATTACATCACTTACCTGGTATTTTATTAAAATATTGTAACATCAGACGATTTGCTTTCGGTTTGACGGCAAAACATTCATTTATTACTTTTAAACGTATACGATAAGGCGTACTGCACTGTCACTGTCACGAAGCAAACTGATTCATGTGCGGTGCATGCACCGCAAGTAGGTGGGACACATTTTTTGTACTGAATTTCTTATCTAGTGTAAAATTGATATCGATGTTTGAAACCATGTACAGTGTATTGTCAAGCGTATCAGCAGTTCGTACACCGAAAATCATTAAAGTAACATTAATTTTATGATTTCTGTTCTATTTTTATACTTTTTATGAATTTCGTTGCAGGTTTGATAATTTTGACATTGCCAGAGACTTGCCGAAATTAAACGCTCGATGTGATTATTGTTATATTTTCTCTATAGATCTCACTACAGCAAACTCACTCACGCTCGCGAAGTTTATATTGGGTAATGTGTCTGATGTTATGTGAAATTATGTCTAGATTTATCGATAGTTTAATATGTCTGGTTGGTCAAATAACACAATTGAAACTACATTCATTGATAATTTATAGTATTAACTCAATATTGGATAAGATTTTACTTGAGGACTTATACAAGGTGTATCGAAACGGTGTCCAAAAACGAAGCCAGGAGGTAGTTTTGGTTATTACAGATACAATGCAGTTACATATTTCGTAAAATAAGCAAAAGTTTATTTTTTAAATATCATGGTGTTTGGGTGGTAAATACATAGTTTTTGCTAATATGTAAAATAATTGAAAACCCTGCACACCATTGCGTCTATAAAAATAAAAAGGTGTACATTATTATTTTAGGAAAAATATGTATTTGCCACCCAAATAACACAATAAATACGTTTTTTATTTGCATAATTTTTTGTTGCGTTGTCTGTTTTCGGTTGCAGTTTGGATATACGCTTTATTAGGCATTTTCTCAAAACCTATTTATATTCTAAAGACCAAATGAGGCCATTGTCCAGAATTAATAAATCATCGCCGACACACCTAAAATTCTTATACTACGTGAGAAAACGACTTGGATTTTTTCGTAATTTGCATGCGTTTATGGCGGGTATAAATATTTATAAGTAAATAAACGCGGCGTGTTAGTCATCGATTGTTTCAGTTCGAGTTATTTCATTGATAGTATTCACACGGAATATGTCCGTAAGGGGCCACGTCTATAAGCGAATCACAAGCCGCGTTTAGTCCGCCCACGCAAGTTCATAATAAATTCGGAACTGCAATATTTTGTACACTTTAAATTTTTGGTACAAAAACTTAAGCTACTGTGCTGAGTGTGCGTTTTAACGAACTACATACAAAGTATAGCTCCGTATATTTTTTTGGTAATCCAATGAATTCACAATAAAAAGATTTTAAATTTAAACCAGCATGTTAGACTATGAGGCTTACTTCTGAATGGGTTAATGTCAAGCATCATTCGTAAAAATGTATTCCAAATCATTCTGCAATATAACATATACCCTTGTAGGCAAAGAATATTTTCGAAATCCTTTTTAGTCTCCCATGTTACAGACCTAAATTGAGTATAAGTATTTTTCAAATTAATATTATACTATTCTAAGCAATCGCAATTGATACATACTAAACAGTACACACGATATTTTAGTAACACGATATGAAGAAATCGGTCCGTTCATGAAACGTCTGCGGACGTTGTATAAAGAAATATGTCCATACATGAGACGTGTGAGGTCTCAATTGCCGTAATTACACCTTCGCGGGATCCTACCATTTACTTAAATACTTAAACATTGCGTTTAACTAGAATTATGGAGCACCTTAGACAGTGTCGTGACCTGTATTGAGTCTTTTGCTTTGTTTAAAGTAATAATTGTGCTACAAGGATTTTTTTCTAGACAAAGTGACCGTAGTACATCTAGCATTTACATTGTTGGAAGTATTAATAGATTGTTATTAATTAATTATTATCCATAGATGTTTTTATCCAGGCTTGGTAGTGTCTACAGTGAACCTGATGCAGTGAAAAACTGTCCAGAAACAGTGTAAATGGGGGACATATTGATGCGATCTTTCGATATTGATGCTAACTATGCATGCTTAATTGGTACTACCTATTGCAAAAGGACCCGAGATTATAAGAAGCTGGTACACGTAGATCGGTAAACCAAAAATCAAGGAAAATGCAATTGAATATTAAATTATAAATAAAATCTTTTGTAGACATGGTTTTCTTATAGCGATGAATGGCGAGACGAGCATACCATTCGCCTGATGGCAAGTGATACGACCGCTCGTAGACATTAGCATGAATTACAACACCATGAATTACAAAGCAATGCTTGGCATACCACTGCGCTCGCCATCCTGAGACACAAGATGTTAGGTCTCATTATGTCCGGTAGTTACTCTCACTACAATGTCCTTCAAACCGGAACACAACAGTGCAATTGCACTGCTGTTTGGTAGAAGAAAAAGACATTGCGGTGGTACCTACCCAGGCGGCCTCGCAAATATGAGAGACCTACCACTAGAAACTGTATAAAAATAACGCATAATCATAAGTTATTAGTAGACCAAGATAGAACAACGGCTTTATAAATAATCCTACACTAGAACCCATTTTTTTTACTAAATAACCTAACTAAAATTAATATTCGAAACAAATTAAACTCCGCTAGCATTTCAGTAGAGTGACGTCACAGTCCATAAAACTTATACGGCAAATATACATGACAGAGTTTTATGAATGAAATCCATTGTTTGTAACGTGAGTTGAATGAGAATCGAGGTTATTTACGTTTACTTACATCACTGATTTATATCTTCATTGAAAATAGTACGCTTGGAATGGAGTAGGCTTTTTGAGGAAGATAATTAACTGCTGTATACAATAGTATGTACGTAAAAAAATACAGTGAACACTCAGCCACAAAATACTTCTGTGACTCAGCCATATCAGAAATCACGAGAATTTTTCGTCTCAATACACCCCGACTACAAACAAATATTTTTGGATTATTTTCGCCTCAGTGAGGGAATCGAAACACTTATCCTTGAAACAAGTATTTGTGGAGCACACAAACATTTGAACACATAATATGATTGATACCACCAAGCGCAATTCTTGATCAATAAGTGTTTTTATTTTTATTTTATATTTTTTTCTCTTTTTTTTACTTGTACTCATTTAATATGTGTACTATAGTATATTTCCTTTTTATCTTCTATCTTCTATCTTCTAGATAATGTATACTTTGGACTGCCCTGTTTTTGCTTTTTAATATCCATCTCATTGTCTGTACTTATTATGTATGTTATTTTTTTCTTTTAGGCAATAAAGTGTTTATAACTAGATAAATAAACAAGCACCTTACTGACGTTTATTTAACCACTTATGAACTAATCTACGACATCTAATGCCAGTAGTGATCGCCAGTCAGTCTATCAAGTATCAATGCAGGACACATGAGTCACTGCACGCCTGCACGCAACACGCATCCGCATAATTAACTACCCTCCCCCCGCGACGCACGACCCACGATGCGAATGTTTGGTCAAATGGAATGTTTGATCAAACGTTTATAATTGATCAAATGTTTGTATGCTAGTACATTTTGAGTGCGTTTTGAATCTACATAAGTCTTATCCTATACGGTGGTCGTTCTTGCGTGCTTTCGATAAACGAATCCCGCTTTTTTTAAATATCGCGATGTCATATTGATAATTCATGCATGTTTTTAATTTTTCATAGTTACGTGAGTGTTCATAGGTAATAATAGCTTTCTTTAATGGGTATGGGAAAAATCATGGGAAAACCTAAAACCAATATAGGTCAAAGAACGAATCGAACAAATTAAGAATATATTCTATCAATACGCATTATAACCACCGTGGCAGACAATAGCCTTGTTGATAATCGCAGATTTCATAAAAACTTAAAATTAAGAAAGAAATTAATGCTCATATTGGTTTAACGGCCCTAAACTAAAGACCAGAAGAATATTTTACATACCTCTTTCGTCCACGGCCCTTTGACTAGTTCAGGGTTGACCACCTTGGTCCACCGCTGCTGGCATTGGACGTCCGATCTGTCTGGAAACTCGGCCGCTATCATCTCCCAGTTATCTTTGTACATCTTCACGAACATTTTTAGTCTTTTATCCTGGAAATTGAGTTGATACTTCATTAATTTTTGAAAAGGAGAAAACAAATTCATTTTTAATTAACTGCTGAATTTTTTTTTGTTATGATGTCATCTGTTGAATTGACGAATTTGTCGCTGACTCGCAAACATAATATCTGAAGACATTCAAACAGATAACCGAGCGGGGACCGATCCTGCGAATTAATTTAACCCACCAGACCAATCAGGAATTCCATTAATCATTAACATGGATGACACTTCTCGGAAGTGATATTTACTTCTCTTTACAAATGTTGACTCTAATTTCTGTTACAATTTTTCAAGAATTATAGGAATGACCCAGGAACCGTGAAGAAAATAGTCTACACTCTCCTTAAAGGTGGGAAGCGCACTAATGGTAATGACGTAATGACGTAATGACGTAAGGTAATGACAACTTTTCATATTGTGAAATATCTGCTCTTTGGCATCTTATTCCATAAAAAATAGCAGCAGCGTCAATCAGTTATCAAATAATTATAGTACATTACGTTAATATAAGATAGTTCGTACCTCCTCCTTAGTCCACCTGCCCCTATTAATATTCTTCCTCTGCCCAGAGCCTTTGGTTGTAGCCGGCGCATCCTCGTACACCGCCGAGTCTTCGGAATATTCGCTCGACTCGGAATCATAGCCGCTTTTTCTGCAGACAAGTAAATGTGGGCGTTAGTGTGGTTTATGTAGGGAACTGATATGCGTAAGTTATGAGATATTTAGAAAAATCAATATTTTCGGGGATTTTATTCCTTGTTAATAAATATATTAATTTATAATAATTATTACGAACCCGGATTCAGCCGAATTTCCCGTGGTAAATAACAGCCTACACCTTATTTTGATGTATGAGCTATAATACTTGTAAAGTTTTATCAAAACCCTTCCATTCGTTTTTGTAAATGAGAAACAAACATTCACACATCAATGCATCCCCACATACTTTCACAATTAATCGTTTTATCAATGACTTTTTCAATAATGAATTAACACCTTAAAATATCAAATCTAGTCAATTAGTGTCAATTCAATGAAACACAATGTAATCAAGCAATTGTATCAGTAAAAGTACAAACAAAGTTTCGTATAAGGAACAAGGGAAAATATTCGCGAGCGACCTTCATACGGTATCCTCGAGTGGACTAGTAGGCTGTATCACGTATGATTTGTCAATACACGTGACACGATAGAAATAAAGATTAGTACTGGAAATAAAGTCGTCGATGTAGGAATTTATATCAGGCTATATCTATGACACAATGCTTGCATCATAATTATACCTATAATACCAAGCGGTATAATACGGTTTGTTGTCCGCCAACCCGCACTAGGCCAGCGTGGTGGACTATATGGACTAACCCCTCTTGATCGCACTCTCGATTGTAAAGGAGGCCCGTGCCCTGCAGTGGGACGTATATGGGCTTATACAGATAATACGGTTTAATGGTACAATTGTATTAAATCATGTTTGTATTTCAATTTCTGCATGATTATAAAATTAGCAAATAAAATATTTACTAATCCCAAGACTTTTACCCGTTAACGTCACAATCGCATGAATCGACAAAAATATTTTATGTATAAGACACACTATACTTCTGGCAACCTGTGTGACGTCAGCCTTTTGGGACCTAAGTTGACAACGAAATAATAGATCCAAATTTTTTTTCTGGTAAAGGTAATCTAACATCAAAGACGTGAAAGAAATCCAAAGTACTATCACGCAGTTATTCAATTAAAGAGGTCTTCGGCATACAAACAACTTGAACATATAGTATAACCAACAAATCATTCACTAGGTGATCTTCAAAATAATTTATCCACAAAAATGTTAAATCAAACAACCTTATCGCAAAGACTGTAATTAAACAAAACTCCCGGGCGTACTCTTTAGGAATGTGAAGTATTATTTACAAGATTGTGAGATCTTACTGCTTAGCCCTTACGCACTATTTGTGAGCAAGTCACGTTCCTTATTATCCACTGATGATCATTATGTATAAAATGTTTTCATACTCGGAATTCCATATTTTTTCATTCAAAACTAATTGTCTTACCTTTTAGATCCATTAGCTGTAGCTACCATTGTTTTTTTTTTTATGTGTGATATGATTAGTTTTAGGGAAGAATAGTTTTGGCGTTGACGTTACTTTTGACTAATTTCGGATTTCAATATAAACAATAAAGAAAACCAATCAGTTACCGATTTGTGACCTTTTAAACCTAAAAGGTAAGAAGAGTACAAATCAAATATTGAGACCGAAAAGTCTCTCGTAGTTTCTGATACCCACGACACAAGACTCGATATTAGTGTGGGATCAGGACTATGTATGTGACTGTTGGGTGTATTTATTATTTATTATTATTAATTAAAAATATCAACGCTGTCATTAAAATATTCTATTATGAAAAGGCTCTCCTCCACCACACAGACCCTGAATTGGTGGACCTCCCATACCTTTCATATTATAAAGAACTCTTAAGTAGCATTAGTCATGGTTATTCTTTCACCATTACATTAATTAGCCATTGTGACACATATTAATTCGTAGAACAAACCAGTGAAACCCAATACGCAAGTACCAAAACAAAAAGCGAACCAGGAAACCTGGCTAAATTCGTCCAAGTTATTCCAAGCTCTAACTTCGATCCTAAAAATAATAATACTGGCAACGCTTACGTAATCCCAAACTAGTATTGGGGCCTTGTTTGGAGTCAGAACACGTGTTCTATATTGTCGAACTAGCTATTTGATGTTTGCTACGTTTTCGGCGGTTCCGGTTTGTACTGGGATCTTCCAAGATCGAGATAAAGGCTTTAGTTTGACGACTGGGATGAGGACGGGTAAAATTCTGTTAACATTATAAACGTGGTTACTTTTATTTTAAAGAACATGAATCGCGAGACGAGTACGCCATTCGCCTGATGGTAAGCGTTACGACCGCTCCTGGACGGTACCAAAACCAAACAACATGAATTACAAAGCAATGCTTGCCATTCCACTGCGCTCACCATCCTGACACATAAGATGTTAAGTCTCATTATGTCCAGTCGTTACTCTGGCTACAATAACCTTCAAACCGGAACACAACAGTGCATTTACACTGCTGTTCGGCAAGAAAAATAGACATCTCGGTGGTATTACTTGTCTTAAAATAATTGGCAAAGCTACAAGCCCCGAGATAATAGGTTAAAACTGATCGTCATTATCAACATGATTTTCACTGCTGAAGTTGATTCTTTTAAAATGCATCCTGAGCGAACTGTTGTAATGGGCTTGTTAGAAGATACATTCGTAAAGCTGATATCTCTAGCAATTTTTATCACAATCTGTGCAGAAATTTGTATATTGTCTGTAGATATCAATACTCTGATTGTACCAATAAAATAAATAAAAGTGGAGAGACACCTGTACCCTGTAATGGCATATGTAAAGGATGATGTTATTATAGTTCTCTATGAAAATACTTTTAAAGCTTCCACTTTTGTGATATCTATTGGCAAAAATTTTACATTTCATAAGCTTCTTTCTTTATAAAACATTGATGTCATATCTTAAAATACATTGTCAGTCATAACGAAATCAATTTATTGCATATACAGTAGACTGGAAGGGACGAAACATTCGATAGCTAAAATAGGTTTTAAAACTGTCTATGAATAAGATAGTTACAATTTAAGTTGATAAGCAATTTATAGATAGTTATTGTGTTTTAAATAATAAGGGCGTAGAGTTAGAAAAACAAAAAAGTTACATCAAAGCTATCATCACATCACTACTAATTAGATAGAAACTAGACACAACCTAAAAAAGCTGTTAAACCAGCACCGGTGCTATAGAAACTATAATAAACATTCACAAGGAAGAAAAATGATCTTGACTGTATAAAATTCTTCAGTTTTTTACATCTCCTAATATGAAAATATCTAAATAAATAAGTACACCCAACAGAGACATCCATAGTCCTGACCCCACGCTAAGATAGAGTCTTGTGTCGTAAGTATCAGAAACTACGAGAGACTTTTCGGTCTCACAAACACCCAGACCCGGAACAAATACTTGTGGATCACACAAACATTTGTTTCGGTGGGGGGATTGAACCCGCGGCCTCTCATTTCACAGGCAGCCTCTAACCAACTGCGCCACGGAGGCTGTCAAATCTAATTATGTTTTCTTGATTTGTCACCTATAAAATCAGCTGCTTGAATGACATAATTCTTAAATTTTTATTCATATTCATTTATTATTATTATTTATCAGTCAAATATGAGACATAAACCGAGTTTCGTTTTAGAAAAGACTTAATTTGACAAACCTGAACCTCCAGATTTATGAAACTCAAGCTCTGTAATTGTTATACCTACTAATAAGGCGACCGAAGTTAATCATTCACAAACAGTTCCTTGAATAGACTTTCAACACGTCCGAAACAAAAAGCTAAAAATGTTAATAGACGTCGACAAATTGCCAACCAATTCTGTCACCCATCACGGTTTTTTAGACCCTGTGATGAATAAATAATTTTAAGCCCGGCGTAGCGCCCTTTGAGTGAATGATGAATACGGGTTGAAAAAAATGTCGCCAATCGTAGGCACACAATGAACTTCGCTGAATATGGACGTGAGATATTCCGGAGTACAAAGAGTTTTAAGCTTTACGTCTCGTCGGCAGTTTATTAAGGAACCAGTTTTTTTTAACATGTCAGTGCTCGCGCACCGGACTGTTCGAACGACTTGTTCGTAAACTGATAAGTCATTGCTAATTAGTTGGACATCGTGTTTTTGGTATTTGTACCTATTTAGTGCGGCGAATGTGTGGACTGACTCATTGAAATGGTTTTCGCCACACGTAGCTTGGCAATGCCAAAGGGTTTGTTAACCTGTTGTCTCCCTTTTATTACACAAGACCTAATTAATTGCCAGGATAATATGAATATTATAACAATTAGCACTCTCGAATTACAATTTCTGACGAATTACAAGCCAGTATAATAATAATGATATCTGAGCAGGATAATTTCCACGTCCATAATTGATGAACATTCACGAGGCCAAACTATAGCGGGGAAAAGCCTCTGCTAATATTAAAACAGCAAGAGACGAGCGACAGTGGGATTTTATTGTAATAATCATTATTATTAATGCGTCCACAATTTTTATGTACACTGTTTTTACAAACACCTCAACAACATAATTAATAACAACCACTAGATCTAAATAAATACTTAGAGACAAATGCTAAAATTGCATAAAATAAAAGAAACTTAATGAGACCTAGTCATAAAATTTCATATAATTTAGATTTGATCGGTCCATAATACCATAGCGGGTTGCAAGTGTCCATTAAAACAACCAGCATGCGAAGGTTAAATCGCGATTATATTACTTTCGGTGAGGTAAGAACGGTTGAAAAAACAACAAGATTATTTATGCATGCCGCCATCGAGACATCAGCTGATAGCCAACACGTTTCTCTCATTCATTGCAAATGTTCGCAGTAAACTGGATTTTTGGAATTTTTCTTGTCTGATGTATTGAATTGCGTTAGACGTTGTGGGAATATTGTAGTTACTGGTTTTATTCCTTAAGTTTGGTCTTAGTATCACTTTTAAAATAGAATTGTTGGATCCTTGCTTTACCTTTTCCCCTTATTTCCTTCCTTTTCTTTGCTCATAGAAAGCTTTTCAACAAATTGTATCCAATTTATGGCGACTACGTTGATAACTATCAACGAACAAGACGTCATGTCTTGTTCGTTGATAGTTATCAACGTATAATAATCACCTGTTATACATTTACCTTAAATGGACGATACATGTTACATTCTAAATACAAAGGAAACTGCAATTTAATTACTAACACAATAATGGTATCAAGACGCAAAACTTAATGGTATGATAATGACGTACTCACTCATATAACATCACGGATATCCAAAGTAACTCTCCAACAACAAAAACTCCATATTTATCAAGCGCACAGTTTCATTAGCTTCCCGCCAAAATTCCACGACCGAACCGCACCCAAAATGGATCCTACCTACGCCAAGTAAGGAACATCACTGGCGAAGAAAAATAAAAGACCACGATTCCCACACGCACACACCCACACTAAGGGTGTGGGGATAAAAAGAACCCACCACACAAGACAAGGATGGAGAATGTGTAATAAACCAAGTGCGAAAGAGATGGATGATCAGGTACAGAAATCATACCCTGTCAGGAGTGTGACGCAAAAGGCAGGTGTAAGCTGGCGATAGTTGGGAACAAAGGAACTTTTTCTATTGGATAGGTCAGTCTAGGCATGAAGTTCATTCTGCTTACTAATCGTGTGACAGTACATGGAGTAATTATTTTTTTTTATCAGCGAAATGCTACGGTAATTACACAACACGACAAACTAAGCAAAGTCTACGCGGCATTAGAATAATTGGCGCTTGACCGTGAAACCCAATACCATTTTTTTTTTATTGTCGGACATTTTTTTTTGGCCATTTATCCTATTTCATTACAAAAACATCAATTATTATCTGTCAAATAATTCAATAACTCTTAATAGCTATGCTAGTACCAATGCGTATACTAACATACTTCCTTTGCCGCTACAGCTAGAATAAAAATATTTTCGAAAGCATACGCTTGCAGCTATTCAAACAGGTACAAGTAATTTGGAAGGAAAGTTGAAGACGAATCATTAATGATATCTAAAGGCCCAACCGAGCCCTACCTGCCGCATTATCGGGTTGAATTAATCACACTTTTATCTTCCAGAATATGTTGTCTGATTACTCTTATTTAAGTTCTTTATATTATGCCGTAAACATATTGCACCATACGATTAGTAGTAATAAAGGTGGAAGGCATCAATGCAGAATTTAGTTTAGTTTACTATTATTTATGCTTACAAATCGATTTGAGCAATTCTGCATTTAAAATTAAATGTTATTTTCACCAATACATAGTACATTTTATAATAATTTATGTCACAATCAGTGCAGCTAAGTTATGCCCTTTTTCCTACGTTGTTTTTTTCAAAAAATATTATTCAAAATTCTAAATGTCTATTAAAATCGAGGTAAGAATACGTGCTCAACTGTCAAGTTGTATTATGCCGGAGTAAATAACATATTGCGTTTAAAGTAAATATTGTATGAATGTAAACCTTATCGCAAACGACGTCTGCATTGCATATCAGTATTTAGTACTATAATTATAACATTGCGCTTTGCGTAATTATTCATTATTTTAACCGAGTAAAATACGCATTCCCCATACACTATTTAATACTCTGCAATAAAGTAAAGAATCAAATAAAACTAAATTATAACAGTAACAAATAGAAGAAAAAGAAATAGTAATATGAAACTGGCCTTATGCAAAATCCGAAACACGTGTCGATGAAAAAATCACTTTCAATAGCAATGCAAGCAAAAAATGCACAAAAACACGGGGTTTTTAGAGTGCAGCGGATGTTCTGATTGAAATAACGGGACAAGTCAAGGAATGTTTATGTATTGCAAATGTGGAGAGAGTGCTGAAAGACCTTTAGCAGGGGCTTATCATAAGATCCCTCTATATCTGTGACAGATTACTGGAGTAGATCTCTTAAATGTGAGAGGCCGCCTGGGTAGCCACAACAGCAATGTCTATTTCTCTCGCCAAACAGCAGTGTAAATGCACTGTTGTGTTCCGGTTTGAAGAACGTTATAGCCTGAGTAACTACTGGATGTAATGAGGCTTAACATCTTATGTCTATGGATAGCGAGCGCAATGCGAGGCATTGCCTTGTAATTCATGTGTTTCATTCAATTCGGTGTTGTTTGGTTTTGCTACTGTCCATGAGCGGTCGTGTCACTTATCAACTGGCGAATGGCTTGCTCGTCTCGCCATTCCTCGCAATAAAAATAAATATTGGGAATGAAGGTAGAAAAACGGATAGAGGATTATACTATGTTAGTTAAAAAGTTTTAATTTATCAAGTATATTGAATCTGTTGCAGAAAACGACAAGTTTATAGCAAAATAGTAACTACATGAATATTAGGGTAACGATTAATCCGCCTAATAACCCAGGAATAAATAAATACACCCACAGTCACACACATAGTCCCGACCCCACATTAAGATCAATTAACTCTTGTGTCGCAGGTATCAGAACTACGAGAGACTTTTCGGTCTCACAAACACCCAGACCCGAAAGAAATATTTGTGGGCCGCACAAACATTTCTCTCGGTACGGGGATCGAACCCGCGGCCTCTCGTTTCACAACCGGCGTCTAACCAACTGCGCCACGGAGGCTGTCAGGAATGTAACTGATATGATTTTAATGCGCAGCAAAAACTAAGTAACGTTGCAAAAATCTAAGATTTCCTAACATATTAAAAACATTCAGATATAACAAAAGAAAGGAATATAAAACATTATATTAATTTCCACTTGCCGAAGCCAAGCGGAAGACAACATTTTAGCACTTTCATTCTTAGATCCGAAGTGATAAATATTGTACTGAATAAGCTAAATTTGAATAATCAAAAAAATACAATACTTAGATAAATATTACGAGCTCCTGTTACTTTTAGTAACTTAAAAAATGGAACCTTTTAAAGTTTTTGAGTCCGAAAATATGTAATTCACGGCATACTACCTATTTCACAGGCCAACCTATAAAGCTAACTTTAAACCTAAATACGAAATATCAAAAACCGTATTACATCATCGCTTACACAGACTGTTTCCTGTCTGGAGAACGATAACACTTCTATGGAACCGCTGTGATCCTGTTTCATGAGGTCATTGTCAGATAATGAATAATCTGATACGTTGAGATACGTGAGCTTTTCACACTGAGTACTGAGATGGATGTTGTCACGTTTATGGTGAAGGATTGTGATTGATTTAAGAGCTGAGTTGTGAGGGAGAGGTGGTTTTCGCTGCCGAAGATTTTATTTGGTACATGGCCTCGGCAAAGATGCTGACTGAATTTGACCTGATTGATGCAACCTTGTGCAGTTTTGTTCGACAGCACGGACAGTAACAAAAGCACACGAGAATATCATACGTTAAAATTATCCAATCAAATTCAACATTATGAATCACTGATACCACACCCCTATGAATCCTAGTAACAGAAAACTCTAAATGTACATTTAGACACCTTAAACATTCAACCCCAGTTATTTCCTGTCCACTGTCCCACTTGCCAATCAGATAACACCGTTGAAGACGTTTAATTAAAACGAGGAAGCCGGGGTCATTACGCACCTGTCCGGACATCACCCCATCAGGAAAAGAAACAGATTCTAGTATAGATACGAGTAGCTTGGGGGAAAATGGCCACATGTATTTGATCGCGAAACTTGCGGTAATTTCATTAATATTTAGAACTGTCGTGTTTCTTGGGTCGTTGAACGTTGAAGGTCTAGGTTTGATTAATGTCAAGATCGTATATAAACGTTACGAATTACGATAGATATAGGACTGGAAAATTTTCCAAAAATTTTGACGTAATTATTTTCTAAGCCATGCGTACAATTATATTGCGCCCACCGAACGTATTATAAGCGTAGGATATTTGCAAGTAAAAGTCGTAAGCAGAACTTTTATGACTAGATAATGTTTTGTGAAAAATCAATCATAATCCGCAATGTAATTGAACGAGTTTTTGGGAACAGAATTAATATTAAAAACCCGATTTTGAACAAGTCGTCACAGCTGTTTCAACCAGTACAACTTAATTGGATCTAACAAAATACGTTAGATTATCTAGTCGCATAAGTGCAGAAGCTTGTAGCATTCAAAAATATCGTCGATTTCCAAATTCTTAGCGAGACATTCATACTTTATGATGTCATCATACCTTTTTTTGGAAACAAGAAACGCATTCAATCCAGATAGAGACATATAAATGCTGATTTAATGTATTATTCACATAATAACGACATGAATTACGTTTTTATTTGTTTAAATATGTGTATCTTATTATTCTACATGTTTGTCCACTCATGATGCTAAATAAATGTTGTTTGCAATATTTTTGGATAACTTCTGAGCAAATACTGCAACATACAGTCGATCTCTATGTAAATCGAAATTTATGATACGACTAATGAAACCATATTGTGCAACGTAAAAATGGTATAAATTCCTTGTCAGTTGTCAAAAGTAATTAAATAATAGAAAGGACATCGCCAGGCTTTTTATATTTGTTTCCGGCTGTCATTCTTACAGTCAAAGAATCTTCACTTACGTTGAAGGAAGTCATTTCTGTGTTTGTGGTGCGCGCACTAATTTGATTTATAATGTCCGTTCCAGTTTATAACATCAAAGGTCACTAATAAACATAATTATAATTTTGAATTAACAAGACAACACACAATGGACAGTTATGGTGGATACATATCAACACTAATAACTTTTTAAATTACACTGATACATAATCAATAAAACTTTTTAAATGTCTAGTAGTATACGTATTTTAAGACTAAGCAATAATACAGACACGTCATTCCATTTCTCATACAGGCAAAACGGAATGCCATGTCCAGTCATTGCACGATTTAAATGTAGTTTGGACGCATTTAATTAAACAAATTTATATTCAATTATTCACATAAAAACAAAATATTATCGTTGTCGTGATATGGAGTGTTCTGTAAATAGCTAATTACTTCTGATTTAATAGGACACATTCCGTGACAATAAAATGACGTGGCTTTGAACTCAATAGAGGCTAATTTTTGACGGTAAACATTTTAAGAGCTTTTGTATTTGAGCAAGCATGCAATGTTTTAGAATTGGAAGTAGTATCTAAAACCGAATCATGAATACTGGCTTGAAATTCTTACACATAATAGTGATAACAAAATTTCTAATTTAATGGGCTTTGCCCAGCAGTGGGATTTTTCAGTTTAGTGTAATAATACTTATAATAGTTATGAACGAAGTAAATAACTGAAGTAGTTCGTGTGCCTCGTAGCCCATACCACACCTATTAGATAGATTAGCGAATTTTATTGTATATCCCAAATTAACCCAACATTTATTCGTTTTCTTTTCAACTAGTTACGTATGCATACTATTAGTTTCCACGTCTATCGAGTCCAGTCATTGATTGAGTTAATTTAACTAAGTGACAGCCTCCGTGGCGCAGTAGGTTAGACACCGGCTGTGAAACGAGAGGCAGCGGGTTCGATTCCCGCACCGAGACAAATGTTTGTGTGCACCACAGGTATTTGTTTCGGGTCTGAGTGTTTGTGAGACCGAAAAGTCTTTCGTTGTTACTGATGTTCAAGACACAAGACTCGAACTTAGTGTGGCGTCAGGACTATGTCTGTGACTGTTGGGTGTATTTAAGTGGTCCATTCATTTTTGTTTTCTTCATGCGTGTTAATACTACAATAATACGACTGTACTCAAAGAACCCTCCAACATAAAACAGCAACAAACACTAGCGACTCAACTTCACGCTTCGCTTAAACCACCCAAGGCTTTGTAACACAAAACCTCATAGAACCCTAATTCAACAGCACAAAAGATAAAATTGGCAATTTCCGTGCATGTCCCAAAACAAGGCGGTCCTCAAGGGGTTCCCTAAGGAAGTGTGCTGTTAGCTCAGGCATCGTGCGTGCTTCCGTCGTCTACAATCTGTTATTAGCACTTAGACCAACCAGTTCAATTGTGTCAAGTTTGTCGACATTGAGTTTTACCGCACGTGTTTGGTTCTGTTTGATGTGGATGTTTGGCTTATGAAATTGTCGTTTGGTGGGCATATGACGGGTCTGGCTTTATTATTATACAGCCATGTTCTTTTACTATGGGAGCACATAAAGTTAGAGACATAAGTATTGCGATCCATATTATAATTAGACTTGTGGATTATAAGACAGCATTATTTTTAATGCAATAAAGCATAAATATTTCAGTGATTATGTGGAGAACAGCAATATAACAGATAAATACGCAACAATTTCTTTAGTGCTTTTACAACCTGACGCTTAATAATCACAGACGTCGATTAAAGCGATTTTTACATGGGATTACCAAGCCTTATAAAGTAACCGGATTTTTTTAAAAAAAAGTCATATTTATCAATGACTCACTACGTCTTTAGTCCTGGCCATATCAGTATGACCTGCATCCTAACCTAACCTTCCTAGAACGGAAGCTCCCAGCATATTTGTCACATGAACAAAACAATGTTCGCGGATTACAAGTACGTCGATATCATATTAATTAAAGTTATCAAGAGTATTACTACATAGCGCATGTAGGTCATTTGATAAATGAAAATATTACATTTAATTATAAGTATACTGCGATGAATGATCGTATGGAGGCAACTGCGAGCTGTGTGGTCTATTATGGTGAAGCTCGGTCAGAAACGAGTTTTTAGAAACGCTTAGCACTGATGACACCTCGGTTCGAATCCGAGGCTAGGCGTTAAGTAGTTACTTTGACAAGAAACACAATAGGGTAATTAGTAATTGATTCTATCCGTTTTACTTTGTTCTAAGCATATTTAATTTGAACAAAATCTTTATTTTTAAGCCAAAGCGAAGGAAAAAATCAATACGCTCATCAGATACATAATGATAATCACTACGCTTTAAAAGGATCTACCTTAGAAAATGAATCACCCATCGAGGAGATAAAAGAAAAAAAGTGTGTATTATTAAAGCCTTAGAAAATCTTGATACATGAATGAAACACGATAGCAAAGCAGTTTCGTGCAACCCACGTATATTTATCTTATACAGCCATTTCACTTTATCCTTGCCCGTCTTGTCGCGAAGACAGGCGCAAATGCTTCAGAACAAGCCGGTGTAATCCATCAATGTTTTCTTTACCATGTTAAATTGCAAACCTATGCCCTTCATAATTAAATTATAGGACATCGTTAACATCCCCGCTTCTCAAGCGAACCGGCAAACCATCAATCATTTTCAAACACAAGCAAGTACTTTTATTTATATTTTTATCAGCTCGGCAAAAACTATACTGCACTTGTACCAACAAGCACCAACACCTGAGTGCAATATCGACGACATATAGTATGATCTACGAACTAGCAATAGACATAAATTGTATATAAGACTGCGACCGAAAAAGAAGCCAGTTGGTAGTATTAGTGACTTCAGACAAAATGCAACTAAAATTTTCGCACAAAAATGCTTTTTTGTAATTTTTAGTTGCATCGTGGCTGTAACCAGTTAAACACCACCTGGCTTCGTTTTCGGTCGCAGTCTTGATATACCCGGTATACCGCACACCATTCGACGCATTTCAGCATGCGTAATTGTTCCTTAAAACTTCGTTTAAAGGATCCAAGATTTTAATGTCCACAATTTCTGCAACAATATTTTTTTTTAATTTGTAAAATAACCAACTGTTTTCGCAGATTGGAAGATAGACTCAACAAAGGGCGACACTGACTTCTACTCCAGACCTCTCACAACGGACTTGATGTGATTTCATAGTAATTTATTAGAAAGTCCCTACTTCGTTTTCCAAAATTACAACAAGAGTTTTATTCCAAACGATCAATATTTTTAATTTAAACAGGTGCAAAATATCTGACAACACATTGGAATCTCGCACTATACAAGTTGTCTCAGTTACAGCTACGAACGATGCACGGAGTCAAATGGTAATTATTCCAGCAAACACATCGAGTACTGTTACACGACTCGAAGATGTGAACAAGACTCTAATGTCATGAGGTATGTTTATAAAAACGTGTGAAAATAGCTGAGAGCGAGATAGAAATGCGAAGTTAGGTAATATAGTTCACAAGTCGGAAACGTAATACGCGTTCATTAAGGTTACTGCGTGTAAATACATACGTGCAAAAGCTGATTAGATAATGAATAAATACACCCAACAGTCACATACATATTCTGACCCCACACTAAGATCGAGTCTTGTATCGTGGGTATCAGAAACTACAAAATACTTTTCGGCCTCACAAACACCCAGACCCGAGACAAATACATGTGGTTCACACAAACATTTGTCTCCGTGCAGGGATCGAACCCGCGGCCTCTCGTTTCACAGCCGGCGTCCAACCAACTGCGCCACGGTGGCTGTCTGAGATTTGTGATCATATCTTGACAACTTGCCGTAACCGTTAAAAGTTCAATTGTTTCTGAGTTCTTAGAAAGACTTGAAAATTAGTAGTGCTTATGAAAAAAAATTGTGTGGAAATGTTAGTTACTAAAGACATATTTCGTAGTGCAGTATGCGAAGAGTCATTTGTTATTCTACGAACCGTAACTAATGTTCCAAAAATGTGTAATCAACAAGGGTTCGTTTCTGTTAGGGTGTTGTAGTACCAAAAAGTTCCTCTTTGTTTCTAATACCTTTGACACAAAACTATCGATCACTGTTACTGAGATGGTTCTGTGTCTTATTTCTAGGATTATTTATTCCATCATCACTATTAAGATCAGCTTCACGACATCCACTACTAAACAAGCGTTTCACAAAACAATCAAGACCTTTCGGAGACCACCAGCATTCCCACCTTCATCAGAAACTTTTTACTCCATATTCTTTACCCATAAATAGCATTTTCACCGGCGAATTACCTATATAACCAAACATTATGACCATGCAACGCGACACCGGAATCTGCGGAGAATACGAGAGCGCCGGTGGCCGAGTAACACTATACTAGTAACCGGGGCGGAATTAATTCATCCTCCACTGTGGCATCTTATGGGTTCTTTGTGAGAATCTTTATAAAAAAATAACACCTACTGATCAATCTTGAAGATGCTATGTGAGTAAAAGATTTTGCTACAGTAATTTGGACTACGCAAACTGATATCGGATTTTTCAGTATCAGCCCGGAGTCAGAAGTTTATGCAGGATATGGCGATAGGCTCGACCCCTATCACATCGTGGGGTGGAACAAACAAGGCGAAATGTGGGTGTCCTGGTGGCACCTCTGCCTACCCCTTATGGGAAAAAGGTGTGAGTTTATGTATGTATGTATGTTTCAAAGAAAACAGATATGACACGAGGACGTTGCTGGCATGTTTCGTATGATGTTTGAGATTGCCTGCGACATCTTTTTGTTTTCTTTTCATCTCCAATTTTGAGACATTCATAGGCAAAAGTATTAATTACTTTTAAGTTAACTGTTTACTCATTTATCCGATTTATGTAATAAAAAACGACAAGTTCTTTTAATATGTACAGTTTTATTATGTCACACTATCTGTACTTATTTAAGCCATATCCATTCAAGCTAATTAAAAAAAATTGCCATAATAAAATTGCAGAGATAAAATTTAACCAAAAATAATAATTCGAAACTTATACAAGACACTGCAAAATTACGTACTCATAAAAGGTCATCAGTCATTTAATTACATGCATTAACTACCCTCAAATAAAAAAGTAATGACTTCACTCTCCCCTTGGCAAACCTCGACCGTACAATTGTGCCAAAGACAATGGCTGTCCGCTCTATCATTATGACCTAAATGAATGATTGTCTATGACTGTGCGACCCAGTATTTTCTATTTAAAGTGGTACGTATGAACGAGTCTTTTATTATATAATCACCCCTTTGGGTTAGCTGAAATTGAAAGTTTCTCATAGATCGCGAGAGGGGCATTGGTTGTCAACATTTTGGTAAGCATTAATAAATTAAGATGACTGGAAACGTGTTCTTTTTGTATGTGTACTGTAATTACGGTTACAAAATTCATATGTTAGACATTTGAGACTAAAAAACATGTAAGAAAGTATTACGTTGTTAATAGCTTTAATAGTGGCTGATTAACTTTATAAAGTATAAACTAAAAGTAATATATTTAAAAAACACACGCATTTATGGAATTTATATTGTACATAAAACATCTAAAATTTGATTGGACATCTTCCATAATATTTAAAAAAAAAATGTTGAGCACCTCAGTAGTCTATGACGCGTCTAATCCAGAGGTAACAAAAGGAACAGGTTCACTATCCCTTTGAGCATAGACAAATAGTATTTGAAAGGGATACTACAACAATAGAGGGCAAGGGAGAGATGAGAATTTATCTTGTTACTCCGCGGTTCTCACGAATATATCATTGTTATTTACTGCTTATATTCTGTCTATAGATTATGATGTACAAGTTGAGGCCAATTTTTGTGTGATTCGCAATTGTTTGATTCAAGGCTGTAAATAAAAAAATCTCATGTTTTGATTCAACCAACGATCTAGATTACAATTTTATTTTCATATGCGATTTTTATTTTAAATTTTAATAAAAATAAGTCATTTTGATCTTGTATAAGGTAGTAAATAAATAAATTTATGATCTACAATCAACCATTTTGATACAAATGCTGAAAATACATTAGATGTCAACATTAAGATAACAACTATTCGGTTCGAAGAGGCACAAAAAATCTAAATTGACCCAAGTTCAGAAGCGTCACACCTTGCCAACCTAACACTAATCAGCAGAGTTTTGTTTACCTTGCCAACATTGCAACTGCTTCTTTTTTTGCCAGGCAAAGGCCATAGAGCAATACAGCCATATGTGACACATTTAGAACATGTGTGATGTTTTGCTTCTCGTGAATTAGCGGGTGTTGAATGAATCGTCTCCGTTTTATCAATGGAGATAAGGACTGTCTGATAGTGCTTTTGGGGGACGGTGTTGATGTAACACATCTGTTTGAAGTTGTTGGTTACGATTTTTGTGGAATTTTGGGTGTGTGTGCTTATTTCAGAATATTGGAATGTTTGCAGAAAATTCCTAAAAATAAGAAAGGTAAGTTATTAGCTAGAACCTAGCAAGAATAATGAATAAAGATCATAAAGTTATACCATAAGCCCTGGAGTAAAATTGTAGCTTAAAATAGCAAAATAAAGGAAGAATAATAGGAAAAACATCGACAATACATTTAGATTTTTCTAAAAAATTACAATAATTTGTAAGTTTTGATGAAAAATACCATTAGTCAGGAAATATTAAGAAACCCACAAACTCTAATCTTTATTTTAACAAGTTGTAAGTGAAAACCTGAAAACCTACAATGTAACTCCTATACTTTTTTCATGCTGTTGCCTTCATTTGTCCAATCCGAAACAAACTACACTCTCACTTTGATGCATCTTAATGAGATAGCATTTCATAGCTATGGACTATGGCCCAACCTCTATCAATCGAACTCTCGTCTTTAACATACATGGGCTGATAATACATAACTAATGACGTAGACAAAGGAACAATGAAAAACGGACATACTCATTAAACATAAAGCTGATGAAACAGCGCACCATTTGGTCAGGAAGGGGCGAATAACAATAGGGGGACATCTGCCGTATGATTAGTATCAACATAGTTTACATGGCCAACGCGATCTGATTGCAATGAGTGGGGTTTTATGCTAAATATAATAGCTTTTACTTTTCTGGAACTACATAATATACATATTATACTAGAGGTGAGACTGGGAACAAAATGTGTAACACATGCAGCGGTATTACTCCTACTAGAATCACCACAGTTTACATGACCAACGCGATCTGATTGCACTGAGTAGTGTTTTATGCTAAATTTAATATTTTTAGTGGGTTCTTAGGCATATATTTTCAAATTTTTTTTCTGTTTGTGAGGCCCACAAATATTTGTCTCGGGTCTGGGTGTTTGCGAGACCGAAATGTCTCTCGTAGTTTCTGATACCTGCGACACAAGACTTAATGTGATGTGAACTGATCTTAATGTGGTCTCAGGACTATGTATGTGACTGTTGGGTGTATTAAATTAAAAAAATATTAGAATATTGGGAACAAAATGTGGAACTAAACAGCTGTAAATTTATATGTCTGTCTCTTTCACTCCTGCGCCTAATATTGTTTTCTCTCACTCTACTCATAGGTCCTGGTTGGTACATGCGCAGCGTGTATCGATTTTAATAAATGCATTCAATAGATTTATACGCTATGACTTAGTCTTAGTCCATTTGTTAAACCGTTCACTGGATTATTACACACTCGTTGGCTGTTCTAAGGGGATGAAACTACATGAGAAACCTCGTCAAGAGTACTCAGAAAACTGTATAAAGGTTGTATTTTGTTTGGATAAACAACAAACGCACAAACAAGAACAAACATTAATTTTACTACCTACTGATTAGCGAATATCGTCGCGGTACGGAGCCTTAGGAAGTCCGATACTACATGATGCTAAGCGCGGCTTATACCAAACGTTTGCTCCAAATCAGACCAACCTTAGGCGACAAAAATCACATTCACAAACAAAACAAAAGTATTATTGTGTTCACACAAAGGTCTTTCACCTGGCTACCTCCAAGATTAATGTCTCAAGCTCAACAATAAACGCGCACATGGCCTGACATTTCAACCCCTACGGCGCTTTTTTCCACTTCCTCCCCTTATTATATGGAATAATTACGGCCAGCACGCGCTGAAAAGGTGTTTAGGGAAAGCGATAAAAAAGTTTTTATGCAATGCACATTGTCTATGTCTATATTTCTAACAAAAGGTTAAATTACTTATGCTACCGTGTTTTGCTTTCACTTGGCTAATGAACGTAATATTAAATTCAGGGTGATAATTCGTGATCTATTATTTAATTGTTTATTATATTACTTATCTTTTTTTATTAATTCCCAAGACAGTGCCTAATAGAGAATTTTAATATTTATACTCAAAATTAAACTTTTGAAGATAATTCTCAAAACTTGTATTAATAAAAAAGTTCTAATCAGTTCGTACTGATAACAAAGACATAGCATTATTTTTACCTGTAACACCATAGACAATGATTTTACATGAGTAGTGGTAAATATTAATTATTAACAATACCCAAACCACGAAACTCCTTACATTGGAACTCCTTTAGAAGCAGTCCTATTTTTAAGACCAAATTCTATGCGTGACACACATCTTGACTTATGCGAAACAGATTGAAACCGAGGGGCCCCTGGAGAGGAAGATTGTGTTTATTGTATGAGGTCATTGTTCTAAGCGCCGGGAGTCACTAAAACGCTACAATTTATATAACCATTGCAATAAAGTGGTTATGTGTGTTGAACAATTCACTCTGCCTTTTATACGGACTAAAAACAATGTCAAAATGAAATTGAATAATTTCAATTTCCAACAAATATTAAAAAAAAAAATAACGTCCTAAATAGAACAACAAACCGGGTTCCAAATTTAAATCTAAAAACGTCAAATTACAAAAAAATAACAATTCCAAAATCAAAACCAGGTTCCAATTTCATAATGAGTAAATTATAAAAATCCGCAACGAGTCAACGACCCGGCGGGCGTAGTGATGGGAATTCTTTAAGAATGCGGTCCCGGTCAGGACTCGGGTGGCGCAAATGTCTCGGGCCCTTGCGAATACGCAGGTGATACGCCACATGGTCCATGCCACGTGTCAATGGACAAAATCGATTTATCGGATATCCGGAGGGAACTCCTGTATCGATTAAATATCTTAAATTCAATTAATTTTCGATAACTGCTGATTTATAGAGGCTAGTTTAATTAGCGTATTTGATATACACCTTTGGCGATAATTCGGACGCGATAATTGGCATAATTTATTAGCATGTGTTTATTTTCTAACCTTATATTTTTAATACCGGGGCAATTAATTATTCTTCAAGACATAATGAGGCAATTTATAAACATGTCATATTATTTATATAAGCATGCACAAAGTTGTTCCTCACATAGGTTAGAATAGCCAATGTATCTTTTTAAATACCCGGGAAAGAACCAACTCCGGCTTTCGGAAAATTATCCATTTACAGCCAAATTTTGATATTACGTAAAATTGTGCAGGATGAAAATGCTATGTGCGTTGCTTCTAGCTATATAACCCATTTTACAGGTAACAAATGTTGAATATTGAAAAACAGTCTTTAAAGAGACCATTAAAAAATCTACGATTATAATACACAATACCCCGAAACGGTGACTTTAATACCATTTCGAACAGCAACACAATTTTTTCGATCAAACTAACAATTTACCGTACAAAAATATAAAAAAACACAATCACAATGTAAGGATATCGATTCACGGTTTATGTGCGCGTGCGGCGACATCTGCGCCCCCCACGCACAAAGCCATGTTGATTGCCGCGCAGCTGCTACCTACCCTCACCTACAAAACGTCATAACTACCGTACAAACACATGCACATATTACATTTCGATTTTGTGCACTCACACATCCCTATCTACGTCTAAAAGGGTATAGCTTCAATTACAAAACGTCATAACAACTGTTATAGCAAACACATATTACGTTTCGATTTTGGGCACGCATATCTCTACAACTCGGAAAGGTAATAAACACCATAGTGTTGAGGCATACCTACCCTCCAAAACGTCATAACTACCATAAAAACACATACACATATTACATTTCTACACACAAACACAACCATATCTAACTCCAAAAGGTAATAAAAACCAATCAAATAGGTAGATTCACTTACTACTTTTCGAATTTACGGCGTACGGTAAACAAAATGCTCATTTACTACATTTTTTATCAAAAGGACGTAAGGGCCGCACGAAATACATTCACGTCATGTGTTCTTATTATACTGAAATTATTAGGCCGGTGGGGTCGATCGTGCCGGTTTGGAGTTTATCTATGAATTTTGTTTTGAGAATAGAGTCAAATTGGATACATTTTTTGGGTCGAAAAAATTTCACCTGCGCACGGTGTATCCATAGAAACTGGAAATGGGTTAATTAGACCAGGTGGATATTCTAATATTACATTAATAACAATTAATTAAGTTTTTAATAGGAAAGCAATAAATCTATTAATATCAAAATATGATCGAGATAACTTAAACGAAACTCATTCGCGGAAATATAAGAAAGCGCATTTTTTTTCTTTTATATCTTTTTACAGTATTTGCGTGTGGTCGCTGGTTCACATGATTTTCTTCTACGTTTTATACTCGTATTGGCTGCTCTATAGACGCAGTAATTTTAAGGGAAACATAACATTTTTGCAAATTATTTACACTAAATAGACAAAATCACAAATTATTTTCAAATTTTCCTCGTTAAATAACCTATGCACATTATTAATATACGACTAAAACTTGAGTAACATAAGTATAATTATACCAATTTTCCCTACAAAGCTGTTGCCATTTCTTCAATAATCACCTAAAAATAAAATGAGAAACACAAAGGGTATAAAGTTCCGAAACTGGTCCATTTAGAAAGGCCAATGCACTCCAGTGTTAGCATAACAAAAGACTATCCCCTCTTAATACAAGGGGTTGAATGTCTGCTAATTTAACAAAGAAATAATTTATCAAGATCATATTTTATTTTCAAAAGTATTTTTCATACATCCTCGTGTAACAACCCAAGTTGTTTGTTTATTGCTTCCTTTTTCCCTCTTGGTGCTGATTTAACTTAAGAGATGACATTAGGACACTATTGTTTTATTTAATGGCCTGTTAACGCCCAGAATTGCTTCCATGTGATTCGTTTTTTATTGGCGGGATCAAGTTTTTGTGAGATAAAATAGAATCGGTGAATTTGAAAAACTGAACCTCATACTTCTTATTCTTAATCAGTAAAAGGATAGTACAGCTAGCTAGCTGATCTATGAATGAAGACACTGGATGTAAGTAATTAGCAATATTGTTGTGGATTTTTATAGAACGTCTTTCACTTTTTATTAATTGGATATGTATTTGATAAAGCTTAATGTATTTCATGCAAGTAATGCATCACAAAATAAGTCATATTTGATATTTTGCGTAATGACAAACGGCCTTATTCATAAACAGATTTTAAACCTATTTTATTTATGACTGCCTCGGTGGCGTAGTTGTATTACAGTACGGTTATAAAGCTGAGGTCTCGGGTTCGAATCCCGGGTCGGGCAAAGTGATATTGGATTTTTCTATTAATTATCAGCCCGGAGTCAGGAATTTGTGCCCGATATGGCGATAGGCTCGCCCCCTATCACATCATGGGACGGAACATGCAAGGCGAAATGTGGGTGTCCTGGTGGCGCCTCTGCCTACCCCTTCGGGGATAAAGGCGTGAGTTTATGTATGTATGTATGTATGTATGTGTCTTTCACTTTTTCTACAAGGTAAATGCACCAACATCAGGACACATGTCAATATCAAAATGCAATACACAAATGACCTACAAACGCAAGTCAACTCGGCATGGGAACGTCAGATTTCCAGCAAAATCCACGTCACACGATGAATTGCTTACAAATTAAAGACAGGGTATTATCATAGACTGTGCATCGCCTCGGACCCTTTTCGTCCGTCGCGCCCCTGCTCGTATCGTGGGAATGTTCTTACCTGTATTAGGGTGGATTTTACCCTTAATTACGCAATAAATTATAATCAGTATTATGAAATTCATGTGATTGTTGCAGGTTTAGTGGCGAATTATACATGCGGAATGAACGGTGACACGTATATTTTATAGTGTTTCGATAAATAGCAGAAAGGAGTTCTTGGACTCAAACAATCACTTGGATGCACTCGGACAAAATGCCTGAGTTTATGTAAGTACAGGCCTGCCAAGGCTTTCCCCGCACCGAAAAAATGTTTGTGTACTTAGAAGTATTTTTTTATTTAGAGTTTAGATGTCGTGGGACCGGAAAGTTCCTTATAGTTGCCAATACACGAAACATAAGCCACGTGTTTTACCCAAAATTAAAATTACATTTATTACGTCATCAAAAATATTTATTCACCTTGTTACATTACTAATCCAATGCGGGTGTTTCAGTTCCCACACTGAGGCTACAGTCGACCAAGCGTGTAACGCGGCCCACATGTCATGTAGGGCAGTTCGCAATGACTTCCAACATTCGCAGCGCTGTCCATAACTGGGTCGTTTACCTTATTTTTTTTCAGTCAGTTGTTTAATGTGTTTTATGAAACTTTATTTTTGTTGATTACGACATTGCTTGTTGTTAAAGTATGGTTTTTTGTGGAAATCGGTGTAGGTTTTTCTAAAATATGGAATTAGTAAGTGAGCATCATATTCATTTTAAAACATATTTATATCGTTATTATAATAATCTTTACCTGTCCATCTTATTTACGAAAAATAATGCAGTTTTGTGAATATTTTAAATATTTTTAAAGGTGGACAGATGTAATAGGCCAACAACTTTCGTAGAAATCATTGGAGGGTACTTATTGCTTAGCAGTTGACATCCTATGTCTGATAATTAAACATTTTAATGTCAAAACTAAACGCGACTGTCGAGGAATGTCAATCTTCGTTATCACATGGACCAAGCCCTTAAAAGGATGACATAACCTAGCCATCTCATCCCTTTCCACCCCATTCCAACGCATCCCACGATATCCAAGCGTGTAATTGTGCAATATGCCTCGTCACGGCATTTAATCATTCATTAGCGAGTAATTAATAAAGGATACGCCAGTTTACACGGTTTAGTAACTACGGGTAAATCTGTTATGGTAATGAGAGCTTTGTTTACAAGATTTTTTGTTTACCGCCTCGGTGTCGCAGTTGTACTACGGTATGATTGCGAAGCTGCAGTCTCATGTTTCAATTCCGGGTCGGGCAAAGTGATATTGGATTTTTCTATTCATTATCAGGCCGGAGTCAGGAATTTTTGCCCGATACGGCGATAGGCTCGCCCCCTAGCACATCGTGTGCCGAAACACAAGGCGAAACGTGGGTTTCCTGATTGCAGCACCTCTGCCTACCCCTTCTCGGAAAAAGGGAGGATAACGAATGTTTTTTTTTTGTTAGCGGTGAGACGTGAGCGGTGTTGATAGAGTCTGCAGTAATTGCACATTTAGCATGCTAAATAAATTGATTATGATTTTGCGATATGCTATCTGACTGAAGTAAATTATTTTGGGAATCATAATTAGTCAATTGCCCAACTATCAAACTATGTTTCTCACAGTCCATAACTTGTATGCCATTATAACTATGAGGCGACAAAGAGTAGAATGTGTTTAAACTTCAACTTATTAATGATGAAGAAATTACCGAAGTAAAAAAAAGAACAAAAGTTAAGAAAAATTGTGCAAATGAAATACAAAGTACTAAACTACTTATAAAATTTAATTTACTATTTAGCAATATGTAACCTTTAGGAGATAAGTTAAACATTCATATGTATAACCGGATATTGACAAAAATAGTCCTATCAAACAGGTTTGTACAAAAGCCAATTTCCCACAAAAAAATACAATAAAAAACAAGTATTGAAATAAATTACGTGGCTCAACAAAGTATTTGAGAAGTGTAAAATCGATTCGGATCCCGCCATGCCTACCGGAAATTGCGTCAATGACGTAACCTGTTAGGGGGTTGACTACCGTAGGTATAAGAATATATTCGTATTGTTATGGAAGACACTGTACCTATTTGCATACTGAAAGTTATATTATAAATGACGTGTCTTTGATACGGAGGTTGTAAGTTCGATCCAGAGTACACACCTCAGATTTTTGAGAATATTTTTTTGCTGTCAAGTATTTTAGCCAATAACAAATTTATTCTGGAGTTCAAAATAAAATCATAAATTAAAACTTTAAGAATCTAAGAATTATATTTAGATGTCACTGGTCATCTTTCGATTGATGTTATAAACATTCGGTCTAAAATTGCGGAATTTCCGCAATTGCGAAAACGGAAACAGAGGTCGGCCGTAACACTATTATCGCTGTCTTCAAAGAAAACAACAAGAAACTACAAACCCGTATGAACACAATGCTAAAATAGGTATTGAATTTTCTAACATACGGGCAACTATTATTTCTTACTACCCGCATTTAGCAAAGGTGTTTATAGTTTTACGAGTGCGGTTTGATGTAAGCCCTAATGACGTCATGTTTTCTTGGGCTTCTGACGTTTATTATGAAGTAAATTTACAACAGCAGGTAAATTAAATAAAGACAAAGAAATAGTAATATTACAAACGTTTTCTTTAATATAGGCGACAGAGGCATACCAACAAATAAGGCACTAGGTAGGTTAAGTAATAATAATACTAATAACTTTTATTTGAAATATAATATAAAATGTGAAAAGTCTAAAATGTGAAAAAATCAAAAAGTGCTTTACATAAATAGTATAAACACCTAATTACAAACTACTCTGTACATAAATAAAGGAACAGACTATCAAATCCTCCTTTTTACAACACATTACTTTTAATTAATAATATTATTAAATTAGCTATTTATTTCCTCTTCACCTGCGAACATAATTAACTTTAATACAAAAATTGTTACCCTAATGCCTCCATTATTTAATTAAAATTATCTTGTAATATGAAATTTCCTTTTTTCCGGCCCATTAACGACTCACGTGAATAAAAAAAAATCATTAATTTGATGTTTTTATTTTAGAAGTTTTTTAAAAACCTGCAAGTGAGTAGTCCTACTACGGTAAGTGATCACCGCCACGCATAAAAATATAAGAAATTCTTAAGCCAAATTTTTGTGTATCATAAAATCGTGGTATATATTATACGCCGACCTGCATACAAGTGTAAAATAAAGACTGGTAAATAACGGATTCACGTGGTGATTCGGTATCGAAGTAAACTTGATTGGTGCATTACCAAAAACAATGTCATTCAGTAGTCACGATTCCGTTAAATAATTAAGCGTACATATATATAGGAAATAATCCACTCTCCAGTCGCGGAAATCTATAGGCCTCTGTCCAGTGATCAGTGATCAGTACGTATTTATGTGAATGTACTTAGCTATTAGCTTAGCTAAGCCCATCCTGTCATCTAAGGTCGATATTGACACTCAAAGTAGTAAAAATTACCAGTAACGAGCTAAAGTATGGAAAATTTCATATCATATCCCATTGACATTACAATGTAATATAAAACGGAATAGCTGCATTCCGCCGTTCCCCGTGCTTCGTCGAAAGCTGACGCACGCTAGCAAAAAGCTAATTTGAATAAAACTCCACTATCTTCGATGCATATATAATTGTCGACGCAGCTTGACATTGCGCACGCGCGAACTTGCCCAGGTGCGGACTTAGACAAGATGCTTGGGTACTTGGACTCGCAGACCATTAAAAAAACAAAAAGCGTAAAAAATATGCAATTGAAAATGGGTATCCAATATTATAATATTAAACGCTTTTTTCATAGCTGACCGCATGCGAAGGGGCTTTGAATCGGCAATATTTCAAATCTAAACCAAAATTTACTACATTAATCACTTCAAAAACGAAAAGTGTCGACCGCTATTTATCCCTCAGAGGATGTTTTTCCCAAAATACTTATGTAGTATTTACAAGAATGGAAATGGAGGAGATTCAGCCGAAAGGCGGACCCTGGTTTCGGCCGGGATAAGCAGAATGAAAGAATGACTTATTTTAGTATTCACCTACATTATATCAAGTACTCTTGTATTAACATGTACATGTACATGTACATGTATAAGCGTTCCTAGATCCACCGATTAAAAACTATTCTTGACTGACCGTCAATAGTATGATTCCATAATGTAAAAGCACGCAATTCCATTGACATAGTATGTCCATTCCATTGATAGTCGATGTCATAGTAAAGATTATAAGTCAATTGTCGACTTCTTCGAAAACTGATACATGATAGGAAAAAAAAATATTTGAATGAAAGTCGAATATCGCCGATGCATTTTGATTTAATAAGCAGCTTGGGTGTTCGCACGCGCCAAACAATACATCACGCCTACACAGGCAGGTATTTAGAAGAAATGGAGGGGGCTCACTTACTTTTGCTTTGATTAATTCAATAAAATTAAATAAAAACTGTAAGATCATAAATAAATTTTCGAAAAACGCATGTAATTACTTACTACTACTAACTACTCTTCCTCGAGTTCATAATTTCACTACTGTTTGGGGTATTGTAGGTAAGTATACAATATACGTATGTGCCTGTATGAGTACATCAATATTATGGATGAGCGAGCACAAACTTTTAATAAGCACATATGAATTCTTAAAACACAATATTATTATCTTCAACTAAGGTATACGTTTTAAATACGCCTTAAAGAACGTGTTTATGTAGAAGTATTCAAAGAATTAGTTACATGGCGGCTCCTGCCAACATCTTTTTTTCTTTTGACCCACGTACATGCTTCTGAGGGGTTGGCTTGTCGAGACATGACGCAAACACAATCTACAGTAAATTTTATTTTAACAGGAAAAAACTGGCCCAGTTACCAATCAAACAACCACTATACAAGACCCAGATTTCAAAAAGCCCCCAGAACATTTGTACCGCTACACATCTGTCATATTTTCAATAAAACACGGCCCAACACCGGACATTTCGCGAAAGTCCTTGATGAACTCTGACACAAGATTTAGTTATTCATGATAAAAAAAACTATTCGCGCACAAAGCAGCTAGGTTATATTGTTCGACTTGAGACATAATAGGCACCCTCTACCCCGGGCACCCCTTGGCAAGTTTATACAATTTCTTTGAGCCCAGCTGGTCTATTGAATGCCTTTTTGGAAAAAAAATCCGTCGCCTTGTATTTTAAATATTATTACAATGTTGCGACAGTGACAGTGATGTCAGCTGTTTCGCATCCGAGAGTTAATTTTGAATTGCTTTTTAAAACAACTTCAATGTTGTTGAAAGCATTTTATAAATCTTGCGAAGGATCTGGACAGCAAGAAAAAATATCTCAACAATTATTGAACAATTGTTTTGGATTGGAGATCGCGGATCGGCAGAGATAGGACGACCTCAGGCTATATAGAGCAAACAATTTTGCAAGACAGTATCTAGGTGGGAATGGATGAGGGATTATGAATCGGGCTCAATGACAATTGAATACTTTCATATCCAGTTGTAAATTTAGATCTTATGTCTCAGGATGGCGAGCGCAGTGGAATGCCAAGCATTGCTTTGTAATTTATTGTGTTTCGTTTTGCTACTATCCATGAGCGGTCGTACCGCTTACTATTAGGCGAACGACATGCCCGGCTTGCCATTCACCGCAATAAAAAAAAATGCAGAAGGCTTATCATAAATAAATAAGAAATACACTCAAGTCAAATTTAGTTTGATTAATGTCCTGACCCTACATTATGATACAAGTCTTGTGTCAAATGAAAAACTACGGGAGTCGGTTTCACAACACCGAGGACTGGAACAACTCTTACG